>CP136055.1:560788965-561988965 GCA_032464435.1 Aegilops umbellulata | reverse complement strand
CAGAAAAAGAATATCAAATGGAGTCCAAACGGAATGAAACCTTCGGGAACGTGATTTTCGGAACAAACGTGATCCAGAGGACTTGGACCCTACGTCAAGAAAGCAACCAGGAGGGCACGAGGTAGGGGGCACACCCTCCACCCTCGTGGGGCCCACGTTGCTCCACCAACGTACTTCTTCCTCCTATATATACCTACGTACCCCCAAACCAACAGAAGCATCCACGAAAACCTAATTCCACCGCCGCAACCTTCTGTACCCGTGAGATCCCATCTTGGGGCCTTTTCCGGCGTCCTGCCGGAGGGGGCATTGATCACGGAGGGCTTCTACATCAACACCATAGCCTCTCCGATGGTGTGTGAGTAGTTTACCTCAGACCTTCGGGTCCATAGTTATTAGCTAGATGGCTTCTTCTCTCTCTTTGGATATCAATACAAAGTTCTCCATGATTCTCGTGGAGATCTATTCGATGTAATCTTCTTTTACGGTGTGTTTGTTGAGACCGATGAATTGTGTGTTTATGATCAAGTTTATCTCTGAACAATATTTGAATCTTCTCTGAATTCTCTTATGTATGATTGGTTATCTTTGCAAGTCTCTTCGAATTATCAGTTTGGTTTGGCCTACTAGATTGATCTTTCTTGCAATGGGAGAAGTGCTTAGCTTTGGGTTCAATCTTGCGGTGTCCTTTCTCAGTGACAGTAGGGGTAGCAAGGCACGTATTGTATTGTTGCCATCGAGGATAACAAGATGGGGTTTATTTCATATTGCATGAGTTTATCCCTCTACATCATGCCATCTTACTTAAAGTGTTACTCTGTTCTTATGAACTTAATACTCTAGATGCATGCTGGATAGCGGCTGATGTGTGGAGTAATAGTAGTAGATGCAGGCAGGAGTCGGTCTACTTGTCTCGGATGTGATGCCTATATACATGATCATACCTAGATATTCTCGTAACTATGCTCAGTTCTGTCAATTGCTCAACAGTAATTTGTTCACCCACCGTAAAACTTATGCTCTCGAGAGAAGCCACTAGTGAATCCTATGGCCCCCGGGTCTATTTTCCATCATATTAACCTTCCAACACTTTGCTATTTTTATTGCCTTTTATTTTACTTTGCATCTCCATTACAAAAATACCAAAAATATTATCTTATCATATCTATCAGATCTCACTTTCGTAAGTGACCGTGAAGGGATTGACAACCCCTTTATTGCGTTGGTTGCAAGGTTTTTATTTGTTTGTGTAGGTGCGAGGGACTCATGCGTGGCCTCCTACTGGATTGATACATTGGTTCTCAAAAACTGAGGAAATACTTACGCTGCTTTACTGCATCACCCTTTCCTCTTCAAGGGAAAACCAACGCAGTACTCAAGAGGTAGCAAGAAGGATTTCTGGCACTGTTGCCAGGGAGTCTATGCAAAGGTCAACATACCAAGTACCCATCACAAACTATTATCTCCCACATTACATTATTTGACATTTGCCTCTCATTTTCCTCTCCCCCACTTCACCCTTGCCGTTTTATTCGCCCTCTCTTTTCCGCTCGCCTCTTTTTCGCTTGCTTCTTGTTTGCTCGTGTGTTGGATTGCTTGTTTGTCACGATGGCTCTACCTAGATTTGGTGATCTTCACCTTAAAAGGTTAGAAGAGATCGAAGGCAATGTCAGGAGTTTCATGACTTTACAATTTGAGCATAATAATTTCTTTAGGAACGAGCTTAAGGAACAAAAAAGCTTTATAGGTTATATGAATAATGAGCTCGATGATATGTCTAAAGAATTTTATTGTTTGAAATCTCAGATTACTCATCTCAAAAAATTAATAGCCGAAGTTTCGGATAAGCAGGCCACCTTAGTTAATAAGATGGCCGCTAAACCAGAAAATTTTGGAAATAAAGATGAAGATCTAAAATTTATTGATGTGTCCCCTATTAAATCTTTGTTTTGCAATATGAATCTTGATAATGATGGGATTGAATATGATCCACCTTTACTTAGAAGGCGTTCCAAAAATTCAGAGTTTTTATATCTTGATGCTAAAATCGGTAAAAGTGGGATTGAAGAAGTTAAAACTTAGATAGCAATAAGCCCACTATTTTGGATTTCAAGGAATTTAATTATGATAATTGCTCTTTGATAGATTGTATATCCTTGTTGCAATCTGTGCTAAATTCTCCTCATGCTTATAGACAAAATAAAGCTTTTACTAAACATATCGTTGATGCTTTGATGCAATCTTATGAAGAAAAACTTGAGTTGGAAGTTTCTATCCCTAGAAAACTTTATGATGAGTGGGAACCTACTACTAAAATTAAAATTAAAGATCATGAATGCTATGCTTTGTGTGATTTGGGTGCTAGTGTTTCCACGATTCCAAAAACTTTGTGTGATTTGCTCGGATTCCATGAATTTGATGATTGCTCTTTAAACTTGCACCTTGAGGATTCCACTATTAAAAACATATGGGAAGAATTAATGATGTTCTTATTGTTGCAAGTAGGAATTATGTGCCCATAGATTTTATTGTTCTTGATATAGATTGCAATCCTTCTTGTCATATTATTCTTCGTAGACCTTTCCTTAGAACGATTGGTGCGATTATTGATATGAAGGAAGGGAATATTAGATTCCAATTTCCGTTAAGAAAGGCATGGAACACTTCCCTAGAAATAAAATTAAATTACCATATGAATCTATTATGAGAGCCACTTATGGATTGCCTACCAAAGATGGCAATACCTAGATCTATCATTGATGCCTAGCTAGGGGCGTTAAACGATAGCGCTTGTTGGGAGGCAACCCAATTTTATTTTTAGTTTTTTGCTTTTTGCTTCTGTTCAGGAATAAATATTTCATCTAGCCTCTAGTTAGATTTGTTTTTATGTTTCAATTAGTGTTTGTGCCAAGTTAAACCTATAGGATCTTCTTGGATGATAGTTATTTCATCTTGCTGAAAATTCTAGAAACTCTCTGTTCACGAAAACAATTGTTAACATTATCAGAACGTGATATAATATTTATTCCAATTGCAGCATATCAATAAAAAATTTGTTTAGGTCGTCCTATTTTGGTTGAATTTCTAGAGTTCCAGAAGATTGCGTTAGTTACAGATTACTACAGATTGTTCAGTTTTTTGACAGATTCTGTTTTTCGTGTGTTGTTTGCTTATTTTGATGATTCTATGGCTAGTAAAATAGTTTATAAACCATAGAGAAGTTGGAATACAGGAGGTTTAACACCAATATAAATAAAGAATGAGTTCATTACAGTACCTTGAAGTGGTGTTTTGTTTTCTTTCGCTAACGGAGCTCATGATATTCTATGCTAAGTTTTGTGTTGTGAAGTTTTCTAGTTTTGGGTAAAAGATTTGATGGGTTATGGAACAAGGAGTGGCAAGAGCCTAAGCTTGGGGATTCCCATGGCACCCCATTATAATCTAAGGACACCAAAAAGCCAAAGCTTGGGGATGCCCCGGAAGGCATCCCCTCTTTCGTCTACTTCCATCGGTAACTTCACTTGGAGCTATATTTTTATTCAACACATGATATGTGTTTCGCTTGGAGCGTCTTGTATTATTTGAGTCTATATTTGTTAGTTTTCCACAATCATATTTTCTGTACACACCTTTTGAGAGAGACACATATGATTCGGAATTTGTTAGAATACTCTATGCGCTTCACTTATATCTTTTGAGCTATATAGTTTTTGCTCTAGTACTTCACTTATATCTTTTAGAGCACGGCGGTGGTTTTGTTTTATAGAAACTATTATTCTCTCATGCTTCACTTATATTATTTTGAGAGTCTTAAACAGCATGGTAATTCGCTTAAATTGGGAAATTAATCCTAATAATTTGGGTATTCAAAACTAGTAAAGACTTTCTTATGAGTGTTGAATACTAAGAGAAATTTGATACTTGATGATTGTTTTGAGATATGGAGGTAGTGATATTAAAGTTGTGCAAATTGAGTAGTTGTGGAATTGAGAAATACTTGTGTTAAAGTTTGCAAGTCCTGTAGCATGCACGTATGGTAAATGATATGTAACAAATTTGAAACATGAGGTGTTCTCTGATTGTCTTCCTTATGAGTGGCGGTCGGGGACGAGCGATGGTCTTTTCCTACCAATCTATCCCCCTAGGAGCATGCGCGTAATGCTTGGTTTTTTATGACTTGTAGATTTTTGCAATAAGTATATGAGTTCTTTATGACTAATGTTGAGTCCATGGATTATACGCACTCTCACCATTCCATCATTGCTAGCCTCTTCCGTACCGTGCATTGCCCTTTCTCACATTGAGAGTTGGTGCAAACTTCGCCGGTGCATCCAAACCCCGTGATATGATACGCTCTGTCACACATAAACCTCCTTATATCTTCCTCAAACAGCCACCATACCTACCTATTATGGCATTTCCATAGCCATTTCGAGATAAATTGCCATGCAACTTTCCACCGTTCCCTTTATCATGACACGTTCATCATTGTCATATTGCTTTCCATGATCATGTAGTTGACATCGTATTTGTGGCAAAGCCACCGTTCATAATTTTTCATACATGTCACTCTTGATTCATTGCATATCCCGGTACACCGTCGGAGGCATTCATATAGAGTCATACTTTGTTCTAGTATCGAGTTGTAATCATTGAGTTGTAAATAAATAGAAGTGTGATGATCATCATTCATATAGCATTGTCCCAATAAAAAAGAGAAAGGCTAAAAAAAGCCCCCCCCAAAAAAAAAGGGGGACAATGCTACTATCTTTTTTCCACACTTGTGCTTCAAAGTAACACCATGGTCTTCATGATAGAGAGTCTCTTGTTTTGCCACTTTCATATACTAGTGGGAATTTTTCATTATAGAACTTGGCTTGTATATTCCAACAATGGGATTCCTCAAATGCCCTAGGTCTTCGTGAGCAAGCAAGTTGGGTGCACACCCACTTAGTTTCTTTTGTTGAGCTTTCATGCATTTATAGCTCTAGTGCATCCGTTGCATGGCAATCCCTACTCCTCGCATTAACATCAATTGATGGGCATCTCCATAGCCTATTGATTAGCCTCGTTGATGTGAGGCTTTCTCCTTTTTTGTCTTCTCCACATAACCCCCGTCATTATATTCTATTCCACCCATAGTGCTATATCCATGGCTCACGCTCATGTATTGCGTGAAGGTTGAAAAAGTTTGAGATTACTAAAGTATGAAACAATTGCTTGGGTTGTCATCGGGGTTGTGCATGATGAGAGCATTCTTGTGTGACGAAAATGGAGCATGACTAAATTATATGATTTTGTAGGCTGGCCATGTTATTTTGAGAAGACATAATTGCTTAGTTAGTATGCTTGAAGTATTATTACTTTTATGTCAATATTAAACTTTTATCTTGAATCTTCCAGATCTTAATATTCATACCACAATTAAGGGGGTTACATTAAAAATTATGCCAAGTAGCATTCCGCATCAAAAATTCTGTTTTTATCATTTAGCTACTCGAGGACGAGCAGGAATTAAGCTTGGGGATGCTTGATACATCTCTAATGTATCTATAATTTTTGATTGCTTCATGCTATATTATATTCTGTTTTGGATGATAATGGGCTTTATTATACACTTTTATATTATTTTTGGGACTAACCTATTAACCGGAGGCCCAGCCCAGAATTGTTGTTTTTCCTATTTCAGTGTTTCGCAGAAAAACAATACCAAACGGAGTCCAAACGGAATGAAACCTTCGGGAACGTGATTTTCGGAACAAACGTGATCCAGAGGACTTGGACCGTACGTCAAGAAAGCAACCAGGAGGGCACGAGGTAGGGGGCGCGCCCTCCACCCTCATGGGGCCCATGTTGCTCCACCGACGTACTTCTTCCTCCTATATATACCTACGTACCCCCAAACCAACAGAAGCATCCACGAAAACCTAATTCCACCGCCGCAACCTTCTGTACCAGTGAGATCCCATCTTGGCGCCTTTTCCGGCGTCCTGCCGAAGGGGGCATTGATCACGGAGGGCTTCTACATCAACATGATAGCCTCTCCGATGATGTGTGAGTAGTTTACCTCAGACCTTCGGGTCCATAGTTATTAGCTAGATGGCTTCTTCTCTCTCTTTGGATCTCAATACAAAGTTCTCCACGATTCTCGTGGAGATCTATTCGATGTAATCTTCTTTTGCGGTGTGTTTGTTGAGACCGATGAATTGTGGATTTATGATCAAGTTTATCTATGAACAATATTTGAATCTTCTCTGAATTCTTTTATGTATGATTGGTTATCTTTGCAAGTCTCTTCGAATTATCAGTTTGGTTTGGCCTACTAGATTGATCTTTCTCGCAATGGGAGAAGTGCTTAGCTTTGGGTTCAATCTTGCGGTGTCCTTTCCCAGTGACAGTAGGGGCAGCAAGGCACGTATTGTATTGTTGCCATCGAGGATAACAAGATGGGGTTTATTTCATATTGCATGAGTTTATCCCTCTACATCATGTCATCTTACTTAAAGCGTTACTATGTTCTCATGAACTTAATACTCTAGATGCATGCTGGATAGCGGTCGATGTGTGGAGTAATAGTAGTATATGCAGGCAGGAGTCGGTCCACTTGTCTCGGACGTGATGCCTATATACATGATCATACCTAGGTATTCTCATAACTATGCTCAATTCTGTCAATTGCTCAACAGCAATTTGTTCACCCACCATAATACTTATGCTCTCGAGAGAAGCCACTAGTGAAACCTATGGCCCCTGGGTCTATTTTCCATCATATTAATATTCCAACACTTTGCTATTTTTATTGCCTTTTATTTTACTTTGCATCTCCATTATAAAAATACCAAAAATATTATCTTATCATATCTATCAGATCTCACTTTCGTAAGTGACCGTGAAGAGATTGACAACCCATTTATTGCGTTGGTTGCGAGGTTTTTATTTGTTTGTGTAGGTGCGAGGGTCTCGTGCGTGGCCTCCTACTGGATTGATACCTTGGTTGTCAAAAACTAAAGGAAATACTTACGCTGCTTTACTGCATCACCCTTTCCTCTTCAAGGGAAAACCAACGCAGTGCTCAAGAGGTAGCAGCCTTATACAGGCCATGGACACAATGGGCCTTCTACGGGCCGTATGATCGGTTGGCCAAACATGGGCCAATAACAGACCACATTATGACCATAAATGGGCTAGAGTTGAAATCGTTCGTTCATGGGTCGACCATAACGGGCCGTCGTTAATCGGCCGTATTTGATGACGCTATGGAAACGGCTGATGACCCACAAGTATAGGGGATCTATCATAGTCCTTTTGATAAGTAAGAGTGTTGAACCCAACGAGGAGCAGAAGGAAATGATAAGCGGTTCTCAGCAAGGTATTCTCTGCAAGTACTGAAATAAGTGGTAACAGATAGTTTTCTGATAGGATAATTTGTAACGAGCAACAAGTAATAAAAGTAAATAAAATGCAGCAAGGTGGCCCAATCCTTTTTGTAGCAAAGGACAAGCTTGGAAAAACTCTTATAATGAGAAAAGCGCTCCCGAGGACACATGGGAATATCCTCAAGCTAGTTTTCATCACGTTCATATGATTCGCGTTCGGTACTTTGATAATTTGATATGTGGGTGGACCGGTGCTTGGGTGCTGTTATTACTTGAACAAGCCTCCCACTTATGATTAACCTCTATTGCAAGCATCCGCAACTACAACAAAAGTATTAAGGTAAACCTAACCATAGCATGAAACATATGGATCCAAATCAGCCCCTTACGAAGCAACGCATAAACTAGGGTTTAAGCTTCTGTCACTCTAGCAACCCATCATCTACTTATTACTTCCCAATGCCTTCCTCTAGGCCCAAATAATTGTGAAGTGTTATGTAGTCGACATTCACATAACACCACTAGAGGCTAGACAACATACATCTCATCGAAATATCAAACGAATACCAAATTCACATGACTACTAATAGCAAGACTTCTCCCATGTCCTCAGGAACAAACGTAACTACTCACAAAGCATATTCAAGTTCATAATCAGAGGGGTAATAATATGCATAAAGGATCTGAACATATGATCTTCCACCAAATAAACCAACTAGCATCAACTACAAGGAGTAATCAACACTACTAGCAACCTACTAGTATCAATCCCGGACTTGGAGAAAAGAATTGGATACAAGAGATGAACTACGGTTTTGAGAGGAGATGGTGCTGGTGAAGATGTTGATGGAGATTTCCCTCTCCCGATGAGAGGAGCGTTGGTGATGACGATGGCGATGATTTCCCCCTCCCGGAGGGAAGTGTCCCCGGCAGAACAGCTCTGCCGGAGCCCTAGATTGGTTCTGCCAAGGTTCCGCCTCGTGGCGGCGGAGTCTCATCCCGAAAGGTTGCTTATCAATTTTTCCTCGACGAAAGACCTCATATAGCAGAAGATGGGCACCGGAGGGACAACAGGGGGCCCACGAAGCAGGGGGCGTGCCCTAGGGGGTAGGGCGCGCCCCCCACCCTCGTGGTCAGGTGGGTCCCCCTCTGGTGTATTTCTTCCGCTCAATATTTTTTATATATTCTTAAAATGACTTCCGTGGAGTTTCAGGACTTTTGGAGTTGCACAGAATAGGTCTCTAATATTTGCTCCTTTTCCAGCCCAGAATTCCAGCTGCCGACATTCTCCCTCCTTATGTAAACCTTGTAAAATAAGAGAGAATAGGCATAAGTATTATGACATAATGTGTAATAACAGCCCATAATCCAATAAATATTGATATAAAAGCATGATGCAAAATGGATGTATCAACTCCCCCAAGCTTAGACCACGCTTGTCCTCAAGCGAAAGCCGACAACGATAAATATGTCCTCATGTTTAGAGGCAGAGGTGTCGATAAAAATAAAATACGGACATGAAGGCATCATGATTATTTTTATAACAGCAACATATATGGATATTGTCATATGATTACTTATGCTCAAGTAATAATCTATTCACAATGCAAAGTATGAATCAGAAACTTTATTGAGAACTAACAAACTATAACCTCAGTCATTGAAGCAATTGCAATTTATCATAACATCAGAAAGAGTCTATGTCAGAGCTCTCTAGCAAGTCCACATACTCAACTATCATTTAGTCTTTCATAATTGCTAACACTCACGCAATACTTGTGGTTACGGAGTTTTAATCGGACACAGAGAAAGATAGGGGCTTATAGTTTCGCCTCCCAACCTTTTAGCTCAAGGGTAATGTCAACAATAATAACTCATGCTCCACTACATCCAATTAGATATTGAAGGAAATATGCCCTAGAGGCAATAATAAAGTTATTATTTATTTCCTTATATCATGATAAATGTTTATTATTCATGCTAGAATTGTATTAACTGGAAACATAATACATGTGTGAATACATAGACAAACAGAGTGTCACTAGTATGCCTCTACTTGACTAGCTCATTAATCAAAGATGGTTATGTTTCCTAACCATGAACAAAGAGTTGTTATTTGATTAACGAGACCACATCATTAGTTGAATGATCTGATTGACATGACCCATTCCATTAGCATAGCACCCGATCGTTTAGTATGTTGCTATTGCTTTTATTCATGACTTATACATGTTCCTTTAACTATGAGATTATGCAACTCCCGTTTACCGTAGGAACACTTTGTGTGCTCCCAAACGTCACAACGTAACTGGGTGATTATAAAGGTGCTCTACAGGTGTCTCCGAAGGTACATGTTGGGTTGGCGTATTTCGAGATTAGGATTTGTCACTCCGATTGTCGGAGAGGTATCTCTGGGCCCTCTCGGTAATGCACATCACATAAGCCTTGCAAGCATTGCAACTAATGTGTTAGTTGTGAGATGATGTATTACGGAACGAGTAAAGAGACTTGCCGGTAACGAGATTGAACTAGGTATTGGATACCGACGATCGAATCTCGGGCAAGTAACATACCGATGACAAAGGGAACAACATATGTTGTTATGCGGTCTGACCGATAAAGATCTTCGCAGAATATGTAGGAGCCAATATGGGCATCCAGGTCCCGCTATTGGTTATTGACCGGAGATGTGTCTCGGTCATGTCTACATTGTTCTCGAACCGTAGGGTCCGCACGCTTAAGGTTTCGATGACAATTATATTATGAGTTTATGAGTTTTAATGTACCGAAGGAGTTCGGAGTCCCGGATGAGATCGGGGACATGACGAGGAGTCTCGAAATGGTCGAGACGTAAAGATCGATATATTGGACGACTATATTCGGACATCGGAAGGGTTCTGAGTGGTTCGGGTATTTTCGGAGGTACCGGGGAGTTACGGGATTACGGGAGAAGTAATGGGCCTTGATGGGCTTTAGTGGGAAGAGGAAAAAGGCTGTTGCGCCCCCCCCCTCCCCTCTAGTCCGAATTGGACTAGGGAAAAGGGGGCCGGACACCTTTCCTTCTCCTCCTATTCCTTCTCCCTTCCTCCCCTCTTGGTGGACTCCTACTAGGACTTGGAGACCTAGTAGGACTCCACACCCTGGCGCGCCAAACCCTAGGCCGGCCACCCCCTCCCTTGCTCCTTTATATACGGGGGCAGGGGGCACCCCATAGACACACAAGTTGATCTACGGATCGTTCCTTAGCCGTGTGCGGTGCCCCCTTCCACCAAATTCCACCTCGGTCATATCGTTGCAGTGCTTAGGCGAAGCCCTGCGCCCGTAACACATCAAGATCATCACCACGCCGTCGTGCTGACGGAACTCTTCCCCGACGCTTTGCTGGATCGGAGCCCGGGGATCGTCATCGAGTTGAACGTGTGCCAAGAACTCGGAGGTGCCGGAGTAACGGTGCTGTGATCGGTTGGATCGCGAGGAGAACGTACGACTACTTCCTCTACGTTGTGTCAACGCTTCCGCTTCGGTCTACGAGGGTACGTAGACAACACTCTCCCCTCTCGTTGCTATGCATCACCATGATCTTGCGTGTGCGTAGGAAAATTTTGAAATTACTACGTTCCCCAACAGTGGTATCAGAGCCTAGGTTTTATGGTTTGATGTTATTTGCACGAGTAGAACACAAGTAAGTTGTGGACGATACAAGTCATACTGCCTACCAGCATGTCATACTTTGGTTCGGCGGTATTGTTGGACGAGACGATCCGGACCAACCTTACGCGTACTCTTACGCGAGACCGGTTCCCTCGACGTGCTTTGCACATAGATGGCTTGCGGAAGACTGTCTCTCCAACTTTAGTTGAACCGAGTGTGGCTATGCCCGGTCCTTGAGAAGGTTAAAACGGAGTCTATTTGACAAACTATCGTTGTGGTTTTGATGCGTAGGTAAGATGAGTTCTTGCTTAAGCCCGTAGCAGCCACGTAAAACTTGCAACAACAAAGTAGAGGACGTCTAACTTGTTTTTGCAGGGCATGTTGTGATGTGATATGGTCAAGACATGATGCTAAATTTTATTGTATGAGATGATCATGTTTTGTAACCGAGTTATCGGCAACTGGCAGGAGCCATATGGTTGTCGCTTTATTGTATGCAATGCAATCGCGATGTAATGCTTTACTTTATTACTAAGCGGTAGTGATAGTCGTGGAAGCATAAGATTGGCGAGACGACAACGATGCTACGATGGAGATCAAGGTGTCGCGCCGGTGACGATGGTGATCATGATGGTGCTGCGGAGATGGAGATCACAAGCACAAGATGATGATGGCCATATCATATCACTTATATTGATTGCATGTGATGTTTATCTTTTATGCATCTTATCTTGCTTTGATTGACGGTAGCATTATAAGATGATCTCTCACTAAATTATCAAGAAGTGTTCTCCCTGAGTATGCACCGTTGCAAAAGTTCTTCGTGCTGAGACACCACGTGATGATCGGGTGTGATAGGTTCTACGTTCAAATACAACGGGTGCAAAACAGTTGCACACGCGGAATACTCAGGTTATACTTGACGAGCTATGCATATAAGATATGACCTCGGAACACGGAGACCGAAAGGTCGAACGTGAATCATATAGTAGATATGATCAACATAATGATGTTCACCATTAAAACTACTCCATCTCACGTGATGATCGGACATGGTTTAGTTGATTTGGATCACGTGATCACTTAGAAGATTAGAGAGATGTCTATCTAAGTGGGAGTTCTTAAGTAATATGATTAATTGAACTTAAATTTATCATGAACTTAGTCCTGGTAGTATTAGCATATCTATGTTGTAGATCAATAGCTCGCGTTGTTGCTTTCATGTGTTTATTTTGATATGTTCCTAGAGAAAATTGTGTTGAAAGATGTTAGTAGCAATGATGCGGATTGGATCCGTGATCTGAGGTTGATCCTCATTGCTGCACAGAAGAATTATGTCCTTGATGCACCGCTAGGTGACGGACCTATTGCAGGAGCAGATGCAGACGTTATGAACGTTTTTGCTAGCTCAATATGATGACTACTTAATAGTTTAGTGCACCATGCTTAACAGCTTAGAATCGGGACTTCAAAGACGTTTTGAACGTCATGGACCATATGAGATGTTCCAGGAGTTGAAGTTAATATTTCAAGCAAATACCCGAGTTGAGAGATATGAAGTCTCCAACAAGTTCTATAGCTAAAAGATGGAGGAGAATCGCTCAACTAGTGAGCATGTGCTCAGATAGTCTGAGTACTACAATCGCTTGAATCAAGTGGGAGTTAATCTTCCAGATAAAATAGTGATTGACAGAATTCTCTAGTCACCATCACCAAGTTAGTAGAACTTCGTGATGAACTATAATATGCAAGGGATAACGGAAAATATTCCCAAGCTCTTCGCGATGCTAAAATCGGCGAAGGTAGAAATCAAAGAAAAACATCAAGTGTTGATGGTTGACAAGATCATGAGTTTCAAGAAAAGGGCAAAGGGAAAGAAGGGGAACTTCAAGAAGAACAGCAAGTAAGTTGCTGCTCAAGTGAAAAAGCCCAAGTCTGGTCCTAAGCCTGAGACTAAGTGCTTCTACTGCAAAGGGACTGGTCACTGGAAGCGGAACTACCCCAAGTGATTGGTGGATAAGAAGGATGGCAAAATGAACATAAGTATATTTGATATACATGTTATTGATGTGTACTTTACTAGTGTTCATAGCAACCCCTCAGTATTTGGTACTAGTTCAGTTGCTAAGATTAGTAACTCGAAACGGGAGTTGCAGAATGAACAAAGACTAGTTAAAGGGCAAGGTGACGATGTGTGCTGGAAGTGGTTCCAAGATTGATATGATCATCATCACACACTCCATATACTTTCGGGATTAGTGTTGAAACTAAATAAGTGTTATTTGGTGTTTGCGTTGAGCATGAATATGATTTGATCATGTTAATTGCAATACAGTTATTCATTTAAGTTAGAGAACAATTGTTGTTCTGTTTACATGAATAAAACCTTCTATGGTCATACACACCAACGAAAATGGTTTGTTGGATCTCGATCGTAGTGATACACATATTCATAATATTGAAGCCAAAAGATGCAAAGTTAATAATGATAGTGCAACTTATTTGTGGCACTGCCGTTTAGGTCATATTGGTGTAAAGCGCATGAAGAAACTCCATGCTGATGGAATTTTGGAATCTCTTGATTATGAATCACTTGATGCTTGCGATCCATGCCTTAAGGGCAAGATGACTAAAAACACCATTCTCCGGAACAATGAAACAAGCAATAGATTTATTGGAAATCATACATACTGATGTATGTGGTCCGATGAATATTAAGGCTTGCAGCAGGTATCATTATTTTCTGACCTTCACAGATGATTTGAGAAGATATGGGTATATCTACTTGATGAAACATAAGTCTAAAACATTTGAAAAGTTCAAAGAATTTTAGAGTGAAGTGGAAAATCATCGTGACAAGAAAATAAGGTTTCTACGATCTGATCGCGGAGAAAAATATTTGAGTTACGAGTTTGGTCTTCAATTAAAACAATGTGGAATAGTTTCACAAATTCATGCCACCTGGAACACCACAGCATAATGGTGTGTCCGAACGTCATAACCGTACTTTATTGGATATAGTACAATCTATGATGTTTCTTACCGATTTACCAATATCATTTTGGGATCATGCATTAGAGACAGCTGCATTCACGTTAAAAGGGGCACCATCTAAAGTCCGTTGAGACGACACAATATGAACTGTGGTTTGGCAAGAAACCAAAGTTGTCGTTTCTTAAAGTTTGGGGTTACGATGCTTATGTGAAAAAGTTTCATCCTGATAAGCTCAAACCCAAATCGGAGAAATGTGTCTTCATAGGTACCCAAAGGAGACTGTTGGGTACACCTTCTATCACAGATCCGAAGGCAAGACATTCGTTGCTGAGAATGGATCCTTTCTAGAGAAGGAGATTCTCTCGAAAGAAGTGAGTGGGAGGAAAGTAGAAAACTTGATAAGGTAATTGTACCTTCTCCCTTATTGGAAAGTAGTTCATCACAGAAATCTGTTCTTGTGACTACTACACCAATTAGTAAGGAAGCTAATGATGATGATCATGTAACTTCAAGATCAAGTTACTACCGAATCTCGTAAGTAAACTAGAGTGAGATCCGCACCAGAGTGGTACGGTAATCCTGTTCTGGAAGTCATGTTACTAGACCATGACGAACTTGCGAACTATGAGGAAGCGATGATGAGCCCAGATTCCGCGAAATGGTTAGAGGCCATGAAATCTGAGATATGATCCATGTATGAGAACAAAGTATGGACTTTGATGGATTTGCCCGATGATCGGCAAGCCAAAGAAAATAAATGGATCTTGAAGAGGAAGACGGACACTGATAGTAGTGTTACTATCTACAAAGCTAGAATTGTCACAAAAGGTTTTTCGACAAGTTCAAGGTGTTGACTACGATGAGAGTTTCTCACTCGTATCTATGCTTAAGTCTGTCCGAATCATGTTAGCAATTGCCGCATTTTATGAAATCCGGCAAATGGATAAACAAAACTACATTCCTTAATGGATTTATTAAAGAAGAGTTGTATACGATGCAACTAGAAGGTTTTGTCGATCCTGAAGGTGTTAACAAAATATGCAAGCTCCAGCGATCCATCTATGGACTGGTGCAAGCATCTCGGAGTTGGAATATACGCTTTGATAAGTTGATCAAAGCATATAGTTTTATACAGACTTGCGGTGAAGCCTGTATTTACAAGAAAGTGAGTGGGAGCACTACAGCATTTCTGATAAGTATATGTGAATGACATATTGTTGATCGGAAATAATGTAGAATTATTCTGCAAAGCATAAAGGAGTGTTTGAAAAGAGTTTTTCAAAGAAAGACCTCGGGGAAGCTACTTACATATTGAGCATCAAGATCTATAGAGATAGATCAAGACGCTTGATAAGTTTTCAATAAGTACATACCTTGAAAAGATTTTGAAGTAGTTCAAAATGGAACAGTCAAAGAAAGAGTTCTTGCCTGTATTACAAGGTGTGAAATTGAGTAAGACTCAAAGCCCGACCACGGCAGAAGATAGAAAGAGAATGAAAGTCATTCCCTATGCTTTGGCTATAGGTTCTATAAAGTATGCCATGCTGTGTACCAGACCTATTGTATACCCTACCCTGAGATTGGCACGGGAGTACAATAGTGATCTAGGATTAGATCACTGGACGGCGGTCAAAATTATCCTTAGTGGAATAAGGATATGTTTCTCGATTATGGAGGTGACAAAAAGGTTCGTCGTAAAGAGTTACGTCGATGCAAGTTTTGACACTGATCCAGATGACTCTAAAGTCTCAATCTGGATACATATTGAAAGTGGGAGCAATTAGCTAGAGTAGCTCCATGCAGAGCATTGTTGACATAGAAATTTGCAAAGTACATGCGGATCTGAATGTAGCAGACCCGTTGACTAAGATTCTCTCACAAGCAAAACATGATCACACCTTAGTACTCTTTGGGTGTTAATTACATAGCGATGTAAACTAGATTACTGAATCTAGTAAACCCTTTGGGTGTCGGTCACATAGCGATGTGAACTATGGGTGTTAATCACATGATGATGTGAACTATTGATGTTAATCACATGGTGATGTGATCTAGATTATTGACTCTAGTGCAAGTGGGAGACTGAAGGAAATATGCCCTAGAGGCAATAATAAAGTTATTATTTATTTCCTTATATCATGATAAATGTTTATTATTCATGCTAGAATTGTATTAACTGGAAACATAATACATGTGTGAATACATAGACAAACAGAGTGTCACTAGTATGCCTCTACCTGACTAGCTCATTAATCAAAGATGGTTATGTTTCCTAACCATGAACAAAGAGTTGTTATTTGATTAACGAGACCACATCATTAGTTGAATGATCTGATTGACATGACCCATTCCATTAGCATAGCACCCGATCGTTTAGTATGTTGCTATTGCTTTTATTCATGACTTATACATGTTCCTTTAACTATGAGATTATGCAACTCCCGTTTACCGTAGGAACACTTTGTGTGCTACCAAACGTCACAACATAACTGGGTGATTATAAAGGTGCTCTACAGGTGTCTCCGAAGGTACATGTTGGGTTGGCGTATTTCGAGATTAGGATTTGTCACTCCGATTGTCGGAGAGGTATCTCTGGGCCCTCTCGGTAATGCACATCACATAAGCCTTGCAAGCATTGCAACTAATGTGTTAGTTGTGAGATGATGTATTACGGAACGAGTAAAGAGACTTGCCGGTAACGAGATTGAACTAGGTATTGGATACCGACGATCGAATCTCGGGCAAGTAACATACCGATGACAAAGGGAACAACGTATGTTGTTATGCGGTCTGACCGATAAAGATCTTCGCAGAATATGTAGGAGCCAATATGGGCATCCAGGTCCCGCTATTGGTTATTGACCGGAGATGTGTCTCGGTCATGTCTACATTGTTCTCGAACCGTAGGGTCCGCACGCTTAAGGTTTCGATGACAATTATATTATGAGTTTATGAGTTTTAATGTACCGAAGGAGTTCGGAGTCCCGGATGAGATCGGGGACATGACGAGGAGTCTCGAAATGGTCGAGACGTAAAGATCGATATATTGGACGACTATATTCGGACATCGGAAGGGTTCTGAGTGGTTCGGGTATTTTCGGAGGTACCGGGGAGTTACGGGATTACGGGAGAAGTAATGGGCCTTGATGGGCTTTAGTGGGAAGAGGAAAAAGGCTGCTGCGCCCCCCCTCCCCTCTAGTCCGAATTGGACTAGGGAAAAGGGGGCCGGACACCTTTCCTTCTCCTCCTATTCCTTCTCCCTTCCTCCCCTCTTGGTGGACTCCTACTAGGACTTGGAGACCTAGTAGGACTCCACACCCTGGCGCGCCAAACCCTAGGCCGGCCACCCCCTCCCTTGCTCCTTTATATACGGGGGCAGGGGGCACCCCATAGACACACAAGTTGATCTACGGATCGTTCCTTAGCCGTGTGCGGTGCCCCCTTCCACCAAATTCCACCTCGGTCATATCGTTGCAGTGCTTAGGCGAAGCCCTGCGCCCGTAACACATCAAGATCATCACCACGCCGTCGTGCTGACAGAACTCTTCCCCGACGCTTTGCTGGATCGGAGCCCGGGGATCGTCATCGAGCTGAACGTGTGCCAAGAACTCGGAGGTGCCGGAGTAACGGTGTTGTGATCGGTTGGATCGCGAGGAGAACGTACGACTACTTCCTCTACGTTGTGTCAACGCTTCCGCTTCGGTCTACGAGGGTACGTAGACAACACTCTCCCCTCTCGTTGCTATGCATCACCATGATCTTGCGTGTGCGTAGGAAAATTTTGAAATTACTACGTTCCCCAACAGATATATCTATCAGGATCTTTCCAACACACTGTGCTTGCCAAAGGATAAAATGTAAAAAGGAAAGGTGAAGATCACCATGACTCTTGCATAAGGTAGAAGATAATAGTAATATATAGGCCCTTCGCAGAGGGAAGCAGAGGTTGCCATGTGCTTTCGGGTTGGATGCACAAAATCTTAATGCGAAAGAACGTCACTTTATATTGCCCCTTGTGATATGAACCTTTGTTATGCAGTATGTCGCTTTTATTTCTTCCACATCACAAGATCGTATAAAGCTTATTTTCTCCCACACTAATAAGTCATACATATTTAGAGAGCAATTTTTATTGCTTGCACCGGTGACAACTTACTTGAAGGATCTTACTCAATCCATAGGTAGGTATGGTGGACTCTCATGGCAAAACTGGTTTAAGGGTATTTGGAAGCACAAGTAGTATCTCTACTTGGTGCTGAGAATTTGGCTAGCATGAGGGGGAAAGGCAAGCTCAACATGTTGGATGATCCATGACAATATACTTTATCTCAGATATAAGAAAACATAACCCATTACGTTGTCTTCCTTGTCCAACATCAACTCTTTAGCATGTCATATCTTAATGAGTGCTCCCAATCATAAAAGATGTCCATGATAATATATTTATATGTGAAACCTCTCTTTCTTTATTACTTCCTATTAATTGCAACGATGACCAAAGCTATGTTTGTCAACTCCCAACAACTTTTAATCATCATACCCCTTATATGTGAAGTCATTACTCTCAATAAGATCAATATGAACTATTTGTTTCTTTTTATTCTTTTTCTCTTTTCTTTTATTCACTCAAGATCATGGCAAAATAAACAAGCCCTTGACTCGACACTGATCTTTATTATATAGCTCACGGACTCGATTACATAGAGGGATCATAAAGCAAAACTCAAAACTAGATCGTGCCATTAACTTTATTCTACTAGATCAAGATACTACTAATAGGATCAAACTAAGAAAACGGTAAAGATAGGAGTGTGATTGTGATACGATACCGGGGCACCTCCCCCAAGCTTGGCAGTTGCCAAGGGGAGTGCCCATACCCATGTGATTATATCTCCTTTGCTGGTGAAGAGGGTGGAGTTGATGACGGATAGTCGCACATCGAGCGTAAGAGGTCCTCCAACTTGCGAATAATGCCCTTGAGTGCAACGATATGCTCCTTCAACAAAATATTTTTCACGTGTGAGATACTTGTTTTGTATACGAGCTAACTCAATCATCTTGAAAGCTTCGATCTCAGTTGGGGTAAGAAGATCGTGATCAAGTTGAAGGATGTCTTCTGCTGCCGGAGCTTGATCCTCCGTGGCCTTCTTGATCCCTTCATCCTTGTTGATCTCCATGGGTTCTTCCCTCTTCAGCTCTATCTTCATTAGCCAAGCATCGTTGTCACCATTGTTGGAGGAGGGAGACGACATGATGCCTGGCCTTGACAACCCTGACAGAAAACAACTCGAAACAAGAACAGAGGATATTTGTGTGATACAGGAGTCAAAACCTTCGAGAGAATATATAATGAATTTTTACCGACAAAAATACGTATCGTGCAAGAAAATGGAGTCTGGAGGGCACACGAGGTGCCCACGAGGTAGGGGGCGCGCCGAGGGGGTAGGGCGCACCCTCCACCCTCGTGGGGCCTCGTGTCCTTCCCGGACTGCTTCTTATTTTTCTATTTTTCTAAATATTCCAAAATGGAGAAATATTGCCTTAAAAACTGTTTTGGAGTCGGTTTACTTACCATACCACATACCTATTCCTTTTCAGAGTCTAAAACGTTCTGGAAAGTGTCTCTTATGTATTCCTCCGGGGTTACTGTTTCAATAACATTGGTTTCAACATTTATAGGATTACCTGAGATATAATGTTTGATTCTTTGACCATTCACCACCTTCGGATTTGTGCCTTCGAAGTTGTTGATTTTTATGGCACCGGAACGATAGACCTCCTCGATAACGTAAGGACCTTCCCATTTAGAGAGAAGTTTTCTTGCAAAAAATCTTAAACGAGAGTTGTGTAGCAATACATAATCACCTACATTAAACTCGCGCTTTTGTATTCTTTTGTCATGCCATCTTTTAACTTTTTATTTAAACAACTTGGCATTTTCATAAGCTTGGGTTCTCCATTCATCAAATGAGCTAATATCAAATAACCTCTTCTCACCGGCAATTTGAAATCATAGTTGAGCTCTTTAATAGCCCAATATGCCTTATGTTCTAGTTCAAGAGGTAAGTGACATGCTTTTCCATAAACCATTTTATACGGAGACATACCCATAGGATTTTTATATGCAGTTCTATAGGCCCATAATGCATCATCAAGTTTCTTGGACCAATTCTTTCTAGACCTATTGACAGTCTTTTGCAAAATTAATATGAGCTCTCTATTGCTCAATTCTACTTGACCACTAGACTATGGGTGATAAGGATATGCAATTCTATGATTAACATCATATTTAGCAAGCATTTTATGGAAAGCACCATGAATAAAATGTGAACCACCATCAGTCATTAAATATCTGGGGACTCCAAACCTCGGAAAAATAACTTCTTTGAGCATCTTAATAGAAGTGTTATGATCAGCACTACTAGTTGGAATAGCTTCTACCCACTTAGTAACATAATCAACAGCAACTAAACTATGTGTATATCCATTAGAGGCAGGAAAAGGTCCCATATAATCAAAGCCCCAAACATCAAATGGTTCAATAACAAATGAATAGTTCATAGGCATTTCTTGACGTCTACTAATATTACCAATTCTTTGGCATTCATCACATGACAAGACAAACTTACAGGCATCCTTGAAGAGAGTAGGCCAATAAAAACCAGATTGCAATACCTTATGTGCAATTCTATCTCCAGCGTGGTGTCCTCCATAAGCTTTGGAGTGATAATTGCGTAGGATCTGTTCATGTTCATGCTCAGGTACACAACGTCTAATAACACCATCTACTCCTTCTTTATAAAGATGTGGGTCATCCCAAAACTAATGTCTCAAATCATAGAAGAATTTTTTCTTTTGTTGGTATGTGAAACTAGGTGGTATAAATTTAGCAAAAATATAATTAGCATAATCAGCATACCATGAAGTTGAACGAGAAGCATTTATGACATTTAATTGCTCATCAGGAAAGCTATCATCAATAGGTAGTGGGTCATCAAGAACATTTTCTAACCTAGACAAGTTGTCTACAACGGGGTTCTCAGCTCCCTTTCTATCAACAATATGCGAATCAAATTTGTGTAGCAAGAGAACCCATCTAATAAGTCTAGGTTTGGCATCTTTCTTTTCCATAAGATATTTAATAGCAGCATGATCAGTGTGAATAGTTACTTTAGAATCAACAATATAAGGTCTGAACTTATCACAAGCAAATACAACTGCTAAAAATTCTTTCTCAGTAGTAGCATAATTTCTTTGAGCATTGTCTAAAGTTTTACTAGCATGTTGAATAACATTTAATTTCTTGTCAACTCTTTGCCCTAGAACAGCACCTACAGCATAGTCACTAGCATCGCACATAATTTCAAAGGGTAAATTCTAATCAGGTGGTTGAACAATAGGTGCAGAGATCAATGCTTTCTTAAGTATTTCAAATGCTTCTACACAATCATCATCAAAGACAAATGGTATATATTTTTGTAATAAATTGGTCAGAGGCCGAGAAATTTTTGAGAATTCCTTAATGAACCTCCTATAAAAACCGGCATGACCAAGGAAACTTCTTATACCTTTGATGTCCTTGGGACGTGGCATCTTTTCAATAGCATCAACCTTGGCTTTATCAACTTCAATACCTCTTTCAGAAACTTTATGCCCCAAGAAAATACCTTCATTAACCATAAAGTGGCACTTCCCCCAATTCAAGACAAGGTTAGTTTCTTCACATCTCTGCAAAACTCGATCAAGATTGCTCAAGCAATCATCAAAAGAGGATCCATAGACGAAAAAATCGTCCATGAAAACCTCACAAATCTTTTCACAAAAGTCAGAGAATGTAACATCCCAAATTTTCAATTTGGAATGTTATACATTAGATAATCATGCATAACATATTTTCTTGCATTTTGGTTGATCCGAGAAATTTCACGCAACTCAAGGACCCTCGGAGAGAGTTGGAGATTTCGTTATTTTCATATTTGAGTTTTCTCAAATTTTGAAAAGAGGATCATTTGATTTTATTTATTTTATCTTCAATTATTTTTCCAATAACAAAATTATGAGAAGGGAATAATATGACTTTCCCAATTTTAGGAAAAATGAAGATTTAAATAAATAAATCAAATTTTGTATTTTTCGGAGTTTATCTGTATTTTATTTGAATTAGGGAAAAATGCGATTTTTAAAAATATTGCATTTAGGCCCCGAGTAAAAGTTCATTTTGTTCGACTCATTTTTAGGAGTCGGGGAAAATTTACTTCGTAAATTTTGGAGCTCGTTAGATTTTATTTTTCTTTGTTTTTCTGCTCGCGAAATTATTTTTAAAAAAATGCGTCGCGCCCACCTGGGCCAAAGGCCCAGCCGGCCCAGCCGGCCCGCACCGCCGCCTCCCCGCGCGCGCGCGCATCGCGCTGCTGCCGCCGCGCCGCCGCCGCCGGCCTAGTCCGAGTCGGACTCCCCCTCCCCCTTGCTTGCCCCCTCCCCCAAGCCACCCTCCCCCCCCTTTATATACTCCCCCACCCCCCCCCTCCTCCCCACCCCAAGCCGCCGCCACCCTAAGCAGCAGCAGCAGCCAGCGCGCGCAGCCGCCACCGCCCGCGCCGCACGCGCCGCCGCCGCCCGCCGTCCGCCGGAGCCCTCGTCGAGGTAGCCCCGCGCCGCGCCACCCGCACCCCGGTTCGGTTTTTTTTTTTTAAATCGTTCCGGTTTATTTTTCGTTTCGGTTTTTTTTCAAAACCCTAGATCGGTTTTGTTGGTTTTGTTGGTTAGCGAGCGTTCGCCGGACCGTTCGTCTTAACGAACGCGATCGCTGGTTAGTCTCGGTTAATGAACGTCCGTTCATTTAACCGCTCGTCGTTTTCTTTTTCGTCGGATTTATTCCGCGATTTTCTGATCGCGATTTCAGTTCCGATCTTCTTTCTAGTTTATCTTTTCGCTCGTTTATCGGAATCAGGTGATTCAAGCGCCTGGAGTTTCGTTTCGAAACCGCCGTTCTGACTAATCAACTTAAACAAGATTTTACTACTGTAAAATTTGACCTAGTTTCAAATTGCTAGAACCGTGTTGTTTTCTTCCGCCGTTTGTTTTCCGTTGCTTTGTTCGAATTCGATTCTTTTTGCAACCGGAGTTCTTAAGTTGAACTTTCTGGTTCGATTTTCCGTTCGAGTTTTACCTGTGCATTAGATGAGTACTTATTGTATGCTTGTTGTTTGTCTGCGATAGATCACCCAGAGTGCGCCGCTTGTTATTTCGAAGCTCTAGGTTTCGCGGATCCTCAGCAAGGCAAGTAACACTTTGATCATACCTTCTCATTGCCCAGTTTTTATTGCATTAGACCAATCCTCACACATTGCATGATTAGGATCTGATTAAACTGTGGGATGGGAAGTAGTTGAGGTAGCACCTATTACCTGTTTTACTTATGAAACCTTTGGGAGTTACTTCTACGTTTGCTTATTATGCCATGCTATGCTAGTAGACGTGGATTGGGTGAGTGATATCCATGACAGATGTGAGTATTGTTAATTAATGGTTTTATCTAAGGTGGCAACTTAAACACACATCTGGGTGGATTGAGGCACCTGGTTTCTATTAGGACTTGCCTGCTTTTCTTTGGACCGCCACCCAGGCTCAAAGGGATCATAAGATCATTCATGCTAGTAACTTTCGTGTGCAGCCACAAGCCATTATGGGCTCTGGCATAGTTGACTAAGTCGTGCGAACTCTTACAAGGTAGACTAGCAGATGTAGGGGAAAGTAGGTGTACCGGTCTATCCACACGTAAGGTGCCAGCGCTTATGAAAGACTATGTCTCGGTCATCCGTTTCTCAAACATCATGTAGTGCGAGAAAACAAACGGAGGCGATCGAGTCTTGTGGGGAAAAGTGCGCAAACCTCTGCAGAGTGTACAAACTAATCATGATTAGCCGTGTCCCCGGTTATGGACATCTTGAGTATCTAGTACTTGAATATCATGTGAATCTCATCATGTTACCTCTAATTAATATTGTTGGGTTTTAATTGTTCACTTAATTGGGATCGGAATGCTGTCAACCATTCTCGATGTTTCAACTACCATGATAGTTAAATAAAATTTATTCCTTTGCAGTAGGGAAAAATTGGCTTTACGCAAAACTGTAACCATAGAGCTTTTCCACCAGCCATATATGCATATTCATTCAATATTCTCTATGTGTTACATTGCCAGCATATTCCATGTGCTGACCCATTTTTGGGCAGCAACTTTCATGTTGCAGACTTTTCAGACGACGAGTAAGGTGCTTTTAGGTCGAGGTTCTATACTCAGTGATGCCGTTGGAGTTGATGGACTCGCTTACCTTCCAAGTCTTCCGCTATTATCTTTATTAGATGGCCTTAAGCCATATTTATTGTAATAAGATCTCTTTGAGATACCGATGTAATAAGTGTGTGATTGCTACTCTGCTATAAATCCTTCGAAGTACTGTGTGGTGTCAGCATTACTGATCCAGGGATGACACC
This sequence comes from Aegilops umbellulata, assembly GCA_032464435.1. Classification (NCBI taxonomy): domain Eukaryota; kingdom Viridiplantae; phylum Streptophyta; class Magnoliopsida; order Poales; family Poaceae; genus Aegilops; species Aegilops umbellulata. The sequence goes on along the minus strand of CP136055.1, from coordinate 561,964,447 downwards.
GGAGCACAAAGACTTGACCATCTGAGGTCGGGTCGCTACAGAGAATATAGCCACCATGCATCTTTGAAAGGTAGCAGGTGCATTACATAAACCAAAAGGCATACATCTATAAGCAAAAGTACCAAAAGGGCATGTAAAAGTAGTCTTTTATTGATCTTTGGCTGACACAGGTATTTGAGAGAAACCAGAATAACCATCTAGAAATCAAAAATGTGTATGTTTGGATAATCTTTCTAGCATTTGATCGATAAAAGGTAAGGGGTAATGATCTTTTTTAGTAGCCTTATTTTATTTGCGGAAATCAATTACCATCCTATACCCTGTAATAATTCTTTGAGGAATCAATTCATCTTTATCATTAGGGATAGCAGTAATACCTCCCTTCTTAGGGACACAATGGACAGTACTTACCCACCGACTATCAGCAACGGGATAAATTATACCTGCCTCAAGGAGCTTTAGTATTTCCTTTCTTACCACTTCTTTAATTTTAGGATTCGGACGTTGTTGATAATCACGAACTGGTTTGGTATCTTCTTCCAAATTTATTTTATGTTGGCATAGAGTGGGACTAATGCCCTTACGTATGGCTGGAGAACCCGTCGCTGTCTCGGCTGTGATACCGGAGGCTCTAGGGAAGTCGGAGGAGAGAGCACTCATCTTGGGGTGGGGTTAAGATTCTACCAGATATGTCTTTTTGATTCCGTCGAAAATCTATTTTACGGTATAGGTGCTTATAACCTCCCCCTCTATGCCTTGCGGAAGATCATCAAGAGTATATCCAATAGCAGCACGGTGCTTCTTCAGAGTTTTCAATAATCTCTCTTCTTCATGCTCTGAAAGGTTAGCACTAATAATAACAGGATATATCTTCTTTTCATCAAGATAAGCATATTTAAGAGTATCAGGCAACGGTTTAAGCTCAAACACGGTATCACCCTTGGGTGGAGGGGGATCCCCTAGGATTTCAACATGCAAATTGTGTTTCAGAATAGGTTCCTGTTTAAAGAAAACTTCATCTATTTCCCTTCTTTCATTCATAAACATATCATTTTCATGGTCTAGCAAATATTGTTCTAAAGGATCGTTAGGAGGTACGGCTATAGAAGCAAGACCAATAATATCATCCTTACTAGGCAATTCTTCTTCACGGTGTTGTCTACTAAATTTAGAGAAATTAAACTCATCAATCATATCACCCGAACCAATAGTAACAATATTCTTTTCGCAGTCTATCTTAGCATTAACGGTGTTCAAGAAGGGTCTACCAAAAATAATGGGACAAAAGCTATCTTGTGGGGAACCAAGAACAAGAAAATCAGCAGGATATTTAGTTTTCCCACACAAGACTTCTACATCTCTAACAATTCCCATTGGTGAAATAGTATCTCTATTGGCAAGTTTAATTGTGACATCAATATCTTCTATCTCAGCGGGTGCAATATCATGCATAATTTCTTTATACAGGTCATAAGGTATTGCACTAACACTAGCACCCATATCACATAAGCCATGATAACAATGATCTCCTATTTTAACAGAAATAACAGGCACGCCTACCACAGGTCTATGTTTATCTTTAACACAAGGTTTGGCAACTCTAGCGGTTTCACCGCAGAAATGAATAACATGCCCATCAATATTTTCAGACAAGAGATATTTAACAATAACAATATTAGGATCAACTTTGACTTGCTCAGGAGGTGTATAAGTTCTAATATTGCTTTTACAAACCACAATTGAAGCTTTAGCATGATCCTTTATCCTAACAGGGAAAGGTGGTTTCTCAATATAAGAAGTAGGAACAATAGGATGATTATAAGTGACAGTCTTTTCTTCAACTTTAATAGGTGCAGCTACTTTTACTTCTATGGGAGGATGATATTTAAACCACTTCTCCTTGGGGAGATCAACATAAGTAGCAAAAGATTCGCAGAAAGAAGCTACTATCTCTGAGTCAAGTCCATATTTAGTGCTAAATTTACGGAAAACATCGGTATCCATAAAAGATTTAACACAATCAATCTTAGGTGTCATACCTGACTCCTTACCTTCGTCGAGATCCCAATCTTCAGAGTTGCGTTTAATTCTATCCGATAAATTCCATTTGAATTCAATAGTCTTTGTCATAAAAGAGCCAGCACAAGAAGTATCGAGCCTGGTGCGATTGTTATCATAAAGCCGAGCATAAAAACTTTGAATGATTATTTCTCTTGGGAGCTCATGGTTGGGGCATGAATATAACATTGATTTAAGCCTCCCCAAGCTTGAGTGATGCTTTCTCCTTCGCGAGGCCAAAAATTATATATATAATTGCGATCACGATGAACAAGATGCATAGGATAATACTTCTGATGAAATTCCAATTTCAATCGTTTGTAGTTCCATGACCCCGTATCATCACATAGCCTATACCATGTCAATGCATCTCCCTCCAAAGATGAAGGAAAGACCTTCTTCTTAACAACATCATCGGGTATACCTGCAAGCTTAAATAATGCACAAACTTCATCCACATAGATTAGGTGTTCATCAGGATGCTTTGTTCCATCTCCTGTAAAAGGATTATCTAGCAGTTTTTCTATCATACCTGAAGGAACTTCAAAAGGAACATTTTCATTTTCAATAGGTTAAGTAGGTTGAGGAGCAACTCTTTGCTCTACTGGTAGGGGTGAAGATACCCCGAACAAGCCCCTCAGAGGATTACTTTCCATAGTAACAAGTGACAGAAAATTTCAGCACACTATATAAATTTTTCCATACCAAATTCCACCTACCAAAGGCACTTCACTCTCCGGCAACGGCGCCAGAAAAGAGTCTTGATGACCAACAAGTATAGGGGATCTATCATAGTCCTTTCGATAAGTAAGAGTGTCAAACCCAACGAGGAGCAGAAGGAAATGATAAGCGGTTTTCAGCAAGGTATTCTCTGCAAGTACTGAAATAAGTGGTAACAGATAGTTTTCTGATAGGATAATTTGTAACGAGCAACAAGTAATAAAAGTAAATAAAATGCAGCAAGGTGGCCCAATCCTTTTTGTTGCAAAGGACAAGCCTGGAAAAACTCTTATAATGAGAAAAGCACTCCTGAGGACACATGGGAATATCGTCAAGCTAGTTTTCATCACGTTCATATGATTCACGTTCGGTACTTTGATAATTTGATATGTGGGTGGACTGGTGCTTGGGTGCTGTTCTTACTTGAACAAGCTTCCCACTCATGATTAACCTATATTGCAAGCATCCGCAACTACAACAAAAGTATTAAGGTAAACCTAACCATAGCATGAAACATATGGATCCAAATCAGCCCCTTACGAAGCAATGCATAAACTAGGGTTTAAGCTTCTGTCACTCTAGCAACCCATCATCTACTTATTACTTCCCAATGCCTTCCTCTAGGCCCAAATAATGGTGAAGTGTTATGTAGTCGACGTTCACATAACACCACTAGAGGCTAGACAACATACATCTCATCAAAATATCGAACGAGTACCAAATTCACATGACAACTAATAGCAAGACTTCTCCCATGTCCTCAGGAAAAAATGTAACTACTCACAAAGCATATTCATGTTCATAATCAGAGGGGTAATAATATGCATAAAGGATCTGAACATATGATCTTCCACCAAATAAACCAACTAGCGTCAACTACAAGGAGCAATCAACACTACTAGCAACCTACTAGTATCAATCCCGGACATTGAGACAAGAATTGGATACAAGAGATGAACTAGGGTTTTGAGAGGAGACGGTGCTGGTGAAGATGTTGATGGAGATTGCCCTCTCCCGATGAGAGGAGCATTGGTGATGACAATGGCGATGATTTCCCCCTCTCGGAGGGAAGTGTCCCCGGCAGAACAGCTCTGTCGGAGCCCTATATTGGTTTCGCCAAGGTTTCGCCTCGTGGCGGCGGAGTCTCATCCCGAAAGGTTGCTTATCAATTTTTCCTCGACGAAAGACCTCGTATAGCAGAAGATGGGCATCGGAGGGCCAACAGGGGGCCCACGAGGCAGGGGGCGCGCCCCCCATCCTCGTGGCCAGGTGGGTCCCCCTCTGGTGTATTTCTTCCGCTCAATATTTTTTATATATTCTGAAAATGACTTCTGTGGAGTTTCAGGACTTTTGGAGTTGCGCAGAATAGGTCTCTAATATTTGCTCCTTTTCCAGCCCAGAATTCCAGCTGCCGGCATTCTCCCTCCTTATGTAAACCTTGTAAAATAAGAGAGGATAGGCATAAGTATTGTGACATAATGTGTAATAACAGCCCATAATGCAATAAATATCGATATAAAAGCATGATGCAAAATGGACGTATCAACGGCCCAACGTATTAATGGGCCACAAACGGGCCGACTGTAACCACGGGCTGAATTTGGCCCACAAGCAGAAAATGACAATAATGGTTCGTAAGTAAACGGATGTTGGAAATGAGCCCAAGAATAAATGGGCCCTGAGAAGGCCGAAAGATAACATGGGCTGGAAACGGCCCAATAGAATAATGGGCCGTTAATGGGTATAAAGTGATACACTCTTCATTGCGGGCTAGTTTCACCACATGTCGTTAATGGGTATAAAGTGATACACTGTTAATTACGGGGCAGTTTTACCACGGGTCAGTAATGGGCCGAGAGTTACAAAGGGCCTCATATGGTCCAAAAGACGTCATGGGCCATACATGGGCCGGAAGTTAAAACGGGATGGAATTATATTGGACGGCCCAGATGATGCTACTAGGCCTAATTCGGATAGGCTGTAAACGGGCCCTGGGTTAGCAGGCTGCAAATGGGCTATATGCGAACAGTCCATTAATAGGCTTGCCGTGGGCCGGCCAGCCACCTTTTGACAAAGTCAAACGGTCCGGCCTTTTCACAGAAATGGGCCTCTGTTGGGCCGTGCCACGTGTCAACGTATCATAGGCGCTTTGGGTCCAATGAGTGGATGACATCTGTCCCAACGGTGAGCCGACACGTGTTTCCTCCAGCCAATCATGATTTTACACGTGGAAAATCCCCATTGGTCGGGGCTGTTAATGGGTTATCAGATCCAAAACTGGACACAATAGCTTAACAGCATTCCGTTATCGTGGATGCCACGTGTCGGTCACCCTTGACAAAAGCACTTCTGTGATGCGCGATTTATCGTCATGGAAGTGGACACTTCCGTGATGATAATTTTGGTTATGTCATGGAACACTTCTACGACAGCACAGGTATGACTATCTTGGTTCTGTCATAAAATCGTCATGGATGTACATGCATGACAGAAAACGTGACCTACTGTGACAAACACGTATCATCACGGAAGTGTATTTTTTTGTAGTGAGGAGAGACGGAAATTAGTGCACAAGGAAGTAACTTAGAATGCAGCTCAGATATCAATGGGGATCACAGCCCTTACATACAATTTTGTAAATGCATCATCTTCAAAGGCGTCCATAAAAAAGGGGGTTGGCTTTGTCCTCCAAGGGGTTTCGTGAAACTCAATGTTGATGCCTATTTTGACCATGACATGCTGAAGGATACGATGGGGGCAGTCTTGCGAGACGACAAAGGTAGGTTTATTGCGGGAGGAAATGGAAAGATCGACCATTGTGTGGATATTCTGATAGTAGAAGCATTAGCTCTCAAATTTGGACTAACACTAGCGCAAAGGGCAGGGTGCAACCAATTAATCATCAACTCAAATAATATGGATGTGATTGAGACCATGCAGGACGGATGACAATCAACGGGTGCGGCGGCGGCAATTTTCTATGACTACTTTCACTATGCATGTGTTTTTATCATGACTAGAATCGAACACTGTAATAGAGCGGCAAATAAAGTAGCACATGAACTTGCTAGATTAGCTAGATTTTCTTCAACTTCGGATTGGTTTGAGGAGCCTCTAAATGAAATTGTAATGATCCTCACAAACGATGTACTGATAATTTCTAATGAATAAAGTTTCATTTTAACTAAAAAGTAGAGGTGTGGCAGTTTTGTTTATATGGCACACATGTGCCAAATATCACAGTCCAAAAGGAAAAGAAAAGAGTACACTATAAGGTAAAGTATGATGTCCATCTTGTCCGTCTACTTAGCATGCTGATTAGGCATATACAAACAGGTGACAATACAATAATCACTAGCATTTCAAGTGTCAAAGTGGTTGTCACCGACGTGCAAAGTTTTGCATCTCTGTCGCTAACTGCAGCAGCTAGTGTGCTTCGCACACATCATGTTAATGAGACAAGGATCCCAAGTCTGAATGCCAGGATTAAGCTGAATTCCGTCTTCAGTCTTTTCACTCTGTATAATGTATAGTATGTACTGATTTTGAATTTGCAACGGCTACTACCATACTACACCATGTTGAGCCTACCCTAATAATACAACTATGTAGTATGTACTGCTGCTGAATTTGCAATGGCTACTACACCACGCCAAACCTACCCTAATACGGCTGACAGCAATCCCCTCTTACCCGCAAAAAAATCTCTTGTGACTATATCACCTTTTTCTTTCTTTTTGACACTTAATAATCTGGATTATATTCATTTAGAAAAACTAGCACAAAAGTAATATCTACAACAAGGGCGGTTGTTTCCTTCTCGACAGAAAAACCCCTAGAAAACTTAGAAGCATATCTTAGCCTACAAGAAAATCCTTCTAAACTGAATCTGCGCCGCTCGCTTGGTCATCCTCACATTGCTGGAGAAGAGAACTGAAATGAGCAGAGCAACAACTGTGTCACCCACACAAACTTTAAGAGAAAAACCCTCATTGATGTTGTCGTAGTAGCTACCCGCCACGTACGACGAGATCTGGGTGGAAGAAGCCGAATCAAGCTAGCGTCGCTGGGGGAGCTGGTGACCTGGCCCGTGATCTTGCACGACTGGGAACAACCTACACATAAGACGAGGTCGTTGGCAACAAGTTAGTGATCAAACCAATACTACACAACACCAAAGCACATGCTCGATGACGGCACTGACTCACATGCTCATCAACATCATCGACCATGCCACTGAGATGGATCTGAAGTCGGGCACCAACATTCCATGGGATGCCACCACTGATACGTCTCCATCGTATCTACTTTTCCAAACACTTTTGTCCTTGTTTTGGACTCTAACTTGCATGATTTGAATGGAACTACCCCGGACTGACGCTATTTTCAGCAGAATTGCCATGGTGTTATTTTTGTGCAGAAATAAAAGTTCTCGGAATGTCCTAAAAAAATCAACGGAGAATTATTTTGGAATATATAAAAAAACTGGCGAAAGAATCAAGGCCAGGGGGCCCACACCCTGTCCACGAGGGTGGGGGCGCGCCTATCCCCCTGGGCGCGCCCCCTGCCTCATGGGCCCCTGGAGCTCCACCGACCTCAACTCCAACTCTATATATTCGTGTTTGGGGAGAAAAAAATCAGAGAGAAGGATTCATCGCGTTTTACGATACGGAGCCGCCGCCAAGCCCTAAACTCTCTCAAGAGGGCTGATCTGGAGTCCGTTCGGGGCTCCGGAGAGGGGAATCCATCGCCATCGTCATCATCAACCATCCTCCATCACCAATTTCATGATGTTGACCACCGTGCGTGAGTAATTCCATCGTAGGCTTGCTGGACAATGATGGGTTGGATGAGACTTATCATGTAATCGAGTTAGTTTTGTTAGGGTTTGATCCCTAGTATCCACTATGTTCTGAGATTGATGTTGCTATGACTTTGATATGCTTAATGCTTTTCACTAGGGCCCGAGTGCCATGATTTCAGATCTGAACCTATTATGTTTTCATGAATATATGTGAGTTCTTGATCCTATCTTGCAAGTCAATAGTCACCTACTATGTGTTATGATCCGGCAACCCTGAAGTGACAATAATCGGGACCACTCCTGGTGATGATCATAGTTTGAGGAGTTCATGTATTCACTATGTGTTAATGCTTTGGTCCGGTACTCTATTAAAAGGAGGCCTTAATATCCCTTAGTTTCCATTAGGACCCCGCTGCCATGGGAGGGTAGGACAAAAGATGCCATGCAAGTTCTTTTCCATAAGCACGTATGACTATATTCAGAATACATGGCTACATTACATTGATGAATTGGAGCTAGTTCTATGTCACCCTATGTTATAATTGTTGCATGAATAATCGCATCTGGCATAATTCTCCATCACCGATCCAATGCCTATGAGCTTTTCACATATTGTTCTTCGCTTATTTACTTTACCGTTGCCACTGTTACAATCACTACAAAACTGCTATTGTTACTTTTGCCACCGTTAACGTTACTTCCATATTACTTTGCTACTAAACTCTTTGCTCCAGATACTAAGTTATCCGGGTGTGGTTGAATTGACAACTCAACTGCTAATACTTGAGAATATTCTTTGGCTCCCCTTGTGTCGAATCAATAAATTTGGGTTGAATACTCTACCCTCGAAAACGGTTGCGATTCCCTATACTTGTGGGTTATCAAGACTATTTTCTGGCGCCGTTGTCGAGGAGAACAACTCTATTCTTTGAGTCACTTGGGATTTATATCTGCTGGTCACTATGAAGAACTTGAAAGACGAAAAAACCAAGATTTATCCCTCAACTACAAGGGGAGGTAAGGAACTGCCATCTAGCTCTGCACTTGATTCACCTTCTATTTTGAGTAAGCTTGCGACACCTAAACCTGCTTCTGCTATTAATTCTGATATGTCGCATGTTATTGATGATGCCACTTCTGCTATGCATGATACTTATGATGAAACTACTTCTATGCATGATACTACTGTGACACTTGGTGAATTTCTTGATGAACAACTTGCTAGGGCTAGAGAGAATGAAATTATTGAAACTGATAATATTGATGAAAGTGATGATGAAGATTCTCCTCCTAGATATGAATTGCCTGTTGTGCCTGAGGGTTATGTTATGGATGAAGAAACTGCTAGAGACTTTCTTGCTTGCAATGATAGAAGTGATCTTAAGAAATTATTAGCTAAGCTGAAAGAAAAATCTCTAAATGCTAGACTGAAATATGATCATGCTTATGCTACTTCACCTATCTTTGTTACTGATAAGGATTATGAATTCTCTGTTGATCCTGATATAATTACTATGGTTGAATATGATCCTTTTTATGGCTATGAATCTGAAACTGTTGTGGCACATCTTACCAAATTAAATGATATAGCCACCCTGTTCACTAATGATGAGAAAACTCGCTACTCTTAAATTATTTCCGTTCTCATTAAAGGGTGATGCTAAGATATGGTTTAATTCTCTTGATCCTGGTTGTGTGCGTAGTCCCCAGGATATGATTTATTACTTCTCTACTAAATATTTCCCTTCTCATAAGAAACAAGCTGCCTTAAGGGAAATATATAATTTTGTGCAAATTGAAGAAGAGAGTCTCCCACAAGCTCGGGGGAGGCTTCTCCAATTACTCAATGCTTTGCCTGATCATCCTCTCAAGAAAAATAAAATACTTGATATCTTTTATAATGGACTAACCGATGCTTCCAGAGACCACCTGGATAGTTGTGTTGGTTGTGTTTTCAGGTAAAGAACAGCTGATGAAGCTGAAATTATATTGAATAATATGTTGACCAATGAAAATAATTGGACACTTCTTGAACCAACTCCTAAGCCAACTCTGAAGAAAAGGGGTATTCTATTTCTCACTCCTGAAGATATGCAAGAGGCAAAGAAATCTATGAAGGAAAAAGGTATTAAAGCTGAAGATGCTAAGAATTTACCTCCTCTTGAAGAAATACATGGTCCTAATTTACCGCCTGTTGAAGAAACACATGGTCTTGATAACCCGACATAGGTAGTAAAGGTAAATTCTCTCTAAAGATATGATAAAGCTGAAATCCCTCCTACTAAGTTTGTTAGCCAATGTTTGGATGATTTTGATAACTTTATGGTTAAGCAAGAAAACTTCAATGCTTATTTTGGCAGAGAATTAAAACGCAATGCTTATATGATTGAACACTTGGGTGATTATATGTCTAGAGTTAAAGGTGAACTTAAACTCATTAGTGAACATGCTTCTATGGTTACCACTCAAGTAGAACAAGTACTTAAAGCTCAGAATGATTTGCTCAATGAATTGAATAGTAAGAATAATGACTTTGTTGTTAGAGTTGCAACTAGAGGAGGTAAAGTGACTCAGGAACCTTTGTATCCTGAAGGTCACCCTAAGAGAATTGAGCAAGATTCTCAGAGAACTAATGTTGATGCACCTAGTCCTTCTAAGAAGAAGAAAAAGAAAAATGATAGGACTTTGCATGCTTCTAGTGAACCTGTTGTAGACACACCTGAGAATCCCAATGATATTTCTATCTCTGATGCTGAAACACAATCTGGAAATGAACATGAACCTAGTGATAATGTTAATGATGATGTGCATGTTGATGCTCAACCTACTAATGACAATGATGTGGAAATTGAACCTGTTGTTGATCTTGATAACCCACAATCAAAGAATCAACGTTATGATAAGAGAGACTTTGTTGCTAGGAAGCACGGTAAAGAAAGAGAACCATGGGTTCAGAAACCCATGCCTTTTCCTCCCAAACCATCCAAGAAAAAGGATGATGAGGATTTTGAGCGCTTTGCTGAAATGATTAGACCTATCTTTTTGTGTATGCGTTTGACTGATATGCTTAAAATGAATCCTTATGCTAAGTATATGAAAGAAATTGTTACAAATAAGAGAAAGATACCGGAAGCTGAAATATCCACCATGCTTGCTAATTATACTTTTAAGGGTGGAATACCTAAGAAACTTGGAGATCCAGGAGTATCAACTATACCATGCTCCATTAAAAGAAACTATGTTACAATTGCTTTATGTGATCTTGGAGCCGGTGTTAGTGTTATGCCTCTCTCTTTATATCGTAGACTTGATTTGAATAAGTTGACACCTACTGAAACATCTTTGCAAATGGCTGATAAATCAACTGCTATACTTGTCGGTATTTGTGAGGATGTGCCTGTTGTAGTTGCAAATGTTACTATTTTAACGGACTTTGTTATTCTTGATATTCCCGAGGATGATAGTACGTCTATTATTCTTGGAAGACCCTTTTTGAATACTGCAGGGGCTGTTATTGATTGCAATAAAGGCAATATCACTTTTCATGTTAATGGTAATGAGCATACGGTACCCTTTCCGAGGAAACAACCTCAAGTCCACAGTATCAATTCTATTGGAAAAATTCCATCGATTACTATTGGAGGTTTTGAATTTCCTCTTCCTGCTGTCAAAAAGAGATATGATATTCTTATTATTGGGGACGTGCATATCCGCGTTGAGGTAACCTAGTGCTATTCGAAAATTCTTCGGTTCCATGTTATTCGGAATGAGTTTGTTAACAAGACTTGATCAACCTTGTTAGTGGATTCCTTTTGATGAGCATGAAATGGATGAAGTTAGAAAGCACAACCTTCTGTATCCTCCTTTTACTTTCTGTTATTTAGATTAAATAGAGCAAAAATAGTATTTTCTGTCTGTTTTCTGAATTATCCATGCAATAAAAAATACCCCGAAAATAAAAGTTCTCCAAATGCCCCAAAATTGAAATATGATTTTTTTTCTGGAATATTTGAGAATATTTGGGACTGAGAACACGGCAGGGGAGCAAGCACCTGGCCACGAGAGTCCAGGGCGCGCCGACCCCCCTGGGCGCGCCCCCCTGCCTCGTGGGCCCATGGTGGCTCCCCTCCACTTATTCCAGCAACCACACACTCCTTCTTCCTCCCAAAAAAATCGCCAACCAGCTCAAGCACGAGTTCTAGCTCATTTTGCTGCGATTCTCGGTCTCCTTGCTCAAAGCTCCACTCACAAGACTGCTTTGGAGGATTGTTCTTCGGTATGTGCCTCCTCCAATGGTCCAATTAGTTTTTGTTCTAGTGCTTTATTCATTGCAAATTTTTTGCTGCTTAGGTGACCCTGTTCTTGAGCTTGCATGTCAAATTTATGTGGTCAAAAGTAGTTCTAATGCATGATATGGCCTCTAGGCACTTGTAGGAGTAGTTGCTATCAATTTTGTTGAGTTGGGTTCACTTTTATTTGAAGTTACTAAAAATTTCAGAAATTTTCAGAAAATGATGAATAGATTTTTGAGGGGCTCTTCGAGCCGAAGCTCGAAGGATAAGCAAGATGAAGAAGACAAGAGGCCCAGATATAATCTCCCTCGCACCGCGGAGGTTCGGCCGTGTGAATGGCCTTGTGATGATTTCTTGAGAGCAGACGGGATTTATGATGATTTTTATGAGTTGGCTGAGAATGCAGCCCTCACCGACTTCCTCCGCGACCAACGCGAACAGTATCTCCTACTCACTAATATTTTTGTGCAAAATTTTCATTTCCATGCTAGGAGGTCACCACCTTCGGTGGATTTCTATTTATATGATGAGTATAAGGAGATGCCCCTCTATGAATTTTGTGAGGTTTGCAAGTTGCCCTTTTCGGGCAGCGTAGAGGAACCACATCGTAACGATGTGGAGGGGTTTATTGATACAATTGCTGTAGAGGAAACTAGGAAGGTTTCCGATGCAAGAATTACTAGCATACATTTTCCTGTCCTATGTTACTTTGCAATATTTGCTACTAGATGCTTGATTGGTCGCGGAAACTGTGGCAACCTAAGTGCCCCTGATATTGTTCTTTTGTGCCATGCCTTGTTTCATGATGACACATTTAGTATGGGCGCCATTGTTGCAAAGCGGTTAAATCTTAACCGTACTAAGGGCCCCATCTTGGGAGGCATCTTCGCCTCGCGCCTCGCTGCATACTTTAACATACCTATCAGGCATTATGAGAAAGAAGAAAAGTTGTTGCCTCCTATTCTAGACTACAAGAGTATGGTTGCACATGATTTCATTGTTAAGAACAAGAAAAAGGAGCTTAACTATAGACTGATATTTGATAAAAATCACCCTGAGACTATTACTTTGCTTGCTCCTTCCTTGTTTGACTTATCTGCAGGCAAGTACCTTGTTCCGCTGGAGGCCATTCACGTCTACTGGAACCCCACATCAGCTATAAAGCCATATCCGGAACCACAATTTGTTCCTTCACGCTAGTCTGTTTACCAGTGGGAGCCGGAGGAGATGGCCAACCAGTGGCAACCCGAGGCTTCATCTCAGTACGACCCCAGTTACAACTTCGGATATCCGCCAGGCCAGCCATGGCAATAGACCAACTTAGGCCAAAAGCCTAAGCTTGGGGGAGTACGTATTTCTCACCGACATTACATTTATGTTCACACGCTCATGCTAGTTGTCGGTGCTCATTCTTTTTCATTGTACTATACATGCTAGTTTATTTTCCTTTTTATGCTTTCTTCTTGTGTGTTTGAAAAACCTTAAGAAAACCAAAAAAATAGTTGTATCTTTTAGCTAGTTTACTTTCCATGCCTGAAGTAGTAATAATTAAAAGAAAACCCAAAAAGATTTCATGTTCTTCCTTTGCTTGTTGGGAGCTTTCCCATGTAAATAGTTTTATTTCTTTTCTTTCTTTGGGGGTCGAGAAGAGAAGACCATAATGAAAATGTTGAAGTGGCTCTTATATGCATTATTGTTGATTTAACAAAGAGCCCATATTATCTTGTCTTCTCCTGTATGTCAGATGCTTGCAGATTCGAGCTTACTCCAATTGCACATGCACTATTATTATTATTCACATCGTTCGATCGTGTAAGTGAAAGGCAATAATGACGATATATGATGGACTGATTGAGATGAGAAAAGCTGGTATGAACTCGACCTCTCTTGTTTTTGTAAATATGATTAGTTCATCATTCCTGATTCAGCCTATTATGAATAAACATGTTTGCAATGACAATTAGAGATTATAGTTACTTATGCCATGCTTAATTAGCTAGGGGTTTATAATGGTTTACCTTGGGTGCCAACATGCTATTAAAATGGTTGAAACAAAATCAACATAGCCTTCACGATATTTGTGTTCATGGTGGATTATATCCTACTCATGCTTGCACTCAATGTTTATTAATTTTAATGCATGTTCATGATTGTTGTCACTCTCTAGTTGGTCGCTTCCCAGTCTTTTTCTAGCCTTCACTTGTACTAAGTGGGAATACTGCTTGTGCATCCACTTCCATAAACCCCAAAGTTATTCCATATGAGTCCACTATACCTTCCTATATATGCGGTATCTACCTGTCGTTCCAAGTAAATTTGTATGTGCCAAACTCTAAACCTTCAAATGAAATTCTGTTTTGTATGCTCGAATAGCTCATGTATCAACTAGGGATGTTTGTATCTTCCATGCTAGGCGGGTTATTCTCAAGAGGAGTGGACTCCGCTCCTCACTCACGAGAAAATGGCTGGTCACCGGGATGCCTAGTCCCATGCTTTATGCAAATCAAATCAAAATAATTGCAAACAAAACTCCCCCGAGACTCTTGTTAGTTGGAGGAAATTGTTGTTTCGAGCAAGCCATGGATTGATGCTTGTTGGTGGAGGGGGGTATAAACTTTACCATTCTGTTTGGGAACCGCCTGTAATGTGATTAGCATGGAAGATATCGAGATCTCTCGGTTGTTATGTTGACAATGAAAGTATGTCGCTCAAAATATTATTTATCTCTGTTTCAAAATCGAGCTCTGGCACATCTCCAAATCCCTGCTTCCCTCTGCGAAGGTCCTATCTATTACTTTTATGTTGAGTCATCACCCTCTTATTAAAAAGCACCGGCTGGAGAGCACCGCTGTCATTTGCATCCATTGCTATTAATTTATATTGAGTATGACTATGACTGGATCTCTTTTACCATGAATTACAATGTTTAGTCAGTCCTTGATCTTCAAAGGTGCTCTGCATTTATGTTTTGCGGTCTCAGAAAGGGCTAGCGAGATACCATCTTGTTATATCATATTATGATTGTTATGAGAAAGTGTTGTCATCCGAGATTTATTATTATTGCTCACTAGTTGATTATGCCATTGATATGAGTAAAGATGAGACCTAGGTGTTATTGCGAATATGGTTAGTTCATAATCTTTGCTGAAAACTTGAATGTTGGCTTTACATATTTACAACAACAAGAGCAAACAGAGTTTGTAAAAGTTTTTTTTATCACTTTCAGTTTATCAACTAAATTGCTTGAGGACAAGCAAAGGTTTAAGATTGGGGGAGTTGATACGTCTCCGTCGTATCTACTTTTCCAAACACGTTTGCCCTTGTTTTGGACTCTAACTTGCATGACTTGAATGGAACTAACCCGGACTGACGCTGTTTTCAGCAGAATTGCCATGGTGTTATCTTTGTGCAGAAATAAAAGTTCTCGGAATGTCCTGAAAATCAACGGAGAATTATTTTGGAATATATAAAAAATACTGGCGAAAGAATCAAGGCCAGGGGGCACACCCTGTCCACGAGGGTGGGGGCGCACCCCTTGCCTCGTGGGCCCCCTGGAGCTCCACCGACCTCAACTCCAACTCTATATATTCGTGTTCGGGGAGAAAAAAATCAGAGAGAAGGATTCATCGCGTTTTACGATACGGAGGCACTGCCAAGACCTAAACTCTCTCGGGAGGGCTGATCTGGAGTCCGTTTGGGGCTCCGGAGAGGGGAATCCGTCGCCATCATCATCATCAACCATCCTCCATCACCAATTTCATGATGCTCACCGCCGTGCGTGAATAATTCCATTGTAGACTTGCTGGACGGTGATGGGTTGGATGAAGTTTATCATGTAATCGAGTTAGTTGTGTTAGGGTTTGATCCCTAGTATACACTATGTTCTGAGATTGATGTTGCTATGACTTTGCTATGCTTAATGCTTGTCACTAGGGCCCGAGTGCCATGATTTTAGATCTGAACCTATTATGTTTTCATGAATATATGTGAGTTCGATCCTATCTTGCAAGTCAATAGTCACCTACTGTGTGTTATGATCCGGCAACCCCGAAGTGACAATAATCGGGACCACTCCCGGTGATGACCATTGTTTGAGGAGTTCATGTATTCACTATGTGTTAATGCTTTGGTCCGGTACTCTATTAAAAGGAGGCCTTAATATCCCTTAGTTTCCATGAGGACCCCGCTGCCATGGGAGGGTGGGACAAAAGATGTCATGCACGTTCTTTTCCATAAGCACGTATGACTATACTCGGAATACATGCCTACATTACATTGATGAATTGGAGCTAGTTCTCTATCACCCTATGTTATAACTGTTGCATGAATAATCGCATCCGGCATAATTCTCCATCACCGATCCAATGCCTACGAGCTTTTCGCATATTGCTCTTCGCTTATTTACTTTACCGTTGCCACTGTTACAATCACTACAAAACTTCTACTGTTACTTTTGCCACCGTTGTCGTTACTTGCATATTATGCTACTAAACACTTTGCTACAGATACTAAGTTATCCAGGTGTGGTTGAATTGACAACTCAACTGCTAATACTTGAGAATATTTTTGGCTCCCCTTATGTCGAATCAATAAATTTGGGTTGAATACTCTACCCTAGAAAACTGTTGCGATCCCCTATACTTATGGGTTATCAACCACCTCCACCTAAAAGATGGCAACACCAAACCAGAACCTAACCCTAATTATGCGCTGACGCAAACCCGGGGTCCCCCCCTCCCCGTTGATGGAGAAGCAGGTGAAGGGGGGCATCGGCCTTGCCGGAGGGAGAATGTAGAGATCTGAAGAGAGGGCGATTTTGGGGGCAACTAGGTCAGAGAAGGTGGTTAATATTGTTTGGGTCTTTCCTGGTGTAAAGCTGACTGTATCATCTTGGTATTGGCTAGAAACCATTGTAGAAGAAGCACAAAAAGGAATCAAGTTAGATAGTAACAAATAAGATCATTTTAAAAAACTATATGTGTTGTTTTGAAAGTAATCACTGGAAAAGGCACATTAAAGATTGCAAACATATATTGATTACAGTTTGCACTCATTGGGTTTGCTATTTTTTAAAGCTCGATGCACTATATTTGGACAATGAAATGACCATAATATTCTGTAAATGTAAATTACACTCATTGAGTGTGGTGTGTGTAGAAATAAGTAATGGTAAACCAATTGTGTCTAGTATCATGCCTTTTTGTTCCCGCAAAAAAAGTATCATGCCTTTCCATGCACTACAGTTGCCTAGAAAGATTATGAATAAATCCATAAATGTTGGTCGCATTTGGCGGACACCATTTTTGTATCTAGGTCTATGCAACTATAAACCCATATTATATAACCCTTTCACCTCTTCTTCTCTCTCAACATCTTCCCACGCCATAACGCACATCTCCTCCTAAACCTCGTACCGCGCACAAGCCGATCGAGGATGCCTTGAATGAATGTCGTCTCTAGAGGCCGCCACTCTTCTCAATTGTAATCATCTCACCATCGCCGTTGTCACCAACACACCACCTTCCTCTTTGACTGTTGTGCAATCATTGACTGACTTCATTTTCGTTGTGTTACATACATGTCATCGATTTTACGATCATATGGATGTTGGGTGCCTTGGCCTTGTCATGTCATCCTTACTTTTTACCTATGGACAATGTTAAAGGTTTGTCATATGGGTTGCATAAGGGCACCAGGAGGTAAAAAAATCAAGGGAGAGGCTGGGCTACACAATGGTGTGTGGGTTGTGGAAAGACCTCGGAAGGTCCTAATAAGCTCTAGAGACATCGATGCTACACAAGCCTATGCGTTAGGTTTAGGTCGATGGGTGAATGTTGGTGCCACAAACAAATAACATGGCAAGTTGGCAAGAACTGTTCACCATGGTTGGTTACTCAAACCTCAAGTTGGCAAAAATTGTTCACTATGGTTGGTTACTCAAAACCCAATCGTTGTTTTTCGCTATGACTAAACTGTAAGGGGGCGACGATTAGCAATATTTTTGTACCATGGCAGGAGATGTGGGACAGAGGAGGGATCACATAGAAGGGTATGGGCGATCACTACCCCTCGGGTTTTTCCCTGTTACCATCCCGTGCTGGGCACAAGTTTATTAATGATTTATCACCAACCATGTTTTCACCAAGGAGAAAATGTTTGCATCAAAGCACCATGTCTCTCTACCCCCGCCCCTCCTCTTGAGATGATGAGCACTAGATGCACAGACTTTATCTAACTATCATGGGTGCGATCCAACTCGTTGTTCGTTTGTAATGCAAGAATCACACATGAATTTCAGAGAAAATAGTTCAATCCCGCAAGACCCAAACCTCAGCTAACCAAACATTCATCCTACAATGTCTTCCTCTCAAGCCAGATAGAAGATGGAAATATGGCACCCAACATTCCACTACTAGGGAAAAGCCTATACACAAAATCTTACCAGCAGCGCGCTTTAAAACAAGGCGCTGCTGCTACGTAGCAGCAGCGCGTGATACGTCTCCAACGTATCTATAATTTTTTATTGTTCCATGCTATTATATTATCCATCTAGGATGTTTTATATGCATTTATATGCTATTTTATATGATTTTTGGGGCTAACCTATTAACCCAGAGCCCAGTGCCAGTTTCTGTTTTTTCCTTGTTTTTGAGTATCGCAGAAAAGGAAAACCAAATGGAGTCCAATTGACCTGAAATTTCACAGAGATTATTTTTGGACCAGAAGAAGCCCACGGAGTATCGGAGATGGACCAGAAGAGTCCCGAGGCACCCACAAGGGTGGGGGCGCGCCATACCCCCCTGGGCGTGCCCTCCTACTTCGTGGCCGCCTCGAAGACCCCCTGACTTGTTCTCGACGCCAACACCTCTTATATATACCCAAACTTCCAGAACATAACCTAGATCGGGAGTTTCGCCGCTGCAAGCCTCTGTAGCCACCAAAAAACAATCGGGACCCTGTTCTGGCACCCTGCCGGAGGGGGGGATCCCTCACGGTGGCCATCTTCATCGTCCTGGCGCTCTCCATGACGAGGAGGGAGTAGTTAACCCTTGGGGCTGAGGGTATGTACCAGTAGCTATGTGTTTGATCTATCTCTCTCTCTCTTGTGTTCTTGATTTGGCACGATCTTGATGTATCACGAGGTTTGCTATTATAGTTGGATCTTATGATGTTTCTCCCCCTCTACTCTCTTGTAATGGATTGAGTTTTCCCTTTGAAGTTATCTTATCGGATTGACTCTTTAAGGATTTGAGAACACTTGATGTATGTCTTGCATGTGCTTATTTGCAGTGACAATGGGATATTCACGTGATCTACTTGATGTATGTTTTGGTGATCAACTTGCGGGTTCAGTGACCTTGTGAACTTATGCATAGGGGTTGGCACACGTTTTCGTCTTGACTCTCTGGTAGAAACTTTGGGGCACTCTTTGAAGTTCTTTGTGTTGGTTGAATAGATGAATCTGAGATTATGTGATGCATATCGTATAATTATACCCACGAATACTTGAGGTGACATTGGCGTATCTAGGTGACATTAGGGTTTTGGTTGATTTGTATCTTAAGGTGTTATTATAGTATGAACTCTATGATAGATCGAACGGAAAGAATACCTTCATGTTATTTTACTACGGGCTCTTGAATAGATCGATCAGAAAGGATAACTTTGAGGTGGTTTCGTACCCTACAATAATCTCTTCGTTTGTTCTCCGCTATTACTGACTTTGGAGTGACTCTTGGTTGCATGTTAAGGGATAGTTATATGATCCAATTATGTTATTATTGTTGAGAGAACTTGCACTAGTGAAAGTATGAACCCTAGGCCTTGTTTCAACGCATTGCAATACCGTTTGTGTTCAGTTTTATCATTAGTTACCTTGCTGTTTTTATATTTTCAGATTACAAAATCCTATATCTACCATCCATATTGCACTTGTATCACCATCTCTTCGCCGAACTAGTGCACCTATACAATTTACCATTGTATTGGGTGTGTTGGGGACACAAGAGACTCTTTGTTATTTGGTTGCAGGGTTGCTTGAGAGAGACCATCTTCATCCTACGCCTCCCATAGATTGATAAACCTTAGGTCATCCACTTGAGGGAATTTGCTACTGTCCTACAAACCTCTCCACTTGGAGTCCCAACAACATCTACAAGAAGAAGGTTGTGTAGTAGACATCAAGCAATTTCTGGCGCCGTTGCCGGGGAGGTGAGTGATTGAAGGTATATCTTTAGATCTTGCAATCGGATCTTCTAGTTTCTTGTTTTATCACTAGTTTAGTCTATAAAAGAAAACTACAAAAAATTGAGTTAAGGGTGCCTCATATGCTTCATCTTTTTAATGTCTTTCCTGAAAATGATGGGAAGGAAAATTGTGCTCAAGTACTAGAAGAAGAATTACATAGAATGTTTGGCATAAAATATGTGAATGATGAGCATTATTGCAATGTTGTTAGTATGAACTCTTTGAATATCCATGGTACTAATGATGATTGCACTAGTCATGATGAAAATGTCTCTTATAAGCATGTCAATTTTTGTGGAGTGCATAGAGTTTGCAAGTACACACCAAATAGGGAAGATAGATTTTGCAAGAGGCATAAGTATTTAGAAACTAAATGGTTGCAAGAAAGGCTAGATGTTTGTGCTGAAAATTTAAATTTTCTTAGCCATCCTTGTGAACTTTGCAATGAACGTGGTCATTTAAATATCCAATGCAAATTGTTTCATGATCGAATCGTGTCCAAAAATTGTGATGACTTGATTTCCCTTGCACATCATAATGAACTTAGTTTGCTTGTGGGTTATGAAGAAATGAAACGTATAACTAAGGATATTCCAGAATTTGCCCTTGAGACAATTCTTGATTTTGATCTAGAGGAAATTTATATGTATTGTGCAGTGAATTGCATTGAAAATCCTTATATTGCCAATTACATAAAGACAAGAAAACAAATAGAAGATGAAGAGAATATTAATGAAAGGGAAGAGACTTCCCAATATCCTCCTATTATTTCTTATGATGAATCAGGTAATGAGGAGGAGCTTTCTATTCAACCAATCTCATTAATAGGGAGCTCCAAAAAGAGAATTAAACCCACACATGATGTGAAGAAGAAAAATAAAATACGAAGAAGGAAAGGTAAAAAGGTATCCCTCCCAAATGATGTTGCTTTTGTTACTCATTGTGATGATGATAATTGCTATAATATTATTGGTGCTATCCATACTATTAATGATGAGAGTGATTATGCTTATGATATGAAAAGGCCCAAGCTTGGGGATGCTATGTTTGATGAGAATGACATATTTGAGAATTTATTTGCTGCAATTGATGTTTGTCCCAAGCTTGGGGATGCCATATTTAATGAAGAGGATATTTTTAGCCCCCCAAGTTTTGATATGCAAATTTATTTTGATGAGAAAAAAGTTGCTACTTATGATAACTATTGTGATGATACTTATGCTATAAAAACTAGTGACGATTATATTTATAAAACTTGTCATGATTATGATTACCCTTTTTCTGAACTTTATTCTTTCAATGTGGAAACAATTTATAGTATTCGAGTTTCTTATGATACTCTCACTATTCTGAATGAGAAGAAAATTGCTTATGTGGAGAGTAATAAAAATTATATGCTTGTAGATCATGAAAAGAATGCTTTATGTGATGGTTATATTGTTGAATTCATTCATGATGCTACTGAAAATTATTATGAGGGAGGAATATATGCTTGTAGGAATTGCAATAATATCAAGTTTTCGTCTAGTACCTATGCATAGGGGTTGGCACACATTTTCGTCTTGATTCTCTGGTAGAAACTTTGGGGCACTCTTTGAAGTACTTTGTGTTGGTTTGAATAGATGAATCTGAGATTGTGTGATGCATATCGTATAATCATACCCACGGATACTTGAGGTGACATTGGAGTATCTAGGTGACATTAGGGTTTTGGTTGATTTGTGTCTTAAGGTGTTATTCTAGTACGAACTCTAGGGATGTTTGTGACACTTATAGGAATAGCCCAATGGATTGATTGGAAAGAATAACTTTGAGGTGGTTTCGTACCCTACCATAATCTCTTCGTTTGTTCTCCGCTATTAGTGTCTTTGGAGTGACTCTTTGTTGCATGTTGAGGGATAGTTATATGATCCAATTATGTTATTATTGTTGAGAGAACTTGCACTAGTGAAAGTATGAACCCTAAGCCTTGTTTCCTAGCATTGCAATACCGTTTACACTCACTTTTATCATTAGTTACCTTGCTGTTTTTATATTTTCATATTACAAAAACCTATATCTACCATCCATATTGCACTTGTATCACCATCTCTTCGCCTGTGATGCCCCCGATTCAATCGTACACTAATCATGCACGCAAATGTGTACAATCAAGATCAGGGACTCACGGGAAGATATCACAACACAACTCTAAAACATAAATAAGTCATACAAGCATCATAATACAAGCCAGGGGCCTCGAGGGCTTGAATACAAGTGCTCGATCATAGACGAGTCAGCGGAAGCAACAATATTTGAGTACAGACATAAGTTAAACAAGTTTGCCTTAAGAAGGCTAGCACAAACGGGGATACAGATCGAAAGAGGCGCAGGCCTCCTGCCTGGGATCCTTCTAACTACTCCTGGTCGTCGTCAGCAGGATGCACGTACTAGTAGGAGTCGTCGTCGACGGTGGCGTCTGGATCCTGGGCTCCATCGTCTGGTCGCAGCAATCGGGTAGAGAAAGGGGAAAGGGGAAAGAAGGCAACCGTGAGTACTCATCCAAAGTACTCGCAAGCAAGGAGCTAC
This sequence comes from Aegilops umbellulata, assembly GCA_032464435.1. Taxonomy (NCBI): domain Eukaryota; kingdom Viridiplantae; phylum Streptophyta; class Magnoliopsida; order Poales; family Poaceae; genus Aegilops; species Aegilops umbellulata. The sequence continues at coordinate 561,941,758 of CP136055.1, read as the reverse complement.
ACTACATATGCATGGATATATGTGTAAAGGGCCATATCAGTGGACTGAACTGCAGAATGCCAGAATAAGAGAGGGATATCTAATCCTGTCGAAGACTACGCTTCTGGTAGCCTCCGTCTTGCAGCATATAGAAGAGAGTAGACTGAAGTCCTCCAAGTAGCATCGCATAGCATAATCCTACCCGGCGATCCCCTCCTTGATGCCCTATTAGAGAGCGATCACCGGGTTGTATCTGGCACTTGGAAGGGTGTGTTTTTATTAAGTATCCGGTTCTAGTTGTCATAAGGTCAAGGTACAACTCCAAGTCGTCCTGCTACCAAAGATCACGGCTATTCGAATAGATTAACTTCCCTGCAGGGGTGCACCACATAACCCAACACGCTTAATCCCATTTGGCCGGACACACTTTCCTGGGTCATGCCCGGCCTCAGAAGATCAACACGTCGCATCCCTACCTAGGCACAACGGAGAGGTCAGCACGCCGGTCTAAACCTAAGCGCATAGGGGTCTGGGCCCATCGCCCTTAGCACACCTGCACGTTGCGTGGGCGGCCGGAAGCAGAACTAGCCCCCTTAATACAAGAGCAGGCTTACGTTCCAATCTAGCGCGCGCCGCTCAGTCGCTGACGTCACGAAGGCTTCGGCTGATACCACGACTCCGAGTGCCCATATCTTTCCCGCGTAGTTGGTTAGTGCGTATGGGGTCAACGACCTAACTCAGATCAAATACCAAGATCTCGTTAAGCGTGTTAAGTATCCGCGAACGCCGAATAGGGCCAGACCCACCTCTCTCCTAGGTGGTCGCAACCTGCCCTATCGCTCCGCCTCAAAGATCCACTCGCGGGTACTCCTACGAGCCGACCCGTCTTTGGTCACCACATGTATCATGTATAAAGTATAGTATATACCCGTGATCACCTCCCGAGTGATCACGGCCCGATAGTATAGCATAGCATACGGACAAGAATGTAGGGCCACTGATGGAAAACTAGCATCCTATACTAGGCATGTAGGATTGCAGGTAAGGGTAACAACAATAGTAGCAAAGACAGGCTATGCATCAGGATAGGATAACGGAAAGCAGTAACATGCTACACTACTCTAATGCAAACAGTATAGAAGAGAATAGGCGATATCTAGTGATCAGGAGGGGCTTGTCTGGTTGCTCTGGCAAGAGAGAGGGGTCGTCAACTCCGTAGTCGTACTAGGTAGCAGCGGCGTCGGTCTCGGTGTCTAGCGAGAGAAGAGGGGGAAGAAACAATAAATATTTAAGCAAACAGATGCATAATGATGCATGACATGACAAGTATCGGTGCTAGGGGTGCCCTAACACGGTATGAGGTGATACCGGTGAAGGGGGAAACATCCGGGAAAGTATCTCCGGTGTTTCGCGTTTTCGGGTAGAGAAGTTGCGAGTTTGATATGTTAGGGGTGCGTGGCGGACGAACGGGCTGCGTATCCGGGTTCGTCTCGTCGTTCTGAGCAACTTTCACGTAGAAAGTATTTTCATCCGAGTTACGGGTTATTTTATATGGTTTTCTAAAGTTTTAATCATTTTCTGATTTTAATTATTTATTTAAATCCAACATTATCCAGAACAGTGCATGCTGACGTCAGCATGACGTCAGCAGTCAACGTTGACCGTTGACCTGGTCAACCTGACAAGTGGGACCCATCCGTCATAGACTGTTTAGTTAATTAACAGTAGTTAAATAGGTTAATTACTTACTTAGGTTAATTAACATGATTAATTAAGTAATTAACTCTTTAATTAATTAATTAATTAATATATTTTTATTTTTATTTTCCTAAAGTCCTTTTCCTTTTCTTCTTTCTTTTTTTACTTCTGGGGCATGGGACCCACTTGTCATACCCCAAAGGCCCCAGCTGCCAGTGGCACACGGGCCACTGGAGCGGGCTTAACGGGCGCGATTGGCGGTGCTTGCCCGAATGGGCACGAGCGAGGGGAAGCGGCGACGCAGCTCCGGCGCCGGTCGCCGGAGGTGGCAGCGGAGGGTGGTGGGTGTGCGGGCGGGAGCGATGGGGGAGTGCCGCGGGGCAGAGGCGGCACGAGCGGGTGGTGAGCCCGCGGTGGATGGCGCCGGCGTAGCTGGTGGAAGACTGGCGCGACCCCAGCAGGCGTGGCCAAGCGTCGGCGGGCACGGACGGGTGCGGCAGGTCGCAACAGCAGCTGCAAGCAGCCTGCAGCAAAGCAGAAGCAGCGGGAGGAGCAAACGCGGGCGCGCCCGGGCGCGCGAGGAAGCAGTGCTAGGCGGGGCAGGGGCGCGGGACGGCCACGGCGGAGCGAGCGCCGGGCGTGGGTGCGGGCAGCGAGCGTGCCAGGGAGCGGGAGGCAGCGCGAGCAGCAGCAGGGCGAGGCGCGTACGGGGTGATGCGTACGTGGGCACGCGTGCGGTGGTCGGCGTGCAGAGGGAGAGAGGAGGACCGGGGTCCTCACTGGCGTTGAAGGGGAGTGGGGGGCATCGAGGCATGAGGGAGCTCGTCGGGGAGGCAGTCCGGCGAGGAAGGGCTTGACGAATCCGGCGAGGGCGGCGCCGTGCGCGGTCGTCGGGGCTGAGGACGGGGACGAAGAGGTCCAGCGGCGACGGGGTGGCGACGGCGAGCGATGGGGCGCGGCGCCGGGGGCGGGGCAGCGGCCCGATCCAGATCCAGAAACAGGGAAGCGAGGAGGAGACCGGGAGGAATCGTGCGGGGGGAGTGGTGTTCATGGGCTAGGGTTCGGTTTCCCCTGGGGGGTTAATAGGTGAGGTGGGGTGGGCCGGTCCGGCCGGGCCGGCCTGTAACTAGCTGGGCCATTCAGCCCAGGAATAGGGGGTTCTTTTCTTTTGTCTTTTTTTTGTTTTGTTTTCTGTTTTCTTTTAACCTTTAATAGATTTTAATTTAATTATAATACAATAATAGTACCTAAATTAGTATTACTAAACATCCCACCGCCACAAGCAATTTAGCACATTTTAGAAAGTAGTTTGTATTTTATCAATTTACAGGCAATTAATTAATAGTTCTACCACTATTTTATTTATTTTAGTGCATTTAACTACTTTATAACAGTGTGTCTTCTCCACCAATATTTATTATGAATTACTTGCTACATTTAGAATATTTTAGTTTTGACTTTTGGAAACTTTTCTAGTTTGACTTTATTTCAAATTTGAATTTGAAAGAGTTTTGAATCATCGCGAGATTATCAACAGTAATCGTGGTGACGTGGCAACGTTAGCAGAGGTTTACTGTAGCTTAATTATCCGGACGTCACATCGCCGAACTAGTGCACCTATACAATTTACCATTGTATTGGGTGTGTTGGGGACACAAGAGACTCTTATTTATTTGGTTGCAGGGTTTCTTGAGAGAGACCATCTTCATCCTACGCCTCCCACAGATTGATAAGCCTTAGGTCATCCACTTGAGGGAAATTTGCTACTGTCCTACAAACCTCTGCACTTGGAGGCCCAACAACATCTATAAGAAGAAGGTCGTGTAGTAGACATCAGTGCGCGCAAAGAAACCGCGCTGCTGGTACAGATGTAGCAGTAGCGCGCCCGTAATAAGACGCGCTACTGCTATAATTGCCACGACCCCGCCACCACTCTAGTTATAGCAGCAGCGCATTAATACAAAGAGCGCTACTGCTACAGATCATAGCAGTAGCGCATTCTCACAATACCCGCTACTGCTAAGTTTACTAAAAAAATAGTCCCACCTCGCTCCGCGGAGTACATAGCTGCCTCAAGAAGGAGGAGACGTCCCCGGGTTGTACGTGTGTTGAACACGGAGGCGCCGTCCGTTCGGCGCTTGATCGGGTCTTCCGCGATTTGAATCGCCGCGAGTACGACTCCATCAACCGCGTTCTTGTAACGCTTCCGCTTAGCGATCTTCAAGGGTATGAAGATGCACTCCCTCTCTCTCTCTCTCTCGTTGCCAGTATCTCCTAGATTGATCTTGGTGACACGTAGGAAAATTTTGAATTATTACTACGTTCCCCAATAGTGGTATCAAAGCTAGGTCTATGCGTATATTCTATGCACGAGTAGAACACAAAGTAGTTGTGGGCAATGATTTGTTCAATTTGCTTACCGTTACTAGTCTTATCTTGATTCGGCAGCATTGTGGGATGAAGCGGCCCGGACCGACCTTACACGTACGCTTACGTGAGACTGGTTCCACCGACCGACATGCACTTGATGCATAAGGTGGCTAGCGGGTGTCTGTCTCTCCCACTTTACTCGGATCTGATTCGATAAAGAGGGTCCTTATGAAGGGTAAATAGCAATTCGCATATCACCATTGTGGCTTTTGCGTAGGTAAGAAACGTTCTTGCTAGAAACCCATAGCAGCCACGTAAACCATGCAAACAACAATTAGAGGACGTCTAACTTGTTTTTGCAGGGTATGCTATGTGATGTGATATGGCCAAAAGGATGTGATGAATGATATATGTGATGTATGAGATTGATCATGTTCTTGTAATAGGAATCACGACTTGCATGTCGATGAGTATGACAACCGGCAGGAGCCATAGGAGTTGTCTTAATTTATTGTATGACCTCTGTGTCAATGAAAACGACATGTAATTACTTTACTTTATTGCTAACCGTTAGCCATAGTAGTAGAAGTAATAGTTGGCGAGACAACTTCATGAAGACATAATGATGGGGATCATGATGATGGAGATCATGGTGTCATGCCGGTGACGATGGTGATCATGCCGTGCCTCGAAGATGGAGATCAAAGGCTCAAGATGATATTGGCCATATCATGTCACTTTATGATTTGCATGTGATGTTTGTCATGTTTACATCTTATTTGCTTAGAACGACGGTAACATAAATAAGATGATCCCTCACTAAAATTTCAAGAAAAGTGTTCCCCCTAACTGTGCACCGTTGCAAAGGTTCGTTGTTTTGAAGCACCATGTGATGACCGGGTGTGATAGATTCTAACGTTCGCATACAACGGGTGTAAGCCAGATTTACACATGTGAAACACTTAGGTTGACTTGACGAGCCTATCATGTACAGACATGAACTCGGAGCACAAGAGGTCGAAAGGTCGAACATGAGTCGTATAGTAGATACGATCAACATGGAGATGTTCACCATTGATGACTAGTCCGTTTCACATGATGATCGGACACGGCCTAGTCGATTCAGATCATGTATCACTTAGATGACTAGAGGGATGTCTATCTGAGTGGGAGTTCATTAAATAATTTGATTAGATGAACTTAATTATCATGAACTTAGTATAAAATATCTTTACAATATGTCTTGTAGATCAAATGGCCCACACTAATGTTGCCCTCAACTTCAACGCATTCCTAGAGAAAACCAAGATGAAAGACGATGGTAGCAACTATACGGATTGGGTCCACAACTTGAGGATCATCCTCATAGCTGCCAAGAAAGCATATGTTCTTGAAGCACCGCTAGGTGAAGCACCCATTTTCCCAGCAACTCAAGATGTTATGAACGCCTGGCAGTCGCATAGTGATGATTACTCCCTAGTTCAGTGTGGCATGCTTTACAACTTAGAACCGGGGCTCCAAAAGCGTTTTGAGAAGCACGGAGCATATGAGATGTTCCAAGAGCTGAAAATGGTTTTCCAAGCTCATGCCCGGGTCAGGAGATATGAAGTCTCCGACAAGTTCTACAGTTGTAAGATGGAGGAAAACATTTCTGTCAGCAAGCATATACTCAAAATGTCTGGGTTGCACAACCGCTTGTCTCAGCTGGGAGTTAATCTTCCAGATGACTCGATCATTGACAGAATCCTCCAATCGCTTCCACCTAGCTACAAGAGCTTTGTGATGAACTACAATATGCAAGGGATGGAAAAGACCATTCCTAAGTTATATTCAATGCTGAAATCAGCGGAGGTGGATATCAAAAAGGAACATCAAGTGTTGATGGTGAATAAGACCACTAGTTTCAAGAAAGGCAAGGGTAAGAAGAACTTCAAGAAGGACGGCAAGGGGGTTGCCGCGCCCGGTAAATCAGTTTCTGAGAAGAAGCGAAAGAATGGACCCAAGCCCGAGACTCAATGCTTTTATTGCAAGGGAAATGGTCACTGGAAGCGGAACTGCCCCAAGTACTTAGCGGATAAGAAGGCCGGCAACACCAAAGGTATATATGATATATGTGTTATTGATGTGTACCTTACCAGCACTCGTAGTAGCTCCTGGGTATTTGATACCGGTGCGGTTGCTCATATTTGTAACTCAAAACAGGAGCTGCGGAACAAGCGGAGACTGGCGAAGGACAAGGTGAGGATGCACGTCAGGAATGGTTCCAAGGTCGATGTGATCGCCGTCGGCACGCTACCTCTACATTTACCTACGGGATTAGTTTTAAACCTCAATAATTGTTATTTAGTGCCAGCTTTGAGCATGAACATTGTATCTGGATCTCATTTAATGCAAGATGGCTACTCATTTAAATCCGAGAATAATGGTTCTTCTATTTATATGAGAGATATGTTTTATGGTCATGCTGTTGGGGAACGTAGTAATTTCAAAAAAATTCCTACGCACACGCAAGATCATGGTGATGCATAGCAACGAGGGGGAAGAGTGTTGTCTACGTACCCTCGTAGACCGAAAGCGGAAGCGTTATAACAACGCGGTTGATGTAGTCGTACGTCTTCACGATCCGACCGATCCAAGCATCGTTACTCCGGCACCTCCGAGTTCTTGGCACACGTTCAGCTCGATGACGCACCCCTAGCTCCGATCCAGCAAAGCTTCGGGGAGGAGTTCCGTCAGCACGACGGCGTGGTGACAATCTTGATGTTCTACCGGCGCAGGGCTTCGCCTAAGCACTGCAACGATATATTCGAGGTGGAATATGGTGGAGGGGGGCACCGCACACGGCTAAGGAACGATCACGAAGATCAACTTGTGTGTCCATGGGGTGCTCCCTGCCCCCGTATATAAAGGAGCAAGGGAGGGAGGAGGCCGGCCCTATGTTTGGCGCGCCAAGGGGAGTCCTACTCCCACCGGGAGTAGGATTCCCCCTTTCCTAGTCCAACTAGGAGTCCTTCCATGTAGGGGGAGTAGGAGAGAAGGAAAGGGAAGAGAGAAGAAGGAAGGAAGGGGGCGCCCCCCTTCCCTAGTCCAATTCGGACTAGAGCAAGGGGAGGGGCGCGGCCACCTTTTGGCCCTTTCTCTCCTTTTCCCGTATGGCCCAATAAGGCCCAATACGAATTCCCGTAACTCTCCGGTACTCCGATAAATACCCGAACCACTCAGAACCTTTCCGATGTCCGAATATAGTCGTCCAATATATCGACCTTTACGTCTCGACCATTTCGAGACTCCTCGTCATGTCCCCGATCTCATCCGGGACTCCGAACTCCTTCCGTACATCAAAACTCATAAACTCATAATAACTGTCATCATAACCTTAAGCGTGCGGACCCTACGGTTCGAGAACAATGTAGACATGACCGAGACACATCTCCGGACAATAACCAATAGCGGGACCTGGATGCCCATATTGGCTCCTACATATTCTACGAAGATCTTTATCGGTCAGACCGCATAACAACATACGTTGTTCCCTTTGTCCATCGGTATGTTACTTGCCCGAGATTCGATCGTCGGTATCCAATACCTAGTTCAATCTCGTTACCGGCAAGTCTCTTTACTCGTTCCGTAATACATCATCCCGCAACTAACTCATTAGTTTCAATGCTTGCAAGGCTTAAGTGATGTGCATTACCGAGAGGGCCCAGAGATACCTCTCCCACAATTGGAGTGACAAATCCTAATCTCAAAATACGCCAACCCAACATCTACCTTTGGAGACACCTGTAGTACTCCTTTATAATCACCCAGTTACGTTGTGACGTTTGGTAGCACCCAAAGTGTTCCTCCGGCAAACGGGAGTTGCATAATCTCATAGTCAAAGGAACATGTATAAGTCATGGATAAAAGCAACAGCAACATACTAAACGATCGGGTGCTATGCTAATGGAATGGGTCATGTCAATCAGATCATTCAACTAATGATGTGACCTTGTTAATCAAATGACAACTCCTTTGTCCATGGTTAGGAAACTTAACCATCTTTGATTAACAAGCTAGTCAAGTAGAGGCATACTAGTGACACTTTGTTTGTCTATGTATCCACACATGTATTATGTTTCCAGTTATTACAATTCTAGCATGAATAATAAACATTTATCATGATATGTAAGGAAATAAATAATAACTTTATTATTGCCTCTAGGGCATATTTCCTTCAGTCTCCCACTTGCACTAGAGTCAATAATCTAGGTCACATCACCATGTGATTAACTCACATCACCATGTGATTAACTCGATAGTTCACATCATCATGTGATTAACACCCATAGTTCACATCGCCATGTGACCAACACCCAAAGGGTTTGCTAGATTCAGTAATCTAGTTCACATCGCTATGTGATTGACACCCAAAGAGTACTATGGTGTGATCATGTTTTGCTTGTGAGAGAAGTTTAGTCAACGGGTCTGCCACATTCAGATCCGTTATGTATTTTGCAATTTTCTATGTCTACAATGCTCTGCACGGAGCTACTCTAGCTAATTGCTCCCACTTTCAATATGTATCTAGATCGAGACTTAGAGTTATCCAGATCGGTGTCAAAACTTGCATCGATGTAACCCTTTACGACGAACCTTTTGTCACTTCCATAATCGAGAAACATATCCTTATTCCACTAAGGATAATTTTGACCGCTGTCCAGTGATCTACTCCTAGGTCACCATTGTTCTCCCTTGCTTAACTCAGTGTAGGGTATACAATAGATCTGGTAAACAGCATGGCATACTTTATAGAACCTATGGCCGAGGCATAGGGAATGACTTTCATTCTCTTTCTATCTTCTGCCGTGGTCAGGCTTTGAGTCTTACTCAATTTCACACCTTGTAACACAGGAAAGAACTCTTTCTTTGACTATTCCATTTTGAACTACTTCAAAATCCTGTCAAGGTATGTACTCATTGAAAAAACTTATCAAGCGTCTTGGTCTATCTCTATAGATATTGATGCTCAATATGTAAGCAGCTTCACCGAGGTCTTCCTTTGAAAAATTCCTTTCAAACACTCCTTTGTGCTTTACAGAATAATTCTACATTATTTCTGATCCACAATATGTCATACATATACTTATCAGAAATGCTGTAGTGCTCCCACTCACTTTCTTGTAAATACAGGCTTCACCGCAAGTCTGTATAAAACACATATGCTTTGATCAACTTATCAAAGCGTGTATTCCAACCCCGAGATGCTTGCACCAGTCCATAGATGAATCGCTGGAGCTTGCATATTTTGTTAACACCTTTAGGATCGACAAAACCTTCTAGTTGCATCGTATACAACTCTTCTTTAATAAATCCTTTAAGGAATGCAGTTTTGTTTATCCATTTGCCGGATTTCATAAAATGCAGCAATTGCTAACATGATTCGGACAGACTTAAGCATAGATACGAGTGAGAAACTCTCATCGTAGTCAACACCTTGAACTTGTCGAAAACCCTTTTTGCGACAATTCTAGCTTTGTAGATAGTAACACTACTATCATCGTCCGTCTTCCTCTTGAAGATCCATTTATTTTCTATGGCTTGCCGATCATCGAGCAAATCCACCAAAGTCCATACTTTGTTTTCATACATGGATCAAATCTCAGATTTTATGGCCTCAAACCATTTCGCGGAATCTGGGCTCATCATCGCTTCCTCATAGTTCGCAAGTTCATCATGGTCTAGTAACATGACTTCCAGAACAGGATTACCATACCACTCTGGTGCGGATCTCACTCTGGTTTACTTACAAGATTCGGTAGTAACTTGATCTTGAAGTTATATGATCATTATCATTAGCTTCCTTACTAATTGGTGTAGTAGTCACAAGAACAGATTTCTGTGATGAACTACTTTCCAATAAGGGAGAAGGTACAATTACCTTATCAAGTTTTCTACTTTCCTCCCACTCACTTCTTTCGAGAGAAACTCCTTCTCTGGAAAGGATCCATTCTTAGCAACGAATGTCTTGCCTTCGGATCTGTGATAGAAGGTGTACCCAACTGTCTCCTTTGGGTATCCTATGAAGACATATTTCTCCGATTTGGGTTTGAGCTTATCAGGATGAAACCTTTTTCACATAAGCATCACAACCCCAAACTTTAAGAAACGACAACTTTGGTTTCTTGCTAAACCACAGTTCATATAGTGTCGTCTCAACGGATTTAGATGGTGCCCTATTTAATGTGAATGCAGTTGTCTCTAATGCATGATCCCAAAACTGTAGTGGTAAATCGGTAAGAAACATCGTAGATTGCACTATATCCAATAAAGTACGGTTATGACGTTCGGACACACCATTATGCTGTGGTGTTCCAGGTGGCGTGAGTAGTGAAACTATTTCACATTGTTTAACTGAAGGCCAAACTCGTAACTCAAATGTTTTACCTCTGCGATCATATCGTAGTAACTTTTATTTTCTTGTTACGATGATTCTCTACTTCACTCTGAAATTCTTTGAACTTTTCAAACGTTTCAGACTTATGTTTCATCAAGTAGATATACCCATATCTGCTCAAATCATCTGTGAAGGTTAGAAAATAATGATACTTGTCGCGAGCCTTAATATTTATCGGACCACATACATCAGTATGTATGATTTCCAACAAATCTGTTGCTTGCTCCATTGTTCCGAAGAACGGCGTTTTAGTCATCTTGCCCAAGAGGCATGGTTCGCAAGCATCAAGTGATTCATAATCAAGTGATTCCAAAATCCCATCAGCATGGAGTTTCTTCATGCGCTTTACACCAATATGACCTAAACGGCAGTGCCACTAATAGGTTGCACTATCATTATTAACTTCGCATCTTTTGGTTTTAATATTATGAATATATGTATCGCTACGATCGAGATCCAATGAACTATTTTCATTGGGTGTGTATGACCATAAAAGGTTCTATTCATGTAAACAGAACAACAATTGTTCTCTAACTTAAATGAATAATCGTATTGCAATAAACATGATCAAATCATATTTATGCTCAACGCAAATACCAAATAACACTTATTTAGGTTCATCACTAATCCCGAAAGTATAGGGAGTGTACGATGATGATCATATCAATCTTGGAACCACTTCCAACACACATTGTCACTTCACCCTCAACTAGTCTCTGTTTATTCTGCAACTCCCGTTTCGAGTTACTAATCTTAGCAACTGAACTAGTATCAAATACTGAGGGGTTGCTATAAACACTAGCAAAGTACACATCAATAACATGTATAAAATATACTTATGTTCACTTTGCCATCCTTCTTATCCGCCAATCACTTGGGGTAATTCCGCGTCCAGTGACCAGTCCCTTTGCAGTAGAAGCACTTAGTCTCAGGCTTAGGACCAGACTTCGGCTTCTTCACTTGAGCAGCAACTTGCTTGCCGTTCTTCTTGAAGTTCCCCTTCTTCCCTTTGCCCTTTACTTGAAACTAGTGATCTTGTCAACCATCAACGCTTGATGCTCTTTCTTGATTTCTACCTCCATCGATTTCATCATTATGAAAAAGTTCGGGAGTCGTTTTCGTCATCCCTTGCATACTATAGTTCATCACGAAGTTCTACTAACTTGGTGATGGTGACTAGAGAATTCTGTCAATCACTATCTTATCTGGAAGATTAACTCCCACTTGATTCAAGCGATTGTAGTACCCAGACAATCTGAGCACATGCTCACTAGTTGAGCGATTCTCCTCCATCTTTTAGCTATAGAACTTGTTGGAGACTTCATATCCCTCAACTCGGGTATTTGCTTGAAATATTAACTTCAACTACTGGAACATCTCATATGGTCCATGACGTTCAAAACGTCTTTGAAGTCCCGATTCTAAGTCGTTAAGCATGGTGCACTAAACTATCAAGTAGTCATCATATTGAGCTAGCCAAACGTTCATAACGTCTGCATCTGCTCCAGCAATAGGTCTGTCACCTAGCGGTGCATTAAGGACATAATTCTTCTATGCAGCAATGAGGATAAACCTCAGATCACGGATCCAATCCGCATCATTGCTACTAAAATTTTTCAACACAATTTTCTCTAGGAACATATCAAAATAAACATATGAAAGCAACAACGCGAGCTATTGATCTACAACATAGATATGCTAATACTACCAGGACTAAGTTCATGATAAATTAAAGTTCAATTAATCATATTACTTAAGAACTCCCACTTAGATAGATATCCCTCTAATCCTCTAAGTGATCACGTGATCCAAATCAAACTAAACCATAACCGATCATCACGTGAAATGGATTAGTTTTCAATGGTGAACATCATCATGTTGATCATATCTACTATATGATTCACGCTCGACCTTTCGGTCTCCGTGTTCCGAGGTCATATCTTATATGCATAGCTCATCAAGTATAACCTGAGTATTCCGCGTGTGCAACTGTTTTGCACCCGTTGTATTTGAACGTAGAGCCTATCACACCCGATCATCACGTGGTGTCTCAGCACGAAGAACTTTCGCAACGGTGCATACTCAGGGAGAACACTTCTTGATAATTAGTGAGAGATCATCTTATAATGCTACTGTCAATCAAAGCAAGATAAGATGCATAAAAGATAAACATCACATGCAATCAATATAAATGATATGATATGGCCATCATCATCTTGTGCTTGTGATCTCCATCTCCGCAGCACTGTCATGATCACCATCGTCACCGGCGCGACACCTTGATCTCCATCATAGCATCGTTGTCGTCTCGCCAATCTTATGCTTCTACGACTATCGCTACCGCTTAGTGATAAAGTAAAGCATTACAGGGCGATAGCATTGCATACAATAAAGCGACAACCATACGGCTCCTGCCGGTTGCCGATAGCTCGGTTACAAAACATGATCATCTCATACAATAAAATTTAGCATCATGTCTTGACCATATCACATCACAACATGCCCTGCAAAAACAAGTTAGACGTCCTCTACTTTGTTTGTTGCAAATTTTACGTGGCTGCTACGGGTTGAAGCAAGAACCAATCTCACCTACGCATCAAAACCACAACGATACTTCGTCAAATAGACTCTGTTTTAACCTTCTCAAGGACCGGGCGTAGCCATACTCGGTTCAACTAAAGTTGGTGAGACAGTCTCCCGCAAGCCATCTGTGTGCAAAGCACGTCGAGGGAACCGGTCTCGCGTAAGCGTACGCGTAAGGTTGGTCCGGGTCGTCTCATCCAACAATACCGCTGACCCAAAGTATGACATGCTGGTAGGCAGTATGACTTGTATCGTCCACAACTCACTTGTGTTTCTACTCGTGCAAATAACATCAAACCATAAAAACCTAGGCTCGGATGCCACTATTGGGGAACGTAGTAATTTCAAAAAAATTCCTACGCACACGCAAGATCATGGTGATGCATAGCAACGAGGGGGAAGAGTGTTGTCTACGTACCCTCGTAGACCGAAAGCGGAAGCGTTATAACAACGCGGTTGATGTAGTCGTACGTCTTCACGATCCGACCGATCCAAGCACCGTTACTCCGGCACCTCCGAGTTCTTGGCACACGTTCAGCTCGATGACGCACCCCTAGCTCCGATCCAGCAAAGCTTCGGGGAGGAATTCCGTCAGCACGACGGCGTGGTGACAATCTTGATGTTCTACCGGCGCAGGGCTTCGCCTAAGCACTGCAACGATATATTCGAGGTGGAATATGGTGGAGGGGGGCACCGCACACGGCTAAGGAACGATCACGAAGATCAACTTGTGTGTCCATGGGGTGCTCCCTGCCCCCGTATATAAAGGAGCAAGGGAGGGAGGAGGCCGGCCCTATGTTTGGCGCGTCAAGGGGAGTCCTACTCCCACCGGGAGTAGGATTCCCCCTTTCCTAGTCCAACTAGGAGTCCTTCCATGTAGGGGGAGTAGGAGAGAAGGAAAGGGAAGAGAGAAGGAGAAGGAAGGAAGGGGGCGCCCCCACTTCCCTAGTCTAATTCGGAATAGAGCAAGGGGAGGGGCGCGGCCACCTTTTGGCCCTTTCTCTCCTTTTCCCGTATGGCCCAATAAGGCCCAATACGAATTCCCGCAACTCTCCGGTACTCCGATAAATACCCGAACCACTCAGAACCTTTCCGATGTCCGAATATAGTCGTCCAATATATCGATCTTTATGTCTCGACCATTTCGAGACTCCTCGTCATGTCCCCGATCTCATCCGGGACTCCGAACTCCTTCGGTACATCAAAACTCATAAACTCATAATAACTGTCATCGTAACCTTAAGCGTGCGGACCCTACGGTTCGAGAACAATGTAGACATGACCGAGACACATCTCCGGACAATAACCAATAGCGGGACCTGGATGCCCATATTGGCTCCTACATATTCTACGAAGATCTTTATCGGTCAGACCGCATAACAACATACGTTGTTCCCTTTGTCCATCGGTATGTTACTTGCCCGAGATTCGATCGTCGGTATCCAATACCTAGTTCAATCTCGTTACCGGCAAGTCTCTTTACTCGTTCCGTAATACATCATCCCGCAACTAACTCATTAGTTGCAATGCTTGCAAGGCTTAAGTGATGTGCATTACCGAGAGGGCCTAGAGATACCTCTCCCACAATTGGAGTGACAAATCCTAATCTCGAAATACGCCAACCCAACATCTACCTTTGGAGACACCTGTAGTACTCCTTTATAATCACCCAGTTACGTTGTGACGTTTGGTAGCACCCAAAGTGTTCCTCCGGCAAACGGGAGTTGCATAATCTCATAGTCAAAGGAACATGTATAAGTCATGGATAAAAGCAACAGCAACATACTAAACGATCGGGTGCTATGCTAATGGAATGGGTCATGTCAATCAGATCATTCAACTAATGATGTGACCTTGTTAATCAAATGACAACTCCTTTGTCCATGGTTAGGAAACTTAACCATCTTTGATTAACAAGCTAGTCAAGTAGAGGCATACTAGTGACACTCTGTTTGTCTATGTATCCACACATGTATTATGTTTCCAGTTAATACAATTCTAGCATGAATAATAAACATTTATCATGATATGTAAGGAAATAAATAATAACTTTATTATTGCCTCTAGGGCATATTTCCTTCACATGCCCCGCTGGTCAATGGTTTATTTTTTATTGAATCTCGAACATGATGTCACACATATTCATAGTGTGAATGTCAAAAGATGTAAGGTTGCTAATGATAGTCCCACGTACTTGTGGCACTGTCGTCTTGGTCACATTGGTGTCAAACGCATGAAAAACTCCATGCAGATGGACTTTTGGAGTCTCTTGATTATGAATCATTTGACGCATGCGAACCATGCCTCATGGGCAAAATGACCAAGACTCCGTTCTCCGGAACAATGGAGCGAGCAACCAACTTATTAGAAATCATACATACTGATGTGTGCGGTCCAATGAGCGTTGAGGCTCGCGGCGGCTATCGTTATGTTCTCACCCTCACTGATGACTTAAGTAGATATGGGTATGTCTACTTAATGAAACACAAGTCTGAGACCTTTGAAAAGTTCAAGGAATTTTAGAGTGAGGTTGAGAATCAACGTGATAGGAAAATAAAGTTCTTACGATCAGATCGTGGAGGGGAATATTTGAGTCACGAGTTTGGCACACACTTAAGGAAATGTGGAATTGTTTCACAGCTCACGCCGCCTGGAACACCACAGCGTAATGGTGTGCCTGAATGTCGTAATCGCACTCTATTGGATATGGTGCGATATATGATGTCTCTTACCGATCTACCGCTATCATTTTGGGCTTATGCTTTAGAGACTACCGCATTCACTTTACATAGGGTTTCGTCGAAATCCGTTGAGATGAATTATGGTTTGGGAAGAAACCTAAGCTGTCGTTTCTGAAAGTTTGGGGATGCGATGCTTATGTCAAGAAACTTCAATCTGAAAAGCTCAAACCCAAGTCGGAAAAATGCGTCTTCATAGGATACCCTAAGGAAACTATTGGGTATACCTTCTATCTCAGATCTGAAGGCAAGATCTTTGTTGCCAAGAATGGATCCTTTCTGGAGAAAGAGTTTCTCTCGAAAGAAGTAAGTGGGAGGAAAGTAGAACTTGATGAGGTACTCCCTCTTGAACCGGAGAGTAGCGCAGCTGAGGAAGATGTTTCTGTGGTGCATGGACCGACTAGAGAGGAAGTTAATGATAATGATCATGAAACTTCAGATCAAGTTACTGAACTTCATAGGTCCATGAGGACACATTCCGCACCAGAGTGGTACGGAAACCCTGTCCTGGAAATCATGTTGTTAGACAACGGTGAACCTTCGAACTATGAAGAAGCGATGGCGGGCCCGGATTCCAACAAATGGCTTGAGGCCATGAAATCCGAGATAGGATCCATGTATGAAAACAAAGTATGGACTTTGACAGACTTGCCTGATGATCGGCAAGCCATTGAGAATAAATGGATATTAAATAAGAAGACTGGCGCGGATGGTAATGTGACCATCTGTAAGGCTCGGCTTGTCGCTAAGGGTTATCAACAAGTTCAAGGGGTTGACTACGATGAGACCTTCTCACCCGTAGAGAAGCTGAAGTCTGTCCGAATCATGTTAGCAATTGCCGCATTCTACGATTATGAGATGTGGCAAATGGACGTCAAAACGGCATTCCTTAATGGTTTCCTTAAGGAAGAATTGTATATGATGTAGCCGGAAGGTTTTTCCGATCCTAAGAATGCTGACAAGGTATGCAAGCTTCAGCGCTCTATTTATGAGCTGGTGCAAGCATCTCGGAGTTGGAACATTCGTTTTGATGAAATGATCAAAGCGTTTGGGTTTATGCAGACTTATGGAGAAGCCCGTGTTTACAAGAAAGTGAGTGGGAGCTCTGTAGCATTTCTCATATTATATGTGGATGACATACTATTGATGGTAAATGATATAGAACTTTTGGAAAGCATAAAGGCCTACTTGAATAAGTGTTTTTCAATGAAGGACCTTGGAGAAGCTGCTTACATATTAGGCATCAAGATCTATAGAGATAGATCGAGACGCCTCATTGTTCTTTCGCAGAGCACATACCTTGACAAGATATTGAAGAAGTTCAATATGGATCAGTCCAAGAAGGGGTTCTTGCCTGTATTACAAGGTGTGAGATTGAGCATGGCTCATTGCCCGACCTCGGGAGAAGATAGAGAAAAGATGAGTGTCATCCCCTATGCCTCAGCCATAGAGTCTATTATGTATGTCATGCTGTGTACCTGACCTGATGTGAACCTTGTCATAAGTTTGGTAGGAAGGTACCAAAGTAATCCTAGTATGGAACACTGGACAGCGGTCAAGAATATCCTGAAGTACCTGAAAAGGACTAAGGATATGTTTCTCGTTTATGGAGGTGGCGAAGAGCTCATTGTAAAGGGTTACGTCGATGCTAGCTTCGACACAGATCTGGATGACTCCAAGTCACAAACCGGATACGTGTATATTTTGAATGGTAGGGCAGTCAGCTGGCGCAGTTGCAAGCAAAGCGTCGTGGCAGGATCTACATGTGAAGCGGAGTACATAGCTGCCTCGGAGGCTGCACAGGAAGCAGTCTGGATGAAGGAGTTCATCACCGACCTAGGAGTTATTCCCAATGCGTCGGACCCGATGACTATCTTCTGTGACAACACTGGAGCTATTGCCCTTGCCATGGAGCCCAGGTTTCACAAGAAGACCAGGCATATCAAGTAACGCTTCAACTCCATTCGTGAATATATTCAAGATGGAGACATAGATATTTGTAAAGTGCATACTGATACGTCTCCAACGTATCTATAATTTTTGATTGCTCCATGCTATATTATCTACTGTTTTGGACAATATTGGGCTTTATTATTCACTTTTATATTATTTTTGGGACTAACCTATTAACCGGAGGCCCAACCCAGAATTGCTGTTTTTTGCCTATTTAAGAGTTTTGCAGAAACGGAATATCAAACAGAGTCCAAACGGAATGAAACCTTCGGGAACGTGATTTTCTCACCGAACGTGATCCGGGAGACTTGGACCCTAAGCCAAGGAAGCTTCGAGGAGGGCACGAGGTAGGGGGCGTGCCTACCCCCCCCCCCAGGGCGCGCCCTCCACCCTCGTGGGGCCCACGTTGCTCCACCGACGTACTTCTTCCTCCTATATATACCTACGTACCCCCAAACGATCAGATACGGAGCCAAAAACCTAATTCCACCGCCGCAACCTTCTGTACCCACGAGATCCCATCTTGGGGCCTGTTCCGGAGCTCCTCCGGAGGGGGCATCTACCACGGAGGGCTTCTACATCATCATAGCCCCTCCGATGAAGTGTGAGTAGTTTACCTCAGACCTTCGGGTCCATAGTTAGTAGCTAGATGGCTTCTTCTCTCTTTTTGGATCTCAATACAATGTTCTCCCCCTCTCTCGTGGAGATCTATTCGATGTAATCTTCTTTTTGCGGTGTGTTTGTTGAGATCGATGAATTGTGGGTTTATGATCAAGATTATATATGAACAATATTTGAATCTTCTCTGAATTCTTTTATGTATGATTGGTTATCTTTGCAAGTCTCTTCGAATTATCAGTTTGGTTTGGCCTACTAGATTGGTTTTTCTTGCAATGGGAGAAGTGCTTAGCTTTGGGTTCAATATTGCGGTGTCCTTTCCCAGTGACAGTAGGGGCAGCAAGGCATGTATTGTATTGTTGCCATCGAGGATAATAAGATGGTTTTTTATCATATTGCATGAATTTATCCCTCTACACCATGTCATCTTGCTTAAGGCGTTACTCTGATTTCTTGAACTTAATACTCTAGATGCATGTTGGATAGCGGTCGATGAGTGGATTAATAGTAGTAGATGTAGGCGGGAGTCGGTCTACTTGTCTCGGACGTGATGCCTATATACATGATCATACCTAGATATTCTCATAACTATGCTCAATTCTGTCAATTGCTCAACAGTAATTCGTTCACCCACCGTAAAATACTTATGCTCTTGAGAGAATCCACTAGTGAAATCTATGGGCCCCAGGTCTATCTTTATCATATTAATCTTCCATCGCTTTATTATTTCCTTTGCTTTTTACTTTGCTTTTATTTTACTTTGCATCTTTATCACAAAAATACCAAAAATATTATCTATCATCTCTATCAGATCTCACTCTCGTAAGTGACCGTGAAGGGATTGACAACCCCTTATCGCGTTGGTTGCGAGGAGTTATTTGCTTTGTGCAGGTATGAGGGACTCGCGCGTAGCCTCCTACTGGATTGATACCTTGGTTCTCAAAAACTGAGGGAAATACTTACGCTACTTTGCTGCATCACCCTTTCCTCTTCAAGGAAATCCAACGCAGTGCTCAAGAGGTAGCAAGAAGAATTTCTGGCGCCGTTGTCGGGGAGTCTGCGCAAAAGTCAACATACCAAGTACCCATCACAATCTCTTATCTCCCGCATTACATTATTTGCCATTTGCCTCTCGTTTTCCTCTCCCCCACTTCACCCTTGCCGTTTTATTCGCCTCCTTTTCCGTTGCTTGTCGCTATGTCTAGTCCCTTATCTGCTCCTTTGTCCCCTGAGTTTGAGGTTCTTCACTTCAAACAAAGACAAGGAGAAAACTTAAAAGACGCTTGGTTTAGAATGTTGGAATCTTATCGTAATTGTACCCTAGAGGTGAATTTTAGAATTTTACTTCGCAACTTTTATGTTGGACTAAATATGTCTCATAGACAACTTTTTGATTGCGTTGCCAAAGGCAATTTTATTGAAATTGATCCCAGTATTGCGCATGAAATTCTAGAAGGTATAGTAGGAACTCTACCTCGACAAAAGGGGCCTCATCATACCCAAGAAGAAACGCAAGTTTTTGAGAAGATTTGCGAAGTAACTAAGATTTTACAAAAGTCTCTTGAACCTCTTAAGAGTGTTAGTGGGAATCTCCACCGCATGAATATGTTGATTACCCTTTGTAATAAGCGGTTGGACTCTTTAGATCTTAAGGTTTCTGAATATGAAGGGAAATGTAAAGAACCTCCCGGATTCGAGCATAACTCCGCTAAAAGGGTTAAGAATCAAGATGACAATACCTAGATCTATCCTTGCTTTTATGCCTAGCTAGGGGCGTTAAACGATAGCGCTTGTTGGGAGGCAACCCAATTTTATTTTTAGTTTTTTGCTTTTTGCTTATGTTTAGTAATAGATATTTGTTCTAGCCTTTGGTTAGATGTGGTTTTACGTTTTTATTAGTGTTTGTGCCAAGTTAAACCTATAGGACTTCTTGGATGATAGTTATTTGATCTTGCTGTAATTTCCAGAATCTTTCTGTTCACGAAAACAATTGTTAAAAATCACGAGAACGTGATAAAATAGTGATTCCAATTGCTTCTGATCAATAAACAAATTTCCTAGGTCTTCCTGTTTTGGTAGATTTTTTGGAGTTCCAGAAGTTTGCTTTAGTTACATATTACTACAGACTGTTCTGTTTTTGACAGATTCTGTTTTTCGTGTGTTGTTTGCTTTTTTTGATGAATCTATGGCTAGTAAAATAGTTTATAAACCATAGAGAAGTTGGAAAACATTAGGTTTAACACCAATATAAATAAAGAATGAGTTCATTACAGTACCTTGAAGTGGTCCTTTGTTTTCTTTCACTAACGGAGCTCACGAGATTTCTGTTGAGTTTTGTGTTGTGAAGTTTTCAAGTTTTGGGTGAAATCTTTTGATGGATTATGGAACAAGGAGTGGAAAGAGCCTAAGCTTGGGGTTGCCCATGGCACCCCCAAGATAATCTAAGGACACAAAAAAGTCAAAGCTTGGGGATGCCCCGGAAGGCATCCCCTCTTTCGTCTACTTCCATCGGTAATTTTACTTGGAGCTATATTTTTATTCACCACATGATATGTGTTTTGCTTGGAGCATCTTGTATTATTTGAGTCTTTGTTTGTTAGTTTACCACAATCATCTTTGTTGTACACACCTTTTGAGATAGCCATACATGATTTGGAAATTATTAGAATACTCTTTGTGCTTCACTTATATCTTTTGAGTTATATAATTTTGCTCTGGTGCTTCACTTATATCTTTTAGAGCACGGTGGTGGATTTGTTTTAAAGAAACTATTGATCTCTCATGCTTCAGTTAGATTATTTTGAGAGTCTTAATTAGCATGGCAATTTGCTAAAAATCCTAATATGCTTGGTATTCAAGATTTGTAAAGCTTTCTTATGAGTGTGTTGGATACTAAGAAAAGTTTGATGCTTGATGATAGTTTTGAGATATGGAGGTGATAATATCAAAGTCGTGCTAGTTGAGTAGTTGTGAATTTGAGAAATACTTGTGTTGAAGTTTGCAAGTCCCGTAGCATGCACGTATGGTAAACGTTATGTGACAAATTTGAAACATGAGGTGTTCTTTGATGGTCTTCCTTATGAGTGGCGGTCGGGGACGAGCGATGGTCTTTTCCTACCAATCTATCCCCCTAGGAGCATGCGCGTAGTGCTTTGGTTTTTGATGGCTTGTAGTTTTTTGCAATAAGTATGTGAGTTCTTTATGACTAATGTTGAGTCCATGGATTGTACGCACTCTCACCCTTCCATCATTGCTAGCCTCTTCGGTATCATGCATTGCCCTTTCTCACATTGAGAGTTGGTGCAAACTTCGCCGGTGCATCCAAACCCCGTGATATGATACGCTCTTTCACACATAAACCTCCTTATATCTTCCTCAAAACATCCACCATACCTACCTATTATGGCATTTCCATAGCCATTCCGAGATATATTGCCATGCAACTTTCCACCATTCCGTTTATCATGACACATTCATCATTGTCATATTGCTTAGCATGATCGTGTAGTTGACATAGTATTTGTGGCAAAGCCATCATTCATAATTCTTTCATACATGTCACTCTTGATTCATTGCATATCCCGATACACCGCCGGAGGCATTCATATAGAGTCATACTTTGTTCTAGTGTCGAGTTGTAATCATTGAGTTGTAAATAAATAGAAGTGTGATGATCATCATTCAATAGAGCATTGTCCCAATAAAAAAAGGCCAAAAAAGAAGGTCCAAAAAAAGAGAAATAAAAAGGGGCAATGCTACTATCCTTTTTCCACACTTGTGCTTCAAAGTAGCATCGTGATCTTCATGATAGAGAGTCTCTTGTTTTATCACTTCAATATACTAGTGGGAATTTTTCATTATAGAACTTGGCTTGTATATTCCAACAATGGGCCTCCTCAAGTGCCCTAGGTCTTCGTGAGCAAGCAAGTTGGATGCACACCCACTTAGTTTCTTTTGTTGAGCTTTCATACATTTATAGCTCTAGTGCATCCGTTGCATGGCAATCCCTACTCCTTGCATTAACATCAATTGATGGGCATCTCCATAGCCCATTGATTAGCCTCGTTGATGTGAGATCTTCTCCTTTTTTGTCTTCTCCACATAACCCCATCATTATATTCTATTCCATCCATAGTGCTATATCCATGGCTCACGCTCATGTATTGCATGAAGGTTTATAAGTTTGAGATTATTAAAGTATGAAACAATTGCTTGGCTTGTCATCGGGGTTGTGCATGATGAGAGCATTCTTGTGTGACGAAAATGGAGCATGACTAAATTATATGATTTTGTAGGGATGAACTTTCTTTTGCCATGTTATTTTGAGAGGACATAATTGCTTAGTTGGTATGCTTGAAGTATTATTATTTTTATGTCAATATGAACTTTTATCTTGAATCTTTCGGATCTGAATATTCATACCACAATTAAGAAGAATTACATTGAAATTATGCCAAGTAGCACTCCGCATCAAAAATTCTGTTTTTATCATTTACCTACTCG
Source organism: Aegilops umbellulata (assembly GCA_032464435.1). Lineage (NCBI taxonomy): Eukaryota > Viridiplantae > Streptophyta > Magnoliopsida > Poales > Poaceae > Aegilops > Aegilops umbellulata. The sequence goes on along the minus strand of CP136055.1, from coordinate 561,918,880 downwards.
AGGACGAGCAGGAATTAAGCTTGGGGATGCCTGATACGTCTCCAACGTATCTATAATTTTTGATTGCTCCATGCTATATTATCTACTGTTTTGGACAATATTGGGCTTTATTATTCACTTTTATATCATTTTTTGGACTAACCTATTAACCGGAGGCCCAGCCCAGAATTGTTGTTTTTTGCCTATTTAAGAGTTTTGCAGAAACGGAATATCAAACGGAGTCCAAACGGAATGAAACCTTCGTGAACGTGATTTTCTCACCGAACGTGATCCAGGAGACTTGGACCCTAAGCCAAGGAAGCTTCGAGGAGGGCACGAGGTAGGGGGGCGCGCCCTCCACCCTCGTGGGCCCTACATTGCTCCACCGACGTACTTCTTCCTCCTATATATACCTACGTACCCCCAAACGATTAGATACGGAGCCAAAAACCTAATTCCACCGCCGCAACCTTCTGTACCCACGAGATCCCATCTTGGGGCCTGTTCCGGAGCTCCGTCGGAGGGGGCATCTACCACGGAGGGCTTCTACATCATCATAGCCTCTCCATGAAGTGTGAGTAGTTTACCTCAGACCTTCGGGTCCATAGTTAGTAGCTAGATGGATTCTTCTCTCTTTTGGGATCTCAATACAATGTTCTCCCCCGCTCTCGTGGAGATCTATTCGATGTAATCTTATTTTTGCGGTGTGTTTGTTGAGACCGATGAATTGTGGGTTTATGATCAAGATTATCTATGAACAATATTTAAATCTTCTCTGAATTCTTTTATGTATGATTGGTTATCTTTGCAAGTCTCTTTGAATTATCAGTTTGGTTTGGCCTCATACCTAGATATTCTCATAACTATGCTCAATTCTGTCAATTGCTCAACAGTAATTCGTTCACCCACGTAAAATGCTTATGCTCTTGAGAGAAGCCACTAGTGAAATCTATGGCCCCTGGGTCTATCTTTATCATATTAATCTTCCATCGCTTTATTATTGCCTTTGCTTTTTTACTTTGCTTTTATTTTACTTTGCATCTTTATCACAAAAATACCAAAAAAAATATCTATCAGTTGTATCAGATCTCACTCTCGTAGGTGACTGTGAAGGGATTGACAACCCCTTATCGCGTTGGTTACGAGGAGTTATTTTCTTTGTGCAGGTACGAGGGACTCGCGCGTAGCCTCCTACTGGATTGATACCTTGGTTCTCAAAAACTGAGGGAAATACTTATGCTACTTTGTTGCATCATCCTTTCCTCTTCAAGGAAATCCAACGCAGTGCTCAAGAGGTAGCACATACGGATCTGAATGTCGCAGATCCATTGACTAAACCTCTTCCACGAGCAAAACATGATCAGCACCAGAACTCTATGGGTGTTTGATTCATCACAATGTAACTAGATTATTGACTCTAGTGCAAGTGGGAGACTGTTGGAAATATGCCCTGGAGGCAATAATAAAGTGGTTATTATTGTATTTCCTTGTTCATGATAATTGTCTATTGTTCATGCTATAATTGTATTAACCAGAAACCGTAATACATGTGTGAATACATAGATCATAATATGTCCATAGTAAGCCTCTAGTTGACTAGCTCGTTGATCAATAGATGGTCATGGTTTCCTGACCATGGACACTGGATGTCGTTGATAACGGGATCACATCATTAGGAGAATGATGTGATGGAGAAGACCCAATCCTAAGCATAGCACAAGATCGTGTAGTTCGTTTGCTAGAGCTTTTCTAATGTCAAGTATCGTTTCCTTAGACCATGAGATTGTGCAACTCCCGGATACCGTAGGGATGCTTTGGGTGTACCAAACGTCACAACATAACTGGGTGTCTATAAAGGTACACTACAGGTATCTCCGAAAGTGTCTGTTGGGTTGGCACGAATCGAGACTGGGATTTGTCACTCCGTATGACGGAGAGGTATCTCTGGGCCCACTCGACAATGCATCATCATAATGAGCTCAATGTGAGTAATGAGTTAGCCACGGGATCATGCATTGCCGAACGAGTAAAGAGACTTGCCAATAACGAGATTGAACGAGGTATGGAGATATCGACGATCGATCTCGGGTAAGTAACATACCGATGGACAAAGGGAACTGTATACGGGATTGATTGAATCCCCGACATTGTGGTTCATCCGATGAGATCATCATGGAACATGTGGGAGCCAACATGGGTATCCAGATCCCGATGTTGGTTATTGGACGGAGAGATGTCTCGGTCATGTCTGCATGGTTCCCGAACTCGTAGGTTCTACACACTTAAGGTTCGGTGACACTAGAGTTGTTATGGGAAATAGTATGTGGTTACCAAAGGTTGTTCGGAGTCCCGGATGAGATCCTGAACATGATGAGGAACTCCGGAATGGTCCGGAGGTGAAGATCGATATATTGGACGAAGGGTATTGAAGTCCGGAATTGTTCTGGGAGTACCGGGTGACGACCAGCGTGACCGAAAGGGGTTTCGAAGGCCCCGACAAGCGTTGGGGGGCCTTATGGGCCAAGGGGAGGGCACACCAACCCACTAAGGGGCTGTGCGCCCCTCCCACCCCATTTCACGTAACTTGGAGAGGCGAGGCGCCTCCACCTGGCTTGGGAGGCAAGCCTCCACCTGGCTTGGCTTGGGGGGCAAGTCTCCCTAGGGTTTCCCTAGGGAGATCCAGTCTGCCTTGGCCGCCGCCCCCTAGGGGAAACCCTAGGGCGCCCCCCTCTCCCCTTCCCCCTATATATAGTGAGGGGGTGGGAGGGCAGCCGCATCCTTCCCCTGGCGCAGCCCTTCCCCTCTCCAACACCTCCTCCTCCCCCGTAGTGCTTGGCGAAGCCCTGACGGAGAACCACGAGCTCCACCACCACCACGTCGTCGTGCTGTCGGAGTTCTCCCTCAACTTCTCCTCTCCCCTGGCTGAATCAAGAAGGAGGAGACTTCCCCGGGCTGTACATGTTTTGAACGTGGAGGCGCCGTCCGTTCGGCGCTTGATCGAAACTTCCGCGATTTGAATCGCCGCGAGTACGACTCCATCAACCGCGTTCTTGTAACGCTTCCGCCTAGCGATCTTCAAGGGTATGAAGATGCACTCCCCCCTCTCTCTCATTGCTAGCATCTCCTAGATTGATCTTGATGACACGTAGGAAAATTTTGAATTATTACTACGTTCCCCAACAACTAGTTGATTTAGTTAATTTAGTAGGCTAGTTGATTTAGTTGATTTAGAACATTTTGATTTAGTTGATTTAGTAGGCTAGTTGATATGCAACATTTAGAGAGAGAGAGGGGCAGAGATATATGATAGTTGATAGTTTTTAGCTGTGCTAAGTTGTTTTTTATGCTATATTGAAGTTGGTGTACCTAGTAGAACTGCTATATATGTGTGGCTATAAAACTACCTAGTACTGCTTCAGGATGCATGTTGACTATATATGAAACTGTTATCTAGTACTACCTAGTACCTATAGTGCTTTATGAAATTGATATCTAGTAGTACCTAGTATCTGGAAATTGCAGTTTATTGAAACTGAAACGGGGTAGGAAGCAAGGGAAAATGATGAAAGATACAGCAGTAGCGCGGGGATAGAAAAGCGCTACAACTAATTAATAGTAGCGCATTTCCGAAAAGCCCTGATGATATAGTCAATAGTAGTAGCGCGGCCACCCACGCTGCTGATAGCCTCAAAACCCGCGCTACTACTAGGGTTTTCTCTAGTAGTGTTCATTTCAAATCATTCCCGGGCATTCCACTCCAAACCGTCGCGACTTCGCAAAAGGCCGCACAAAAGCCTAGAAAAACTAACACAAAACCCAATCATTGTTTTTTCGCTACTGCTAAACTCGCGAGGATGGGGAAAATTTTGTACCGGTGGCGGCAGATGTGGGACAGGGAAGGGATCGCATAGAGGGGTTCAAGCGAGCACTACTCGATGGGTTTGTCCCTGCTACCATCCCGACATCGTGGCATGCACAAGTTTTTTAATGGCTCACCACCAACCGTCTTCTTCGGCAAGGAGGAATTGTTCGCCATCAAAAGCATCATGTTTCTCCCCTGAAACGACCGAACTTGTGTTTCCCCTGAAACAAGCGCACAACCAAGCAACTTACCTTCTCTTTGGGCACATGCGAACTAGAGGGGATGCAGGCAACCGATTAACATGCAAATGTTGGTTGCCTGCATTAGTTCAACCAGACACAATTAAGACAAATATGCAAAATGTCTAAAAACGACGCAGGTAACCAAAAACGTCCCTGTAAACTTGGAAGGGATGTGCGTGGAAGCATTAAAAGTACGCTACATCTTAAAAAGGAAAATAAAAGAGTACACTATGGGTATGATGTCCATCTTCTGCCGTCCGCTTAGCATGCCCGATCAGGCATATACAAACAGGTGACAATAGTACAATGCAATAATCGCCAGCGTTTCGAGGATACAAAGTGGTTGTCACCGACGTGCAAAGTTAACTGGTGTGCTTCGGACACATCACGTTAATGAGACAAGGATTCCAAGTCTGAATGCCAGGATTAAGCTGAATTCCGTCTTCAGTTCTTTTCACTCAGTACACTGTATAGTCTGTACTGGTTTTGAATTTGCAACGGCTACTACCGTACTACACCATGTTGTGCCTACCCTAATACGACTATGTAGTCTGTACTGCTGCTGAATTTGCAACGGCTACTACACCATGCCAAACCTACCCTAATACGGCTAACAACAATTCCCTCTCCTGACTATATCGCCTTTTTTTCTTTCTTTTTTACACTAATAATAATCTGGATTGTATTCATTTAGAAAAACTAGTACAAAAGAAATATCCACAACAAGGGCAGTTGTTCCCTTTCTGACAAAAAAAAACTTGATAAAACTTAGAAGCATATCTTAGCCTACAAGGGAATCGTTCTGAACTGAATCTGGCGCCGTTCGCTTGGTCATCATCACATCGCTAGAGAAGAGCAACAATTGTGTCGCCCACACAAACCTGTAGAGGAAAACTACTCGTTGATGTTGTCGTAGTAGCTACCCGCCGCGTATGACGAGGTTTGGGTGGAAGAAGCCGAATCAGGCTAGCGTCACGGGGGGAACTGGTTACCTGGCCCGCGATCGTCCACGGGTGGGAACAACCTACACAAGACGAGGACGTCGGCAACAAGTCGGTAATCAAACCAATACCACACAACGCCGAAGCACATGCTCGACGACGACACTGGCTCACATGCTTCCCAACACCGTCGACCATGCCGCTAAGATGGGTTTGAAGTTGGTGTTGCCACCACCTCCACCCAAAAGACGTCAACACCAAACCAATATCTAACCCTAATTTATGCATCGAACACGCAAATTTGGGGATCCCCCACACCCTACTGGCAGAGTAGCAGATGGAGGAGGGGAGCATCGACCTTGCCGGAGGGAGGAGGTAGAGATATGAAGAAAGGAGCGATTTAGGGATGGCAACTAGGTCAGAGAAGACGGTTAATATTGATTGGGTCTTTCCTGGTGCAGAGCTGACTGTATCTTCTCGGTGTTGGCTAGAAACTTACGACGATGCTTGAAACCATTGTAGAAGAAGCACAACAAGGAATCCAAGTTATATAGTAACAAAAAAGACCCCTCAAAGTAACAAAAAAGACAATTTTTTAAATAAAAAATATGTATGTGTTGTTTTTGAAGTAATCATCGGAGAAGGCACATTAAAGATTCTAGACGTATATTGATTACAAATTGCACTCACAGGGTGTGCTATTTTTTTAAGGTCGACGCACTATATTTGGACAGCGAAATGGCCATTGCTGCCAACACACCACCTTCCTCTTCAACAGTTGTACAAATATTTACTAACTTCATTTTAGTCGTGTTACATATATGTCACCGTTTTATGATCATATGGATGTTCGGGTGCCTCGCCCTTGTCATGTCGTCCTTAGTTTTACCTATAGACGATGTTGAAGGTATGTCGTATGGGTTGCATAAGGGCACCTGGAGATCAAAAAAGCACTGGAGAGGCAAGCTAAGCAATGGCGATTGGGTTGTGGAAGGACCTCTAAAGGTCCAAATAAGTTGTAGAGACATCGAGGCTCCACAAGCCTATGTATTAGGTTTTAGGTCGATGGGATGGATATTGGTGCCACAAACAAAGAACCTGGCAAGCAGGCAAAAAATGTTCATTGTGGTTGGTTACTCAAGACCCAATCGTTATTTTTCGCTATTACTAAACTCGAGGGGGGCAATGATGAGCAATTTTTTGTACCATGGCATGAGACGTGGGACTGGGAAGGGATCACATGGAGGGATATGGGCGAGCACTACCCATCAGGTGTGTCCCTCTTACCATCCTAACACGGTGGTAGGCACAAGTTTTGCATCAAAGCATCATGTCTCTCCCCCCTCGCCCCTCCTCTTCAACCAATGAACATTAGATGCACAAACTTTATCTAATTATCATGGGGATGATCCAACTCGTTCGTCTGCAATGCAAGAATTACATATGAATTTCGGAGAGAAAAGTTCAATCCCGCAAAATCCAAACCTCAGCTAATGAAACGTTCATCCTACAATGTCTTCCTCTCAAGCCAAAAAGAAGATGGAACTGTGGAACCCGACATTTCAAATCAAACGAAAAAAACTACTTGAATCCCTCCCGTCCTCCCCCTCATTTTCCGGGTATCCCACTTCAAACCGTTGTGACTTCGCAAAAAAGAATGCACAAAAAGTCTAGAAAAAGAATGGGCGAAATTCACAAAATTTTATACCGGTGATGGGACGTGGGACCGGGAAGGGATCACATAGAGCCGTAGAGGGGTTCAAGCAAGCACTGCCCGATAGGTTTGTCCCTATTACCATCCCCACACGATGGTAGGCACAAGTCTATTAATGGCTTACCACCAACTGTCTTATTTAGCGAGGAGAAATTGTTCGCATCAAAGCACCATGTTTCTCCCCCGTGCCCCCTCCACTTCAGCCGACAAACATTAGATGCACAAACTTTATCTAACTACCATAGGTACTATGTTTTACTTCGATCCAACTCGTTGTAATGCAAGAATCACACATGAATTTCGGAGAAAAAGGTTCAATCCCACCCAAACCTCAGCCACTGAAAGGTTCATCCTACAATGTGCTCAAGCCAAGCAGGAGATGCCACCATGGCACCCAACATTTCATTTCAAATCTTAGGAAGAAGAGTGCTTTTGTCCGGAGCCGGTCTCCATTTCCCTCCCAAAAACGCCCTGGCCGCACGCACCATCGCTGCTGCTCACACACACTGAAAGTCCCCGAGTATGAACGCCAAAACCATAATATAACCACGCCTGCTTCCCCTCCATCCCCCCACCTCCTCCCCCGACGCGAACCAGAATTCCTCACGCCCGACCCAAACCCCGCACCGCCGGAGCCCCGAATCCACCCCGCCGATCCGCCCCGAACCCTAGGGATCCGCCCTGATCCGCCGCGGCGCCGGCCCCGGCCCCCCCGCGCCGCAAACCCTAGGGATCCGCGGAGCCTCCGCCAGCGGCGGGGCTCCTCCGCGGCTTCCGCGGCATGGCGGACCTGGTGGGGAGGGCAGTGAGGAAGGCGTTCCCGGGGTTCGGGGTCTTCTCCGGCGTCGTGGAGTCGTACGACGCCGAGGCCGGGTACTTCCGCGTGCTCTACGAGGACGGCGACTCCGAGGAGATCGACGCGGACGAGATGGGCTCCATCCTCGTGGGCGCGCCCATGCCGCCGCAGCCGGAGACTCCCGGGGGTTCCGCCGGGAAGCGGCCTAAGAAGCGGAGGCGCGGGGACGGGGAGTCCCCTCAGGGGGGCGTTTCGGTGGTGGCCGAGGCCGTAGATGGAGATGGGCTGGCAAACGGGCCTGTGCCTGTGCTTGCAACGCCGGCGAAGGAGGGAGGAGGGGGTGGGGAAAATGGGGAGGTGATGGCGGAGACGGCGGGGAAGAAGCGGAAGACTGGCCCTAGCCCAGTTCGTCGGAGCGCCAGGCAAGCGAAGGCGGCGGCATTGGCGGCTGAAATGGAGGCGGCCGCTAATGTAGCTGCTGCTGCAGAGGCTGCCGAGACTTCATCCGCTGAGGATGTGGCTCCGGTTCCTATTGCTGCTACACCGCAGCAGTCTGGGAGGAAGCGTCAGCGTGCAATTGGGAGTGGCCGGTCTCGCGCAGTCGCGAGGGATTTAGAGGATGCTGCGCTGGATAGGCCGCCGCAAAAGCCGAACCTGCCACCGTCATCGCAGGGCCTGGATTTGGAAGGCCTCCCAGTTATGGATGTCTTTCAAGTCTACTCCTGCTTGAGATCATTTAGCAAGCAGCTTTTCCTAAGCCCGTTTGCACTGGAGACATTTGTCGCGGCGCTGCGGTGTAAGCATGTGAACCCCTTGATAGACTGGGTGCATTTTGCTTTGCTCCGCTCTCTGAAGAACCACTTAGAAGATCTGGCCCATGAAGGAGACCCTCCGGCAATACACTGTATTAGGTAAGAGTCTTTGATTCCCTATTTTATACAGGCTTACTTGTTTTAGGTCATGAGAGACTCGTCTTTTAATTATCTACTGCTAATTGCATAGGAATCTTAACTGGGAACTCTTAGACCTAGCAACTTGGCCAATCTATCTTGCCGAGTACTTACTGACTCGTGGTTCAGAACTGAGGTATGGTATGAAGCTTACAGATCTAAAGCTGTTAGATACAGAGTACTATTGGCAGCCAGCAACAGTAAAACTCGAGCTGCTGCGCTCACTCTGTGACGATGTTATTGAGATTGAGGCTATACGTTCAGAACTTGGTTCAAGGATGTCTGAGTTAGATGGAAATGACGAGGGCTGCAGAGCTACTGGTTCAAGAAGAAAAAAGAGAGGCTCTTCTGCCGTGGCCCTAGCAGATTCTTCTCAGCCTCCAGAAGGCTCTGATGATATGGATGATGGTAACAGTGACGAATGTTATCTGTGTGGTATGGATGGCAACCTGTTATGCTGCGATGGCTGTCCTTCAGCTTTTCACTCAAAATGTGTGGGGGTGGTGGAGGACCTATTGCCTGAAGGAGAATGGCATTGTCCCGAGTGTTCGATGCAGAAGTACAACAGGTCCAGAAATATGGCAAAGCTTGTCAGAGGAGCAGAGGTTCTGGGAAGTGATCCACATGGACGACTATACTTTGGCACCTGCGGCTATCTTTTGGTGTAAGTCAGTATAGACTTCCTCCTTTGGTCTTCTTATGTGTATATCTTTCTGAGAGTTCCTTTGCTCTGCTGTCATTGTTTAGGCTTCCTAATGACTAGTCAAAGTATTTGTCATAGTTGTATGCTTGAGTACCATTCTGTGTTGATTGTACCATGACATCATCCATCAATTGTTAGACTTTTGTGTCGCAATTACATTCCCACATGCAGTTTATGTTTCACTGTACATCTAGTTCCCATTCCCTTGCACTTCATCTGCTTAATTTGTGCTGTTTATTTCTCCACAAAGATCATCACACTAATTTCTTTTGTTGGCCACAGATCCCCCTGTGCTTTATGTGCCAGTGAGTTCTTATCGTGTCGATGAATATCGCTGTTGCTTGCAGTTTTTTCAGCTGTGCTTTCGTGCTGATATGGGTTCTCATTTTATTCTTTATTATAATAATAGGACAATTAACTATACAGTTTTGGGGATAAAGCAAGGGAATAACTACAATACTCTGGTTTTGCAAGATTGAGTTTATTTCATTTTGTAGGCTCCGATCAAGGCTTCGCAGAAAAATGAGATACATATATTGCATAAATGCGATGATTTATTTTTCTTTGGAAATTGATCCTATATGTTTGCACTTCAGTTAAATGGTTGAATTTTGCATTAATAAATAAATGACCTTATGAACTTGCAGGGTTGATTCATGTGATGCAGACTCTCCATGCCATTATTATGGCCAGATGGATCTTCATTCCCTTATTACAGTGTTAACTCCATGTCATCCGTCTTACAATCCGATCCTAAATGTGATCTCTTTGTTTCGGGGTATTGCAACTGAAACATCTAATATTAACGGGCGATATGAGAACAGCAAGGAATGTAGTACCTCGGACCATGAAACAGACCGCAGGCAGTCATCACTGAAACAATCTAGTGAGCATGAACAGTATACCATAGAAAAGCATGGCTCTCAACAATTGGATACCAGGAAAATTTGCACCTCAAATTCAGATCAGGATGCCTCACACCAGAGTTATACCCTGAGACGTGCGACAATTTCTCAAAACGGCAATGAAACTACTGCTAATGAGAAGCCCAATCAAACTTCACAACCTAATGCATCTGGTGCCAATAAGGATAGCTGCAATTCTAAGCAAGATGATGTTGGCTTACATGTTAATGGTTTGTCTGCAGAGAACCAGAAAGATGCATCACCTACAAAAGAAGCAAGTAACTGCTGTCTCCGTTCTGGGAATGCTATGTATATAAACTACTACAGTTTCGGTCAAATAGCAGCATCGGCCGCTGAAGAGTTAAAGCACAAGCTTTCAGAGAATGAGGAAGGAAAGAAGCATGGCCCAGACGCAGTTTCTTTTCGGCTAAAAACAATATGTAAGAAATATGTTAATGTTTTTGCACTGACTGATCAAAAGTTATCTGTGGAGCTCCTAAAGGAAAAATGTGGCTGGTGCAACTCCTGCCAAATCAGTGGTGGTAGTGATTGCATTTTCAGATTTACTGATGTTAAGTGTATGGAGAGTCCTAAGCCATGTGCTGTTGGTCCTTTGTCAGAAAAGAACAAGGAAAGTCATATTGTCCTCGCTACACATAGCATGTTGTCAATTGAAAAACGCCTGAATGGTTTGCTGTCTGGTCCATGGCAAAATCCACAATATAGCATGTATTGGCGTAAGGCAGTTCTTATGGCTTCAGATGTATCATCACTGAAGCAGCCTCTTCTCACGGTATAACTTTTTGAACGCTTTGTCCTTATTAAAGGCTTTATTATTTAATCTGCATGTACCAAACTCTCACATGATTATCTCCCAATACTCTGCAGTTAGAGTCCAGTCTGCGACGTGTTGCCTTCTCAGGAGAATGGCAAAAACCAGCAGACTCTGTTGAAGTTGTTGGGTCTGCAGCCCATATCTTGGTCCGTGCATCTAATAAGTCTGCAGGTTATGCAATTGCTAGAAAGCCAGGAAGGAAGCCACTTGCTATTGAGCTCAAAGTCGACTTCCGTGATGTTGGTGTTTATTGGTGGAGGGGTGGAACATTGTCCCGTCAAGTGTTTCACTGGAAGAGGTTGCCTCAGTCATTGGCCTGCAAATCTGCTCGGCAAGGTTGTATCTCCAATCTTCTGTCAGTTTCCAGATACACTATTTTCCGATGTATTAAACCTTTGTGACCTTGTATGTCTCAGCGGGACGCAAGAAAATTCCCACCATAGTGTATCCCGATGGTTCACAATTTGCCAGGAGGTCTAAATACATAGCTTGGCGAGCTGCTGTGGAAATGGCACAAAATGTATCCCAGCTCATTTTGCAGGTAATATATTCTCTTTCTTTTGGGAAGTATCAATAAAATTGGGCCACTGAATTGTTCTTTATGTACCTTCAGATCAAAGAGCTTGAATTGAATATCAAGTGGCCTGAGATATTGAGCACTCTCTCTTCTGCAATTGCAACAAAGGAAACCCAGAAAATAGCAAGGTTTTTCAAGAAAGTTATAATTCGCAGAAAACGTACAGAAGCAACGAATGTGGAATATCTACTTGATTTTGGAAAGAGGGAGAATATTCCTCCTGTTGTTGCTAAACATGGAGTAAAATTTGAGGAGCCCTCTAGCGAGAGGAACAGGTACTGGTTGAGTGAAAGTCATGTCCCGTTGAGTCTTTTGAGGGCATATGAAGCCAAAGCAATAAATCGCTCACTTAAAAAGAAAGACAGCGAAGACAGCTCACCTAAAAAGAAGAAAGACACCAATGACCGCTCACGTAGAAAGAAGAAAGACACCGACGATCTTTCTAAGATGAGCGACTTCAGTCCCGAAAAGCCAAAAAGATCAAGATCAGTGTTTGATGACCTCCTAGAGAAAGCACAAAAACTGGAGGAAGCACAAAAACTAGAGGAAGCACAAAACCTCCTAGAGAAAGCACAAAAACTTCCCAGCAGGCTTTGCGGTCAGTGTTTCAAAACAGTAACTGCCAGGTATGTAATTAAGCCAAATGTTCTTTTATTCATTTAATTAAAGCAAGCAAGTCATTAAAATTTCATTGCAAAAGTGTCAGTTCTTTTTTGTTATCCACACTTATGTATTATAGTATGGATTTTGCTATGGTTCTTGTTCTTTGCATGTCTTGCTGATTAGGTACGCTGAGTCAGTTACACTTGCATAACTATTCATCCCTACCTTTTGGATATAATTGTTCAGATAGTACTGTATTGTGTTTATCTGGCAATATCTAAAGAAAGTACTCCCTCTGTAAAGAAATATAAGAGCGTTTAGATCACTACTAGTGATCTAAACGCTCTTATATTTCTTTACAGAGGAAGTAAGAAATTTCTTGCATGACTGGGTTTTGCTATGCCTGTTATTAGTATTTGATTTCTGAAGTCTAGGTGATTATCTCCCTCCCTCCCTGAGTGTGTACCAACTTTTGTGGTATGTACAACCATTGCCAATCTAGCCGATGTTGATATTCCTGTACAAGCTACACAGTTGAAATTGCTAATTATATTTAGCAAATACTTTGGCAAAAGTTATTGGTATAGGAATCAGCTTTTAGCATTTTGACTTCTCCTGCAAGGTCATATACTTTGCTTGAAAAAAAAATTGAACTGAAACTGGAAATACATTTCAGTAGCTTCTGCAGCTTGTTCTCAGTGTTGCCAATATATTCTCTGTTTTGTTGAATGGTACATTTTTTTGGCTAGTTATTTGACTCTCTCCCTCTTTTTGTCTTCTGAACAGGGAAGCTGTGAACTGCAAATATTGTGAAGGTATTTACAAATTGCAAATATGCAGAATTTTTTTTCTTGTTACATATGTATCATTATAGTCCTTAAGACCGTCGAAGAAAATATATAGCCCTTATTTTTTTTGTTTTTATTGTGTATGGGATATGCATTTTATTTTTTGCGGGGCCTTATGTATGTCATATGATGAAAAAAAGTTCAATTGTTAGGAATTTTTTAGGTGATCCATCATCAAGTATTAAGTTTGGCCTTTTACTTCTAATATTGATGCTTGGAGTTATACTGGGACTCAGCTGCAATATTCTCTTGTTCTATGCAGCACTTTTCCATAGAAAACATTTCAACGTTCCTAGAGGTGCTGTGGATACCGTCTATGTTTGCAACAAGTGCCTAGCTGAAAAGGTCGAGCCGGTGGTGTCTCCACAGAAAAAGGCAGCATCAAAGAAGAGTTCTCCGAAAAAGAGCTCTTCGAAAAAGAAGCAGAAGAAGCAACTACGAAAGAGTTTAAGGAGAAGAAAACAGATAGTTATCAACCTCAAGAAGAAAACCAGCCAGAAGAATGGCAAGCCTGGCCGGCCTAGAAAGAATCCATTGAGTGTGTCAAAGAATAAATCACAAAAGATGTCTGACAGTCAACCATCAAATGAAGCCAAGAATGAACCGGTGAAACGCATATCAAAAAGGTTATATGATAAGTACATGAAAGGCAACTCAGATAAATCCGAGCATACAGCAAGCTGTCGTAAGAAGAAGAGGACAGCTTCGCATTACTCGTACTGGTTAGATGGTCTTCGATGGACACAAAACATAGCTGATGAACAGGCAACAAATTTTAGGAAAGCAAGAATTGTTTTTCCATCTGAAGATGTTAAGATTTCAGAAACCAGTCCAGTATGCTGTCTTTGTAAGAAATGCTACAGTGGAGATGCTATTTATATTGCTTGTGAGAATTGTGAAGGTAAGATATGTTTACTTTGATGGTAATGTTTAAAAAGAAAAGGGATTACTTCATGCTATGTATCTATGTGATCTTCATACAAACTTATAATTGTTCACTTTGACAATTCCATGGGCCAAAAACTCTTCATTATCATTTGTTTTAGCCCTGGCCCTTACAAATGAGCAACAGTTGACCCTTCAATATTTGTCGTGATCCTCCTAGAACAGTAGTTATTACTTTCTTTTCCCATGGATTATGTCCTAAGCTATGTAACATATATCCTTTCCTAAGCTAACATTACTTTTGTCTCAGCAAGACAAACAATTGTTTTTGGAATTTGGCTGTGTATTTCATTCACTTCAATTGCTCCTCATGCCATGGGAAGCTGTCATAGTTTAAATGATGCATTTCTGATTACGCTTGTTCTTCCCTGCAGATTGGTTCCATGGGGATATATATTCTATTACCATAGAAAATGCCAATAATCTCATAGGCTTCAAGTGTCATGCATGCCGTCTGAGAGCTGTTCCTGTTTGTCCATATGCACAAGCTGATGCAATTCTTAAGGATCAACCAGAGAGGGAAGACACCATTGATAGGTCTATAGAGGACAAGGACAGCAATTGTCCGAAAGATCTGTTCACTTCCAATGATCTGAAAGAGCTTCACACTCATAACATTGAGGAGCTCCAGAGTCATAGCATTGAGGAACAGGTTCCTGATAGTATTTGTTTGGAAGTGCTAGAAGATTATAATGGTCTGAAAGAGTCAGACAGTCATAGCACTGAGGGAGAGCCAGTCAGTAATAACACTGAGAAAGAGCCAGGTAGTCATAGCACTGAGAAAGAGCTTGATGATTGTAATGGGTTAAAGGAACTGGAGAGCCATAACAATATGGAAGAACTTGACAGTCACAGCACTGAGAAAGAGCTTGATGATTGTAATGGGTTAAAGGAGCCGGAGAGCCATAACAATATGGAAGAGCTTGGCAGTCATAGTACTGAGAAAGAGCTTGATGATTGTAATGGGTTGAAGGAGCCGGAGAGCCATAACAATATGGAAGAGGTTGACAGTCATATCACTGAGAGGAGTCCTCATGATCGTAATAATCTGAATGAGCTTGACAATCACTGGGGTGAGAAAAAGCTTGATGATTGTAACTGTCTGACTGAACTTGGCAATCATAACAATGTGAAAGATCTCGACAATGAGAACAGTCCAGAAGAGCTTGGTTGTACTGAAGATAGCAAATTTTCTGCGGGAGAAACACAATATCTGAAAGAGCTGGACAATCTGAAAGATCTTGACAATCTCAACAGTAAAAAAGAGCTTGATAATCACAACCGTCTGGACAAGCTTGATCGCCATAGCAGTCTAAAGGAGCTTGAAAATCATAGTAGTGTGGAAGAGCTTGATAATCATGACTACCCAAGAGAGCTTGATGACCGTCCGAATGATCTTGGTAATCATAAAAACCTAAAAGAGCTTCATAGTGCTCAAAATGGCAAAGTTACTGCAGCAACAAATACAGATGGTTTAATAGATGAGCAGTTTAACACTATAATATCTAACAAAGAAGCCATGATCATGCCCTCAGAAAGTGATTTGGTGAAGGAATCTATTGCTTTACAATCCAACGGTAGTTCCGTGGATAATGTTGTTCCTGCTGAACTGGAGATGGATATTCAGGTTCCCCTGAGCTTATTGACTTTGTAGGATATATGTCAAAAGAGCAGTGCATTCCAGCATGACTTTCCGTGAGCTTGTACTGTTCAGTCTTGCTGCTGCTTTGGTAGAGAATTCCTGCTGATTAGCTTGGGTTGTTGAGCTACCTGACAGCTTAGTTTTGTGCTATAGGATATTACATTGGTGATGCAACCCAGTAATAATAATCTACAAAAAGGAAAAATATATGTTTGTGGATTCATCGTATTTTGGCCATTTCCTTAGGGAAATATGCTGACCTGACAAGCGCAGCATTGGAGCTATTGACTATGCCATCACAAGTGTTTATTATGGTTAACATTCTTGGCAGGGCTGACATAGGAAATATCTGGGTCCCATTTCCTTCCCATGCTTTCTGGTCAGAACTTGTGATTCATGTTGCACTATGAGGTTATGTGTTGATTGGGATGTCTTCGAGTACAAGTGGCTGGTTTTTGGTTGTGCTGCACTTACTCATGATGCACAAGGTGGGCTCCAATTTTGTTTACGTATCTAATTTGTTTGTGTTGAATGTAAACATGTTTCATGCAGAAAGGAAATTAACATTTAACAATTTTCCTTTCCTGCTGTGATGATATAGTGGTACACAGAACTAGATTCCATGTTTTGTTTTGGTCTAGCAAAGGTTCACACTAAGCTCCTGTACTGTGTTTATCATGTTCTTAGCAATAGGCCAAAAGTGATGAAAATACTGCTGCAGGAATATCATAGTGCTAGTTTTACATGTATGGTTTTTGTTACCATTATGGGCTCATTAAGGCTAAAGAATGAGTTACGAGTACTATATCATGCTGAAGCAGTGGGAGCTCGTGTTGTTCCTCTGACGATTCAGTGGTTAACATTTATCCATATCATATCAAATCATCAAGCTGGTAAATCCACGGCATGTTCTTCCTATAGCAGATTGTTTCTCCAGCTGGCACTCAGCTATGTTTCTGATGTAGTTCATTCTCCTTGTGAACAGGACTGAGACAGAGATGAGCACTCACTACCGCCATTGAGTATGAGTCCTTACCATTTGACAGACCTCCCTCGTGCACCCATAGATGCTGCACCAGACTGACCAGTCAACCTGACGTTCCATTTTTCGTGTCCCCTGGTGCTTCTAACAGCGTTCCAATGCAAGCGCAACCCGGCCATGCCGTGGAGCAATTCATGTCAGCATCCTTGATCTTATTTTGTATACATAGGGTTCCTTTAGGTTTTATTAGGGGAGATGCTCATGCAGTGTGACTGTCAGAATCAGAAGGGTAGTAGAACGCTGCTGTTACGGTGCTTGCTGGTTCAGTTCTGGTTTAGCGAGGCTGCCAGCATTCTTAGATGTAAAAAATCTATTGCCAGATCAAGTTTCAGTGCCTTGCCGCAGTGAAGTGCTGCACTCTGTGTGGTTTTGGGTGAGGCGCTGTGTTTTTCCTCTGCCCAGCAGCTATGTTGGGAGCGGTGGTGTCCCGTCTGTGTTCCAACTCCTGAGTTCAGAACCAAAGGAAAGGCCGGAATCAGTGGTGCCTTATCATCATCGTGCTGGTGGTGGCGACGGCGGTGCTGGTCTGCAATGGCGCTGACTTGAATTGCCGCAACCGTCGGGGCGTTCGTGCACGGTGATGACTTGCTGCGTCGAAGTCCAAGTCGTCGGTTGGCTGGTGACGACGGTGACGGTTTTAGCAGGCGCCGCTGTGTGAAGCTTGCTGCTTCCTTTATAAAATGAACCAGCGGAGCTCTCATGCATCCTTGCTTCGCCAAAACTTTTCGCTGAAAACTGCCGTTGGTGTCTTGCCGTCGGAGCGTGGGCTCATCATCACCATCCGAGGTGCCTGCGGCGCACCGATCTCTGACAAATACCCGGCGGTTGCATCGATCTCATCCTCACCTGAAAACATCTCCTCTGGGCCTTTGCCGGATCGTGCATCAGCTCCTGAGCCGCCGGATCACCCACCGTGCGCAGGCAGCCTCCGGGCTATGTGTTTCTGATGGTGCATGTGCTGGGTAGAAACTCCTTGCCTGTCACCAACCGCTTTCGAACCACTCCCCGGCCGGCAGGTTGCCATGAGTGACACGCATTCCGTCGCAGATTGATTGATTGAGTATAGTATCTAACCTGCCGTCACCTTCGACCATCAATCATGGCCCCGTCCGGCCGGTCGGCACCTTCATTCGCCACCCCTCGACACCGATCGTCGCCGGTCTCCATCCATCCCGAAAGACGAAAGCGACACGCACGACACTCGACAGCCACCCAATCGAACATACCGCGTACGTACCTACGTAAACGTACAAACAAAGCACTCGTCCAGCAAAGCGGCCATGCTTCTGATACTGCAACTGCCGCCACTTCACTCCATATCACGGCCCCGTTTCCCCGGCGGCCCAGCCCGGACCCGAACCCAACCGCACTGCTCCTGTACTGCAGGGTAACCTCGATGCTCAAAGAAAAAAAAAACCTCGATGATACGATGAATTATGAGAGCAACGGCTGTGGAATTATTAAGCCAGCCGGTGGTTGGCACCACACCGTCACATGGTGGCATGGCAGCAGCTAGCAGTGCCTGGAACTGGAAGGCTGGACGGGGCAGCAGTGATGGCGCGCTCACATGACTCCTGTGACCGCCCGGAGCCGCGTCCTGCGCGTACGGAGCCAATCAGTCCAAGACGTGATGGCTTTGTTTCCCATTCACTGACTGCACAACGTACCGTCAGGTACCAAACGTACGCTTCTCGACCCTTCCCTGCTAGCACAGCAGTAGTTCTTCTATTTGAACGAAGGGGGTAAATCAAGCCCCACCCCACACATCCTGTATGGGACCGCCATCTAAGGCCTCTTTAAACACAGAATTCAAATGTTATGTTCCATTTCAATCTTACACGATTTTATCCTTTTATCACGCCATATAAAAAACAAAGGATTCTTTTTAAGAGTTTCAAATTCTTGCCAAAAATGCTTGGAATCAAAGAGCCTTCGGTTTATGGTAAGACTCAAGCGACTCTAAACTAGTGAAATCGCACACGATTTGTAGACCGTGCGATTCATTTGTTCATGATCATCGAGCGTGAGACGATGGCAATGCAGATGCAAGGACTCACCGTGTGGGGATTGGTGTTGGGGGTGGGTGTTCCGGGCGCCTGAGATGATGGCCTAGGTGGCGGCACGACTCATGGAGTTTGGGTGAGGGTGGAGCGGTAAGATGCAATGTGATAGTGGTGTCCGTCGCGGTTTAACATTTTGGCAAACGGTTATTTTTCGGACCCGACCAAAGTATATGAAATTCAAAAATTTTAAAAATTATTTTTTGGAATTTGATCCATACCAATATTCACTTAGTGAACTTTGATCAATAGTGAATCTATTTTCAAATTGTTTTGAATCTTGCCCGAATGGCACCCACCAAAATTACTGAAATTCTTTCATTTTTTGTTGAGATTTAAACCGTTGGTGATGGTTGTAGGTGGGGATGATAGGGCTGGTCTAGTAAGAGTGAGAGTGACTCAAGGTTGAAGAAGTGGGAAGATCCATGAAACTGAGATCCAACGATGTTCTCCTAAAAGTAAAATACACCACAAGTCCTGAAACTATTCGAAGGATGTCAAGTTAGTTCTAATTCTATGAAAATGCATATCTAGGCCCTAAAAGTTTGCTAAGTGTGTCACCACGGTCCTATCCCTGCTACATAAGCTGTAACGCCCGGTTAATTAAGCTACAGTAATCCCACGCTAATGGTGCCACGTCACGGTTACTGTTGTTAACCGTGCGATGATTCAAAACCGTTTGAAAATTTAAATTCAAATTAATGTCAACAATAAAAGTTTTTCAAAATTTAAAACAAAAATGTCCGGGAGGTGCCATATTTTGCATAAGTAAATATGGTGTAATAAACACATTTTTATGAAATGCCTAGATAATTTAAAATGATTTAAAAAGAAAAGAAATTACAAAATAGAAAGAAACAAAAAAAACAAAATAAATAAATAAAAGGAAACCCCCCACCAGGCCGGCCCAACCACCCCCGCACCCCCATAACCTCCCCACTCCCCCCACTCGCCCACCGACACCCACACTCCCCCCGAAATATCTCCACCCTCTCCCCGATTGGATCGGGATCGAGGGGGGAACCGCTCATCGCCACCGCCTGGTGCCGCCTCGCCACGACGCCGCACCGCCATCGCCCGTCGCCGTCCATCGCCGCCCGGACCCCCCTCCCTCGCAGGACTGCTTCCTCGTCTTCATCATCACCGTCGCCACCGCCGCCTCGAGCACACTTTCGCACACCTGCAGGGCCCAGTGAGCCACCTCCCTTCCTCTACCCCATCCCCGATCGCGCTCCACCTTTCCCGCTTGCGCCCCCGTACGCGCTCGCCACAACGCCCGCCTGCCTCTTGCTCGAGCTCACCGCATGCCGCCCTGCTCGCTCGGGCGCTGCCCCTCTGAACCCCGCCACGGCCGCGTCCGCGCACAGGTGTGCCCTTGCCGCTGCTCTGCATCGCCCCGGTTCGCCTCGGGGTCGCGCTCGTCGCGCCCTGCTCGCCTGCCGCCGCTCATGCCCGACCACAGCCGCCGCGCCCCTACCGCTTTCCCCCGTGCGCCGCGCCCCGCCTCCGCCTCAGGCCCCCGCGCCCCCGCTCGGTGCTGCCTTCTGCTACTACTGCGGCTGCTGCCGCCGTCCGCCACTCGCCCGCGCGCTTGGCCGCGGCCACGGCCACCGGCGCCAAGGCGCGCGCCCACCCTTCGCACGTCGCCCCGCAGCGCCCGTTCGGGCGGCCTAGCGCTCGTCGCCGGGCTCTGCCCGACGCCCGTAACCCAGTTGCCCGCTAAGGGCTCCCCCAGAGTCACTGACTAGGGGGCCCCATGCCCAAAAAAAAAGAATAATAAAAAGGAGATATTAATATTAATATTAATTAATTAATTAATCCTGATTTGATTAACCTAATCACTAATTAAACTAATTAACCTGTTTAGTTAATATCAGTCAATGGCATGCGGACCCACACATCAGTTTGACTAGGTCAACTGACTGTTGACTGCTGACATCACCTTGATGTCATGCTGACATCATAATGGCATTTTCTAATTAATTAAAATCTGTTAATTCTAAAATTGAATTAAAACTTTAAAAATTAATATAAAATAAACCGTAGCTCGGATGGAAAAACTTTATACATGAAAGTTGCTCAGAACGACGAGACGAACCCGGATACGCAGTCCGTTCGTCCGCCACACACCCCTAACATATCAAACTCGCAACTTTCCCACTCCGGCTCCTCTGCCTGAAAACGCGAAACACCGGGGATACTTTCCCAGATGTTCCCCCCCTTCACCGGTATCACCTCATACCACGTTAGGGCACCTCTAGCACCGATACTTGTCATGTCATGCATCGCTATGCATCTGCTTGCTTAAATATTTATTGTTTCTTCCCCCTCTTCTCTCGCTAGACACCGAGACCGACGCCGCTGCTACCCAGTACGACTACGGAGTTGACGACCCCTCTCTCTTGCTAGAGCAACCAGGCAAGCCCCCCCTTGATCACCAGATATCGCCTATTCTCCTCTATACTTCTTGCATTAGAGTAGTGTAGCATGTTACTGCTTTCAGTTAATCCTATACTGCTGCATAGCCTGTCCTTGCTACTACTGTTGTTACCTTTACCTGCTATCCTACTGCTTAGTATAGGATGCTAGTGTTCCATCAGTGGCCCTACACTCTTGTCCGTCTGCCATGCTATACTGCTGGGCCGTGATCACTTCGGGAGGTGATCATGGGCATATACTATATACTTTACACTGTTACATTACCTGTGATACTGTTCGGAGATGGGGGCTGAAGGGGTAGGTGGTTCCACCCAGGTAGTGGTGGGCCTGGGTTCCCGACGGCCCCCGACTGTTACTTTGTGGCGGAGCGACAGGGCAGGTTGAGATCACCTAGGAGAGAGGTGGCCTGCCCTGGTCGGCGTTCGCGGATATTTAACACGCTTAACGAGATCTGGGTATTTGATCTGAGTCTGGCCATTTGGTCTATACGCACTAACCATCTAGGCGGGAGTAGTTATGGGTATCCCGACGTCGTGGTACCAGCCGAAGCCTTCGTGATGTCAGCGACTGAGCGGCGCGCGCCGGATTGGAACGTAAGCCTGCTCTTATTTAAGGGGGCTAGTTCTGCTTCCGGCCGCGTACGCAACGTGCAGGTGTGCTCAGGGCGATGGGCCCAGACCCCTGCACGCTTAGGTTTAGACCGGCGTGCTGACCTCTCTATTGTGCCTAGGTGGGGCTGCGACGTGTTGATCTTCCGAGGCCGGGCATGACCCAGAAAAGTGTGTCTGGCCAAATGGGATCAAGCGTGTTGGGCTATGTGGTGCACCCCTGCAGGGAAGTTAATCTATTCGAATAGCCGTGTCCCTCGGTAAAAGGACGACCCAGAGTTGTACCTTGACCTTATGACAACTAGAACCGGATACTTAATAAAACACACCCTTCCAAGTGCCAGATACAACCCGGTGGTCGCTCTCTAACAGGGCATCGAGGAGGGGATCGCCGGGTAGGATTATGCTATGCGATGCTACTTGGAGGACTTCAGTCTACTCTCTTCTATATGCTGCAAGACGGAGGCTGCCAGAAGCGTAGTCTTCGACAGGATTAGATATCCCCCTCTTATTCTGGCATTCTGCAGTACAGTCCACTAATATGGCCCCTTACACATATATCCATGCATATGTAGTGTAGCTCCTTGCTTGCGAGTACTTTGGATGAGTACTCACGGTTGCCTTGTTTCCCCTTTTCCCCATCTCTCTATCCGATTGCTGCAACCAGACGATGGAGCCCAGGATCCAGACGCCACCGTCAACGATGATTCCTTCTACTCTGGAGGTGCCTACTACTACGTGCAGCCCGTTGACGACGACCAGGAGTAGCTTAGGAGGATCCCAGGCAGGAGGCCTGCGCCTCTTTCGATCTGTATCCCAGTTTGTGCTAGCCTTCTTAAGGCAAACTTGTTTAACTTATGTCTGTACTCAGATATTGTTGCTTCCGCTGAATCGTCTATGATCGAGCACTTGTATTCGAGCCCTCGAGGCCCCTGGCTTGTATTATGATGCTTGTATGACTTATTTTATTGGTAGAGTTGTGTTGTGATATCTTCCCGTGAGTCCCTGATCTTGATCGTACACATTTGCGTGCATGATTAGTGTACGATTGAATCGGGGGCGTCACATAAGCTTTTACTTGCACAAGTGGCAAGTTGACTACTGCCATGTGGCAATTTTTTTGCACAAAACTCCCCGAAAGGGCATCTCTCTAATTTTGTGTCCCTCCTCCGTGCACACATTCTCTCCCTGCCTACCCCTCGACCATGAAGGCCACAACACGTCGGAGCCTGAACATCTTGAAAATTATGAGCTATTGCGGGATGCGCTGGAACCACTTTGACATGTCCACCTTCGACGCCAAGGAAGTATCCATCTGTGCTGGGAGGAAGTGGGGACAACGGAGCCGTCCAGACTTCTGCGTTTTGGTGGAAGGAGGAGAAATGAGGCAGGGCCTGCCTGTTACTTGTTTCCACCGCGGCCCTCTTGCGCGCGCTTCCTCTGCCACACCCTTCGGGAAGGCAGACTCCGCCTCATGGGGAGGGGTCCAATGCCGTCGCATGGGAGAGCGAGACCAGCAATGACACATAAGTGGGATGGTGGTGAGTGGATCATGCGAAAGAATCTGAGGAATGGGATGTGAATGGCTTGGTCTGATTGCTAGCTTGACGACATCCACGTAGGTTTTTGTGCAAACAAGAGGGAATTTTTTTAGAAGGAAGGACCTTTTGGAGGGTTTTGTGCAAAAGGTCGCCACATGGCAATAGTCAAGCTACCACCCGTGCAAGTTAAGGCTGATGCAACGCAGACAGGACTGCAGATGATATACCTAGCAAACTTTTAGGACCCAAACGTGCATTTTCATAGTATTAGGCCTAACTTGACACCCCTCGAATAGTTTTAGGACTTGTCGTGTATTTTACTCTTCCCCTAATTTAGAACCCTTAGATGCCAGTACAAGCTTGTACTTGAGTGGTACCACGTCTTAAGGTTGCACCGCCCTCCCAAGTCATAGTAGTAAAACTACAACATTTCAAATATAACATGGCTAGATTATCATGATATGAATTTAGTAGCACATGAATTTCGTTATCAAGTTTCATTCATACATCGAGAAATGAAAATACCTTTGGATTTCAAATATTGACATTAGTAATGGTTTCACCCCCACCCACATACAATAGTTGGCCGGTCTCTGGGAGAAGCTCTCCACCGTCACCCTGGTTAATGATGTGGAGGACACTATTGTTTGGAAGTTCACAAAGGATAACATGTATACCACTTTCTTCGCCTACAAGGCGCAATTCAAGGGTCTCATTTTCAGACTTCGTCCATTCAGTGTGGAAGGCGTGGGCACCGTGGAGGTGTATTTTTTTGCTTGCTTGGTCCTACAAAACAAGACTTGGACGTCTGATCGTTTAATTCATCGTGGGTGGCCCAACTGCAAACTCTGCCCCCTTTGCAAGCAAGGCCAATAATCAAAGGCCCATCTTCTTTTCCAATGTCACTTCATGCTTCGTATCTGGAATAAGATTATCCTTTTTCTTGGCATGGATGAAATCACTCCGACTACTTGGGTGACAGAATGTTCCACTGGGAGATTGGCGGAATGGTAACCTTTAGATACGTCGTGGATCGCCTAAGACGATTGCCTCCCCGACGATGGTTATATCTTGGGAGATTTGGTCAGAGCGCGACACTAGTGATGGGGGGACGCCTATGGGCTATGCCCACAACTATGTATGGCCCAACTAAAGGACCAGGACCATGAAGGTTACAACTGATGGGGAATGAAGCATGAATTTTTTTTTCCTACAAACACCCAAGATCTATCTAGGAGAAGCATAGCAATGAGAGGGGAGAGAGAGTCTACGTACCCTCGTAGATCGTTAAGCGGAAGCGTATATCAGCCGGTTGATGTAGTCGTACTCTTCGCGATCCGATCACGATCCAACCGATCTAGTGCCGAACGGACGACACCTCCAAGTTTAGCACACGTGCAGCTCGATGGCGTCTCCTCCTCCTTGATCCAGCAAGAGAAGGCAGAGAAGTAGGTTGGATCACAACCAGCACGACGACATGGTGGTGATGGTGGTGGTGGAGCAACGGCAGCGCTTCGCTAAGCAAAAACCATGGACGAGAACTATGCCGGGAGGGAGAGAGGGGGCAGCAGCCAAGGCCAATGTGTTGGGGTGCCTTGCCGCGCCCACACCCTATATTTATATGCGTGGGAGGGCTGGGAGTCCAGCCCTACTCCTAATAGGAGTTGGCGCCAAGGGGGAGAGAATCCTATTCCTACTAGGACTCCCCTTTTTTCCCTTTCCTAGGCACATGGGCTTTTGAGGACTTGGTGAGCCTAGCCCAATAAGGCCAGGACGCCTCCCCTCAATCCATGCCAGCCCTTGGGATGTCGTGGACCCACTTGTGGACTTCCGGACCCCTCCGAAATCCTTCGGAAACTTCCCGATACAATACCAAAAAAACTGCACCTTTTTCCGAATATGACTTCCCATATATAAATCTTTACCTCTCGACCATCCGGGACTCCTCGTGACGTCCGGGATCTCATCCGGGACTCCGAATAGCATTCGGTTACCAATCATGAAATATCCTAATACTACTCCAGCGCCAATGAATGTTAAGCATGCACCCTGCGGGTTCAGGAATCATGTAGTCATGACTGAGACATCTCTCCGATCAATAACCAATAGCGGGACCTGGATTCTCATATTGGTTCCTACATATTCCACGAAGATCTTTTATTGGTTGAACCACGATGTCAAGGATTTGGTTAATCCCGTATGCAATTCCCTTTGTCCGGCGATATGTTACTTGCCCGGGATTCGATCGTCGGTATCTTCATACCTAGTTCAATCTCGTTATCGACAAGTCTCTTTACTTGTTCTGTAATACAAGATCTTGTGACTAACTTATTAGGCACATTGCTTGCAAGCTCTTTACGATGTTGTATTACCGAGAGGGCCCAGAGATATCTCTCCGTCATACGGAGTGACAAATCCCAGTCTCGGTCCGTGCCAACCCAACAAACACCTTCGGCGATACCTATAGAGCATCTTTATGATCACCCAGTTATGAAGTGAAGTTTGGATACACACTAAGTATTCCCCTGGTGTCAGGGAGTTGCACGATCTCATGGTCTTAGGAATAGATACTTGACATGAAGAAAGCTATAACAATAAATTGATACGATCAACTGCTAAGCTTACAGTTGGGTCTTGTTCATCACATCATTCTCCTAATGATATGATCCCGTTATCAAATGACAACTCATGTCTATGGTTAGGAAACTTTAACCATCTTTGATCAACGAGCTAGTCTAGTAGAGGCTCACTAGGGACATGGTACTTGTTTATGTATCCATACATGTATTTAAGTTTCCGGCCAATACAATTCTAGCATGAATAATAAACCTTCATCATGAATAAGAAAATATGATAATAACCAATTTATTATCGCCTCTAGGGCATATTTCCAACAACAACACACGAGGGGCCCCTCTTCCAGTTGTTTAAGTGACTATAGTCGGACACCGTCCCCTCCAGTTGGGCGAATGTATCCAGTCGGTCATCCGCATGATCAACATCAACCGGTCTTCCGCGACCGGTTAAAGGAGGCATGGCCCACGGTCTCCATGATGCATTAAAGACGACCATCACCCAACGGTGAATATTTAGTTAACTATGGTCATTACTATACTAATTAAATCCATGAAATAGTCGGTCATGCCTGGCTGTTACTGCTATCATTATTACCGACATGTTATAACATCCTCATGGCACACTCTATATAAGCTGGGAGGAGGGCATCGGGCTGAGGGTTGAACACTCTATTGTACTCTTACGTGCAAAGGCAGGAACACCAACACAAGAGCATGGTATTACATCCTCCGAGGTGGTTCTGAACTTGTATAAACCCTTATGCGTACGCTCATCTACACCTTACGGTGGGCACAACGCTCCTCCACACACACCTCTATAGTATTGTCAGGAAAATTACCACGATAGCTAGGGTCTTCGGCAACATCGTCGTTTTTCGATGGTCCTTATGTCTAAAATTAAGAACATGATCTCTCTTTGGTCTTTGGTGGTCGCCAAGCATTTGAGCACCATTCATTTCTTTTTAACTTCCCGTGTTAGATTTGTCTGAAGTCAGACTCTCCAAAATTCGATCAAGTTTATACAAAAAAATATTAACATTCACAACAACATCAATATCATTAGATCCATCATGGACTATATTATCATATTATACTTATTAGCTATTATAGATGTTTATAAATTTGGTCAAACTTTGCAAAGTTTGACTTCACACAAATTTAATATGCGGAGTAAAAAATAAAGAGAGTATTGTAATGTCGTGAGAGTAGATTTTATTTCCCTACTTTACGGGTCTTGTCTAAACTTCTTCCTTAATCAATGAAATGGCAAATCTTTTCCATTGTTTTAAAAAAACTTCAATATAATTCCGACGTCATATTTTTAGGGTTAAAAATCTGTCGTCATTAGATACGTCCAATCCCGACCGAACGCATGGCAACTAATCACTGCAGTAAGTCAATTTTTCTATTGATTTCTTACGCTATATTGCAATTTTCGTTGTAGAACATGGCAAAAATCATTATGCACAAACACGACAATTTTATTTGTTTTTGCGCTACTAGGGAAAAGTTTATAGGCAGACGCTTACTAGTAGCGAGGGTTTATAACCCTCGCTACTGCTACTTACTGGTAGCGCGGGTTTTTCATCCTCGCTACTACTAAGTTGATAGTAGTAGCGCGGATTTTTAACCCTCACTATTACTAAGCGGTCTCTACAGTGCCCCCCGGGACATGCCATAGTAGTAACGAGGGTATAAACCCGCGCTACTACTAAGTTGATAGTAGTAGCGCGGTTTTATACCCCTCGCTACTACTAAGTACGAGGTAGGTGAAGTCCCCATATTCTCGGCCGAATCCCTCCTCTCTCCCTCACTTTCCCCCTCTCCCCCTCTCCCCCTTTCTCCATAGGCTCTCCCATGGTGCTGCACACCTCCTCATCCATGTCACCCAACGAGTTCACCTCCTCGCGTCGCATGCCTCCTCCTCCATGGCGCCAAAAGAGGGAGGCCGCCTCGCGCCGGCGGCGTCCCGGAGCTCGCCGGTCTTCCCCGCATCTCCATGCCACCACGTCGGACCACCTCGCTGTTGGGGAACGTTGCAGAAAATTAAAATTTTTCCTACGGTTTCACCAAGATCCATCTATGAGTTCATCTAAGCAACGAGTCATGGGAGAGAGATTGCATCTACATACCACTTTGTAGATCGCGAGCGGAAGCGTTCAACGAACGGGGATGAGGTAGTCGTACACGACGTGATCCAAATCACCGGAGATCCTAGCACCGAACGGACGGCACCTCCGCGTTCAACACACGTACGGTCAGCGTAACATCTCCTTCTTCTTGATCCAGCAAGGCAAAGGAGAGGTTGGGGAAGATGGCTCTAGCAGCAGCACGACGGCGTGGTGATGGTGGAGCTGCAGTACTCCGGCAGGGCTTCGCCGAGCTCTACGGAGGAGGAGGAGGTGTTGAAGAGGGAGAGGGAGGCACCAAGGACCAGGGGGTCCGGCTGCCCCCTCCCCCCCTTTACATAGGCTTGTTGGGTGGGGGGCTCCGGCCCTGGGAGATCTGATCTCCAAGGGGCGGCGGCCAGGGAGGATTTCCTCCCCCCAAGGCACCTAGGAGGTGCCTTCCACTAGTGGGACTCTTCCCCTTTGGAACCCTAGGCGCATGGGCCTCTTGGGGCTGGTTCCCCTTGGCCCATGTAGGCCAAGGCGCACCCCCTAGAGCCCATGTGGCCCCCGAGACAGGTGGCCCCACCCGGTGGACCCCCCGGGACCCTCCGGTGGTCCCGGTACAATACCGATAACCCCGAAACTTGTCCCGATGGCCAAAACAACACTTCCTATATATAATTCTTTACCTCCGGACCATTCCGAAACTCCTCGTGACGTCCGGGATCTTATCCGGGACTCCGAACAACATTCGGGTTACTGCATATACATATCTTCACAACCCTAGCGTCACCGAACCTTAAGTGTGTAGACCCTACGGGTTCGGGAGACATGCAGACATGACCGAGACGGCTCTCGGGCAATAACCAACAGCGGGATCTGGATACCCATGTTGGCTCCCACATGCTCCATGATGATCTCATCGGATGAACCACGATGTCGAGGATTCAATTAATCCCGTATACGATTCCCTTTGTCAATCGGTATTTTACTTGCCCGAGATTCGATCGTCGATATCCCAATACCTCGTTCAATCTCGTTACTAGCAAGTCACTTTACTCTTACCGTAATGCATGATCCCGTGATCAAACACTTTGATCACATTGAGCTCATTATGATGATGCATTACCGAGAGGGCCCGGTGATACCTCTCCGTCAAGCGGAGTGACAAATCCCAGTCTCGATCCGTGTCAACCCAACAGACACTTTCAGAGATACCCGTAGTATACCTTTATAGTCACCCAGTTACGTTGTGACGTTTGGCACACCCAAAGCACTCCTACGGTATCCGGGAGTTACACGATCTCATGGTCTAAGGAAAGGATACTTGACATTGGAAAACTCTAGCAGACGAACTATGCGATCTTATGCTATGTTTAGGATTGGGTCTCGTCCATCACATCATTCTCCTAATGATGTGATCTCGTTATCATTGACATCCAATGCCCATAGTCAGGAAACCATGACTATCTGTTGATCAACGAGCTAGTCAACTAGAGGCTTACTAGGGACACGTTGTTGTCTGTTATTCACACATGTATTACGATTTCCGGATAACACAATTATAGCACGAATAAAGACAATTATCATGAATAAGGAAATATAATAATAATGCTTTTATTATTGCCTCTAGGGCATATTTCCAACAGTCTCCCACTTGCACTAGAGTCAATAATCTAGTTACATTGTGATGAATCGAACACCCATAGAGTTCTGGTGCTGATCATGTTTTGCCTTAGGGAGAGGTTTAGTCAACGGATCTGCGACATTCAGATCCGTGTGCACTTTACAAATTTCTATGTCTCCATCTTGAACATTTTCACGAATGGAGTTGAAGCGACGCTTGATGTGCCTGGTCTTCTTGTGAAACCTGGGCTCCTTGGCAAGTGCAATAGCTCCAGTGTTGTCACAGAAGAGTTTGATTGGCCCCGACGCATTGGGTATGACTCCGAGGTCGGTGATGAACTCCTTCACCCAAATTGCTTCATGTGCTGACTCCGAGGCTGCCATGTACTCTGCTTCACATGTAGATCCCGCCACGACGCTTTGCTTGCAACTGCACCAGCTTACTGCCCCACCATTTAAAATATACACGTATCCGGTTTGTGACTTAGAGTCATCCAGATCTGTGTCGAAGCTAGCGTCGACGTAACCCTTTACGACGAGCTCTTCGTCACCTCCATAAACGAGAAACATTTCCTTAGTCCTTTTCAGGTACTTCAGGATATTCTTGACCGCTGTCCAGTGTTCCTTGCCGGGATTACTTTGGTACCTTCCTACCAAACTTACGGCAAGGTTTACATCAGGTCTGGTACACAACATGGCATACATAATAGAACCTATGGCTGAGGCATAGGGGATGACACTCATCTCTTCTATATCTTCTGCCGTGGTCGGACATCGAGCTGAGTTCAATTTCGCACCTTGTAACACAGGTAAGAACCCCTTCTTAGATTGATCCATATTGAACTTCTTCAATATCTTATCAAGGTATGTGCTTTGTGAAAGACCTATGAGGCGTCTTGATCTATCTCTATAGATCTTGATGCCTAATATATAAGCAGCTTCTCCAAGGTCCTTCATTGAAAAACTCTTATTCAAGTAGGCCTTAATGCTGTCCAAGAGTTCTATATCATTTCCCATCAAAAGTATGTCATCTACATATAGTATGAGAAATGCTATAGAGCTCCCACTCACTTTCTTGTAAACGCAGGCTTCTCCATAAGTCTGCATAAACCCAAATGCTTTGATCATCTCATCAAAGCGAATGTTCCAACTTCGAGATGCTTGCACCAGCCCATAAATCGAGCGTTGGAGCTTGCACACCTTGTCAGCATTCTTAGGATCGACAAAACCTTCCGGCTGCATCATATACAATTCTTCCTTAAGGAAACCATTAAGGAATGCCGTTTTGACGTCCATTTTCCATATTTCATAATTGTAGAATGCGGCAATTGCTAACATGATTCGGACGGACTTCAGCTTTGCTACCGGTGAGAAAGTCTCATCGTAGTCAATTCCTTGAACTTGTCGATAACCCTTAGTGACAAGCCGAGCTTTATAGATGGTCACATTACCATCCGCGTCTGTCTTCTTCTTAAAGATCCATTTATTTTCTATGGCTCGCCGCTCAACGGGAAAGTCAGTCAAAGTCCATACTTTGTTTTCATACATGGATCCTATCTCGGATTTCATGGCTTCCAGCCATTTGTCGGAATCCGGGCCCGCCATTGCTTCCTCATAGTTCGAAGGTTCACCGTTGTCTAACAACATGATTTCCAAGACAGGGTTGCCATACCACTCTGGTGCGGAACGTGTCCTTGTGGACCTTCGAATTTCAGTAGGAGCTTGATTAGAAGTATCTTGATCATTATCATTAATTTCCTCTCTAGTCGGTGCAGGCACCTTAGGAACGTTTTCTTGAGTTTCGCCATTTTCCGGTTCAAGAGGTAACACTTCATCAAGTTCTACTTTCCTCCCACTTACTTCTTCCGAGAGAAACTCTTTCTCTAGAAAGGATCCATTCTTGGCAACAAAGGTCTTGCCTTCGGATCTGAGGTAGAAGGTATACCCAATAGTTTCTTTGGGGTATCCTATGAAGACGCATTTTTCCAACTTGGGTTCGAGCTTTTCAGGTTGAAGTTTCTTGACATAAGCATCGCATCCCCAAACTTTTAGAAACGACAGCTTAGGTTTCTTCGCAAACCATAATTCATACGGTGTCGTCTCAACGGATTTCGACGGATCCCTATTTAAAGTGAATGCGGCAGTCTCTAAAGCATAGCCCCAAAAAGATAGCGGTAAATCGGTAAGAGACATCATAGATCGTACCATATCTAATAGAGTGCGATTACGACGTTCGGACACACCATTACGCTGAGGTGTTCCAGGCGGCGTGAGTTGTGAAACTATTCCACATTTTCTTAAGTGTGTGCCAAATTCGTGACTCAAGTATTCTCCTCCACGATCTGATCGTAGAAACTTGATCTTTCTATCACGTTGATTTTCAACCTCACTCTGAAATTCCTTGAACTTTTCAAAGGTCTCAGACTTGTGTTTCATTAAGTAGATATACCCATATCTAATCAAGTCATCAGTGAGGGTGAGAACATAACGATAGCCACCGCGAGCCTCAACACTCATTGGACGGCACACATCGGTATGTATGATTTCCAATAAGTTGGTTGCTCGCTCCATTGTTTCTGAGAACGGAGTCTTGGTCATTTTACCCATGATGCATGGTTCGCACGTGTCAAATGATTCATAATCAAGAGACTCTAAAAGTCCATCTGCATGGAGCTTCTTCATGCGTTTGACACCTATGTGACCAAGGCGGCAGTGCCACAAATATGTGGGACTATTGTTATCAACTTTAACTCTTTTGGTATTCACACTATGAATATGTGTATCATCACGTACGAGATTCATAAGAATAAACCATTAACCATCGGAGCATGACCATAAAACATATCTCTCATATAAATAGAACAACCATTATTCTCGGATTTAAATGAGTAGCCATCTCGAATTAAACGAGATCCAGACACAATGTTCATGCTCAAACTTGGCACTAAATAACAATTATTGAGGTTTAAAACTAATCCCGTAGGTAAATGTAGAGGTAGCGTGCCGACGGCGATCACATCGACCTTGGAACCATTCCCGACGCGCATCGTCACCTCGTCCTTCGCCAGTCTCCGTTTATTCCGCAGCTCCTGCTTTGAGTTACAAATGTGAGCAACTGCACCGGTATCAAATACCCAAGAGCTACTACGAGTACTGGTAAGGTACACATCAATTACATGTATATCACATATACCTTTTGTTTTTCCGGCCTTCTTGTCCGCTAAGTATTTGGGGCAGTTCCGCTTCCAGTGACCACTTCCTTTGCAATAAAAGCACTCAGTCTCGGGCTTGGGTCCATTCTTTGGCTTCTTCCCGGCAACTTGCTTACCGGGCGCGGCAACCTCCTTGCCGTCCTTCTTGAAGTTCTTTTTACCCTTGCCCTTCTTGAACTTAGTGGTTTTATTCACCATCAACACTTGATGCTCCTTCTTGATTTCTACCTCTGCTGATTTCAGCATAGCATATACCTCAGGAATGGTCTTCACCATCCCCTGCATGTTGTAGTTCATCACAAAGCTCTTGTAGCTAGGTGGAAGCGACTGGAGGATTCTGTCAATGACCGCTTCATCCGGGAGATTAACTTCCAGTTGAGTCAAGCGGTTGTGCAATCCAGACATCTTGAGTATGTGTTCACTGACAGAGCCATTTTCCTCCATCTTACAGCTAAAGAATTTGTTGGAGACTTCATATCTCTCGACCCGGGCATGAGCTTGGAAAACCATTTTCAGCTCTTCGAACATCTCATATGCTCCATGTCTCTCAAAACGCTTTTGGAGCCCCGGCTCTAAGCTGTAAAGCATGCCGCACTGAACGAGGGAGTAATCATCGGAACGTGACTGCCAAGCGTTCATAACGTCTTGTTCTGCAGGGAGAACAGGTGCGTCACCCAGCGGTGCTTGTAGGACATAATCTTTCTTGGCAGCTATGAGGATGATCCTCAGGTTCCGGACCCAGTCCGTATAGTTGCTGCCATCGTCTTTCAGCTTGGTTTTCTCTAGGAGCGCGTTGAAGTTGAGGACTACGTTGGCCATTTGATCTACAAGACATATTGTAAATATTTTAGACTAAGTTCATGATAATAAAGTTCATCTTAATCAAATTATTTAATGAACTCCCACTTAGATAGACATCCCTCTTCTAGTCATCTAAGTATTACATGATCCAAGTCACCTAGGCCGTGTCCGATCATCATGTGAGACGGACTAGTTAACATCGGTGAACATCTTCATGTTGATCGTATCTTCTATACGACTCATGCTCGACCTTTCGGTCTTCTGTGTTCCGAGGCCATGTCTGTACATGCTAGGCTCGTCAAGTCAACCTAAGTGTTTGCATGTGTAAATCTGTCTTACACCCGTTGTATGTGAACGTTAGAATCTATCACACCCGATCATCACGTGGTGCTTCGAAACAACGAACTGTCGCAACGGTGCCTAGTTAGGGGGAACACTTCTTGAAATTATTATGAGGGATCATCTTATTTACTACCGTCTTTCTAAGTAAACAAGATGCAAAACATGATAAACATCACATGCAATCAAATAATAAACGTGACATGATATGGCCAATATCACATAGCTCCTTTGATCTCCATCTTGGGGCTCCATGATCATCTTGTCACCGGCTTGACACCATGATCTCCATCATCATGATCTCCATCATCGTGTCTCCATGAAGTTGCTCGCCAACTATTACTTCTACTACTATGGCTAACGCGTTTAGCAATAAAGTAAAGTAATTTACATGGCGTTTCTCAATGACACGCAGGTCATACAAAAAATAAAGACAACTCCTATGGCTCCTGCCGGTTGTCATACTCATCGATATGCAAGTCGTGATTCCTATTACAATAGCATGAACATCTCATACATCACATATAGATCATTCGTCATTCATCACAACTTTGGCCATATCATATCACAAAGCATTTGCTGCAAAAACAAGTTAGACGTCCTCTAATTGTTGTTGCAAGTTTTACGTGGCTGAATTAGGGTTCTAGCAAGAACGTTTTCTTACCTACGTGAAAGCCACAACGTGATTTGTCAACTTCTATTTACCCTTCATAAGGACCCTTTTCATCGAATCTGCTCCAACTAAAGTGGGAGAGACAGACACCCGCCAGCCACCTTATGCAACTAGTGCATGTTAGTCGGTGGAACCGGTCTCACGTAAGTGTACGTGTAAGGTTGGTCCGGGACGCTTCATCCCACAATACCACTGAAGCAAGATAAGACTAGTAGCGGCAAGAAAGTTGACAACATCTACGCCCACAACAAATTGTGTTCTACTCGTGCAATAAAGAACTACGCATAGACCTAGCTCATGATGCCACTGTTGGGGAACGTTGCAGAAAATTAAAATTTTTCCTACGGTTTCACCAAGATCCATCTATGAGTTCATCTAAGCAACGAGTCATGGGAGAGAGATTGCATCTACATACCACTTTGTAGATCGCGAGTGGAAGCGTTCAACGAACGGGGATGAGGTAGTCGTACACGACGTGATCCAAATCACCGGAGATCCTAGCACCGAACGGACGGCACCTCCGCGTTCAACACACGTACGGTCAGCGTAACGTCTCCTTCTTCTTGATCCAGCAAGGCAAAGGAGAGGTTGGGGAAGATGGCTCCAACAGCAGCACGACGGCGTGGTGATGGTGGAGCTGCAGTACTCCGGCAGGGCTTCGCCGAGCTCTACGGAGGAGGAGGAGGTGTTGAAGAGGGAGAGGGAGGCGCCAAGGACCAGGGGGTCCGGCTGCCCCCTCCCCCCCTTTATATAGCCCTCTTGGGGGGGGGGGCGCCGGCCCTGGGAGATCTGATCTCCAAGGGGCGGCGGCCAGGGAGGATTTCCTCCCCCCCAAGGCACCTAGGAGGTGCCTTCCACTAGTGGGACTCTTCCCCTTTGGAACCCTAGGCGCATGGGCCTCTTGGGGCTGGTTCCCCTTGGCCCATGTAGGCCAAGGCGCACCCCCTAGAGCCCATGTGGCCCCCGAGGCAGGTGGCCCCACCCGGTGGACCCCCCGGGACCCTCCGGTGGTCCCGGTACAATACCGATAACCCCGAAACTTGTCCCGATGGCCAAAACAGCACTTCCTATATATAATTCTTTACCTCCGGACCATTCCGAAACTCCTTGTGACGTCCGGGATCTTATCCGGGACTCCGAACAACATTCGGGTTACTGCATATACATATCTTCACAACCCTAGCGTCACCGAACCTTAAGTGTGTGGACCCTACGGGTTCGGGAGACATGCAGACATGACCGAGACGGCTCTCGGGCAATAACCAACAGCGGGATCTGGATACCCATGTTGGCTCCCACATGCTCCACGATGATCTCATCGGATGAACCACGATGTCGAGGATTCAATTAATCCCGTATACGATTCCCTTTGTCAATCGGTATTTTACTTGCCCGAGATTCGATCGTCGGTATCCCAATACCTCGTTCAATCTCGTTACTAGCAAGTCACTTTACTCGTACCGTAATGCATGATCCCGTGATCAAACACTTTGATCACATTGAGCTCATTATGATGATGCATTACCGAGAGGGCCCGGTGATACCTCTCCGTCAAGCGGAGTGACAAATCCCAGTCTCGATCCGTGTCAACCCAACAGACACTTTTAGAGATACCCGTAGTATACCTTTATAGTCACCCAGTTACGTTGTGACGTTTGGCACACCCAAAGCACTCCTACGGTATCCGAGAGTTACACGATCTCATGGTCTAAGGAAATGATACTTGACATTGGAAAACTCTAGCAGACGAACTATGCGATCTTATGCTATGTTTAGGATTGGGTCTCGTCCATCACATCATTCTCCTAATGATGTGATCTCGTTATCATTGACATCCAATGCCCATAGTCAGGAAACCATGACTATCTATTGATCAACGAGCTAGTCAACTAGAGGCTTACTAGGGACACGTTGTTGTCTGTTATTCACACATGTATTACGATTTCCGGATAACACAATTATAGCACGAATAAAGACAATTATCATGAATAAGGAAATATAATAATAATGCTTTTATTATTGCCTCTAGGGCATATCTCCAACACTCACCACCGGCGACGAGCCCCGGTGCGCCCTCCATCTCATTCCTTTCTTCCTTGTTTCTCTTTTTTCCCTCTTCATGTCCCTCCGATTTTACTCACCTCCCATGCCCATGCCTGCGCAGATCGTCGACATGGCCAACTAGGAGCTCTCTGCCTTGGCCGTGAAGAGGACCCTCACATCGTCGTCTTGCTCTCCTCTGCACTGGATCCGGTCCATCTACAACAGTCGTCGCTGGATCTGGTCTCCGCTGCCCGTCGGCACCTCCGACGACCCTTGTCGTCGCTGGATCGAACCATTGACAGCACACACAGGGTCGAGATTTTTTTTTGATTTTTGAAATCAATAGTAGTAGCGCATGTCACAGTCACACGCTACAGATAGTTAGTAGTAGCGCGTGTCGAAACCGCGCTACTACTAACACACGTATTAGTAGCGCGGAATGCACCTCGCTACTACTACTAGTTAACTGTAGCGCTGTAGTAGTAGCGCAGGCACCCGCGCTACTACTAGTTTTTAACCCACGCTACTACTAGGCTTTTTCCTAGTAGTGTTGCTTGGCAAACCTCGTCGTCAGAATTTTAACATTTTCAAACACACACACACACACAAACAGTATCCAATTAAAACCCTTTTGTTAATGATAGGATGATTTTGTACTTTCTTCTCTCTGTGTGAATTGAATCCGGAGTTCACAATTTTCTACTTTATCAATCCATTGAACATATTTGAAAAATTCTCCAACATTCGGGTTGTACTTATCATGACTTGGGAGTATACCTGACCATGGGCAGCCTGGACTGAAAATCCTAGACCTGGCCTGGAAATTGAGCCCGACGAGCAGATCAGGCGGGCTCGGGCGTACAAAAAACTATATTTTAGCCGTAGTCTTGTCAGGCCGACCTGGCCGTGTTGGGCTTTTTCAGACAAAGGCCGGGCTTGGGCCTGGGTTTTCAGCACGGGCCTTTTTTGCCCCAGCCCAAAGCCCGGCCCGGCCCGATATATGCCCAGGTATACTTGGGAGCACAGTGTCTCAGTGTAGCCATCGCTGTGCAACCGCAACATCCGTTGATTACTCACTAGTGAGCTGAAAGCAGCCCAAGCGACTGGCCGACTGGTCACTGCGACGCCATGATGCTCGCCCTGGACCATGGTGCTAAGGTAGATTCATAGTAGCAGCAGCGTAGCGTGCATGCACCTGAGCCCACCCCCCACAGCATGATTGCAACCGGCGAACCGGCCCGGCGCCACGCCACCGGGCATCATTGGCTACGAGGCGCGATCACCACAGCGGCGGGAGCGCGACGGCACGGGGGACGCGTCCCTGTCGCGGCCCACGCGGGCGAAAGCGACGTCGGCCTCATCGCCTCGCCGAACCGGGACCGGGCCGGCCGCACGCGCCACGCGTGGCCGCTCGCGGCTAGCGGCAGCTGCCCGGGCACCCCATGTGCGCGCGCGGGGGACGGCAGCTTCCGGCGCGGCGGTGCGGCGCCGTCGGCGGGGAGCACGTAGGCAGGGCGGCACGTACGTACGAAGTGACCCCGGCGCCCGCCCCGGCGTCGGCGGGGGACACGACGTGACCCCAGAGCGAGAGCGAGAGATTTTTGGGTGGCGCGACCGGGCGTGCCGCGTGCGCTCCTGCTGGACGCTTTGCTGCTTTTGGTTCTCGTGTAGCACGTACGGTACGCGCTACTGCTCAGGCTTTTCTGGGAAGCGCGTCGTTTTGGCGCCTCGTGGACGTGGTCGCGCTTCGAAACGTTGAGCACATGGCCGCAATATGTGAGGCTGGGAAGCGGGTACAGTACGTGCT
This sequence comes from Aegilops umbellulata, assembly GCA_032464435.1. NCBI lineage: Eukaryota > Viridiplantae > Streptophyta > Magnoliopsida > Poales > Poaceae > Aegilops > Aegilops umbellulata. The sequence continues at coordinate 561,880,460 of CP136055.1, read as the reverse complement.
CCCACTTGGCTTGGCTCGGCGATTCTCTCCATTTTAAACCGAGGCCGTGGCTATTTCTATATTTTCCCTAGCCACGTGAATCGCCTGTGCGTGCGTGTGTGTCTGCCTCGCAGTGCGGCGAAAAAGAAAGGAGAAACGCAAAGCTGGGGTCATCTCTGCTTGGCTCCTCGTGAACTTCAGGCGCGCTGTAACCCGCACTTACCATCAAAAGTTACTATCAAAAGTTGGTGCATCAACCAAGTATCACGCGACAAATCACCATTAGAAATGATAAGCGCACTCAGGTGCCCACCACCAGCTTTCTTTTCCCACACACACACACACACTCAGCAACGGCTGCTGCTTTGCGAAAGGCGGACGAGCATGATGGATGAGGATCGCTCTACCGCGCTGCCGGATCCCGCGATAAGCTAATTAAACCGTCTCGGCGCATCATTGTCCCGCCGACGGCGACGGCGGAGCCAATCAGTTAGGGATGGATTGACGCATAATGTATCCCGTCTTGTCGTTTGAAGGGTTCTTCTATATCCAACAAAGACGTACGTACGGTGTTGAAATTCGGCGGTGCGGCTCGAATTATTGATGCTGGACGGGACTAGGTGGGTGCGGTACAACTCAACGGCGGCCAACGTACAGCGCACATCCCCGTCGATGCAGTTCAGCGTGCATCTACTTTTTTGTGTGGCGCGATTGTGATATGTTTTGCTTAGCCACTGAACTGACATTTACATCGCATCTTTCCTTTTCGCTCATAATTGTTAAAAAAAATTGCCAACAAAATAACGACGGCAGTGATACAATTATTGTTGACTAGAACAAGAAAACGGCGAAAAATGAACGAGCAAGATAGGTCTGGAATGTTTTGGATGTAATTAGAAAAATACATTTTGGCTATACCAAGATATCTCATAAAATGTACAAACCATTATCAAAATTATTATTTTGACATTTTTGCCCGAAAGGTACGCCTTTGATAGGCGTGCAAAAGCTCTCTACCAAGATATTATGGATACACAAATAGTTATAAATACAATGCACATCTAAACTTAATTGGTACAGTCCTTTGCTGTTGTTCCAGCCAAATATCACAATTTCACATTTATTTTTTCTTTCTTATATTTAACTGATTTAATTACCCGTAATATGTTCTTAGGAGGAAGTGTTTCAAAATAAACACACAACACAAATGGTTTAGTCGCCCACTGTTTTTTTAGCAACCCGAATGTTAGAATGTTAACATGAAAAAACATGCATTTCAACATTTATATGATCAAATCGTGTGTTTAGTTTTCCAATTATAATAAAAATATTTAATTATTTAGTGCATTAAAAATGAGTTATAAAAAATAAAAAATTAATATAAATAAGTAAAAATAATCGTTATCAAGTCATAGTAGTCAGTAGTTCCAAACAATATATTCTCTACGTGAAATTTAAGTTTACCATTTTAGATATTATATAATAAACTATATAAATCAGACTAACAGATTATTGTTTGAAAAGACGATTAAAGTTATGTGTTTTGCCAATCAAAATAGTGTACACGTGTGTAGCACAAACTCATTATATGATATATTAAGTCCATAGTAGGATTAATCCGTTCCAGCCTTAATAGTGAAAACAAAAAAATGTGTTCATATGTCATATATTTTGACTCATATTATCATATTCATGCTAATTTAGTTTAACGGTATTTGTTTGGAACATAACCCTTCTCATCTATATTCATCACTATTTAGTTTAACTTAGTACACAATAATAAACAAAAACTTGAAACATAAACCAAAGGCACTTAACTTCCCGGCAACAGAACATAACTTGATGTCCTTCATGTGCACAAGGTTGGTTGTAGCTACTTTCGAAGTAAGAGTATCAGTCCCACAAAAACACAGAAAATAGTTGTTTGCCTCTTGTAGAAGTTTATTGTAAAGTGCACACAAGTTATCTTTGATTCCAGACAGAAGCATTGCCACAATGAATTGTGGCAAGTGTGTTTGTAATCAGGAATTATAGTGCACAATAAGTAACAAAGAATAACAAAGTTTTGGAGTGATGGAAATTGTAATAGGACTAAAGGTGTTCTCGAGGGTTCCGGATTCACCACGAGTATGTGAAATAATAATGAACTATAAATATCTCATCTTTGTATACGTATTTATGTGAGGGTGGATCCAATAGTAAGATGCGTACTAATGCCTTAGTTACGCACAACCATCATCACCCCCTCCATATTGTCGCTAGAACATGGTAATAATTAAGGGTCTCCCCGTATATGTTTCATAATATATATGAGTCTCCGTTATTCCCTTACCAAAGGTTCACTAAGGAGAGGTGGCTTATGTCACCACAATACCTCTAACCCAACTTTGGAATGGCACTGACATCCTTCCTGTCTACGACAATGAGCAAATATTAGTTGACTTTCACACAATGAAGAACATTGCCACAACCATATCACATAGATGAAATGTATTATTGCATTCCGTTCATATAAATACTAGGGTTCCTACATATCCCCGAGAGCTAGGGAAACTACTTAGACATAGTGACACAAGATACCATATAGATAATTTTATGAATCACAAATGAATGATTAAGGCGATACATATGAAACCACGATAGGTTTGGGCATTACAACAAGAAGGATGAGAGAGTCGATGACGATGGCGTGGATGGGAATGAAGGTGATAGATCTTCATTTTTGTGGCCTGCATGATTGGAGCAATGTCGAGATGGATGCGCTTCTATTGATACCCCACTAGGATCCCTTCTAGAGGTGAGCTTTTTGGCACGTTTCATGCTGGAGTCTCCCAATTCCGCACAACCTGAACGGCGAGACCTTCAAAAGGATATCAGAGATGGCCGCTAGGTGAGTCCAATGTTGACGTCGAGCCCCTGAGCTCCATGGATGATATTATCCATGATTTTGAAGTTGATATTTGTGAATTAGCCCATTTGAATATGTCGATCTATTCACACCACCTCTACGTGGCGCGCCAAATAACGATACTGAAAACTGACAGATCCCTTGATAAGGTTTCTCATGCGGCGAATAAGCGCACATATACAACCAGAATAGAGTACACACAGAAGGACGATTGACCCAGGTTCAGACCCTCACGACTGAGATAACTAGATGATACCCCACACGTTGTTGCGGGAATATTTTGCAACATATTTCAATGTGATTCGTTGTATGAAACATAAATATTTTAAAGTAAGATAAATAGCATAACAGAATGAAAATGCTCATTATTTTTGCATGTTTAGATGGTTTTTTCATGCATGTTTCATGATGCATGCTTGCATGTTGAGAGACATATGGTAGTGGGGGTGGGCATTTTCTCATGCTTGTTGTGAGATGATGTGGCATGCTTGCATGTTGAGAGAAATAGTTAGTGAGGGATAGCTATTTAGATATAGAAGATACCCTACATCGTACATGTTGTATTGATTCGTGTCTCGTATGAGAAAACTTGTAAAAGATTGGATGCCTACTTGGGAGGCCCCTACCTCCCCTTGTATAGGTCGACAAGGGATAGGGTTGCAAGGTCACAAGTCGGTTTATATAGTGTCCTATTAGGTCTACTAGTACATGCATATTGGAGTACAAGTTAGAAGGCACCCTTACGAAGGAGGGTTGTTAGTAGACTGAGGGGCATGGGCCCTGATGCCGTCCTGGTGACCGTCTTCACCGAAGGTCGGCTACCCCCCAGTATGTTGTATCGTGAATAAATGTTTTCTTAGTGATATATGGATAATAGGATGAACCTTTTGTAACGCCCCCGATTCAATCGTACACTAATCATACACGCAAACGTGTACGATCAAGATCAGGGACTCACGGGAAGATATCACAACACAACTCTAAAAATAGAATAAGTCATACAAGCATCATATTACAAGCCAGGGGCCTCGAGGGCTCGAATACAAGTGCTCGATCATAGACGAGTCAGCGGAAGCAACAATATCTGAGTACAGACATAAGTTAAACAAGTTTGCCTTAAGAAGGCTAGCACAAACTAGGATACAGATCGAAAGAGGCGCAAGCCTCCTGCCTGGGATCCTCCTAAACTACTCCTGGTCGTCGTCAGCGGGCTGCACGTAGTAGTAGGCACCTCTGGTGTAGTAGGAGTCGTCGTCGACGGTGGCGTCTGGCTCCTGGACTCCATCATCTGGTCGCAGCAATCGGGTAGAGAAAAGGGGAAAAGGGGGAACAAGGCAACCGAGAGTACTCATCCAAAGTACTCGCAAGCAAGGAGCTACACTACATATGCATGGGTATATGTGTAAAGGGCCATATCGATGGACTGAACTGCAGAATGCCAGAATAAGAGGGGGATAGCTAATCCTGTCGAAGACTACGCTTCCGGCAGCCTCCGTCTTGCAGCATATAGAAGAGAGTAGACTGAAGTCCTCCAAGTAGCATCGCATAGCATAATCCTACCCGGCGATCCCCTCCTCGTAGCCCTGTTAGAGAGCGATCACCGGGTTGTATCTGGCACTTGGAAGGGTGTGTTTTATTAAGTATCCGGTTCTAGTTGTCATAAGGTCAAGGTACAACTCCAAGTCGTCCTGTTACCGAAGATCACAGCTATTCGAATAGATTAACTTCCCAGCAGGGGTGCACCACATAACCCAACACGCTTGATCCCATTTGACCAGACACACTTTCCTGGGTCATGCCCGGCCTCGGAAGATCAACACGTCGCAGCCCTACCTAGGCACAACAGAGAGGTCAGCACGCCGGTCTAAATCCTATGGCGCAGGGGTCTGGGCCCATCGCCCATTGCACACCTGCACGTTGCGTGGGCGTCCGGAAGTAGAACTATCCCCCTTAATACAAGAGCAGGATTACATTCCAATCCGGCGCGCGCCGCTCAGTCGCTGACGTTACGAAGGCTTCGGCTGATACCACGACGCCGAGTGCCCATAACTTTCCCGCGTAGTTGGTTAGTGCGTATAGGCCAGTGGCCAGACTCAGATCAAATACCAAGATCTCGTTAAGCGTGTTAAGTATCCGCGAACGCCGACCAGTGCCAGGCCCACCTCTCTCCTAGGTGGTCTCAACCTGCCCTGTCGCTCCGCCACAAGTAACAGTCGGGGGCCGTCGGGAACCTAGGCCCACCACTACCTGGGTGGAACCACCTGCCCCTTCAGCCCCCATCTTCGAACAGTATCACAGGTAATGTAACAGTGTAAGGTATATAGTATATGCCCGTGATCACCTCCCGAAGTGATCACGGCCCAGTAGTATAGCATGGCAGACGGACAAGAGTGTAGGGCCACTGATGGAACACTAGCATCCTATACTAAGAAGTAGGATAGCAGGTAAGGGTAACAACTATAGCAACAATGACAGGCTATGCAGTAGAATAGGATTAACCGAAAGCAGTAACATACTACACTACTCTAATGCAAGCAGTAGAGAAGAATAGGCGATATCTGGTGATCAAGGGGGGGGGGGGCTTGCCTGGAAGCCCTGTAGACGAAAGGAATCTTCGGAAGCGTAGTCGTAGTCGAACACCGAAGCATCAAAGGTCTCTGGGTCTATCTCAGTATCGGAGTCTACCGAAAAGAAGCAACGAAGGGGAAACAAATAAATAGCAGAGCAAACAATAGCATCACAAAATATAACAAGGCAATACGCGGTGCCAGGGGTGAGCTAACGCAGGGATAGGTGATGCCGACGAAGGGGGGAAACATCCGGGAAAGTATTCCCGGTGTTTCGCGTTTTCGGACAGATGAACCGGAGGGGAAAAATTGCAAGTTCGATAGGTTAGGGATGTGTGGCGGATGAACGGGCTGCATATCCGGATTCGTCTCATCGTTCTGAGCAACTTTCATGTAGAAAGTATTGTCATCTGAGCTACGGTTTATTTTATATGATTTTCTAAAGTTTTAAATCATTTTTAGAAATTATATAATTAATTTAATTCAACATTATCCAAAACATGTTTGCTGACGTCATCATGACGTCAGCAGTCAGAGGTGTTGACTGGGTCGCTGACGTGTAGGTCCCACTGGTCATTGACTGTTTAGCCTAATTAGTGTTTAAGTTAAACTAACTATTGTTTAGTTAAACTAACAGGTTAATTAGATTAATTAAATATGATTAATTAACTTAATTAATTTAGTTAGTTAATTAATTAAATAAATGAATTTATTTTTATTACTATTATTATTTTTATAAATACGTTCTGGGGCGCTGGGGCCCATTCGTCATAGTCCTAGGGTGGCATAACGGGCGCACGGGCGCTGGGGTGTTGCGGGCGCCAGCCCGAACGGGTGCCCGCCCAGGCCAACAGCAAGCCGCCGGAGCGGCGCGGTGAGGGGGCGCGGCCGGCATGAGTCGTCTGCCCGGCAAGCATGGGAGGCGGGCCAGAGCAGGGTGGCGCGGCCACGCTAGAGGTGGTGACGCGGGGGCACGCCCGAGGGGCTGCAGGCTGGGTAGGGGTCGGCAGGGAGTAGGGCCGCAGCCTGGTGGCGCGGGGTGTGGGTCGGGGGCGTGCGCTACAAGGCTCAGGGGGGGTGGATGGAGCAGCAGTGGAGGCGGGCGCAGTCATGGCCGGAGCGGTGAGCGTGACCATGGCCAAGCGCGTGAGCATGGGCGGCAAAAGTAGGAGGCGACAGCGGGCGCCCGTGAGCGCAGCGGCAGGGGGACGAGCGTGGGGTGGCAAGCGTGGGCTCGTGCGGGGAGTAGTTGCGGAAGGCGGGGTGACGCGGTGGCCGCGGCGGGCGTACGGGACGACACGGGGAGGCGCGAAGGCGAGCGCGAGGCCACGACATGGGGTGGCGGCGTGCAAGGTACAGAGGGGGAAGAGGGAGCCGGCCTCACCGGCGATGTAGAGACTAGGGGCGGCGAGGCTCAATGGGGCCGGTGAGGGGAAGGTCGAGGAGGCGTCGGCAGAGCGGTCCGGCGAGGAGGAGGATGGGGACGACGTGTGGCGACGGAGTCGTGGCGGCGCGGGGCTCCAGCGATGTGGTCTTCTCGGCGGTGTCAGGGGGCGATGGGCGACGGCGTCGAGTTGCGGGAGACGGGCGGCGTAGTTAGCGACGGGATAGTGTCCCCGACTCGATCTAGATCGGGGAAAGGGAGAGAGCGAGTGGGGGGGGGATCCAGATCGGGAAAGAGGAGGGGGGGATCGGGGGATTAGGGTTTGGCTGGGAGCAGCGTGGACGAAGTAGGCCAGTAGGTGGGCCGGCCTGGCTAGCCCAGTGGCCAGCTGGGCCGGTTGGCCCCGGGGGAGGGTTTGGTCTTTTTTTTACTTTTTGTTATTTTTCTTTTCTGTTTTATTTTAGTTACATATTAATTTTAGTCTAGTGAAATATGACTACAACCCCTAAAATAACATTTCAGAACAATCCACTATTGTAAAAAGTTTTAGCCCGATATAAAATAGTTTAGTATTTTATAAAATACCAAAGGCGTTTAAATAGTTGTTTTTGCTACTGTTTGAATCATTTTAGTGCATTTAATCGTTCTACAAAAATGTGGTTCCTCCACCATTATGACTTAGGATTTATTTGTCGCATTTTGAACATTTTAGTTTTAACATTTGAGAACTTTTGATGTTTTGCCTGATTTTTAAATTGAATTCAAAACGGTTTTGAACTAATGCAAGATTAGCCACAGTAATCGAGGTGATGTGGCATCATTTGTGGAGGGTTACTGTAGCGTAACTATCCCGGCGTCACAATTCTTCCCCACTACAATAAATCTTGTCCCGAGATTTAAGAGGTGGAATAAGGGGGAAAGGTCTGGTTATGAAATCCTAACGCATCTTCTCGGCCTTGGTTGCTCTTCTCGAGGTGGTCGATCAATAACGCTGATGTCTTCATTCCTCTGCTTCAGGTCATCATGATGAAGTTGTCGTCCTTCCTTCAGGATCTTCACCGTACTTACGAAAGGGTGAGAAGGGAAAACCCTATAGGATGGATTCTAACAAGATCGAGCATCAGACGGTTAACTCAGGGGAAGAAGCATAAGTATCTCTTGAATTGAAACTTAAGAAGATGTCGAGAGCAAAGCAAGAAGGTACCATGAGAAGTTTCAAACGGATAGGCAAGCGTTCGATGCCTAATCAGAAGGTGAGAGGGGTTCAGAGCAACGAGAATAAGTATTGCGTCTGATACCAGGATTGATGATCTCTAGAAAGGTGGCTCGTGAATTACGTACGAGGCCACGCGCGAGGAATAACTTTGGAAACAGGGGGAGTACAGGAGAGCCAGGTTTTGATCCTGTGGAACGGTGGGTTATGGGCCCACCATGTGGTTGAAAGTAGGAAGGGGTGGCCGACATCTTGCACGATCACGATAGTAAGGCGTGTCAGAGGGTAGCTTGTCAGTTATGTCGGCAACAACATCGATACCAAGGGCGAGGGACAAAGAGAACCATTTTCCCGCTCGTTGAATGAGGCGGGCCAATAGGCAAGGTTCTCGTCCATCGGTGGCTACCGAAATGTCATCAACAATAGTAACAGGGTCTTGCTGATAGAATTGTACAACGAGGTGTTTACATAAGCAGGGAATTATTACTGCTTAGATCATATAGATCACAAACAACGTTGAACCAACCAATGGAAAGGATAATATGATTATCAGATTAAACAGAACAATGGAAAGGAAAATGTGTTTAAACACATTTTTCAAGGGTATATCCTTCCCAAGGACAAGCAGAGCATGATATCCGTGACAAGCTATAATGTAGAAAACCCTTTAGGTAAGGGGAGAGAAATTTCATGACATTACCCATACAACGGTGTTTGGATAATGGAGCAAGAAACATTTATCATTGGGCTTCAAATGTTCTTGTTGAAAATCTAAGTACCACAGACATGCTTCGAGATAGCATTGACATGGCCATCAACTAAGGGTCAGAATTTGGATGCACAAAGGATCCATCAGGAACAACTTATAGAATGAGGCTTACGATTTCCTCATGGAAGAATCGCTAACCTTGCTAAGAAGGGAACTATAACAATAGGTCCTACGGCCAGGTGTGCTAGGCATGACATCACCTTTCTGGGTCATAACAAGACCAATGTTATAACTCTTGGAAATCTGTTCCAACCATCATATCTGACCGAGATTCAGATCTGATTGGTGTTGGGATACCTCAGGCTCAGGATGCCTGAAAAGAAAAGGTGCAAAACAAATTGACGATACGACATTGTAAGATTCTCGGGAAATGTACTATGGAGGCGAGTTCCGAAACAAGAGTGCATCCTTAACCCAATGAAGGGGTAAGGAGGTAGCTGATGAACTCAGCGACAATTCATCGAGACTTCCAAAAGATGGGTTTCCACAATTATGTGAACAAGGAGATAACATTTGTCAGACCAAATGATATAATGAGGTATGCTCGAGGAAAGCATACACAATTTGATGTTGGTTGAAAAGTGCATCCGAAATATGGGCTTAGGTAGCACGATCAATGTTTAGGATGATGAGTCAATAATCAACACATGAAAAAAGGAAACTATCATTTGTAAATTACAAGTGATAGGGTTGCTAGAAGTTTTGAATTCACACATCATAGTCCATTTGTCGGCATTCCGGTTATAAACAACTCGGGGACCAAGAAGGAATGGTGATGGTGAGAAGTATCACTTGTATCAAGAATAAGAGGTGGTGAAATTCTCACAACATTCTTGATATATAAGATGGTAAGACTCCAAGGTAAAGAAGAACAAATGCTGGATAGCAAGGAACTCAAGGTATAACACAAAACACGAACAAGTTTGTGTTGGAGGGAGGGCAATAAGGTGGTCGATGATAACACAAATCATCGAGAGGAAGGATGGTATTTCTCATCAAGAATTCAATTGGTATCCTGGAAGGAGTCAAAATATTGATGATGATCACGACAATTTTTGTCGAGATATTTCATGAAGATGTAATCGGTCAGCGAGGACTTCAAGCCAAAGGAATGATGAAAAGAGGTTATTGGAACCACAGTTACGACACAAACTCGAACTCAAGCTTGTTGTTTAAGGTGAAAGGGTATGATGAGGAAAATCGACGTAAGCTTAGCTATCATCGTAAATTGGTGCTCCGAGAATAAGGACCAGGTAGCACAGTTAAAATCATTAGGACAATGATATAGCCAACCAGGCTAGGAATGATGTCACAGAGTATCACTCCAATTAAGAATTTACAAGAGGTAGTGCAATGACACAATATCCTTGAGATAACATGAGGCAATACTTGAAGGTAGATCAAATTGGAGGTGGACAGGTGAAATGACTTGTAGGAGACAAGTATTTTAACTTGTCCGGAAAATGGAATTAAGGAGAAACTATGGTCGGAACAATGATTATGAATGATCAAACCATCGATACAAGATGAACTTATAACAAGGGGTAAATATTTTTACGAGCAGTTTCCATGATAAGTTCTACGTTGGGTCCATGGGCATGAACACAAAGGTTCAAGGTCGACTCCCACTTCTTCAATGCATAACCTTTCATTCACTCCTCGTTTTCGAAGAATTTGTAGTGTGAAATATTTATCTGGTGAAGCACCAGAAGAGTATGACTCACATCTCTTTCGAGTTCACATGTATTAGGGAAGGCATAGGTTCAACCCGTAGGGGTATCTTAGGAACATATACCACTAATTTTAGGATTAACATATACCAGCTCGAAAGCAGAACATGGTTGACAAAAGCAGATGATAGAACTTACCAAAGGCATTATGTGTCAGGGCAAACTCACAAGTTTAATGAATATGAAGGACATTGTCGGATAATAATCCAACAAAGGATCTGGTGGTCCATAAAGGATCTGATGTGAGTATCGGCACACAACTAGAGGAAGAAACAATGCAAAGACACTGGATTATAGAAACAACTGACTAACTCAGAGCTCAATTGCAAAGGAATTATGATTTACAAATCGAAGGATCACAAGCAAACGCTCTGATTAAGGATGGATAAGTTGAGTAAGCTTAGGGGTAAAATCGACAACAATTTGATTGGCCGAGATCCAGCTCATGTTTAAAATGACATCTGGGTCGGAAAGATAATTTAAAAGGATCAACTGATGATTGCATGCATTCACACTCGTGTTGAATCAATAGGCAAAATGATGGTGCCTAAGAATACTAACGAATATTGCCAGACATATGGAAAACATCCATAATGCAAGCAGACAAGTATTGCAAAGCAATAAGCTACTAATGATTTTTGGAGGATCGAATAGTATTTCGAAGACCATTGTGAAACACATGAACAACTGGGGATGAACGGATACTCGATAAGGGCGAGAAATTATCCGTAGGGGTATTCAGGTGGCAAGGAACAGCAAGGCAGTAGGCACAAAATATTCTCGGAACAATAGAAAGGATTTCAAGGTATCTTGTAATAACAAGATCAACTGGGAATAGAAGAACGGCAAGTGTATGTATTTATCCCTAGGGATATTTCGGTGGTAGGGAATTGCAAAAGCAACGGGCACAAAGTCTCAAAAGAGTATCAGAGAGTAACTTCGAAATCTTCTGGTGCAGCCGGCGATCATCTGGACTGAAGGGGCTCTCCGGGAGAAAGTGTTTTCGAGAACCTAAAGTTAGATTTTAGAAATTTATTTAACCCGAATAGAAGAGAGATCAGTGTCCCAGAGTAAAGATCGAGGAGTAAAAGATCCTAATACCACCCAATGGCAACGTGGGCCCGTAAGCCACACAACCATGTTAGTAAAAGTTTTAGCAATGACTAGACTCAACTTCGGCCAAGGAGTTGGAAGGGGGATTCCTACAGGCAGTCGGCTCTGATACCAACTTATAATGCCCCCGACTCAATCATACACTAATCATACACACAAACGTGTACGATCAAGATCAGGGATTCACGGGAAGATATCACAACACAACTCTAAAAATAGAATAAGTCATACAAGCATCATATTACAAGCCAGGGGCCTTGAGGGCTCGAATATAAGTGCTCGATCATATACGAGTCAGCGGAAGCAACAATATCTGAGTACAGACATAAGTTAAACAAGTTTGCCTTAAGAAGGCTAGCACAAACTAGGATACAGATCGAAAGAGGCGCATGCCACCTGCCTGGGATCCTCCTAAACTACTCCTGGCCGTCGTCAGCGGGCTGCACATAGTAGTAGGCACCTCCGGTGTAGTAGGAGTCGTCGTCGACGGTGGCGTCTGGCTCTTGGACTCCATCGTCTGGTCGCAGCAATCAGGTAGAGAAAAGGGGAAAAGGGGGAACAAGGCAACTGTGAGTACTCATCCAAAGTACTCGAAAGCAAGGAGTTACACTACATATGCATGGGTATATGTGTAAAGGGCCATATCGGTGGACTGAACTGCAGAATGCCAGAATAAGAGGGGGATAGCTAATCCTGTCGAAGACTACGCTTCGGGCAGCCTCCGTCTTGCAGCATATAGAAGAGAGTAGACTGAAGTCCTCCAAGTAGCATCGCATAGCATAATCCTACCCGGCGATCCCCTCCTCGTAGCCCTGTTAGAGAGCGATCACCGGGTTGTATCTGGCACTTGGAAGGGTGTGTTTTATTAAGTATCCAGTTCTAGTTGTCATAAGGTCAAGGTACAACTCCAAGTCGTCCTGTTACCGAAGATCACGACTATTCGAATAGATTAACTTCCCAGCAGGGGTGCACCACATAACCCAACACGCTTGATCCCATTTGGCCGGACACACTTTCCTGGATCATGCCCGGCCTCGGAAGATCAACATGTCGCAGCCCTACCTAGGCACAACAGAGAGGTCAGCACGCCGGTCTAAATCCTATGGCGCAGGGGTCTGGTTCCATCGCCCATTGCACACCTGCACGTTGCGTGGGTGGCCGGAAGTAGAACTAGCCCCCTTAATACAAGAGCAGGCTTACATTCCAATCCGGCGCGCGCTGCTCAGTCGCTGACGTCACGAAGGCTTCGACTGATACCACGACGTCGAGTGCCCATAACTTTCCCGCGTAGTTGGTTAGTGCATATAGGCCAGTGGCCAGACTCAGATCAAATACAAAGATCTCGTTAAGCGTGTTAAGTATCCGCGAACGCCGACCAGGGCCAGGCCCACCTCTCTCCTAGGTGGTCTCAACCTGCCCTGTCGCTCCGCCACAAGTAACAGTCGGGGGCCGTCGGGAACCCAGGCCCACCACTACCTGGGTGGAACCACCTGCCCCTTCAGCCCCCATCTCCGAACAGTATCACAGGTAATGTAACAGTGTAAGGTATATAGTATATGCCCGTGATCACCTCCCGAAGTGATCACGGCCCAGTAGTATAGCATGGCAGACGGACAAGAGTGTAGGGCCACTGATGGAACACTAGCATCCTATACTAAGAAGTAGGATAGCAGGTAAGGGTAACAACTATAGCAACAATGACAGGCTATGCAGTAGAATAGGATTAACCGAAAGCAGTAACATGCTACACTACTCTAATGCAAGCAGTAGAGAAGAATAGGCGATATCTGGTGATCAAGGGGGGGGGGCTTGCCTGGAAGCCCTGCATATGAAAGGAATCTTTGGAAGCGTAGTCGTAGTCGAACACCGAAGCATCAAAGGTCTCGGGGTCTATCGCAGTATCGGAGTCTACCAAAAATAAGCAACGAAGGAAAAAAAATAAATAACAGAGCAAACAATAGCATCACAAAATATAACAAGGCAATACGCGGTGTCAGGGGTGAGCTAACGCAGGGATAGGTGATACCGACGAAGGGGGGAAACATCCGGAAAGTATCCCCGGTGTTTCGCGTTTTCAGACAGATGAACCGGAGGGGAAAAATTGCAAGTTTGATAGGTTAGGGATGTGTGGCGGACGAACAGGCTGCGTATCTGGATTCGTCTCGTCGTTCTGAGCAACTTTCATGTAGAAAGTATTTTCATCTGAGCTATTGTTTATTTTATATGATTTTCTAAAGTTTTAAATCATCTTTAGAAATTATTTAATTAATTTAATTCAACATTATCCAAAACAGTGTTTGCTGACATCATCATGACATCAGCAGTTAACAGAGGTGTTGACTGGGTCGCTGATGTGTAGGTCTCACTGGTCATTGACTGTTTAGCCTAATTAGTGTTTAAGTTAAACTAACTACTGTTTAATTAAACTAATAGGTTAATTAGATTAATTAAATAGGATTAATTAACTTAATTAATTTAGTTAATTAAATAAATTTATTTTTATTACTATTATTATTTTTCTAAATACGTTCTGGGGCGCTGGGGCCAATTCGTCATAGTCCTAGGGTGGCATAACGGGCGCAAAGGCGCCTGCCCAGGCCAACAGCAAGGCGCCGGAGCGGCGCGGTGAGGGGGCACGGCCGGCATGAGTCGTCAGCCCGGCGAGCATGGGAGGTGGGCCGGAGCAGGGCGGCGCGGCCGGGCTAGAGGTGGTGACGTGGGGGTGCGCGCGAGGGGCTGCAGGCGGGGTAGGGGTTGGCAGGGAGCAGGGCCGCAGCCTGGTGGCGCGAGGCGTGGGTCAGGGGCGAGCGCTGCAAGGCTGAGGGGGGGTGGATGGAGCAGCAGTGGAGGCGGGCGCAATCATGGCCGGAACGGTGAGCGCGACCACGGCCAAGCGCGCGAGCATGGGCGACAAAAGTAGGAGGCGGCAATGGGCGCACGTGGCCGCAGCGGCAGGGGGACGAGCGCGCGCTGGTAAGCGTGGGCGCGTGCGGGGAGTAGTTGCGGAAGGTGGAGCGACGCGGTGGCCACGGCGGGCGTACGGGACGGCACGGTGAGGCGCGAAGGCGAGCGCGAGGCCACGGCATGGGGCGGCGGCGTGCAAGGGATAGAGGGGGAAGAGGGAGTCGGCCTCACCGGCGATGTAGAGACCTGGGGGCGGCGAGGCTCGATGGGGCCGGTGAGGGAGAGGTCAAGGGGGCGTCGGCGGAGCGGTCCGGCGAGGAGGAGGATGGGGACGACGTGTGGCGACGGAGTCGTGGCGGCACGGGGCTCCGGCGATGTGGTCTTCCCGGCGGCGTCAGTGGGCGATGGGCGACGACATCGAGTTGCGGGAGACGGGCGGCGTAGTTGGCGACGGGATAGTGTCCCCGACTCGATCTAGATCGGGAAAAGGGAGAGAGAGAGTGTGTGTGTGTGTGTGGGGGGGGGCGATCAAGATCGGGAAAGAGGAGGGGGGATGGGGGGATTAGGGTTTGGCTGGGAGCAGCGTGGCCTAAGTAGGCCAGTAGGTGGGCCGGCCTGGCTAGCCCAGTGGCCAGCTGGGCCGGTTGGCCCCGGGGGAGGGTTTGGTCTTTTTTTGTTTTACTTTTTGTTATTTTTCTTTTCTGTTTTATTTTAGTTACATATTAATTTTAGTCTAGTGAAATATGACTAAAACCCCTAAAATAACGTTTCAGAACAATCCACTACTGTAAAAAGTTTTAGCCCGATATAAAATAGTTTAGTATTTTATAAAATACCAAAGGCGTTTAAATAGTTGTTTTTGCTACTGTTTGAATCATTTTAGTGCATTTAATCCTTCTACAAAAATGTGGTTCCTCCACCATTATGACTTAGGATTTATTTGTCGCATTTTGAACATTTTAGTTTTAACGTTTGAAAACTTTTGATGTTTTGCGTGATTTTTAAATTGAATTCAAATCGGTTTCGAACTAATGCGAGATTAGCCACAGTAATCGAGGTGATGTGGCATCATTAGCGGAGGGTTACTGTAGCGTAACTATCCGGGCGTCACACCTTTGTGGTGTTGGTGTGTCTTCATGGTAACACTCATCCCTCCAAGGGTGACTAGCTTTCCTCCAAGTTAACATCGAAATACATCCTCATCTCTGTATCTTCAGATATATCTAACCCTACCCCCTACTTGTCATTTACTTGGGCCACTTAGCCTTGCATTCAGTATAACTAGTTGAACACGTTGTCTTGCATTGCTTACGTCACCAAAACAATCATTAGGCTCACATTTATATTCTGCATTTCCTAGAATTTCTAATAATGAATTAAAAACTGTAATTGTACTTATTCACTCACCTCTAGGTCCATCTCGATACTTTTAGTCGTCTTCCTCCGTGGAGGCCTGTTGTGGTCTTATAATCCCCGCACTCGTCCCTTGTAAGTCTTCCGGGTGAAAATCCTACTCTGTTGGGTGGCGGCATGATACGTCTCCAACATATCAATAACTTTTTATTGTTCCATGCTATTATAGTATCAATCTTGGATATTTTATATGCGTTTATATGATATTTTATACCATTTTTGGGACTAACCTATTTACCCAGTGCCTAGTGCCAGTTGTCGTTGTTTTTGTCTATTTTTGCTTTTCCAGAAATCAGTACCAAATGGAGTCCAAACGCTATGAATTTTTTTGAATTTTTTTCTGGACATATGAGACCCTAGAAGCTCTGGGAGGAGACCAGACAGCAAGAGAGGTGACGGCAAGGCAACACACTACAAAAAAAAGACACATCCATGACATTTTGGGCCGAACGAATTTTTTTCCTGTCATACATATGACACTTCTATGACGATAATTGTGACAAATTCCGGTATCATCATAGATCGGGGGCCGAGCGATGCACGTTTCTCTCGTACACGTACGCGCGTGTGTGCGAGGCGTTGGCTCTAACTGAACCCGAGCGAGGCGTTGGGCTCTAACTGAACCCGAGCGATTGCACTGCAGGCTACGCGTTACTGAACCCGAGCGATCGATCGATGGCTGTTAACTAAACCCGATCGAGCGATTCCTTGGCTACTGCTGCTAACTGAAGCCGATCGATGCTGCCTCTGGATGAACAGTGATTGTTGCCGGGGGGGGGGGGGGTTGGATGAACAGTTCCCGGTGGGGGTGGATGAACAGGACCCCGTGGTGTTGCCTCTGGATGAACAGGACCCCGATCGATCGAGCCGGTTGGGGCTGGATGAACAGGACCCCGTGGAGGGCTGGATGAACAGGACCACCCTGTGGAGGGCAGGATGAACAGTAGACGGTGGAGGGGTGCCCGTGGAGGGGTGGTTGAACAGGACCCCGTGGTGTGGAGGGCTGGATGAACAGTAGACGGTGGAGGGGTGGTTGAACAGTAGGCGGTGGAGTAGCGCGCGGTGGAGGCTGGATGAACAGGAGCCCGTGGAGGCTGGAGGAGGTTGATGGTGGATGAACAGTAGCTCGTGGTGGCTGGAGGGGGTCGACGGTGGAGATGAACAGTATCCCGTGGAGTCCCGTTTTGCGGTACGCCACACCCCTCCCGATGAACAGGACCCCTATTTCGATCGTAGCGCTCCAACACAAGTCCGTTTCCTCCGTTTTGCGGTACGCCACACCCCTCCCGATCAACAGGACCCCCGTCTCGACCGTAGGAGGTTCGTTTCCTCCGTTTTGCGGTACGCCACACCCCTCCCGATCAACAGGACCCCCGTTTCGACCGTAGGAGGTCCGTTTCCTCTGTTGTGCGGTACGCCATGCCTCGTTTCCATCGCCTCTTCCGTCCAAGCCCTCCCGATGAACACGACCACGCATTCTGTTGCCTCCCCATGAACACGACGACGACACTGTTTCTCCGTTCTGACCCAGCCATGTACACGAGCCCTCGCCGTACGTATGCGCGAGTAGGCGTTCGAGACCCCGCCCGTATGTACACATACATGGCCGTATTTTCTTTCTTGCACCCTGGCCGCCTCTACTACGACACATGCGCGCCTCTACATCCACCAGTATATATGTACGTACACGTTCACGACCAGAATGACAACACTACGTACGCTTCGACCAGGTGGGTCCCGACTGTCAGGCACTTCCTTGCGTGCGAAGGTGTAGCTGGTGGGTCCCAGTAGTCAGGGGGAAACGTTTTTTCCGCGAAATACAGTGGCCTGTCCGGTGGGTCCCTGCTGTCAGGTGGAGGAATCATTATTTTCCGCGTAATAAGGAGGCACTTCCTTGCTGGCGCCGTGGACCCAGCTGTCAGCCTCTCCACGTATAGTCCACGTCCGATGCAAGTCGTTCCTTGACCACGTTGACCACGCCGCGCCGAGAGCACTAGGGCGGTGGACGACGGCGAGGCCTAGGAAGGGGACGATGGGGAGCCGGGGAAGACACGGCAGCAGAAGCCCCCGCGCGCGCAGAGAGGAGTACGAGGGTTCACTGGTTCGGCTGCGGTGTGAGGCTGCCATCGCCGCAGGGCCTGGCCAGCGGTGGGAATAGTAGGGGGCGGTGAGGCCTCCACGGCAGCACAGCCGGCCACGGGAGGCAGGAGCATGCGGCACGACCGGCGCTGCTTTGGGCGGCTGGAGCAAGAAGACCAGAGGTTGAAGAAGCACTACGGCCATTAGATGGAGATCATACAGTCACTGGAGCTAGAATCGTTCATATTGACTAAGTTGACAAAGCCCTTCGTCCCCGTCAACTTAGTAGGCCCACAAGTCAGCCTCCCACCAAGGTGGGTCCCAGCTAGCTGGGGGAGTATTCATTTTTTTGTGTGTAATAAAGAGGCACTTTTGGTGGGTCCGAGCTGATAGCGGGGGGAATGTTTTTTTCGCAAAATACGGTGGCCCGTCCGGTGGGTCCCAGCAGTCAGGGGAAACGATTTTTTTCGCAAAATACTGGTGGCCCGTCCAGTGGGTCCCTGCTGTCAGGTGGAGGAATAATTATTTTGCACGTAATAAGGAGGCACTTCCTTGCTGCGGCCGTGGACCCAGCTGTCAGCCTCTCCACGTACAGTCCACGTTCGATGGAAGCCGTTCCTTGACCACGTTGACCACGCCGCGCCGAGCGCACCAGGGCTATATATAATAATTTATATATAGCTCATGGAAACTTCTTATGCAATTTATTGCAGTCGTTTTTTGGTTGGCTAGGGCCAATTTCGCATATTTCTGTGGGTTCCAAACTATTTTTAATACCGAAATGTCCAGCCAGATTTAAAGTACTTTGAAGATATATTTAAATTAGGTTAATGCCTAGTGAAATAGGAATCTGAAAATGTGATAAAATTCAGAAATTATAAAGTAATTGCCAATCTGTCATCTGTTTTTATATTTACAACCAATTTCATATTACTTTCAAGATTTGCAGGTGTATTGAAAGAGTTGCAGCCCATCAGGGCGTAGAAAAATAAGTAGGCCTGGATTGGGTATTCTTCAGAAAAAATAAACTGGGCTCATTTTCACAAAGAAAAAATAGCTGGGTTGGTCACATGGTGAACATAAAATATAAGCCTGGGCTAGACGGACCACAGCCCAGTTCAAACCCTGCTCCGTCTCAACAATACCAAACAAAAAAAATACTGCTCGAGTAGCTACGTCCCAGGTGTCAGCCGATCTTGTGCTGTTCTCTTGTCTATTGACTATATATGCTCACAATGTCGTGGGTCCCAGATGTCAGGAAAACACTAGGAGGAAGCATTTTATTTTTTCCATACGCTGACGTGGTGGGCCCCTACTGTCATCCTCTCCAGGTACTTCTGCCGATTCCTGTTGTTTGTTGACCATGTTGACAACACAAGAGGGCGGCGCCGCGGCGAGCGCACCAAAGCGCGCGGAGGACGTCGGCGTTAACAATTTAGGAGACGGTGGGGCGGCGATGCGTGCGCTGAGGCGCAGCCAGCCGTGGGAGGCGGAAGCAGGCGGCTCCGCTGGCGCTGGTTTGGTTTTGGCGGCTGGATGAAGACAGGACTGAAGAAACGACAGACTGTAAAAGCAGCAGGAGTACTTAACAACCTTAACTGAAACCAGCAGAGGCACTTAACAACCAAAGCTGAAAGCAGTATGAGTACTTATACAGGTTCAACCGTACAAGGCACGCCTCGAACAGTGCTATTTTGCCTACAGTTAACCAAGGGTGAGGCCGCCAAGCCCCAGGACAAGGCCCAGGCGCCACCCCGCGCATCCACAACCTTCTGAAAGCGGCTTCATCTCGCAACGTGGTCAATAAACAGGATATTCACTTTAGAGCCATGGAAAAGCATGAACATAATCTTCTGTCCTATTCTCCAAGATGGACGGGCCTTCATTATTTGAGACCACCCATGAATAAGTATCTTTTCTCCAAGATGGAATTGAGTAGGTCGACATAAACATCATGTTGTGACCAAGCGCAGGTCTGACCCGACCATGGTCAGGCATCTGTATAGGAACAATAGAACTCGGCTGTTCCTGTTTCAAGAAGATCACAGCTGTAAAACTGTGTATAAGCAATAGTTTATGAACAACATATATAACAGAAAACAGCTCGTACCATAAGTTTCTCAACACAGTTGGACCTGTTCAACGAGTGCAGTAGTGGCACACATATCCCACGTGACCTTCCACCATTGAAATGCCCCACAAGGACCTCAAGACGATCAATAAAGTATAGGAACCTGTGGATGTCGATCCAGTCAACTTCAGTGCCATTAGTAACAGCCGAGTTATTACAGAGTAACAAATGAGCAGACTACTTAACTCTGAAAAAACCTACACGTGCCAGCAATTATAAGAAAATATTAGTTAGAAGTAGCATCTTCGTGAGAGATTCGTTGCTACTTCTAAAGTTAAATTGTGATTAGTTAGACAGAATAGGTGGATTAAGAAGTAATCGAGGCAACAAGCAAGAACCAGATACAAAACTAACATGGATGAACAATTGGAACGACGTCGGGGTGGAAGATCGCAGTGAAGATGAGACCAGGTTCTGCTATTTCCATCAACATTCGTGCGCCAACTTTTAGTCCGTAACACTTGAGAAAGTTTATCCAAGTTCGGCCATAAAAAAAGAAGTGATCTTCTTGGTTCATGAACCCAACCCGGAACTTATATCCATGGCTTGTCTTCACTGTGGCCATTAAACTAGTGTATTCAGTTATGGCAAGGCCGAGCATCTTGAGTACATGTGTTCTGGCAGAGCAAATAATACACTGCAGGAAAAATAATATGAGAACACATCATGTTCAAAAAAACCCCACCCTCCCGGATAGAAAAGAGGATTCTAGGAACATACTGTGCGCGTTTCAAAATGCTGTGTTAGGATGAGAAGGAACAAGTGTGGCGTCTCGCCGAGGGCGCAAAAACCTGTAGGGTACTCACACTTTGGGCACTGCAAATGAAACACACTAGATTCAGTAGGAAGAAAAATGCATCAAAGGCGGCGGCTGCCATCCTAGGATTACCTGCGACCAAGGGACTTGGGTTTATCGGGGATGGATGAAGAATTCGTACCTGGTTCTCCATGAGAAAACCCTATGCAATCGCCGAGAGGGGATTTTCTCTAAACAAGTAGATGAGGGAGAAGGGGATTGAGGCCCAGTGAAATATTGCCGCTTCATCCGTCCAGCTTACTGCTAAAGCTAGAAAGGGGGTTGTGATTTGATGGCTCATTGGGCATTACTGCGGCGCTACGACTGGGGTGTGTCTACCGTGAAGTTGTGCACTCTAATTTGTGCATATGGCACGTGGACCCCGTTGCCGGTTGCCCCACATACCAGCGAAAGGAAGTAGAAAGACATGAGTAACTAGTTACACATAAATGTATTTTTTGACAGAGAGATACTCCCTCTGTAAAGAAATATACAAATCTTTTATATCACAGGCTCACCTTGCCGAGAAATATACTCCCTCTGCAACGCACGGGCATTATGGGGGTTCAGCTTTTTTTATGGGGGTTCAACTGAGAATATAATACTCAGATAGGCTCATGGTTCTGGACTTTGGGCCGCATGCTGACCTTGCATGTTTGGGGCCCCATGTGTTCTACCTCAGCGCTTTTCATATTGTAAGCGATCGGTACGGCGCTGGTTTTAGATGCTGTCGCAAGGCGAATACACAAAATTGAATAAAGCACGACAACTGTTGCAATGAAATCGAACGACAGTTCCTAACCAGCAATCAGAGTTGCAATTCTATCAACGATATAAAATGTGATAAATAATACTGTCGTACTACTTATACACACAGGACACTTGTTTCGCCATGCCAGATTATTACATCAAAATCTCTCGGAGGATAGATCAGTTCGGCAGTTGCGTGCTGCTACTGAAGAATTTCAAAGTTGATTTGGACCAGCTCTCCTTGCCGAGAAAGTTCGATTTTGACATCATCCCGTACCACAAGATATGATTTAGATTTGAACCTTGACCGTCCTTTAGCATCAATCATCATGCGACCATCCTTTGTACTTACGGTATATTGAGCAGGTTCATTCACACCAAGGCTGCGCATGGTAAGAGAAACTTGGCCGCGGTCGCCCGGATTGTTGAACGACTCCCTCGTTGCTCTAGAAATTATCTGTTTGCAAACAAGATGACATACCAAAACAGTTAGATCAACACAGTGAATCATGTGAAACAACATGGAAAGAAAAAAGAACGAAGCACTTGGGCGGCCAATGCTTACCAAGAAGGTGGACATGTCGGTTTTTGTAAGGACTTTGCTATATGAAGTGCGAACTACAGCCCAGTCTGTTGCCGGTGCAACTGCACGGGCCAGAGCAGATGCAAGTGCAAGTGTTGGTGTAGGTGCCGAAGCCGCTGCTGCTGCCGGAGATGGTGCTCCTTGTAGAACTGGTGCCGGTGTCGGAGCAGGTGCCGGTGTCGATGCCCGATCCTCCGGTAGATCAGACTGATCCGCTGACGTGGTCGGTGCCCAATCCTCAGCTGGATCAGACCGAGCTGCTGCCGCTGTCAGTGCTAGAGCAACTGTCGGTGCTCGATCTGTGCGAGACAGCGGCGATCGTGTCTGGTCTGCTATGATCAGCTTTCTAACTTGACTAGGATCTGTGACCGTGATCCAGTCTTTTTCTTCATTTCCTTTAAATGCAAGAAGGACTAATTGTGGCGTTTTTGTTAAACCAAACTGCAGTTCATCATAGGGATTCAGCTTGTACTCAGACAACAGACTGATCCAATTTTTTCCAGTAATATAAGTGATGGACGGTGCCTTCGTTACTGACATGACATAAGAAGTGAAGCCTACAAAAATAGCCATTGTAGAGCAAACCAAACGGTTTATTCTGTGATGAATGTCACATGGCAAAACCTACATAGTAAAATTGCAGGAAAAGAAAGAAAACATGACATTAAATCAATAAGATTTAGACAGTAAATCAATAAGATTTACTTGATGTGACACGAGTGAATCCTTACCAGGAAATCACTATGTTGAAGTACTAAACAGAAGATTGATCGTCCAACTACACGTGGCATGCAGGGGCCCCGCCTACTCCCACAAGTAGGATAGTCTAAAGGTCGTGACAAATCGTATGGACTGAACATCCATGGGACTGGAAATCCTGGTGGGTGCGATAAACCCTGCAATGCATACAGATATTGGAGTGTAACCATAATTGATAGACCGTCCTCACAAAAAATATGATATGGATACTTCAAAATATACATACTGAATTGAGTGGACAGACATTAACATAGACCATTCTCAGGACTGACCACACACCAAAAGCGGCAGTGCTAATAAACAATACAGGGTTCACAAACACAAATCAAGTACTGAACAATAATACTTAGTACAGACAAGCACAGTTGCACTAACTAAACTCTGCAGACTATTTTTTGCCACCGACCTATGGGATGAACCCCGCATAACTCACTAGGCCATGGACTTCGTGTGAGATGTCTACATGCACCATCACCATCTTGTCAACCTTGGAGAACCTAACAGAGTGGTCTTTCCACTCATAAACATGATGATGAAGACAGGACGCATCAGATTTGTTGGGAAGCTTTACAAGAACCACACCCTTCATAATTGAAGGCACAGCCAGGAAATTGTTGTGGTCAAGTACAGCCTCGAGAACACGTCTGACAACAATGCTACAGGAAAACACTAGTTCAGGACACGTGGCGACAAGGACACAACAGCTGGATAGTTCAGCAGTAGAACTCATCATTAGGTCTTCCAGTTCACACGTCATGACTTTGAGAACTTCATCTCCACCGCGGACCTGGTTCTAATTCAAACAGAAACCATATTTTATTACTACCTCCGTTCAGAAATATAAGATGATTTTCGATATTATACTCCATATATGACTACATATACGCACAGAAATGAGTGAACAAAGACACTAGAACATGTCTTCAAAGGCATGAGAGCAGAGGGATTACATGCAATATCCATAACACAAGTTACTGAGGCAAATATACCCTCTTAAAAGGTAGCATTGATGTTCATAAAGTACTCCCTCCATCCCAAAATTCTTGTCTTAGATTTGTCTAGATCGGATGTATCAAGTCACATTTTAGTATTAGATACATCCGTATCTAGACAAATCTAAGACAAGAAATTTGGGACAGAGGGAGTAGTTGAAAGTAATCTATAAGAAATCAGTGTCAACCTCTCGCATGTTTTGGTCAAAAGAGGAATTTAGAACCGTCATTTGGCACAAAAAATCACATGCAAGATCACCCAGAAAGTTGTACTACTAGTACTAGTACTGCGTGTTAGATGAAAAAACACGATCAAGATCGAGAAAAAGATCGTCAAGAAGAGATATTACCTGGACTTGCTGAATGAGGGATCTCGGAGAGGGGGGCTTGGATAGGGCGATGGCTTTGATCTTGTCTGCGGTAGTCTCGGCGGGGTGCTTGCGCTTCTTCATACCATGAGCCTCGACGGTTTTGGCCGGAGCCATAGACATCACTTCGGCCGGTGCTCCAGCGTCCATCAAGAAACTGTCAAATAAAGAAAAGAAACCATAATCACAAACCCAAAAGAAGAAAAGAGAGGGAGTTATAGGATTAGTCTCGGGGTTGCAAGACCGGGCCTTGGCCAGAATCAACACCATTGATGCGCTCACCTTTCCTTCTTTGGGAGAGAAGAACAATGGCAGAAGGAGGTTGGGGTTTTCTTGAAGAAATGAGGAACAAGATGAGGCAGAAGCAAGGGTTGGGTAGAGAGGAAGCTGAGAGAGAAGAGTGAAATGATGGTTGCTTCGTCCGTCCAACTTACTACTGGAAAGGAGGGGGGTTTGTGATTTGACGGCTCATTGGGCATTACTGCGACGCTTCGATCGGGGTAGTCTACCGTCACTCTACTACAGAGTAATTTAGTGCATGGCTGGTGGACCCCGATGGTGGCTGTCCCACACGTCGGCGAAAGTGAGTAATTTAGTGCATGGCTGGAGGAGGATCCGCACGGTAGAGCGTGTCCACCGTTTTTCAAAAGAAAAAATGGTTACAGCAAGCGTTTCCACTCTTACGACGGAGGAGTGCGAAACACGGCAGCCACTTGAACATACATAGTGCTCCTACTACTAGGCATGTGCAGTGGTTCATACGTCATTACTACACAATCTTTTTGCTAGTGTAGTAAGATATGACGATAACAAATGATGTTGTGCGCATGTCAACTACTCATATGTAACAAATACACGAATAGGAAACAACTATATTGAGATGAGAATGCAACCAAACACACCCACACGCTTTGTGCTACAGTGACTGATCTGCACCGTCTGAGTTTGATCCAACGGTCATGTTGCGCCGAGACATGGACATGCCCATGCAGAGGGCGCCTAAACACCACCGAAGTCCCTCTGCTTCTTGAGGCGCAAGCTGTTGGTGATGCAGGGTGCAACCGCCCACAGAGCCCGCTCCCGGTCGACGGGAGCCAGCTCGTCAAAGACGGCGTCCAATGGCACGAATGGATTCCGGTGACGGAGCCCTGAAAGGATTCGCCCGACAACGGTGACGGTAGGCTGCAATCCCTCCTTGTCCAGCTCAGCCCCCACCATCGCGCGGAGACGGCTCAGCTCCTCGGAGATATAGGTGAAGAAGGAGACCAGGTCAGGAAGCCGCAGCTCGTTGAAGTCGACCGGGTGGTCGAACGGGTTTAGCCCGACGGCCGGCATCGTCGCGCTGGCACGACGGTAGGCATCGCGCAGCCGCAACACGTGTGTGGCAACTTGGTTCACCAAGTGGCTGAGGCGATCCTGGACCTCATCACGATCAGCCCGCTCGCGCTCCAGCCGGCTCCCCTGACGGCCTATCATATCTCCCGCTTTCTGCAGCAACGCTGCCGACGCCTCGAGCATCTTTGTGGTGGACGCCTGCCGCTTTTGAAGCTCCATGAACTCCCACATATAACGGAGGAGCATGGCACTCCTCTCCTCCTTGAGCTCACAGAGCTCCACGTCCTTGGCCCTGAGCTCCGCATCCTTGGCATGGAGCTCCTGTGTTAGGAGCCTCACCTTGGACTCCGTGATCTGCTGCGCCGCCATGGCACCGGGTAGAAGCAATGGGGAGAGGAAGCAAAGGGGGCGAAACGGCTGAAAGGCAATGCAATCTACGGGAAGGCGGAGGGAGCGGGGAATCTTTTGGTTTTTACCACGGTAAAACACCAGTCGATGACTTCTCACATCAGGGAGCGGTGGGTTTTTACAGGTGGAGTCTGAAAGTGCAACTATCCCTATGTGGTTTTGGTAATTCATAACAACATATAGCTCATTGAGCTAATGCTATTCCAAGATAATTATTTCAGGAAAGCTCAATGATTGGCATGGCATGGATGATGAAAGTAGATTCCTTAAAATGCTAAGGACAAAGGATTGGCTAAAGCTTCAAGCTCAAGACTCTTCATTTTATATTTTAGTGATCCAAGATCACATTGTGTCTATAGGAAAAGCCAATACTATCAAGGAGGGATGAGGCGTTGCTTAATGAGTCTCTTGCTTCATGTGCTTAGTGATATGCTCCAAAACCCTCAACTACTTTCCCATATCCACATTTGACCTAAACCCAAAGCCAAACTCGGTCATACCGATTCTTTCAATCCGGCGCCACCGAGTTTCACTTGTCATAGCCACTGCCAAACCCTAAGCAAATCGGTTCTACCGATAGGGATCTCGGTCTCACCGAGATGGGATTGCAATTTCTCTGTTTCCTTTTCGTAACTTTTCGGTCTCACCGAAAGAGCGGATCGGTCCCACCGAGACTGCAATGTAAACTCTCTGTTTCCCTTTTGTAACTTTTTGGTCTCACCGAAAGAGCAAATCAGTCCCACCGAGTTTACCTGACCAACCCTCTGCTTAGCTTATTACCAAATCGGTCTCATCGAGTTTGAGTAATCGGTCTCACCGAGATTACGTTATGCCCTAACCCTAACCATATCGGTCTTACCGAGTTGCATGTCGGTCCCACCGAAATCACTAACGGTCACTAGGTTTACTAAATCGGTCCGACCGAGTTTATTGATTCGGTCCCACCGAGATTGGTGAATTGTGTGTAACGGTTGGATTTAGTGTGGAGGCTATAAATACCCCTCCACCTCCTCTTCATTCGTGGAGAGAGCCATCATAACACATCTACACTTCGAACTCATATGTTTTGAGAGAGAACTACCTACCCTTGTGTTGTGGCCAAGATATTCCATTCCTACCATATGAATCTTGATCTCTAGCCTTCCCCAAGTTGCTTTCCACTTAAATCTTCTTTCCACCAAATCCAAATCATGTGAGAGAGAGTTGAGTGTTGGGGAGACTATCATTTAAAGCACAAGAGCAAGGAGTTCATCATCAACACACCATTTGTTACTTCTTGGAGAGTGGTGTCTCCTAGATTGGCTAGGTGTCACTTGGGAGCCTCCGACAAGATTGTGGAGTTGAACCAAGGAGTTTTTAAGGGCAAGGAGATCGCCTACTTCGTGAAGATCTACCGCTAGTGAGGCAAGTCCTTCGTGGGTGATGGCCATGATGGGATAGACAAGGTTGCTTCTTCGTGGACCCTTCGTGGGTGGAGCCCTCCGTGGACTCGCGCAACCGTTACCCTCCGTGGGTTGAAGTCTCCATCAACGTGGATGTAGGATAGCACCACCTATCCGAACCATGACAAAAACATCCTTGTCTCCAATTGCGTTTGAATTCTCCAAACCCTTCCCTTTACATTCTTGCAAGTTGCATGCTTTACTTTCCGCTGCCTATATACTCTTTGCATGCTTGCTTGAATTGTGTGATGATTGCTTGACTTGTCCTAAAGTAGCTAAAATCTGCCAAGAACTAAAATTGGGAAAAGCTTAAGTTTTTATTTGGTCAAGTAGTCTAATCACCCCCCTCTAGACATACTTTCGATCCTACAGAGTCATCGTGACTAATTGCTGCCGCGCCTGCTCCCGTCAATCAAAAAATTAAAAATCCTGCCGCGCCTGCTCCCGTCAGTCAAAAAAATAAAGATCCTGCCGCACCCAAACACCAGAGCAACGCCGCGGTGGATATTTATATTTACCTGCTGGCAAGTAGATAAAAAAAGGGATGAAAAAATTGTGGCAGCGGCCTAGCTAATTGGTCGAACTAGCCCAACTAGCTAGCCACCGTGCTTCATTGATGTACTCGGCGGGAAAGATGGTCTTTCGTGATTTGACGACTCATTTACTTGCTTCGGCACTACGACCGAGGAGGACCCAGAAAACGCGCGGTAGGGCGTCCCACGTCAGGAAGAATATATGCGTGCACCACCCGGGAGGACCCCGAAACCGCGCGGTAGGGTGTGCCACATCTCGGCACGGAGGAAAAATGTGCGTGTAAAAATATACTGTATCAGACGTAGTACCTATGGTTCGACCTCGGGACCCAGCCAGTCGGTCGAAAACACCCCACTAGCCACACAGCTTCATCATGCAAACGTGGCACAGATGATAGATGTGGTTAGCTCCGTCTCGACCAACCACAATGTCTCTTGTTCTAGGCGATTCTTCTATTTTCCAAGCTTTTTTTAGTTGTAATAACACCACGGCAAGCTAGCGCCGCTCTTCGTGTGTGCCTGTGCAAAGGTTAGACGATGAAGTGAAGAGAGATTGAGATCGCAGACCTGGGACCCACCAGTAAGTGAGACAACGGTCATGCACGTGTTGACGAGGCACTCCCTCTACTCTACTCAACGAAAGTACTGTATAAATAAAATCAAGCTATGGGACAAAGCCAACAACCGTTAGTTTTTTCTGGCTATCGACTTACGCATTGTAGTCCAGGTTGCGAGTTCGAATCTCGTCTTTCAGATTTGTTAGTTTTAGGTCCAAATTTGATTAATGGCAAGTGGGACCCTCGTGTGTTGTTCCGATATTTCAGTGTAGGATGGTTTTTTTTGAACAAACACTTTGCGCGGTTAGACAAGTAACGGCATGAGTTACACGTATTTTGCAACTTTACGAACAAAAATGACAGCGGCATAGAATATCACATCCAACCCGCAGCTTAGATACTATGGTGATACGAGTTTTTACACCGTTGGAAGTGAGATCCAATGGCTTGGGAGTAGTCTTTGTAATTATGCGCAATTTCCAAACTCTCTAATGGTTTTATTGTAAATAAAACATTCAGGCCTCGTGTGTGCCGCTGCATCTTCGATCCAACGGCTCCCCGGTGCTCATATTCGGTGCTCCCCGTAGCTTAATTACCCGCTACGGTGATATGAGCATCTAGGTCGTATGATCAGTGATCAGATGGCACATGCGTAGTACTTGTACTTTCTGCGCATTTCCCAAACTCTATCAGCCGTATATTGCAAAAACATTCAAACCTCCTATTGTGGGCCGTTAGATCTCAGTGAACTCGTATCACCATAGAATCTACGGTGCGGGAGCACCTCATACTCTCCCGTGCGAGAAAACATAAGGTGCTATCGCAGCTTGGATGCTACGGTGATACGAGCTTGGAGGTCGTTTGATCTGAGATCCAATGGCATCTGAGCAGTCTTTGTGCTTGTAAGCAGTGGGCGAACTCTTTTGGGGCTTTTCTGCAAAAAACCATTCGAACCACCGGGGAGGTGTTGGGTCACAAATCCAACGCCTCCGAAGAGCTTGTATCACCAAAGCATCTAAGGTGTGGTAGCACATGATATTCTTACATACAGGAGAATATGATGTCCTCTTTCATCTTAGATGCTATGATGATACAAGCTTAGAGGTCGTTGGATATGGGATCAAAGGGCATCTAAGTAGTTTTTGTACAAATTGTGTGCAATTCTCAAACTCATCAAGGTTTCCTACAGAAATATTAAGACACATCATGTGAGCTGCTATATCTCAGATCTACAAGCTCCAAGCAACTCGTATCGGCATATAGCATCTAAGGTATGGGGGCACATGATATTCTCCCGGGGAGGAGTGGTGGGGGGTGCACAACCAATCGATGGCTGGGAGGGTGGGGACAAATATAATCTAAACAACCCTAAATAGAGCTCCACAATCTATACCTACTAATAAAAGAAATAGGTATTCTTAGTCCGTCATGCTATTTTATGGAAAAAAACCCTGATGTTTCTGAAATTAAACCTGTGATACATATCAAATGTTTTTAAAAATACTCATATCTTCTAAACTATAACTCCAAAGTTAACATATTATATATGGAATTTAATTAGAAAAATATATAGAATTGAAATATGATGTTATTTTACCTATTAACTATTAAAAAATACTACTCCCTCTGTCCCATAATGTAAGATGTTTTTTTGACACTAGTGTAGTGTCAAAAAGCGTCTTATATTATGGGACGGAGGGAGTATCTAGGATGCAATCTTAATCAACAGTGCATTATCCGTCTTTCTTTCATATTGGTACTGATCCGGAATGTGGATGGACATCTCAGTAAAATCAGGATTGGAGAAAAAATTGAAGATCACTTGCCCATTTCTTTCATATTGGTACTGATCCGGATTGTGGATGGACATCTCAGTAAAATCAGGATTGGAGACAAAATTGAAGATCACTTGCCCATTTCTTTGTACATATTAAATTTACATGCAAGCCGTGTTTAAATAGAATGCATGTGGAATCTTGAAGTTGCGCTTTTGTAGGGAAAGACCATCTTTGTTTGGACCATAGCTACTTTTTTTGTAAATGAAGAGCGTGTGGTATTCTTTCTCCCGTTGCAACGCATGGGCCCTTTTGCTAGTTTTATCTAAGGTCGAGGGGTTGACCCCCGACAATCATAACTCCGCCTAAACAGAACATTTGCATGTACTGTAGTAATAGACTTAATATTCATGTTTCAGTTTCATGTTCATTTTAAATATTGAACTGAGGACCATGGATGTCTTACATTTTACTCCCTTCGTTCCCAAATATTAGTCTTTTTAGAGGCTTCAAATGGACTGGCACATACGGATGTATATAGACATATTTTAGAGTCTAGATTCACTCATTTTGCT
The DNA here is from genome assembly GCA_032464435.1 of Aegilops umbellulata. NCBI lineage: Eukaryota > Viridiplantae > Streptophyta > Magnoliopsida > Poales > Poaceae > Aegilops > Aegilops umbellulata. The sequence continues at coordinate 561,849,397 of CP136055.1, read as the reverse complement.
CCGTATGTAGTCACTTGTTGAACTCTCTAAAAGACTAATATTTAGGAATAGAAGGAGTATTTTTGAATTCGTGTCATACATGCATGGTTTGGAAAAATAGATGCACTATACTTATTGGATTGTTGTTGTGTTCGTGCGTGTGTGTCTCTCTGTGTGTGTGTGTGGTCATATGCTTGATACATACAAAGTTTTCTCACCTCCATGTTGTTCATCTTTTAAATTTGAATTTGCGTTGGAAAACTTACTAGGGATACCATGAAATGTGAAATCCACGTTAAGATCACTATATCACAAACTCACTCTAATTCAACAACTCATCATAAATCAATTACCACGTTGAGATTAGTATTTGCAAGGAAAATACGGGTATTGTAATACACATAGATTCGTTCGGCAATTTAAAAGGTTCCTTTCGTATTCTCGAATGGTAGGACCCAACGGCGTACCAGCCAGACCTTGGCTCGTGTTGATCCTAAAAAAGCGGGCTCGTGTCCTTCAGTGGCGTGTGTGGTACGCACATTAGGCAACCCCATTACCCCAACCAGTCGAGCCTCAGCGTTTCAAGTCGAAATATCTGGCGGCCAGAATTTCAGCTCGAGGAAATTCCCCTCATGTCCCCGGTCCATAATGACTACCGATGAAAAACGGAGGGATGCTTTAGTAACTAGACAACGTTACCTACCGTGCCGAGCACGGTTCAATTCCCTCGGTCGCCGCTCGTCAAGGTCACCCGTCAACTGCATTGCCTAGTACTACTACTACTACTACTACTACTACTACTACTACTACTACTACTACTACTACTACTACTACTACTACTACTACTACTACTACTACTACTACTACTACTACTACTACTACTACTACTACTGCTGCTGCTGCTGCTGCTACACCAGGATGAGCACAGAATTGAGCCCGTTTGTTCATGCCTAGTACTTGAGTTAATATATCAGGAAATGCACTAGTACGGAGGGATTATCCTTTTACTCTGCATATATAACTTGTCTGAAGTCTAACTAAGCAAAATGTTTGACCAAATCCTTTCTTAAGAAATACAACATGACAAATGTACGGCTTGAAAATTTATTGCATGATGCAGGTTATGATATTGTTTCGAATCCTGGATCTTAAATTTCTGAAAATCCAAAAGTGAGCATAAATTCTTGAAACTAAGCATGGTCACGTGATATGGCACAAATATTACTTCGTAAGTTTTTTCTTCAATTTGAGACAAGCTGCTTATGACAAGTTGCACAAATGAAGAGCCAAGGTATTTTGGAAGAAAGACATGTCACGTTAAGACGAACGCTTTCACTATTGAAACCGTGGGCGTTTACGTGCCGCCACGAGTCCCCGCTTCTCATCGGCAATCGGCAGGTGCCGTCCGAGCAAGCGTGTGAGTCGACGGGAGGCGTGCGAGCAGACCGCTGCGCCGACTGTCAGGGAGGCGTGCGAGCAGACCGCTGTGCAGGCTCACCGGGAGGCGAGCCCTTTGACCAGGCTCCGCCGCCCACAGTCGTCCCAACTGCTCCCACTTTTAATGTCGTCGGCGCAGCAGTTTAAAATCAACCCCGCACTACCCGGTACTCCCTCCTTTCCGGTTTATAGGGCTTATCTCAAAATATTAGTTTTTCCATTTTATAAGGCTCAATTTTGTTGTTTCCCATCATATGTTCAGATTCCAAGGTAAATTAAATCATTGCATGCAAGTATTAAGAGAAAATTGACCAATGCATGTAATTTATGCATGCATGCATTGGTAAACATATTTTTTTGAGAAAAACAAGAGCATTAATTGGGTGCTTTTGCAAACTACAAAAAGTATTCCACCACTCACCATCTACCTTGGTTGGTGAGATTTTTGAATTGAGCCTTATAAACCGGAAAGGAGGGAGTATCGCTACAATCCTCTCTCTTCCTCAACCATTCTCCTGTCGTCTAGCTCTAACTAGCCTGACCTAAACATACGCCATGCCGCATCACGATGGTCTGGCCTTAGTGTTCCAGTTTCCTGGGGAAGACACCCAGCCGGAGTCTCAAGAACATAAGGTGCTTTGGGGCGAGCTTGAACTGGCCTTGTGGGAAGACGCCGCGCCTGTCCCCACTCCCGTCGCCCCAACTGCGCTAGCGCCCATCCCCGTGGCATTGATGGGCTGGGAGCCGCACATTGTCGCCGAGCTTGATCCCACGGGGTTCCACGAGGTGCCCGCCGACTTTCACGCGCCCGTGCACCTGCCAGCGCATGCGCCTGCGCGTGCACTGATGCGCATGCCCGTACCGGTGCTCGTGCACCTGCCAGCGCCTGCTCCTGCGCGTGCACTGATGTGCGCGCCCGTGCCGGTGCCCGTGCACACGAATGTCTCCGCCGCGCCGTTGTCAGCGCCTGTCCCTGCGCGGGTGCCAGTGCCCCCCTCAGCGGCATGGATGGCCGCAGTCGACCGCTTCCTTGCACCAACGCCAGTCGCCTCCTCCCGCCAGTTGACTCGCTCCGAAGTCCAGAACATTTTGGCCTTCCTTGAAGCTAGGCCAACGTGCAGGAGTACGCCAACAATGGTGCAAGACGCCGCCGTCGCCTTTGGTCAGTGGCCCGACGACACACAGAGCACGACAGAGGAGCCGCTTCCCACCGCGAGACGCCCCCGCCGCCGCCGCGTAATCTAAATTTGCCATGAAAAACGTTCGGATTGCCATGCTTAAAATCTGAACATTTATCATTTCCGTTTATTTTATATCGATCGTCGTATAATTTAAAGTCGTAGTCAGACTGAACGAAATGCATGGTTTGATCGATTGAATGTTCTGCTAGAGCCGTATCAAATTAAATATAAAATGTCATCAAGCCACATGTATTCCTTGTCATCCAACGACCTAGACTGCTTCAATGTCGAGCGCTCAACATGTTTAGCGTGCAGTTAATTTCATGCCAAAAATAGTGCTAATCACATGACAACACGCAAATAATATCCTAGTAGTTAATATCCGCATGCACTTAATATACATCCAAATTAACGTGCATTGCACGTACACACTGACTACTGCTGCTAGTACGTGAAACTGGTGCCATGACTTGTGAACGCGTCCAAATATGGTCAACGGCAACATCGCCCGCGAGTTCTTCCTGTTTTCCCCTGCGTCTAAACGCAGAAGGGGAGGAGAGAGAGAGAGCTCACATGGAACCCACCAGTAAGTGAAGACGTGTAGATATATTTTGTGCGTGGGAGGAAGCAAGGTCAACCGATCACATAGGGTCGCCGTGCGATCAAAAGAGTGAGACGGGTTGGAGAGAGTGACCTAGATAGACGATGCGCGTGAGAGAGTATACAATGTGAATAGGTCGATTTGGTTTCAAACATGGTGATATATCGTTTTTGTCCGAGAAAGAGCGAGGTCAATCGAGACATACGGAGAGAGAGAGAGAGATTGAGTGAGCGCGGCCCACCATGAGGTCGAAAGAGTGGTGGCAGCTTGGATGGACTGACCTAGATAGACAATCTGCGTGAGAGAGTATAGAGTGTGTCGATCGAGGCCCGAACAGGGAGATATATCATTTGTGTGTGAAAGAAAACGAGGTTAAATGAGACTCGGATAAAGAGAGCGAGATTGAGCGAGTGTGGCCCGCCGTGCAGAAGAAAGAGTGAGACAGTCTCGAGGGAGTGACCTAGATATACAACGTGCATGCATGCGCATGCACGAGAGGTTGGGGGGCTAGATAGGCAATGCATGTATTTAGCGCGAGAGAGTGAGAGGGAGAGGGGGGAGAGAGAGCTCGGCATGGGGTGCAATGGCGGGTGTGTGAGGTAAATACATTTGGTAACAGAGTGGAAAAAGGGGTTGTGTAGTTGAGAGACTTAGAGATCGAAACATGGAGAGAAAGAATGAACGTGTGTTGGAAACCGATAGCTTCCTAATGTGGTTAGGAGAGGAAGATTGACCGATACAAGAAGTATGTAGCGTTTGTGCGGGGGGGGGGGGGGCTAAAAACAACATTTGAATGTACATAGTACGAGACTTAATATCGATGTTTCAATTCGGTGTACATTGTAAGATTTGAACCGAGGAGCAGGCATACGGGTAATTATTTCGAATTCGTGCCATACTAAGTTTCGAAAGGTTGACATTGACTCAGTTTGTTGTGCTATTTTGTAGGTCATATGTTTGAATCCATCCAAAAGTTTTCTCACTACCATGGTGTTCATCATATACATATGCATTTGTATTAAAAAAGTAGCGTGGATACAGTGAAATGCGAAATCCACGTTAGAATTGGAGATCGCTACATGACACACACTCTAATTCAAATAACTAACTATGTGACACACACTCTAATTCAAATAACTAATTATGTGAGACACACTCTAATCCACGTTAGCTTGGGTACCGTTTTGATTTTTTTCCAAGTAACTCCTCATTAATTAATTTATAGTACTCCCTCTGTTCACTTTTATAAGACCTTGAAGACATTTCAGACAATGTGCAAAATAGTTCATTTTAAGTTGTTTGAAACGACTTACAAAAGTGAACGGATGGAGTATCTCGTTTCGAATGACTAATTATTGCAAGGAAAACACGGGCATGGTAATACATACAGATTCGTTTGCAAATGAAAGAAGATTCGTTTGCATTCTCAAATGTAGGGGCACCATGCAAACCAGGGTCATGTCATTGTGGACGCTGCTTCGGTGCCTTAAAGGCAACTGCCTTTGCATCACTGACATGTGGGCCAGCCACCTGTTGGGCCCATATGTCATGGACACAAAGGCAGGTGCCTTAAGGCACCGAAGCATAGTCCTGTCGGGGTGGTCGCGTGTGTCGGACGGACGTGTAGCACCCAGCCACCCACCCCCCTCCCCAAAAAAAAGGACGACGACAATATAAGTTCGCGCTTCCACGTTTCGGATTGAAATATCTGGCGGCCCCAATTCCAGCCCTGCAAAATCTCTCTTCTCCACCGTCCCCTTCCGCGCCCAGATTACTCAAATCCCTAATTCGCCGCCAACCCTCGAATCGCCCCTCGTCTCGTCTCTTTCCCCACCGTTCCCCACCTTTGCACCGGATGATGACGACGAAGACGACGGTCACGCTTCACCACCGCACCGGAGCTACCTCATCTACACCCTCGTCCACCGCACCGGGTGGTCCACCGACAACGTCGGCCGCCGCAACCGACGAGCCTCACACACACCGAGTTCCACCGCATCAGGTGTGCTTCACCGACGCCGTCTCCCAGCTCACCGGGGCTACTTCACCGAGCACATCGTCGCACCTCCGCCCCCCGAGGCCGTTGGGGCTTCACGAACGGTCTCGTCCACTGCATCGTAGCGCTTCGCTGCCACTCAAGATCTGCATCTGCGCGCGGCCAGCCAACGCCAGCGCATCACCCTCAACGGCTCTGAAGTGACCTGCACTCTAGCTATGCGAGCATGCCCAAACGCCGGCCCGAACTAGGTATCCACACATCACTCCCTTGTGCACTATTCCGACGATGTTTGGATATCCTTCCACTGCTCTCTTAGCTTACACGCCTATGCAACTCTGACCTTAACTCTTATTTCTTCTGGAGATATCATCTGAAACAAGCAAATCCATATTTTAGCGAAGCATGACGGTGCTACGGGATCTGGTACACATCTTGCACACTCGTATAACCTTGTAAGTATCTGTCCTCCGGTACAACATCAAGGTCGATTCCTCTTATTTGATCAACCATTCGCCATGTCAAAAATGCAGAGGGGGATGCAAGGAGCACAAGGCCTGCACATCCAAGCAAGTGGTAACATGGACTTGTACATGGAACATCCCAAGCGCAAGCAGAGCTGCAGTGAGCCTGTACAACGAGCTAGCGTAAGTCCTTGCATTTCATTTAATTCGTACTGGCATTCGTGTATGATTTGTGTGCAGTGGTTGATCCACGAATTCAAGTTACCAGGGGCGAACATTTAACTTAAAAAATACGAAGGCACTTGCACTCCAGAAATCAACATAACTTGAGAAATGTTTAGCTACATGCACTTTGAAAACCAGCTAATGATCCAAAGTAGTTGTAGGATCGGAAGTATGTCTAGAGGGGGGGGGTGATTAGACTACTTAACCAAATAAAAACTACGCCTTTTCCCAATTTTAGTTCTTGGCAGATTTTAGCAACTTTAGGACAAGTCAAGCAATCATGACACAATTCAAGCAAGCATGCAAAGAGTATATAGGCAGCGGAAAGTAAAGCATGCAACTTGCAAGAATGTAAAGGGAAGGGTTTGGAGAATTCAAACGCTATTGGAGACACGGATGTTTTTCCCGTGGTTCGGATAGGTGGTGCTATCCTACATCCACGTTAGTGGAGACTTCAACCCACGAAGGGTAACGGTTGCGCGAGTCCACGGAGGGCTCCACCCACGAAGGGTCCACGAAGTAGCAACCTTGTCTATCCCAACATGGCCATCACCCACGTAGGACTTGCCTCACTAGCGGTAGATCTTCATGAAGTAGGTGATCTCCTTGCCCTTACAAACTCCTTGGTTCAACTCCACAATCTTGTCGGAGGCTCCCAAGTAATACCTAGCCAATCTAGGAGACACCACTCTCCAAGAAGTAACAAATGGTGTGTTGATGATAAACTCCTTGCTCTTGTGCTTCAAATGATAGTCTCCCCAACACTCAACTCTCTCTCATAGGATTTGGATTTGGTAGAAAGAAGATTTGAGTGGAAAGCAACTTGTGGAAGGCTAGAGATGAAGATTCATATGGTAGGAATGGAATATCTTGGTCTCAACACATGAGTAGGTGGTTCTCTCTCAGAACATATGAGTTGGAAGTGTAGATGTGTTCTAATGGCTCTCTCCACGAATGAAGAGGAGGTGGAGGGGTATATATAGCCTCCACTTAAAATCCAACCGTTACACACAATTTACCAATCTCGGTGGGACCGAATCAACAAACTCGGTCGGACCGTAAAGGTAAACCTAGTGACCGTTAGAGTTTTTGGGTGGGACTGACATGCATCTCGGTAGGACCGATATGGTTAGGGTTTGGGCATAACGTAATCTCGGTGAGACCGATTACACAAACTCGGTGAGACCGATTTGGTAATTAGCTAACCAGAGAGTTAGTCAGGCAAACTCGGTGGGACCGATTTGCTCTTTCGGTGAGACCGAAAAGTTACAAAAGGGAAACAGAGAGTTTGCATTGCAATCTCGGTGGGACCGATCCGCTCTTTCGGTGAGACCGAAAAGTTACGAAAAGGAAACAGAGAGATTGCAATCCCATCTCGGTGAGACCGAGATCCCTATCGGTGAAACCGATTTGCTAGGGTTTTGGCAGTGGCTTATGACATATGAAGACTCGATGGCGCCGGATAGAAAGAATCGGTATGACCGAGTTTGGCTTAGGGTTTAGGTCATATGTGGATATGGGAAAGTAGTTGAGGATTTTGGAGCATATCATTAAGCACATAGGGCAAAGAGCTCATTAAGCAACACCTCATCCCTCCTTGATAGTATTGGCTTTTCCTATGGACTCAATGTGATCTTGGATCACTAAAATGTAAAATGAAGAGTCTTGAGCTTTTGAGCTTGAGCCAATCCTTTGTCCTTAGTATTTTGAGGGTTCCACTTTCACCATTCATGCCATGCCAATCGTTGAGCTTTTCCTGAAATAGTTATCTTGGAATATCATTAGCTCAATGAGCTATATGTTGTTATGAATTACCAAAACCACCTAGGGATAGTTGCACTTTCAATCTCCCCCTTTTTGGTAATTGATGACAACATATAGATCAAAGCTTCGACAAATGATGATAAGAATGAATTACATCGTCACTTTGAGAAGTATGTGATAAGTAAGAGCTCCCCCTAAATTTGTGCATATTTAAAATTTGCTTTGGACTGCAAATGCACAAGAAGTTAGAATTATGGGTTACTCTTCCATGTCACATACATCTTGTTAGAGCGCTCAAAATGATTAATAATCAAATACATGCACTCATCACCAAGGCAAAGTGAATGATCACATAGGATAGATAAGATATATCAAGCATGCATAAGTGTAGCTTATGATCAAACACATGATCATCAATGTCTCACAAGCATATCAAAGTATCTCAATCAAAAGCAAACAAAGTTTGAAAAACCACCAAATGAAAGCAAGAGAGAATAAAAGCAACACTCTCTCTCTCGAAGCCTATGATCTATACATTTTTCTCCCCCTTTGGCAACAAGTTACCAAAAAGTTCCTAGAAAATGCATAGTGCTAGATCGACACTCAGGCTTGATCTTCAGGTGGTGGTGGAGTCTGGATCACTCCAAGGACGAAGGCTTCCGTAGATGCTGTTGGAGTTGGAGCTGAAGTGGATGCTGGAGCAGGTTGGGTTGGTGCTGCGGCTGGTGCTGAGGCGGTTGCTCTTGTGTCAGGAACTGGCACTGCAGACGACCTTGGACCTCGTGGCACTCTGGCAAATGCATCTGTGGTTGTCTTCCCTCTCCTCTCCTGCATGTCATCTTCGAGTTGCTCCACTGCAGTCTGAATCTCTGTCACCTTGATATCCAAGTCATAAAACTTCTGTTCTACGATTCTCTCTAAGCTTGCCTGGTTCTAAGTTAGGTTGGCCAATCCCTTCTCAATCCGCAGGGTGGATGCAATTAGGTAACTAAGCTGCTCTTGCTTGGTTTTCAAGAAGTATTCAGATGCCTCCTCTTGAGTTGGCATCCTTGCAGCTTTCTCCTTCCTTGCCTTCTCCTTCTGTGCTTGTGCCTGGACTGATGATGGTTCATCTTTGTTCATCACAACCTCATTGTCTTCAAAATCAGGATGAATAGGCTGATGTTCCTTATCCAAAAGATATATGCCAGTGCCCATCTTGGAGTTGATCAGTTCCTGGATCTGAGGGGCATATCCACAGCTCCTCTTCTGGTCTGCTGTAGTCCTCTTGATTGTTTCTATCATAAGGCTCATGACTTTGAACTTTTGAGGCACATTAAAGATATGTAGCAAATTGATTGCATGGCCTCTGATCATCTTGTGATCACCTGACTTGGGCAACAAAGTGTGCCTTAAGATCCAATTGATGGTTGGTAATCCTGACAGAAGATAGTGTACAGATTCATACTTGAAAGTTTCAAGTGCCTTGTCAGGGATCTCTTTGTACATGTTGATCATGGAGTTGTGGTCCATCTTCTTCTTGGAATAGACATCCAAGTCATCTTCATTTTCTTCTGGGGCATTGATAAGCTGTGCCCACTCAGCAATTGTTGATTGGTACCTCGTACCTTCAGACATCCAAACAATCCTCCCATCTGGATAAAAATGTGCTGTGGAGTAGAACTGCATGATAAGCTCCTCATTCCACTTTGTGAGCTTTTGCCCAACAAAGTCTGCTACTCCACAAGCTTTGAAGCTGTCCTGCACTCCAGGGTAGTGCTCTTCATTGTCCTTGATGTATTGCCAATCGACCCATCTCATATCACATACAATGGGCTTCTTGTCTAACAAGATTGTCTCATAGAAGTCCTGCTGTTCCTTAGTGTGGAACCTGTAGTCAATAGCAGTCCTTCTCCTGGTAGCATAGGGATCCTCTGCTCTCCATTTTCTCAATCCAGAGTCTCTCCTGATTTTCATATCCTCAGCCACAGGATGAGCATCATTGTGGTCTGGGATCTTGGGCTTCAACTTTCTCAGCACTTGGCCTTCCTCTTCTTCTGCAGGTTCAGGCACTGGCGCCTTGTTTTTCTCAGCTGCTGGGATGCTCCTAGTATTCCTCTTTGGTTTTGTCTTTGGAGCTGGCTTGGCCTTGGAAGCAGACTTGGGGGCTTCCTTTGGCTTAGATGCAGCTGCTCCTGATCTAATGGCATCACCCATCACCTTGGGTGCCTTAGGTGCTGGTGCAGCACCTTCCTCTTCTTCTTCTTCTTCATCAGAAGAATGCTGTTCAAATTCAGCCATGGGATCTACTTTCTTGCACCATCTGCCTCTTTTCCTTTCTTTCTTGGGTTTTTATCATTTATGCCACCGGTTGTGTCCCACTACTCAGTTTTGCCACTAAGAATTTCAACCGCTCAAAAATGCCATCGCTTCGTTAGACACATGCTCAAAAATGCCACTAGACACCATTATTGTGATCTCAAATCTATTTTGCCATGTTATAATGACATGAATACCTATGGACCAACATGCCCGCTCTCCCTCTATCTCACTACAATAAAGTGTGGGGCCTACTTGATCCCAACAACGTTCTTATTTTCCTGTAAAATTATTCGCTTGTTTACTCCTAACAAGTGGGGCCACACTTATCATTGTGAGATAGAGAGAACTGACATGTGGGTCTAGGATTATTTTTGTCATATAACATGGTCAACGGATTTGAAGTGAAAATAACAATGTCTAATGGCATTTTTGAGCAAATATCTTGCGGAGCGATGGCATTTTTGAGCAAGCATCTCATGTATCGATGACATTTTTGAGTAGTTGTAACTTCTAATGGCAAAACTGAGTAGTGAGACACAACTAGTGGCATAAATGATAAAAACCCTTCTTTCTTTGTTTCAGCTGCAACTGGCTCTTTGGGTGCAGGCTTCTTAGGAACCTTTGTTGAGGCTCTGGCCTTTGGAATGGGCTGCCTGCCTGCTGGCCTTTTGACCTTTAAGCCTGGCTTGTTGGCTACAGCTGAGCCATATTCTTTCTTCAGCACAACTCTCTTGGAAGTTGCCTCTTCCTCTGCCACATAATCTTCATCCTCTGAGTCTGAAGTTCTCTTCTTTCTCTGTCTTGTGACAGCTTTTGGCAGATTGCTAGGGGTGCTCCTGCTGCCATCATCTGAGGAACTGGAGGGACTAGTGCCCTCACTCATGTGCACAAGCTGCTCTGACTGATTCTGACTATCACTTTGATCTGACATGATGAACAAGCTGACTGCTGACTGCTGAACCCTGTGAATAGTTTATAGATGAGGTAGAGTGGATGAGCATCACAAAATGCAGAGATTTTTGCAAAAGGAATGATTCAAAAACTTAGTTTTAGTTTCCCACAGAAAGCATCTCGGATCTACCGATGTTTAAACTCAGTGATACCGAAGCAGTTTTTGGAACCTAAACTAGTGAACTCGGTCAAACCGAGTCACAGTTCGGTGGCACCGAGACTGCTAGGGTTTCACAAAGTTCAAAAATCGGTCACACCGATTAGTTACACTCGGTCAGACCGAGTTTCACTTGTGCAATGGCATAGGCCAAATTGGTGGGACCGAGTTTTTCAACTCGGTGGGTCCAAGATGGTTTCGGCGGAAACCTAACCCTAAAATTTTTGAATCAAAACTAATCTACGAGTTCTTTGACTGGATAGAAGTTTATCAATCATGGCAAGAATCATTATGATCACAATGTGCTAGGAATCGGATTGGGGATGAGCACAAAGATCGAGTCCGTACCCTAGTTCGGCGGAGACTCGCTACGGCGGCAATGGCGGGGTTGATTCTTGTTGACGACGACGGAGACCAGTGACTGGAGGTTGCTGGCGGCGAGGAGGCGACCCGGAGACCACGTCGGCAGAGCGAGCTATGGCGCGGGCGAAGTGGTTCGTAGAAATTTCCAAAATTTTGCCCGTGACTATATATAGCCCGACCCTGTCGGTGTGACCGAGTAGAACAACTCGGTTGCACCGAGATGCAAAACTGTGTACTGTTATTGCAACTCGGTGTGTCCGGATAGTTCAAATCGGTTGCACCGAGATTAAAAACTTAGACCAACTTGATGATCTCGGTAGGACCGAAAGTGGGATACCGGTCAGACCGAGAATCACAAAGAGGTTTTGGAAGTTTAAGTCTATGACGAATCGGGGACTCCGAGTGCTCCTCACATAGAGTGGTTCGAATCTGACTTGATCAATTTTGTGATGTAGCATGAATAGAGTTTGAGACGAGAAAAGCATAGATAGCTAGAGGGGGTTCTTAGGCATTCTTGTCCATCCACTTGGCAAAAGATCAATAAAACCAAACTATCAAAACAACCAGTGGATGTCTGTAGCGACCTGACCCGAATGGATCAAGTCTCTGTGCTTACGTGTCATCCCTGGATCGGTATGCTGACACACACAGTACTCGAAGGATTTATAACAGAGGTAAATCACATGTATAAAGTAATGTAAATACTATTACCTCAATCCAATATAGCGGAAGCAACAAGGTTGTGGATTCCCATCAACACCAACGGCAAAGTTGAGTGTAGAAATCATAACCCTAACGTATCACTTACTCGTCGTAAGAAAACCTGCAACATGAGACGTTGCAGCCTGAAACGGGTCAGTACATTGAATGTACTGGCAATTCACACCATAGAGAAAATGATGAACAATGGCTATCACTACATGCATAAATGGCTGGTGGAAAAGCTCTATGGTTGTAAGGTTTTTGCGAAAAGCCAATTTTTCCCTACTACAAAGGAATAAATTTATTTATCTATCATGGTGGTTGTTAAACATTGAGAATGGTTGACAGCATTCTCAATCCCAATTAAGTATCATCATTAAAACCCAACAAAATTAATTAAGTAACGTGATGAGATCAACAGGATAATCCAAGAACTAGATACTCAAGACGTCCATAACCGGGGACACGGCTAATCATGATTAGTTTGTACACTCTGCAGAGGTTTGCGCACTTTTCCCACAAGACTCGATCGCCTCCGTTTGGTTTCTCGCACTACATGGTGTTTGAGAAACGGATGCCCGAGACATAGTCTTTCAGAAGCGCTAGCACCTTACGTTTGGATAGACCGATACACCTACTTTCCCCTACATCTGCTAGTCTACCCTGTAAGAGTTCGCACGGAAGTTACTAGCATGAATGATCTTATGATCCCTTTGAGCCTGGGTTGCGGTCCAAAGAAAAACAGGCAAGTCCTGATAGAAACCAGGTGCCTCAATCCACCCAGATGTGTGTTTAAGTTGCCACCTTAGATAAAACCATTAATTAACAATACTCACATCTGTCATGGATATCACTCACCCAATCCACGTCTACTAGCATAGCATGGCATAATAAGCAAACGTAGAAGTAACTCCCAAAGGTTTCATAAGTAAAACAGGTAATAGGTACTACCTCAACTACTTCCCATCCCACAGTTTAATTAGATCCTAATCATGCAATGTTTGAGGATTGATCTAATGCAATAAAAACTGGGTATGAAAGGGGTACGATCAAAGTGTTACTTGCCTGCAATGTTGATGAAGATGATTCGCACTCAACACACTTGATAGATCTACTCGCCTTACTCCGGTCAATCTATCGTAAGCAAGCAATAGAACCACACATAAGCAATCACTCAAAAGATCAGAAAGATCGAAGAAAACGATTCGGAAAACATCAAAACCAAGCGAATAACTCTTGCAACATAAAACAATTTCTAACAGTACCAAAATTATGTGAATTTGGCCTTATCAGAAAGTTTAGGTCAAGAGCTTCAAATTGCAAAAAGAATCAACTCAAACGGAGCTACGAAACTCAAGTTATGATCAAACGAAGTTTGAATACAAATCTGTTTGAATTCAAATTTTAAAACTTCCAAAAACATGTTTGAGTTGGATTACTGGATAGAGAGGATCATAACGAAGATGTGGGCGTTGGTTTCGTTGAATTTGGACAAACGAGTAAAAATTAATGATCGTTTGAAGTTCAGGGACTAAACTGTAAAGAAAAATCATCACAGACGGGTCCCTGAGCGAAAATTAACAGAAAACGAAATGACTAAATAACGAACGTTCGTTTATAGGATCTAAACAGTGGGCGTTCGCTGTTTAATAAAACAAAAAAAACGGATCTAGTCTATGTTTTTTCTAAACGAACTTAAAAGAAAAACCGGTTCGGGGTTTACCGGTTCAGAGAAAAAGACCGGCGGCGGCGATGAACTCCGGCGAGGGCGGCGCGCTGGGCGGGGCGACGCTGCGGGAGGGGCGGCGCGGCAGGCGGCTGTGGCGGCGGCGGCGCGCGAGATGCGGCGGGGACGCAGGCGAGCAGCGGCGTGGGCGGCGAAGCAAAGCGGCGGCGGCGGCGTGGATCGGACGCGGTCGGCAGAGCGAGGCGCGGTGGCGCGGATCGGACACGGTCGGCAGAGCGAGGCGCGGTGGCGCGGCGAGGAGAAGAGGAGAGGAGGCGGGGCCCGGGGCGGATTTATAGGGAGGGGAGGCGGAGGCGTGGAGTTGGGGGCAAGGCGATGCGGGGGTGGCCGGGTCGGCCACGGCGGCGGCGGACGGCGTGCCCGAGCGGGACTTCCGCTCGGGGAAGGAGAGGGGCGGCGCGCTGGGCTGGGCCTTGGCCTAGCAGGAGCTGGGCCGGCCCAGTCGGCGACGGAGCGTTTTTTTAAAAACATTTCCAGACAAAAAAAGATAATAAAACAAAATAAATAAAAATATTATATAGGCATATAATATATCAAAATTTTCAGAAAAAGATTTTCTACGACATGAACATTTTTGTAAAGTCAAATAAAATCCAGAAAAATTCAAATAATTCAAATAGTGCTGCTGCCCTAATAAAATCCAACAAAAATCATTTTAAAAATACCAAAATGATTTCAAATTAATTTTTCTCCAATTTTCTGTTGTAGGGAATCATGTTACCCTAATTTCCATATTTTTTATTTTTGGAGAAAAATAATTTGAATAAAACTCAAATAATTCCAAATTGAAAATAAATTCAAAAGAACTTTGAATTTAATTCCTTGAAACTCCCAACTCATATTTCATATATTTTGAAGAAGTCATATTATCTTCTCTCGTGAAAATCATTGAGTTGCATAAAGTTTCAAATTGGAAATATTTCCAAATGAAATTCAATTATTTTCAAATACCCTTTCATTTAATTTAAATGGAAGAAGTCATATCATCTTCGCTCAAGGGTTTTGTATTTGAAAAGAATTTGAATTCATGGAGGTCAGAAAGCAAAGATGAAAGTTTGGGAAAGTCCTTTTATTCCCTCTCATTTAACTTTCAAAAAGTTTCGAATTCACTCACTTTTAGTCAATCAATCAAACAATCAATCAAAACTATCTATTTATTATAACATTCCAAAATTTAGAATTTTGGGATGTTACAATGTCCTTGAATGAGTAAAATATGCAACCAACATGCTCACACAATAAAATGGCAATTGAAATATGTGACAAAACATGCACACCCAATTCTAGCATCTAACAAGCAATTTGCGATGACTAGGTCATCTATATATGAGTATATTGACTTAGGAGTCAAATGAGAACATTTGATCATAGGTCATACTCATCGTTTAAGCTCAAGTGGGGTTACCACTTTTACATAAAGCATCGTTGTGCTCACATCATTAGAGTCGCTTTAGCTCAAGTCTTTGAGTAAAGCTCCCCCTAGATGTGATATCCCCCCGAAGAGGGATGAACTAACCTTGGGTTTTGTCGATGATGACTTCATGTAGATGTTGAAGATGTGGATGCTCAATGTTGATGTAGATGACTTGGAGCTATCCTTTTGAGTGAATTTCACTTTCAATACCTACATGGGTTAGTCCCACAAGGAACAAGCAAGTATATCCATAGACATAGAGTGATGCACATGCAAGATGATGTCTATGAAAGCTTTTAGGTTACCTTGTCCCTTGACTTACCAACAAGAGGGTTTGTGACTCCTTGAACTAGTGCAAGATGTGGAAGTTGATTGCACTTGTTCTTGCCAAAATGATAAGAGTGAAGTTTGTTGGCGGAGTCACCCTCAAGAACTCTCTAGTTCTTCTTCTTTTGGAACCACACCATCTTGATGGGAATCCTTGGAGTTGTAGTCGTGCTTGATGAAGTGGAAATTGAAGTAGTATTGGGAATCCACTTGACTAAGGTCTTAGGAGCTTCTTCAAATGCATTTATTTCCTCTTGAAGCTTGTCCTTGCCTTTTTGCTTGTAGTCTTGTGGTGGAAGATCATCTTGAGTTTGTGTCCCCTTAAAAGAAGTTGGGTCATACTTCTCTTGTTGAGGAACAAACTTTGTCTTGGGGTATTGATCTTCTTCCCACTAAACTCCATTGGCATTGAACTTTCATTCAAAACCAACACCTTGATTCTTCCGGTGCCTTCCTTGCTTGCGTACAATCTCCTCAAATTGCTTACTTCCGGCAAGGCTTTTGTACACTCCTTTCTCTATGATTTCCTTCAATATTCTATTTTCTTGCTCAAGTGTAACTTGGCTAAGAGAATCATTAGTGGAATCGAGAGAACTACTAGAAGCAACAATATTGGATTTAACATGATCATTGTTACTACTAGAAGAAGAATCTTTCTTGTTCTTGTTACTAGACTTGACTTGAGGCATGTAAGTGGATAGGAGTAAACGTTTGGCAATGTAAGAAGAACTTTTCTTGCGGAGATCATCATTGATTGCCTTTAAAAGCTCATGCTCTTGCTCAAGATTGAGCTTTTCAAAGCGTAACTTCTCATGAGCCCTTAAAAGTTCTCGATGATATTCGAAGATAGTTTCATGAGCTAACTTAAGAGTGTTTAGTTCTTTAGTTAGAGCCTCAATTTTCTCCTCATCATTGTCATTCATTTTAGCATGATTAATTGACGTTTCATCATAGGATTCATCACTAGAGTTGTCAACAAGTAAATCATCATCGCCTAGCAAGTCATCTTCATCACTATTAAAATCTACATACTCAGGATGAGTTACCTTAGGACCTTTGGCCATGAAACATCTTCCAATTCCTTCATTTGGCGAATCAAATATGTCATAGGAGTTGGTTGACACAAGTGCTAGACCGGCAACACCTTCATCTTGAGTACATTCGGAGTTGGAGTGATAACTTCTCTCGGAGTGGTTGTCGGAGTCGGAGCCGGATACCCATTCACCAACGTGAGCTTGATGTCTTCGTTTTGTGTAGCTCCTTGATGATTTTTCCTTCCTTTCCGAATCCTTGCTTCTCCGTGAGTATCTTCGTTCATAACGATCATCTCTACTCCTTCTCTCTCGCGATGGTGATTTCTCTCTTTTGCTTCTTCTTTTTGGAGAATCTTCTCTTCTTCTGTAGGGAGCCGTACACTCATTGGAATAGTGTCCGGGTCTTCCACAATTGTAGCAGTTTCGCTCTCGACTAGAAGATCTTTTTTCATTGTAGGACCTTGACTTGGAGCTTCTATCTTTGCTTCTACTCTTATAGAACTTGTTGAAGTTCTTTACCATTAAGCTCAGTTCTTCATTGAAGTTTTGTTTCTCACTTGATGATGTGAGGGCTTCACATGAGGCTTTGTAAGCACAACTTGATTTGTTGTGAAGTTCCTCTTTATCCTTGAGTGACATCTCATGAGCAACAATTCTTCCAATGACTTCCGTTGGCTTGAGATCTTTGTAATTGGGCATCATTTGGATCAATGTGCACACGATATCGTATTTTCCATCCAAGGCTCTTAGGATCTTCTTGGTGATGAATCTGTCGGTCATCTCTTCACTCCCTAAGCCGGCAATCTCATTTGTGATGAGATCAAGCCTAGAGTACATTTCAGCGACACCTTCACCATCCTTCATTTTGAACTTGTCAAGTTGACTTTGAAGCACATCCAATTTGGATTCCTTGACGGAGTCGGTACCCTCGTGCATATCAATCAAAGTATCCCAAATTTCCTTTGCATTCTCAAGACGGCTGATTTTCTTGAATTCTTCGGGGCACAATCCGTTGAAGAGAATATCACAAGCTTGAGCGTTGTATTGTAGCATCTTCAACTCATCCGCGGTAGCTTCACGGTTTGGTTCTTTCCCGTCGGAGAAGTCACCTTGCAAGCCAACACACACAATAGCCCAAACGGCTGGGTTATGTCCAAGAATATGCATTTTCATTTTATGCTTCCAACTAGCAAAGTTAGTACCATCAAATTAAATGGAGACCAAAGCTCTGATACCACTTGTAGGATCGGAAGTATGTCTAGAGGGGGGGTGATTAGACTACTTGACCAAATAAAAACTATGCCTTTTCCCAATTTTAGTTCTTGGCAGATTTTAGCAACTTTAGGACAAGTCAAGCAATCATGACACAATTCAAGCAAGCATGCAAAGAGTATATAGGCAGCGGAAAGTAAAGCATGCAACTTGCAAGAATGTAAAGGGAAGGGTTTGGAGAATTCAAACGCTATTGGAGACACGGATGTTTTTCCCGTGGTTCGGATAGGTGGTGCTATCCTACATCCACGTTAGTGGAGACTTCAACCCACGAAGGGTAACGGTTGCGCGAGTCCACGGAGGGCTCCACCCACGAAGGGTCCACGAAGTAGCAACCTTGTCTATCCCACCATGGCCATCGCCAACGAAGGACTTGCCTCACTAGCGGTAGATCTTCACGAAGTAGGCGATCTCCTTGCCCTTACAAACTCCTTGGTTCAACTCCATAATCTTGTCAGAGGCTCCCAAGTAACACCTAGCCAATCTAGGAGACACCATTCTCCAAGAAGTAACAAATGGTGTGTTGATGATGAACTCCTTGCTCTTGTGCTTCAAATGATAGTCTCCCCAACACTCAACTCTCTCTCATAGGATTTGGATTTGGTAGAAAGAAGATTTGAGTGGAAAGCAACTTGGGGAAGGCTAGAGATCAAGATTCATATGGTAGGAATGGAATATCTTGGTCTCAACACATGAGTAGGTGGTTCTCTCTCAGAACATATGAGTTGGAAGTGTAGATGTGTTCTGATGGCTCTCTCCACGAATGAAGAGGAGGTGGAGGGGTATATATAGCCTCCACTTAAAATCCAACCGTTACACGCAATTTACCAATCTCGGTGGGACCAAATCAACAAACTTGGTCAGACTGAAAAGGTAAACCTAGTGACCGTTAGAGTTTTTCGGTGGGACTGACATGCATCTCGGTAGGACCGATATGGTTAGGGTTTGGGCATAACGTAATCTCGGTGAGACCGATTACACAAACTCGGTGAGACCGATTTGGTAATTAGCTAACCAGAGAGTTGGTCAGGCAAACTCGGTGGGACCGATTTGCTCTTTCGGTGAGACCGAAAAGTTACAAAAGGGAAACAGAGAGTTTGCATTGCAATCTTGGTGGGACCGATCCGCTCTTTCGGTGAGACCAAAAAGTTACGAAAAGGAAACAGAGAGATTGCAATCCCATCTCGGTGAGACCGAGATCCCTATCGGTGAAACCGATTTGCTAGGGTTTTGGCAGTGGCTTATGACATATGAAGACTCGGTGGCGCCGGATAGAAAGAATCGATATGACCGAGTTTGGCTTAGGGTTTAGGTCATATGTGGATATGGGAAAGTAGTTGAGGATTTTGGAGCATATCATTAAGCACATAAGGCAAAGAGCTCATTAAGCAACACCTCATCCCTCCTTGATAGTATTGGCTTTTCCTATGGACTCAATGTGATCTTGGATCACTAAAATGTAAAATGAAGAGTCTTGAGCTTTTGAGCTTGAGCCAATCCTTTGTCCTTAGTATTTTGAGGGTTCCACTTTCACCATTCATGCCATGCCAATCATTGAGCTTTTCCTGAAATAGTTATCTTGGAATATCATTAGCTCAATGAGCTATATGTTGTTATGAATTACCAAAACCACCTAGGGATAGTTGCACTTTCAGTAGTTCAGATTATAAACACTAAATGATGCAAGCACCAAAAAACACAAAATGCAACATGGTGTACAAGGACTACAAACATGGTCTGTACCTGCTTGAATTATTCGTTCTCTGGCTGAAAATATCAAAGTGTAATTGCACATATAACCAGTGCGCAAACTGCATATCAATATATCTATCCTGCACAAGTATGCCAATAGTTTCAAACAACAGATTAGAAAAGTATTTATGCTATGTTTTCATGATACGGGGATTTTCTGGTAGATGGCCTCGGCGTTTCCTCAAGCTATGAAAATGCACTATAATTTGCTTGTCATCAATGCCTGCAAATCTCTGTCTCTCTCAACATGGTAGATCATCATTAGACACTAAGTCCTTCAATGAGCTTGCAAAATGCTTGCATTAGATCCCTCATTAGACACTATATGTTCATCACCAGGAGCATGTAAAATGTTTGCATCAAATCCTTCATTAGCAGTCTGTTCATTAGACACTTCAGGATCAAGAACAACATGAGCTTGTATGTTTGCACCGGAAACTTGATTAGATACATCAGATTCAGTCAGTTTAGTATTGATTGAGGGAGTTATAAAATAAGTAGAAATTGGTTTCATTTTCTCATAGATTCCCTATACATACAAGCAGCTTTACAACACCGTCAGGTTTAACTATTGGCCAGAAATTGAAGAGTTGAATTAGATATAATCAGGGATGTGATGTACCTGCTCGTTGCACATGCTACTCTTGCAATTAGCGACTATCCGTTTGCGCAAGCTCGATGCCATGCCCGTGCTGCCGCCGCTGCCTCCCACGCAGGCTACACCCAGGGTTGGATCTTCATCTTCTTGTCCTTCCGTTCGCTTGAAGCCCGGCAACCGCCCTCCAACGAGGGCGCGAGGAAGTGCTGTGTCGGTCTGTCCAGCGGCGGCTAGGTTAGGAGCGAACCAGACTGGAGGCTGGAGCGAATGAATTGGGATTTTTCCTGCTGTCGATCGATATGGGAGGCGCTCGTTTGGGCCGCGAGCCTGCTACAGGGCCTGCCTTGCACTTATGTTATTGGCCCATCCAAATTGAAACATTTTTCTTCATTTTTTACATTGCCTGCTCGTGCGTTGGGACGAACAAAACTAGCGTGGGCCAACCTGGACGACTCAAACTAGGTGCACACTTTCCAGCCACCTGAGGCGGCCGCCCATACCAGCCCCTATGGTGGCGTCGCCCCTTTTTGCCTGTATGATTGGATAGTGAAAAATATTCCAGTGGCGCTTTTGATTTACCCACAGAATGGTTGAATTGCTTGTTTTTATGAACTGAGTTCGCCAATAATGTGAAGGATGCCAGTCTTTTCATCCTATTGTAGATTGCTTAGATCTCGATATGCCAAAAGTAATCGCATGAAATATACAGTAAAAGCCAGTGTGATGTGTTTGGCTACAACTAGTCTGACTACACGTCCTCATATAACATATCAATGACACACCATCTTACCAGATTAACCATTCGACTTACCCATGCAGTGTGGGAAGAAAGAAGTAGTGGGACTGCGTATCCAAGCAATTGATGCCATGGACTCCTGCGTACAACCATGTAAGCGAAAAAGAAGTTGCAGTGTGCCTGTACAAAGAACTAGCGTAAGTTCAGTCACCTGCTTCTCGGAATTTTAGTTAGCCACTTATTGCAAAATTGTTCAATTACGTTGCTTGGCTTAATTTAGTTTGCTACTGATTACATTATGGCACAGCCTATTAATCATATTGTAGACTGCGCCTATCTATGTGTTTGATACTTACTGATAAGAATTACCTGTTTGCCTTAACTTAAATATCTACTTGTTTGTTTAACTGCTTTGCTGCTGCAACAGCGGGTTACAATGATGTTAATAACTACTTTTCAGCATCCAATTGGAACTCTTTAATTCCTTGTTTGTTTAACTGGTTTGCTGTTATAACTCCCAGTTGAGATGTTTTGCTAACTTCAACTTTTCTGAATCCAATCAGAACTTTAATGGCAAAACAGGTTAGCCCAAGATCAAAGAGCGAGGTCCCCATGGACGTTGCATCATCCCACAGCAGTGGCACCGGCCCAATCATGCATTATGAATTGCCAACTGCTGATGCTCCAGAGGCTAAACTAGTGGTAGAAAGAGATTCTGCTTCTGCACTTAGAGATGAAGTTGACATGTTGAGGAAGCAAACATCACAATCACAAGCAGTACTCAAGACAACCATTAAATATTTGGTGGATTTCAAAACGAAGCAAGCTGAGACTGGCCAGATTGTTAAGGTCCTCAAGGAAAAAAGGAAATTAAATTCCTACTTGGTAAATCATAGGTGAAATGTTCTTTCCATAGTTGAATAAACTTTGTGTTGTCTGTTCATGTAATCAATCAAACCATTTGTTTTAGAGATCATGTAATAATTGTTTTTTGTTTGTAATTTTATTTGAGCACAAGTCTGTATTAATTGATAAGACTCGGAGACATTTCGTTTGGATTGATGTGCCAGACCTACAAATATGCCAATCGGGCTGAATGTGCATTCAACAATACTAGTATAGATGGACCATAAGTGGCACGCATTGGAAAGGGCCAAGATGCTGGCTAAAAAAGGATGTTGTTGTAGCCCAAAAAAAGTACAGCGGCCTGGCTTATGTATGTTAGTTGATATTATTGATCCATATACTCTATAAGTGTTTATATTTCTGTTAGTTCCGTACATTCTTGGTTGATTGACTCGGTATTTGAATCTTGATACATCGCTTGTGTACATATCTAAATGGGATTACACATTATGCTGCGTGTGACATTTGAGTTGGACATGAAGTGTTCCAAATATTCGAATTCACCTTAAACTGGATTCTAGTTTCTGAATTTGAGTATCAGCATTTGTAAACCATATTCATATATGACAGTGGAATACATCTTTTCGTCCTTTTGAAGATATATAAAAACACATAGAATGATTTATAAAGATTCATATAGGAATACAAAATGGATTCGAAATTTAGTTGCCAGGGTAAACGTGGATGCTTATTGTCCCAAAATTTGAAAGAAACAGCAAAATGTCCACTCCCACATCGGCTGCCCGAAGCCTAGTGTTTGGGAGATGGAAATTACTATCTACCCATTACACGGACAATCCATCGGCCCGATTTCCACTGCTCTAAATAGGGGTAGGTTAGTAACTTCAATTAGACGTGACACGACCGCCTCTGAGCCCATTCTGACACGGTGGGCGTCAAACATGGGCGGCAAAACTCATTTGATTCAAGCTCGTCCGAAAGACCTCTGTTTCTCCCTCCTTTCCCCATTCATACACGGTGGGCGGCAAAACAAACTCTCCTCGTCCGAAATAGATGTAGGCTAATATTTTAAATAGGGGCAAATGTGTAACTTCCATCAGACGGGACACAACCGCCCTACCTGTCAGCCCCGTTCATACACCGTGGGCGCCAACCGTGGGCGGCAAAACACCCTCTCCTCGCTCGAAATAGTTACCGGCAAATATTTGGGAGATGCGAGATTACCGTCCTATCCCCAACCGACAAGACGTCCAAATTTGAAACGAGGGATAAGTTCGTAACTTTCCCATATTTCAGACAGGCGCATCCCAAAAACATGGTTCCCCATACCTCTCCCTCCATTTTCCCATTCATACACCGTCCATGCTAGAACACCCCATTCCCACACCAGCCTCCGTCCGCCACCCCATCCATCGGCGCCGTCCTCCACTACATCCATCGCCACCGTCCTCCACCATGCCGGAGCACCTACCAAGACTGCGTCGTCCACTGCTGGAGATGGACGTTTCTCATCCACGGCGACGGACCAATAGCCTTGCATCGCGTTCTCTCGCATCATCGGCGCCGTCATCCTCTTTGTCGGGGCCGCTCACACGACCTTCTCTTCCACCGCAACGGGACTTATCCCCCGATGCATCCGTCTACCGTCGCAGATCTGCTTCAACGCCACCGACAGCCATCGCACCCCCGATGCCTACACGGCGCCGCAAGAGAGGTGGTACTTCGTATCTCCTCAACTTTTTGATCTCAACCAGAAAATAGATCTTAAATTGGTTACTCTACTTTCTTTTCAGCCCTTAGAATTTAGTTCTTAGTTCGAAGCAAACAATGGATGCTAAATATCATCTCTCCGGTTTGCAGCTTCTAATCTGCCATGGCACAGCCATAATACGGTTTAATTGATCATGCTTAGGGTTTAATTGATCATGTTGGTTCCATGGTGGTTTCTTTAATAGAAATCAGAGGGGAAACCCTCTTTTGCTAAAAAAATATATGCTTAGAGTTTCCCCCTTTTATGATCACTATACGATTAGAATACGTGCTTCATTTCATAATAACACTGCTCCACCCATCAAGCTAAACATGCTTAGTTGTTCAAATACGAATATGATATTATTAAAACAGAGTTCTTTAATTGGTCAGCTAAATGTTCCTAAATTAGTTTCGAAAATGCATGTTTGCCGCTCGGGTGTGTATCTCTGTGTGTGGTCTGGTCAGCACGGTTGGGG
Organism: Aegilops umbellulata; assembly: GCA_032464435.1. Lineage (NCBI taxonomy): Eukaryota > Viridiplantae > Streptophyta > Magnoliopsida > Poales > Poaceae > Aegilops > Aegilops umbellulata. The sequence goes on along the minus strand of CP136055.1, from coordinate 561,825,301 downwards.
AGGTGAACTTTGCATATGCAGGGGTTTATAGGGAGACACTCTCTGAGTTGAAACCGCAATGCATTCCATAGATAATCTGACTACTTTTTATGTTTTCATAAATCTCAGGTTCTGAACAGCATCATAATGATTATGAGCTTGCGCGCATGAAAAGAATAAAGCAGAACAATGCCATGGCTATCAAACTTGGCATTAAGGGACTGAAATCAAGTCTGGATGCAATGCAATGCAAACACTCTCCACCTACAGATTCGTGCTCAGAATATGATCCTAACAGTGATTCTGAGCTAGAGGGAGACCTAAGTCAATGTAGCTCCCTAGTGGAGGAGTCAGAGGAAGATGCCCTATCTTATTCACCCATCAAGGTACTTGCTCTAACTTTCCAAGGTTAGATTGCTCGCACATATCTTGCAACTGATGCTTTGCATTGCTTCTACTTTGTTGAACTGCCATTAGCTTAGTTTACACATCGTGTATGTGAATACGCCCTGCCTATCCATTTTCAGTACATATTCCATCTGTCATCATACCATATTTATCCATTCAAATGCTGTTCTTGTGTATCAGACGTTCAAAAGGAAGAGGGCGATTGCTGATCGTGGAGGAGCACAAGCAAAGTATTTGGAAAAGGTAGTGGCACCTGATAAATCAAATAGCCCATTAGGTGTAGTTGCAATATCACCTGACCCACAAAATACCCCAACTCTAGCAGACTCTAGCCCTACTACACTGGTCATTTCTGATGCCCCAACTCAGCAGACCCCAACTGTAGCAAACAGTATGATTATGCCAGTTGACATAGCACCAGCTGTACGATGCAAAACCCCCATTCCAGCAAAGAGTACACCAAATCCAGTTGCCAAATCAATTTTCAAACTAGAGAGAGCCCCAATTGCAGCAAATAGGACCCCTGTTCCATTTCTTCCCAGTTTAGAAGACGAAGCTTATGTTGTGGTCAGGAACTTTGGGCGCATCTTTCCTTCATGGAAAGATTATACCGCAGACACAGAACAATTTCCAGTCTTCCTCCGCAACTTACGCGTAAGTAATGTACTAATGTTATTCATGGTCATTACTGCATATGTTTCTGCTGATAGAAGACACAAGATTTCATTCTTTTAAATAGGCGAGGCGCAAACTGGATTGTGATGACGAGCAAGGGTTGGTTGCGCTTTTCAAGCACTCGTTGATGAAGTATCGTTCCTACCTGAGGCAAGCGCACTTCGATGGCAAGCCTCTGAACGAAATTTCTGTAAAGTCTCCGGTGCTACATTTATCCGATGGTGACTGGAAAAATCTTGTTACACATTGGTCTCGGCTGCGGCGTAAGGTACTGTCTATGATATCACATCACAATTTGAACTACATTTTTGCATTTGCCTTAATGTCTCACTTGTACGAAAACTGTTAGCAGAAGAACATCCGTTTTCAAGGGACCACAGAATCTCGCAACTATACTGCACACTGCATTGCTCTTGTGAGTACATCTTGCCCTGTATGACCATATTTACTTTCATAGTTGTTTGATTATGTAGCATCACTGCACATGTTAGCCTCGTAATCGTCCATTTGGTGGACGTTATAAGATCCGTATGAACTCTTACATAAATTTAGAATCAACCCAATGCTTTTGAAGAGGTTTAGCTCTGTAGTCCTCTTGTAAGGACTGAACGTGGTCTATCACTGTACTTACATTAACAGCTACTCCCTCCGTCCCATAATATAAGAACGTTTTGTATAGTACACCAGTGTTCAAAACACTCTTGTATTATGGGAAGAGGGATTGGTTCATTTTGTAGCATTCTGCATCTTATCTCCCTCGCCCACCATTTACTAAAAAAGATTAGATCTATATTTAATCTTACCAACAAGTAGAATACGCAGACAATGCCAGTGCAGAAGTGTAGCCCATTGCTCTTGTCAGTACATTTAGTCCTGTAACGCTTGTACTTCCAGGGATTGGTAGTTGATTTTGTAGCATCAATCTGCATCTTATCTTCATTATCCTCTACCCCTTCCAGTATTATCATATCTATAATTACTCTCTACAAAATGTAGAGTACAAGCAATGCTTATGAAGAAGATTCTGTGCTGAAATTCTTGAGTTATCCTTCCCTTGACATGGAGAAGGGCATTATAAAGCCGGTGTTAACTGTTAATGTAAGTCAGTCCTTCTAAAGCCTTTATCCTCAACAGCTGTTTAATTTTCTCATACTCCCTATCGTTTACTGCTGGTTAGTTTGCTGTTTCTACCAAAATGCATGTTCGTAAGAACCGTAAGTTCTAAGTTTTACTTGTAAAACCAAATTCCTTATTCATACCATGCACATTACTTAATACTCCCTATATGTATGCTTGTTTATGTGGATCTATAATCTAGTGTGTGGTGAAGCAGCCCACGTTTGCACCTTGTCATATCCTGTTTTATCTTACTGATGTGGCTGATGATATGAACAACATGCCATGCACATTATCCAAAATAGATACAATGATTTTCTTTGCCCTTCATCTATGCTTGTTATGTTGACATGGTAATCCAGTAGTGTGGTGAAGCTCCCCGCATTATGAACAATGCCAAATTATGCTATTGATATTTTGAACATACTCTTTATTTTCTAATTTGAAATTGGATAGAATTGACAGAACAGTTATCATCTTTGTTTATACACATGGAAAACCTGTCATCTCTCTACTTTGTTTCAAGGTGATATGCCTGATGGCATGCACAAGTCTGCTGAAGGCTGTGAGACAAACCCAACATATATGGAAGCAAAGAAGGCAAAACATCTTGAAGATAGCGAGACAACCCCAAAGTCTTGTCTTGAAGCAGTGTTCAAGTTACTTGACACTAACAGTTAGACAAGCTCACAGAATTCGTTGTCTGAATCGGTTCGACTTCTTCAGTCCCAAGTTCTAGCAGATAGGCATTCTGCAACTCAACTTCGACTTGAAGTCCTATCTCTAAGAAAGATTGCGGAGAACACCAATGAGAACCTCATCGCTAAACAGCTACACCTGGAAGCTATGACCGACATGCTAGGCCGGTCTCACAGCCTTGCTCAGCAGCTTGCGCGGCAGTTCCCATGAAAGGCTAACCTTTCTTGAACTGTCTTGGAAGTGGTCTCGGTTCAGTATTATTTTGTTACGCTGCAATGGTGCCCAGTTTTTGTAATCTGCTTCTACGTTGCGCTTTATGATCACTGGTGGCGAACTTCGATGCCCAGTGGATGTAATATACCTTAAACCCTTTATTGTATAGTGTAGGTTTATTCTAAGTTACTATGCCGTAATGTCTTTATTGTATAGAGTAGCTTTGTTCTTAATTCATACTAGTTACGCAGCAGCCCGAAATGAACCCCGGCCCATGATTGTGCGAATCAAATCATGGGCTTTTGACAGGCCAAAATTGTCTCAGTCCTTGTTTGGCCCAATCAGATATCGGCTGCGAGCAGGCCGGATGCAAACAGGGCTGTAGTTAGGCCCAACTATATGACGAGCTTTTAACAGGCCGAAATTAATATAGGGCTGAAATGTTAAACGGGCCCTTAACATGCCAAAACTAATATCAGGCCGAATTACTAAGTGGGCCTTTAGCAAGTGGGCCCAAAAGCATAGTGTCCAGTTGACGGGCTGAATCTGATATGGGCCATAATTGAGCCCAAAGCCTCTTAAAGGGTCGGACCTGATCTGGGCCGTAATTTGGCCCAGATCGTGGTAGGCTTTTTACAGGCCGGATCTCATATGGGCCACTATTAGGCCCGGAGCGTGGCAGGCCATTAATGGACCGGATCAAATATGGGCCGGCATTTGGCCCAAAACATGGCAGCCAGTTAATGGGCCGGCCTACTAGGGTCCTCAAAATCTTGTGGGCCTACAGCTGGGCCGGCCCATTAATGTCGGTGAAATCTCGTGGGCCTTTAGCTGGGCCGGCCCATTATGACCCGCAAGAATCTTGTTGGCTTTACCTGGGCCGGCCCATTATGGCACACAAAAATTTTGTGGGCCTTTACCTGGGCCGACCCATTATGGCCCGCAAAATCTTGTGGGCCTTTAGCTGGGCCAGCCCATTACGGTCCGCAAAATCTCATGGGCATTTAGCTGGGCTGGCCCATTATGGTCCGCAAAATCTTGTGGGCCTTCAGTTGGGCTGGCCCATTTAAACTTGATGGGCCGGTCCACGTGTCAACATATCATAGGCGCGTCTCGCCCATTGGATGAGTTGACACGTGTCTCCTCCAGCCAATGATGATTTTACACGTGGAAAATCCCCATTGGTCGGGGTTATTAACGGGTTATAGGATCCAAAACCCGGCCCGATAGCTTAACGGCGTTCCGTTACGGTGGATGCCACGTGTCAGTCACCCTTGACGAAAGCACTTCTGTGACGCGCGATTTATTGTCATGGAAGTGGACACTTCCGTGATGATAATTTTGGTAATGTCATGGAACACTTCTACGACAACACAGGTATGACTATCTTGATTCTGTCATAAATTTGTCATGGATGTATATGCATGACAAAAAAAGCGACCTACTGTGACAAACACGTATCATCACGGAAGTGTTTTTTTTTTGTAGTGACAGGGTGCGCCCTGATGCCTTGTGGGCCCCTCGTGGCTTCGTCTGACCTAATCTCACCTCTATAAATTTTCTGAAATTCGGAAACCAACAGAGAGCCACCCAAAACACTTTTTCTGTGCTGCAGATTTCTATTCTTCCGCGATCCCGGCCTTTTCCGGTACTCTGCCGGAGGGGGAATCGAACACGGAGGCCTTCTACATAATATAGCTATAATGATCTTGGATGTTCACCATAGACCTACGGGTCCATAGCTAGTAGCTAGATGGCTTATTCTCTCTCTTTGATCTTCAATACAATGTTCTCCTTGATGTTCTTGGAGTTCTATCCGATGTAATCTTCTTTTCAGGTGTGTTTTTTGGGATCCGATGAATTGTGGTTTATGATCTGAATATTTATGAGAAGTAATGGAGTATTTTCTGAACTTTATTATGCATGATTATTATAGCTTTGTTTTTTCCCTAGATCTATCACTACTGCAGGATCCTGCTAACGCAATATACTACAATCAGATACCCTTCGACGAAACTGTGTGCGATGCATTAATCGAAAAATGGTGATGTAATAAAACCGTCAATGATACGAAACATTTGCGATGGCGGAGACATCAAACACAATTCATATTATAGTTGCGTGTGCAATGTATGGCATACAGTTCACTCGAATGAACTGTTTGCGATGAGGCAACACAACAGAAACGGTCAGCCAGATCAAGGTGTGTGCGATAGAGGGCATACAGTTCACTTGGATGAACTGTTTGCGTTGAGCCAAGAGAACAGAAACGGTTCGATTTAACAAGATGTGTGCGATACACAACAAACAGGTCCGTAATCAGAAATGTGTGGGAAGACCGATAACAACACAGACGATTCTGACTAATAAGCCGTGTGTGTTGTGGGGAAACGCTTGCTGGTGTACAATTGTCAGCGATTGATGAAATCATCACCGATGGGTTCCCTAGTTTACTCCGTGTGCCATGTGATTTACTCTGTCTACATAAGAACAATATATATAACCAAAATAAACATCCAATTACATAAGTGACTATACAAAACATTTGGACACAACTCAATAAACAATTACATGCATTCTAAACTAGGAGAAATGATCATCTAATCATCTACTTGTTGTGACGCTGCCTCCACTGCTTTGTGGCTCGACAATCCCTTGTCTGGGGCAGGACGAATGCACTTCCTCATGTCCACGATCCGCCTGTACATCTCATAGCTTGTGTACACGTCCTTGGCCGCGTACTTGACATGTTCTTTAGCTAGTCTCTTCTCCTAGACACTGTGCCAGGTGAGATCTTGTCCTTCTTTGCTCTCATCCTTCATATTCATGTAGTAGGGGTCGATGATGGCCAAGGCGAGATCAACCAGGAGTCCTGATTGTTCTTCGTGCTGCCCCAGACCGTGTAGTGGTCACGGATGTCGACAAGATTCCGGCAGGCCAAGCTCGAAACCTTGAGTGCTTTTAGATCGTTGTCGGTGTCCACCGTAGCAAAACTGTAGTCGAGGTTGTTGATAAACCGAGTGAACACTCGGAAGGCCTAGTGGCCAGGTGGTAGTGGTAGACAAGGATGTCATGGCACACGCACAACTGGGCCATGGCAACCTTCTGATCATGCCCGGCACGACCGCCGGTGAACTCGAGGTTGAAGCCGACCACTTGGTACTTTTCCTTAGCAAGCAACTGCTCCATAGTGTGGATGGACCTCTCCATCGAGACCAACTCGTTTGTATACAACACCAGGAGGTACTTCCCCCTCACGCGGGTGTCCACTACATGAGGCGTGGTGAGCTGATGCCCGTTGTCATCGTCAGCCGCTGGGAGCGCCATTGGAGCCACGAGGAGCGCCATTGGAGCCGTTGTATATCCTCTCTGTATGTGTCATCGTGGGTGTGCTTATTGTGTCATGGGGTGTGAGAGATTAAGGTAAATGTCCGCGGGAATAAATATGGGGCCCGGGCGGCCTGGATTCTCTGCACGTCAGCATGGTAGTTTTTGCAGCGTGTTGATACGTCTCCAACATATCTATATTTTTGTATTGTTCCATGTTGTTATATATAGTATCAATCTTGGATGTTTTATATGCAATTATATGAAATATTATATCATTTTTTGGGACTAACCTATTAACTAGTGCCCAGTGCCAGTTGCAGTTTTTTGGCCTGTTTTTGGTTTTCTAGAAAATCAGTACAAACGAAGTCCAAATGCCACAAAAAAATTTGGAGATTTTTTCTGGACAAAAGAGACCGTGGAAGCTTCAGAAGAGGGCCAGAAAATGGAGGAGTAGCCCACTAGGTACCAGGGCATGCCTTGGTGTGTTGTGGGGCCCATGTCTAGCATTTTGACCTAATTCCGCCTCTATAAATTTTCTAAAATCAGGAAACCAACATAGAGCCACCCAAATTACTTTATTCGCCTCCGCAAGCTTCTGTTCTCGAGAGATCCCATCTGGAGGCCTTCTCCGGCACTTTGCCGGAGGGGGAATCAATCACGGAGGGGCTTCACATCAACCTTGCTGCCCTTCCGATGATGTGTGATTAGTTTACCATAGACCTACGGGTCCATAGTTAGTAGCTAGATGGCTTCTGCTCTCTCGTTGATCTTCAATATAATGTTCTCCTTGATGTTCTTGGAGTTCTATTCGATGTAATCACTTTTTGGTGTGTTTGTTGGGATCTGATGAATTGTAAGTTTATGATTAGATTATCTATGAATATTATTTGAGTCTTCTTTGAACCTTTTTTATGCATGATTATTATAGCTTTGTATTTCTCTCCGATCTATTGATTTGGTTTGGCCAACTATGTTAATTTTTCTTGTAATGGGAGAAGTGCTTTGTGATGCGTTCAATCTTGCGGTGCTCAATCCCAGTGACAGAAAGGGACATGACACATGTTTGTATCGTTGCCATTAAGTATAAAAAGATGGGGTTTATTCATATTGATTGAGTTTACTTTGTCTACATCATATCATCTTGCTCAAGTCATTACTCTGTTCTTATGAATTTAATACTCTAGATGCATGCTAGATAACTATCGATGTGTGGAGTAGTAGTAGTAGATGCAGGCAGGAGTCGCTCTACTTGTCTCGGATGTGATGCCTATATACATGATCATTGCCTTAGATATCGTCAAAATTATTTGTTTTTCTATCAATTGCCCAACAGTAATTTGTTTACCCACCGTATGCTATTTTCTCGAGAGAAGCCTCTAGTGAAAACTATGGACACCGGGTCTATCTAAATCATATATTAAAATCCAAAAATATATTGTTGCACTTTTGTTTCATTATTTTATTTTGTATTTTATTTATCCATCTATCATTATGATATTTGATCCTTGCAATTAACCGCCAAGGGACTGACAACCCCTTGTTTGCGTTGGTGATACGTCTCCAACGTATCTATAATTTTTGATTGTTCCATGTTGTTATATTATCATTCTTGGATGTTTTACAATCATTTTATAGAAACTTTATGTCATTTTTTGGGACTAACCTGTTGACATAGTGCCCAGTGCCAGTTGCTATTTTTTGCTTGTTTTTTACTTTGCAGAATATCGGTACCAAACGGAGTCCAAATGTAGCAAAAAAAATTGGAGAATTTTTCTGGACCAGAAGACACAAGATGGGGCAAAGAAGTGCCAGAGGGGAGCCCCGAGGGGGCACAACATACCAGGGCGCGCCCAGATGGGTTGTGCCCACCTCGGTGGCCTCCCGCACTGCCTCTTCGCTCTACAAATATCACAATATTCCAAAAACGCTAGGGGAGTCAACGAAACACAATTCCAGCTGTCACAAGTTCCAGAACCACCGGATCCAATCTAGACACTAACACAGAGGGGTTCATCATACTCATTGGTGCCTCTCCCATGATGCGTGCGTAGTTCATCATAGACCTACGAGTCCGTAGGCAGTAGCTAGATTGCTTCTTCTCTCTTTTTGATTCTCAATACAATGGTCTCTTGGAGATCTATTTGATGTAACCCTTTTTGCAGTGTGTTTGTTAGGATCCGATGAACTTTGAGTTTATGATCAGATCTATATCCATGAATATTACTTGAGTCTTCTTTGATCTCCTATATGCATGATTACTTATAGCCTCATATTTCTTCTTTGAATCTTTGGTTTAGTTAGGCCAACTAGATCGATTTTTCTTGCCATGGGAAGAGGTGCTTTGTGATGGGTTCGATCGTGCGGTGTTCTTTCCCAGTGACAGAACGGGCAGCAAGACACGCATGTATCATTGCTATTAAGGATAACAAGATGGGGCTATTCCTACATGAAAAGATCTCGTCTACATCATGTCATCGTTCTTATTGCATTACTCCGTTTCTCCATGAACTCAATACACTAGATGCATGCTGGATAGCGGTCGATGTGTGGAGTAATAGTAGTAGATGCAGGCAGGAGTCGGTCTACTAATCTTGGATGTGATTCCTATATAATGATCATTGCCTTGGATATCGCCATAATTATTCGATCTTCTACCAATTGCCCAACAGTAATTTGTTTACCCATCGTGTGCTATTTTCTTGAAAGAAGCCACTAGTAAAATCTACGACCCCCGGGTCTATTCTTTATCATATTTGCTTTGACATTTATTTTTATTTGCTTTTGTTTTCAAATCTATTATTCCAAAAACCCAAAAATTCCTTGCTTCACAATTTTTCTATTTATTTTGTTTCATGTTTTATCGAGATCTATTTATCCAATCTATCACAATTTTTATCCCGTCCACGCGACAATTAATGGCACTGTTACCCGTAGAGGGATTGACAACCCCTAATAAGCGTTGGGTTGCAAGTATTTGTTCTTTGTGTGCAGGTACCATTTACATAGTGTTGCTTGGTTCTCCTACTAGATTGATACCTTTGTTTCATAACTAAGGGAAATACCTACCGTAGTTGTACTGCATCATTCCTTCCTCTTTAAGGAAATACCGACGTAGTTCAAGCGACATCAGTTGGGTGCATGCATTTGTTGTTTTGTGTGTAGGTGCTGCTAACGAGGTGTTGTGTGATTCTCCTACTGGATTGATAACCTTGGTTTCTAATTGAGGGAAATACTTATCTCTACTGTACTGCATCATCCTCTCCTCTTCGGGGAAATCCCAATGCATCTCACAAGTAGCACATATAACTGCATCGTGGCGCCACATCCGGCGCAACCACATGCATATAATGGCAGCATGAATTTTACGTGATCATGCGCGAGCTCCAAACGCAAGGAGTGTGTGCGGCGGCCGCCTCAACCGCGAGCAACCACATGCACAGAGCAGTTGAACATGTAGGGAATGGTCGATCTACAAGGCGACCGACAGTTGCAAGCCGGCAGCATGATGTGAGACTATGTTGCATTCCACGTCACACGGTGAGCGAACAATCGTTCGCGACGCTGCGTAGAGAGCGGCCGTGTGCTAGGTACTTAAATCACAAACGCTTTCTATTAACCGTATGTGTACGTGTCATTTCGTCCTCCTCTCGCACGTATTGCCACCCCGCTGCCACAGAAGGCTTCGAGCGCAAGCTGGAGCACCGCACATGCGTTCTTTTGGCCAAACGGTGGCTCAAAGTGGCGCCAATGAATCTTCGATGATCCCGTTCCCACACAACCGCGCATGTTCTCGCGCACAGCCGCGCAAGCTTCCCGCCCGACTCGGCAAAATACCCCAAAATTCCAATGCTTACCGACCTGTTATATAAACCTTTACGGTCGGCAAGTCCCGCATCGCATTTTCGCATCCCTCCCTGTAGCTTATCTCATCTGCTACTCCCACAATTGCCAATGGCATCGGTCCAACATCGTCGCTCAGCCATTCCGCCGTCATCAGAGGACAGCTTTAGCTGGGAGGCTACACTACGGCGGCGGCGCAACCCCCGACATCGTGTAGTCACTACAAAAAAAGACACATCCGTGACATTTTGGGCCGAACGATTTTTTTTCCTGTCATACTTATGACACTTCTATGGCGAAAATTGTGACAAAACCCGGTATCATCATAGATGTGGTGGGCTCCTACTTCTATGATAAAAAATCATGACGGAAAATGGGCTTTTCATCCTGGGCGGGCCGGAGACGCAGCTGCTTGACATTCTTTGGGCCGTCCATGACAGAAAAAACCATGGTAGAAGCGAGGGCGAGGAAAATATCGGGGAGTTCCCGGTTACGGTGGGTTGTTGGGGGCCGAGCGATGCGCGTTTCTCTCGTACTTACGCGCATGTGTGCGAGGAGTTGGGCTCTAACTGAACCCGAGCGAGGCGTTGGGCTCTAATTAACTGAACCCGAGCGGTTGCACTACAGTCTACACATTACTTAACCCGAGCGATCGATCGAGCCCTTGCTGTTAACTAAACCCGAGTGATTCCTTCGCTACTGTTGCTAACTAAAGCCGATCGATACTGCCTTTGGATGAAGAGTGAGCATTGTTGGGGGGGGGGGGTTGGATGAACAGTTCCCGGTGGGGGGTTGGATGAACAGGACCCCGTGGTAGTAGAGGCCGTTGCCGCTGGATGAATAGTACCCCGATCGATCGAGCCAGTGGATGAACAGGACCTCGTGGAGGGCTGGATGAACAGGACCCCGTGCAAGGCTGCATGAACAGGACGACCCCGTGGAGGGCTAGATGAACAGTAGCCCGTGGAGGGGTGGGTGAACAGGACCCCATGAAGAGGGCTGGTTGAATAGTAGCCGATGGAGGAGCGCGCGGTGGAGGCTGGATGAATAGGAGCCCGTGGATGAACAGTCGGAGGTGGAGGCTGGAGGAGGTCGACGGTGGATGAACAGTAGCCCGCGGAAGCAGTCGACGATGGAGATGAAAAGTATTCCGTGGAGTCCCGTTTTGCAGTACACCACACCCCTCCCGATGAACAGGACCCCTGTTTCAACCCTAGCACTCCAACACAAGTCTGTTTCCGCCGTTTTGCGGTACGCAACATCCCTCCCAATCAACAGGACCCCGTTTCCACTGTAGGAGGTCCATTTCATCCATTTTGTGGTACGCCAGACCCCTCCCGATGAATAGGATCCCGTTTCGACTGTGGCCGGTCGAACACAAGGTCGTTTCCTCCGTTCTGCGGTACGCCAGGCCTTGTTTCCACCGGCTGTTCTGTCCAAACCGGTTGGCTCCCGACGAACATCACGCATTCCGTTGCCTCCAGATGAACACGACGCATTCCATTGCCTCCCCATGAACACGACGAAGACGCAGTTTCTCCGTTCTGACCCAGCCATGTACACGAGCCCTGGTCGGACGTATGCGCGAGTCAGCGTTTGAGACCCCGCCCGTATGTACGTACGTGGCCGTATTTTCTTTCTTGCACCCTGGCTGCTATACATACGTGTACATGCTACGTGCGTGCCTCTACTACGACACGTGCGCGCCTCTACTATGACACGTGCGCGCCTCTACATCGACCAGTATGTACGTACACGTTTGCGACCAGAATGACAATTCTACGTACGCTTCGACCAGGTGGGTCCGGACTGTCAGGCACTTCCTTCCGTGCGAAGATGTAGCTGGTGGATCCCATTAGTCAGGGGGGCGAATCAATTTTTTTCCCGTAATATGAACGCACTTACTTGCGTGCGAAGATGTAGCTGGTGGGTCCCAGCAGTCAGGGGGAGAAAACATTATTTTCAGCGTATAAAGGATGCAGTTGCATGCATGCCTCCATGGGCGTGGTGCATCCCCACTGTCTTCCTCTCACGTACAGTCATCTTCCGATGACTCTCGGTTGTTGACCATGTTGACCACACAATGTCGAGGACACCAAGGCCTGTGGACGAAGGCGAGGCCCCAGACTTGAACGACCCGGAGATGGGGAAGACGCGGCAGTGGAGTCGCAGATGGAGAGGAATGGGAAACTTGACTGGTTCGGGTGCGCGGCAGCACTGCCGCCCACGAGAGACGGGAGCAACAATAGAGGTTGAAGAAGGAGGACGACTATTGGATTAACATCCAACGATCCAGCTGCTAGAATCATTTTTTGATTAAGTTGACAAAGCCCTGCGTACACGTCTGCTTAGTAGGCCCACAAGCCAGCCACCAAATCTGCCGGGTCCCAGCTGTCATCGGGAGTAATGATTTTTTTCGCATAACAAGGAGGCACTTCCTTCCATGCGAAGATACAGCCGGTGGGTCCCAGCTGTCAGGGGGAGGAATCGGCTTAATAAGGAGGAACTTTCCTTGCGTGCGAACATGGACCTCGTGGGTCCCAGCCGTCAGGCTCTCCACATGCAGTCCTCTTCAGATCCATGCGCGCGGCAAGAACAACGGCATGTGCTGCAAGAGAGGCGGGTAGAGGATGCCCGCACCACCATTGAACGACCCCGGGAAGCTTGTCGTCAATCCGACGAGCGCAACTGTCCAGTTGTTGATGAGCCTGTAGTTGTTATTAGCGGGTGGAGGGACGGCCTGGCCATTGGCGGGGTAGCGTTTCGCTGAGGCGCACAAAACAATGCCGCTGGACGTCGGAGGCTGGAGCAGGCGGTCACGGCAGCGCTGGGGAAGAAGACAAGAGATTGAAGAATTATGCCGGCCGTTGGATGTAAATTCAACGCCTTCTTAGGCTTCGACCTACTGGCCCACATGTCAGCCAGTCCATTTGTTTTTTAGTCGATTTGGTGGGCTGGGTGAAACAATGATGTAGCATCTATGCATCCCGTTTATATATATGGTAGAACTTAAAGCCCATTTGCATTTTTCTCGAATTCGCGGACTTGCTGGGTTGGGTGAAAATATCATGTTGGGCTGGACGGAGAAATGATATAAAAACATAAACACATGATTGCACGTCTATTACTGCATTGGTCAGTAAAATCTTTGCAAGCTTATGTACGCAATGACTAGGAGTTAACTTGCCAAGTTATATATAAATAATAATAATTATTATTTTGTAAGAACTTTCAACTTATGAAATAAAATATCATTTTCATTTGATGAGTTAATAGGACGTGGGGTATTGTTAATTTTTAGGCTAAACGTGGGACAATTGAGTTGGTTCTAGGGAAAAGTACTAGGAGAAAACTCAGTTTACATCGAGAAAGAAAGTGGGAGAAAATTCAGATACGGGATTAATGAAAACGAAAAATAAAGGAAGTTGGAAGGTCTATAAAATGGTTGGACAAACAACAGGTTTAATGGAACCTTATGTTGTTTCTATATATATATATATATATATATATATATATATATATATATATATATGTGTGTGTGTGTGTGTGTGTGTGTGTGTGTGTGTGTGTGTGTGTGTGTGTAATAAAATAAGATATAAATATAGGTTCAATTTTGCATTCTTATAGAAAACGTAGGTTTAGTTTTGCATCCTTATAGAAAAATAGAACTGAACTGTGCGTCGTCTTGAAAAAACAAACATAACTTGGGTTGCTGATGTTATAGACAAGCTAGGTTGGGAGGCCCAGAGACCGCTTGATACCTGCTGGATCCAAAAAATGTTGAAACATGTCGTGGGCTGCCTATGTTAAACAACAAAACCTAGGCCATGGACCTGGTGGGCCCGGGACTGTCAGCCTCTCGACGAACAGTTGTCTTCTGATTCCTCTTGTTTTGCTGACCATGTTGGGAACGACAGACGGAGGCGCTGCGGCGAGAGCACCAAGGCGGAGGACGACGTCGAGACCTCGGACCGAATGAACCGGATCGGGGGAAGACGCAGGCGGAGGGGGTACGAGGGTTGACTTGTTCGGGTGCAAGGTGGGCCGGTATAGCCGCCGCCGCACAATGTGTGGGAGTAGAGTGATGGCGTGGCCAACGCCATAGGCCATGATGGCCAGCCGCAGTATAGGAAGAGGACGAAAGATTAAAAAAAATAAAGAAATATACAAATGGATAGCTGGTTGGTCCCATATGTCTGTGTACGAGACCTACTGGGTCCACGTGAGAAGGGGAATATGTTGGGAGGAAGAAGATTCAAAGCACGGCAGCCGAGTGAACTAGTTTTTTTAAATGGACAAGTGAACTAGTTACATACATAAGAAAATAGCCACTAAAAAAAGCAAACAGGTTAATGGGTTCTTAAAAGAAATATTTCGGACAAAAAAGATAATTACGACACATAGGATAATGCATGAAACACTCAGATGATAAAGGTGCTTACAAACAGATAAAGTACAACATCTAGACCTTCCTGGCACGCTTGATCATGACGCTGCGGTGGTCCGTGTACTCGTCGGTTACGGGAAGCAGACACGCCCTCATGTCCAAGATCCGCCTGTACATGTCGTAGCATGCGTATGCGTCCTTGGCCGCGTAGGTTATGTAGGCTAGATTCAGAGGTACCTCCCACGTGGTCAGGTCCTTGGTATCGTTGTCTTCTTTCGTGTTGGTGTATCAGGGGTCGATGATGGTCTCGGCGAGGTCAACCACGGAGTCCTTCTCCTGCCCGTTGCCGATGATCTTGTATTGCTTCTGGATGTCGACAAGCTTGTTGCAGCAGATGGCCGAATTGTCGCGTTCTTCCTTCTCTCCACCGTAGCGAAGGTGTAGTCGGCGCTGCTGATGAAACAGGCGAATGCTCCAGAACCTCTGATGGCCCTACAACAGTGGTAGACGAGAACCTCGTCCTGCACACATACCTGGGCAACGGCAATCCGCTGGTCCCTGTCGGGAGACGAATGGATGGGCACAAGGTCTAGTCTTGCGACCTTGTGCTTTCTCATCCTGTAGGTACTGCTTGAACTCGGCGAGGTAGAGCTTCACCGAGTCCGGATCGTTGGTCTACATCACATTCAACTTGGTGCAGCCATAGGACTGAACGGCGAGCTCAAAGGAGAACTCCTTGCTGAAGTCCATATCCAGCAGGCTCACCCCTCGGATCGCCATTGGAGTATCTTCAAGTGAACGAGTGGGTAGGCCGCGACAACAATTCATTTTTCAGCTCTTGGGGAACTGGATTCAATAGTAAACTGAGCGTGTATAGGCGACAATAGTTACTACCCCTCTCTCACCCGCTGCACGCCCGGCAGAAGATGCACCCTCGGCGCATTCAAATGCCTCCATTAAGAAACCTACTCCGGCCACACGTCGGTTCACGAGCGGATTTGTATTGGTACTCTAATAACAAGAGTTAGTGGTCACTTTACTTAAATTTAATTAGCTTTAATAGAAATTTATACTTCAAACAAGCAATGCATTGTCTCATTCTATCAGTGCCACAGGATCAACATGCACAACAATTTGAATTATTATTCTCAGGACGCACATGATCAACACATTTGTCGCACTTTCACACAGATAATACTACCAAGTTTGAACTGTTTGTTATGGTTGTTGTCCTCTGCATCATCATGCCATGTTTCCCAGCTTGCAAGATTCAGAACCAACAAATAAGATCCAAATAATATGTACAACAAAGATGCCTACACATCTCATTGATTCCCAGCTTGCAAGATTCATAACCAACAAATAAGATTCAAATAATAAGTACAACAAATATGCCTACACATCTCATTGATTCCCAGCTTGCAAGATTCAGAACCAACCCATTAGAGCCTTCTGATAAAGTGAATATCGGGATTAAATCCATCTTCGCTAGCCGTGTCATACAACTGAAGAACATGGTGAATGCTCTTGACCGTCACAACATCTGTAGTTGAGTATTCGTGTTTGCACATCACAAATAAGAAGAGCCCGATTACTATAATAATGGCACTCCTTGAACTCAACCTACAGCTCCACTCGAATGAGGCCTGCCTGGAGTTCCATGATTCAATTCATGCGCCTTTTTCTGCAGTTTACCTGAAATGAAGCAAAGATTGCATCATTCAGCTAGCAAGAAGTACTTGCTGTCGTGAGCTGGCAGGTTTTTCTTTAGTAGTTGCACTAAAATTGAGGAACATTAAGGTTGGTTGTCCGGCTCATGTAAGGTGCAACTATAATTTTCTTATCCTTTTGTGCAGTTCCACTAAAATAAAGTGCCATTGTGGTGACAGTGATGGCTCATCTTGCAAAGGCTAATAAAATGTTGCACGAGATTACCAGCAGAATTTGACGGAGATATTGGAAACTCCAATCACCATTTTGTGCAGTTCCACCAAAATTGAGAGATGTTGCCCACGTGACATTTTAGTTGAACTGCACAAGACACTCATTCCAAAAAACAGTGTTCTGTGCAGTTCACCAAAAGGTCACAATAGCAACAAGGTGAAATGGATATCCCTATCTGCATAAAAAGATAGAAAGTAAACAGTTGTTCATTAATAAGAATATACGAAACATACACGAAATGAAAAGAAGCATCTTAATTATGCTCATGGCAATCACGCAAGGACTATAGAAATTTTAAAACGTCAGCAATGCTTCATGTTATCGGAAGCATTACGATCAACAATGAAATTCGTCAAATATGGGATTACTTTAATGGTGGCATTGCTTGTTTACCAGATACAGTAAATCAACAACAACTAAAGTGTTGGTTTAAGGGCATGGGACCGTGGGGACACCAGGACAGTCGACAGCGTAAAGGAGCAACTTACTTATCATACTGGGGAAAATAATAGGAGTACCATTTGTAACAGAGTTTAATTGCATCATATCAATGGAGGCATTAGATTAACAATAATACTGGTTAGACATGTCCCTAAGGTAACAATGTGATCGCTTCATTTTACATGCGCCCTTACATTAGCAACAACAAAAAGGTTGGTATAAGGACATGCGACAGTGGACGCATCAGCACAATGTACCTACAAGGAGGCATAAAGTGGTGATGCCGAGTTTGTTCATGCTCTGTGAGGGCAGCAAATCTAATCCTGGAGACCTTTTACTATGTCAGGGTAGCAAATCTAATCCCGGAGACCTTTTACTATGTGAGGGCAGCAAATCTAATCCTGGAGACCTTTTACTATGTGAGGGCAGCAAATCTAATCCTGGAGACGTTTTACTATGTGAGGGCAGCAAATCTAATCCTGGAGACCTTTTACTATGTGAGGGCAGCAACTCTAATCCTGGAGACCTTTTACTATGTGAGGGCAAAAAATCTAATCCTCGACATACTCTGTTGACTTGTCCACCAACCGCCACTTTCTATCCTTTTTTCAACCAATAACAGATCTGTTCCTTATCCAGTTTGTACCGCGTTTTCACATTATTTCCCTTTTCAACCAAGAGATCGGTTGGGTATCCGGTCTCTACTACTTCCACCATATTATTTCTTCTTTGAATCAAGTCCTAGATTCATGCTACAACTTTCCCCCCTTTCTTCGTTGTTTGATCCAAGTCCTAGATTCGAATGCATGAAGTAGCTTTACCTCTAATAATCCTAAAAATTTAGGTGGCTTTGGAAGAGCTGATGGGAGTAGAAAAATATGCACATGCAGACACGTGGGGAGCTGGGGCAGTAGAGCAAGGCCGCTTTCGAAGAACTTATACCTGAGGGTCGTCGGGATGTCAGCGATGGCAGGTTGGATCTGCGCACAATATGCCAGGGAGGAAGAAGGGTCGGAGGACCTACGGAGCCGGTGCTGTGTTGGGGAGAACGGCACGGGCAGAGGATCGAGCCCCTCCGGCAGCTGTGGGTTTACTCCCTCGCCGGCGATGACCGCGTGAACGATGCACCTAGTCCTCTACACACACAAGCCGAAGGGATCCGGCCGGATCTGTGACCAGCGGCGAGAAGAGAGAAAATGTCGCTACCTCTGTCTTGTTTAGATCTGGAGGGGATGAGAGAGTGAAGAGAGCAACCCTAGTAAAGCAAGCACTCAGGCCCCTGCGTACATATATAGTGGAGTGATTATCTTGTTCTCTCCACAACAAGCGTTTCAATTTGTGTACGTGGCATTAAAGAAAAGAAACTCTCTATTTAAGGTGACTAACTGTGCGACTCCCACTTACTACTACTAGTAGTAGTATTGTTCACTTGTGCTCCCCGGCCCTCCATTCATTGAACAAGCTCGAACTATTTTCGCGTAGTTAAAAGTTGAGGGCGGGGCTTTTCCCGGGCAGTACGCGCGACAGTTTTCATGTAGGCGGTTTGACAGAGAGGCAAGGGGGTGAGGGAGTAGCGGATTCAACTTACTTACTGCTGGAAAGGTCGAGCTGTGCGATTTAACGACGCGTTACTATTGGAAAGACTTGCGATATGACTACTCACTATAGTCATGAATTACTGGCGGCACGACCGGGGAGATGCCCCCCTCCCATTCTGCACTCTAATCTGGTGCATGACACGCCGACCCGGATGCTGGCTCTCCCACATGTCGTCGAAGTACGTAGGAGGAGTGCGAACCACGACAGAGGAGTGCGAACCACGGCAGCCCAGTGAATCAGCAGTAGAAAACAATGTGCTGATATGGCGATAAAAAACAATGTGCTACGGTCCAGACTGTAGCATGTACAATACTACTCCTCTTGTTTGGATCCCCGAGTTAGAGCTAGTTTGGGTTGAAATAGCTCAAATTATCCAAACATGAGGGGTTAGTTTGAGCTAGTTTGCTCTAACCCAGCTAAAAAAACTAGCCCCGTGGAGAGGTTCTAATTGGGTTAGTTCTCCTCGGGCCCACTAAAAGAGAACTAAAAAATCTCCACTGCCCGCACCAGATCGCTTCCTCCGCCCCCTCGCACGACTCCTCTCTGTTCCCCATCGGGCCGCCCGCCCAAGCGCCGCTCCGCCACTCGCCCTCTCTCTCCTCAAGCCGCCCTCTCCCTCCGGCCTCTGCCGCCCTCCTCCGGCTGCCCTCTCCCTCCGGCCTTCGAAGCTCGCCCCACTCCCCCTTCACTGGTCATTTTTCTCCCTCTGTCATGCGCGGCGGTAGCGCATCTACCAGGGAGGTCGCGAGAGGGGTGAGTTTGTTCGTTCCTTCTCTGTCTCACAGCCATATCATCGATCTTGCTCGCTCTAGCGCTAATTCTGATTTGGAAAAGTAGATCCTGATTAAAGTTGGTATAGATTTGTGGTGCACGCATGGAATTGTTTGATGCTGCTTGAGGAGGTAATAAATCTTTGATTCAGTTCACCTTTCTAGGTATTTCAATTTCAGGCTTGCATTATTTCTATACGCCCAAAGAACCAGTTCACCTTTCTAGGTATTTCAGTTCCAGTCTTGCATTATTTCTAGAGGCCCAAAGATTCAGTTCACCTTTCTAGGTATTTTAGTTTCAGGCTTGCATTATTTCTAGAGGCCCAAAGATTCAGTTCACCTTTCTAGGTATTTCAGTTTCAGGCTTGCATTATTTCTAGAGGCCCAAAGATTCGGTTCGTAGTCGTTGGCAAGTGGCCCTGCTACCCATGCCGGTGTCGACCTCAACTCGCAAGCGCCGGAGTCGGAGGGGTTCCCGGGGCTTGGGCTCTACAGAGCCTCCTCCAGAGCGCCGATGACGAGCTCCTCCCTGGGTGCGTGAGTGTCGGTGTACAAAAGTAGGGGCACTCCTTTGTACCCCTTTACTTGTGCACGGACAGTCAGAGTCGCGCCCACGGCCACGCTAAGCAGGGCAGAGGAGGGAAACCAGAAAGAAGCCTTGTTCCCGTCCCCGATAAAGCTAATGGACACCTAAGCAGTGCATTTAATGCACTTTGTCCCATAATGCCGGGCGATAAGCTCGCGCTCTATACACCTTTCCACCTCCCGTGTGCCACTGTGGCAACCCCTTTTGCGACTATAAAAGGAGGCCCGAGGCATATGGGAGGGGGATTCGGCTCTTTGAAACTGGGCAACCATCATAGCTAGTTCGAAAGCTCAAGAACACTCAATACATCCACCAAAGCAGGACTAGGGTATTACGCATCCTCGCGGCCCGAACCTGGGTAAACGATCTTTGTGCTAGCTTCTGGACCTGCTCTCCTCACAACCCCGCGCCCGCCGACCGTAGAAGGGATTCCAGTGATCCCATATGTGTCGTTCCCACTGACAGTGAGGTGCTCCGGGCTCCCTCCCTATCATGAATGACTTCCGTGATGAGTTAGCTCATGCTTTGTTTCATGGAGTGTATTTTTTGTGAAGCTTGATTGAGGACTTGTATGTTTAAGTGGGATATCTCAATTGTATGGACAAAGTAAAATTTATGATGTTTTGCATGCTTGATTTGTAAAGATGGTTCATTTATGTCAATTATAAGCGGGAGGAGGCCACACAAGAGCCGACCACACCAAATCCGGCAGGAAATAGGGTCCAAAGTAGTCAAATGATTGGGAAAGAACATTTATTGTCAGTCTAACCCTGCCATCCATATACCTCTTTGGTTTAGAGTTAGTTAAGGGCTAGAATGTAACTCTAACCTCTAACTGAGTTAGAGTTCTCCTCGTCTCGGTTCATCGCCATCATACTTTCCCCATTTCTGTGTTTTCAGTATCCAGCGAAGCAAAGAGGCCCTTAGACTCGTTTAGGCCCGGTAGTTTTTTATAAACGTGTTATGTCCAAAATTTAATGAACGTGCTCCGGTTTCTACGCAGGTTTCTTCGGAAAACTCTATCTATTCTGGTGTGGATGGCAAGCAGGCCTATATTTCTTGGTTTCAATAGGACTCCTTACGAGCGTTCTTTCTATCTACTATTATCTAAAAATAATCAAGTTATTAATGAGCCAAATGGATCCGAATTTTGGTAAGATAATACAAGAATCGTATTTGGTTGGGTTTTCACTCTGCTATTCAGTCTGGCGCGGGTGTGATACCGGTGAAGAAGCGAGTAGTTGACAGTCAGGGAAGTAGATTCCTTTAAGGAGAGAAATTCATTGGTTTAGCCGTTAGGTGGAGCTTCTTTACACACCGGTAGCGGAACAACCCATGCAGCTTAATGAAAGCCCAGGAACCACTTGTGTTACACTGGTGAAGCAGAAGCTCCGAAAGCTATCCGAGGAGCCAGCCATAGGTGGGCTCTTTACTGGCCATAGGTAGGTCCCTTACTGCTGGATCCTCTAAGCAGGGAAAGATCGTAGCCCTAGTTTCCTTCAAGCAATAGCCTGCCTGTTCCCGTTCTTCGTGTAGCAAACCGTTTTCATGTAGTAATTCATTCATTTATTTATTCTTCTACGGGGGGTTTGCATGTAATTCGTGAAGTCTAAAATGTAAAGTACCCTGGCATATGCTCCGAGTCGTGCATGCACTACAACCCAGATGCTCTATGTCCCACATGTCGGCGAAAGGGAGCACGTAGAAATAGCCTAGGAGTACATATAGGAGGATAAATGCGTGAAAAAATATGTATGGTGAAGCGTAGTTGAGGTTCGAAAAGGAGACCTAAAGTGATGACAAGTATAGGTCGCACGCACCCAACTAGTGGTAGTACTAGACATACGACTACCTTTTCCCTAAAAAAAGAGGTACGAGTGCTCAATACTCCTATTCTATCAACACGAGTCCCATCTGACAACAGCGTCCGTGCTACAGCTAGCTCTTCTCCCTTGTTTCTCTCTTCTAATTCTAAACTCAGCCGACGCCCGGTGGGCGGGGTGGGGATTTGCCGATGGTCGGTTTGCTCAACTGCGGCCCCACCTCACAGTGAAAACGTTACAACTGGAATAAAAATGCCATATACTCCTATACTAATAAAACATTAAGGCCACGAGGCGAAGTAGTGCTGGTTACAGGAGGAAAGAAGAAGAAATGAATCCATCGACGACGTCCACCTCCTCGACTCAGTGCGCCGACCCACTGAACGGCAGCTAAGTAGCAGCGGCTTTCGTGGCCAGGTCGACATGCTTCTGAACAATGGCGTCCAAAGATTCCAGCCGCTGGAAGAAGGCCAACGTCTTTCTGTCCTCGCTGGCCTTGTAGTGGCCTATGTAGACGATTTCCTCATAGATGTGGATGTGCAGGTCAACGGTTTCTTGCATGGCGAGGCGCTGCGCGGCGAGCGCGGCCTCGAGGTGCACATTCTTCGTCGCGACCTCCGGCACCTGCAGGGCCACCGGGGCTTGAAAGAGTTCGTCAACATGGAGGCCGATGAGGGTGGCAGGCAATGAGGAGCCTGGGCGCGCGGGCTGGAGCAGTACGGCAAGGTCGTCCGCGCGCTTCTAGACAGCGGTGAACTTGCGGATGGAGTTGACCATCATGTCGTCCATGCGAGAGGCGAAGCCGGTGTCGGCAAGGGCTACGAAGCCGACGGTCGCCAGCATCGTCTGGAAATGTTGCACGGTGCGGGGCCGAAGGCCGGCGCATTGGATGATTTGGCACAGCCGACTGCCGCTCGCGTCCATCGCCTCCATAGGTGCTTGTGGCTTCTGGTCACTTGGTCTTGGATTGGAGTGAACAGTGTTGCGCAGAGACTAGGAGTAGATGGATTGGAGTGGTGTGGCGCCTTTATATGAGAATCCAAACTCCGTTGCATTCACATTATGTTGGCTCTATTCTGCTTCTCCAATTAATTCCCTCTGCATGTAGCTGAGGATGCATCGTTGACCGTTCAATGTCTCGGGAATCGCTAGCCTCCTTTCGAGGTGAATGCTGTTCGTGTCTATCACGTGTCAGGAGACGTTCCCATCGACGAAGAGGTGCCTATGGTGCCTATTGTGCACCGCGACCAAGGTAGAGATGAAAACGAGAGAACTACGTATTTA
Source organism: Aegilops umbellulata (assembly GCA_032464435.1). NCBI lineage: Eukaryota > Viridiplantae > Streptophyta > Magnoliopsida > Poales > Poaceae > Aegilops > Aegilops umbellulata. The sequence continues at coordinate 561,802,207 of CP136055.1, read as the reverse complement.
TTTACGATGTAGATTCACTCATTTTGCTCCATATGTACTCCGTCTCGGTGTAGTCTAGTCACTTGTTGAAATATCTAGAAAGGCAAATACTCCTTTCTGGTTTATAGGGCTATCCTAGCAAGTAATAGTGGGCTCACATAGCAATTTTGTCTCATGCAAGAGCCTGGCTATATGCGTGCTACAAGGTTCACAACTGCCACATTCGGGTTGCGCTTGGCTCTTCGCCTCTTCGAGAAGACGAACAATGATGTTACTACTACTGCTTCTACAATATCGACTCCACTGCTGCATGTCCGTCCACCGCGTGTGCGAGAGATAGCTTGTTGTAGTACTACTATAAGCAAAAGCATGGCCTCGTCTGTGAGCCACCACGCGCATGGGCGAGGGAGAAGGCGTGTAGTAGTAAAATCAAGCTTCTCCTCATTGTATGAGTTGACGCAACACATCATAGCACTAGCCCCACATGATTGCCTCTAAACTTGGCTGAAATACCCGAAGTGTACAATACTCCATTTGCTACAACCTCTAACATTTACCCCACCACAAATTAAAATATATATTCCTGTCTCGACCAGATGAGCGTGCAAACTACAATCACCAGGATGACAGGTAGGGCCAGAAGATTATTTTAATAAAAAAAGCATGGAACCGACCCCAACGATTTTAAGCTTAGAGCAAGTATAGTAGAGCTGAGTCAGCGGGCTATAAGAAATAAATTAGTATATTTCTGCTTAGTTGGAGGAAAGAGAAGAGGAGAGAGAAGGTAAGCGGGCTCTTCGTGAAGAGCCAGCTCTAGCACATGCTCCTCGGCACTTTGTGAGAATGAAAGGTGGGCCACATAATAAAAAAGCAGTACACTCTTTTGATCTACTATTATACTTGTTGGCTATAACATGGGCTCTAGATGACATGGCACTGGCTTATAGCCAGCAGCTGGCTATACTATTAACCATGCTCTTACAGGCACGATACATGCTATCCTAGACTACTCTACACATGAAATTGCCACACGAGCGTCCGGGCTGCGCTTGGCTCTCCGCCTCTTTGGGAAGTCGAACAATGATGGAGTACTACTGCAGTGGAGGAGTACTAAAGTATGCTTCTGGCCATCTGTCACCAGTTGAACTGCTGCATGTCCACCGCATGCGGGAGGGAGAGCGTGTAGCGAACGAAAGCTTCTCCTAGTCCTGCCAGCCACCACGCTCATGGGCGAGGGAGGGGTGCAACTTCATTGACTTACTGCTCCTGCCTTTGTGTGTATGACAAGTAGGCCCAACAGGTGGGTGGCCATCTTGTCATGCAGCCAAAGGCAGGTGCAGTTAAGGAGAGAGGGCGTTGTAGTAATCAAACTTCTTGGTCTTGTACGAGTTGACGCGACACATCAAAGCACTGGACTCGATATATTTCAATAATTTGCGTTTACCGATGTATTAATTACAACTCATGCATGCATGTCGTGACTCTCCTTTTGGTAGTTGCATGTGTTGATTTAATGCACCTTGAAGTAGTATGAATATGTGACGGTAAAGCTTTGTAATGCCCCGGCCCTAATAAAGCGAGAGATGGTTGTGCACGAGAAGGAGGAGATCATGCAGACGGAACAGGACCCGACGATGGAGCTCTCTATGGTCTCAATGGATCTCACCTTGCTCCACTACCCCTTGTGCCTCCACCCATTGAAGCCTCCAGTGTATGAGGTTCGAATACACCTCGTCCGTTCGGCTGATCGAGCAAGGTGCAGGTTTCTTGATTGATGTGCTGTTCGATTGATTTTTGAAGTGCAAGGGAGGGCACCTGGCCTGCGCGGACTGCTGTGTCGAGTGCCCCGGCAACCACCGGCAGTGCCAGAAGTGCGAGCGCGGCGGTGGCTTCGACGTGCGGAACACGGCGGTGGACGCCGTCCTCTCCTCGGTGAGGGTTGAGTGCCCGCACGAAGGCTGTGGGATCTACGTCACTTACCGCAAGCTGGCCGATCACCAGAGTGTGTGTCCGCTCACGCCCTGCAAATGCCCCGTGCTCGTCTATGGCTACGAAGGTCCGCTGCCGGCGCTCTCCCACCACATCAGCACCGTGCATCCCATGCCCGTGCACAGGATCCAGTAAGGCAAGTTGCTCCAGCTGCAAGTGCCACTGTCGGAGCCACAGCTCTTGCTGTTCGTGGAGGAGGACGGCCGTGCATTTTTCTTGGTCAGTGGCGTGCGCGACATCGGTGCGCCTATCGCCGTGTCGGTCGTCTGCGTCAGAGCGGGGTCGTCCCCACTGCCGCACTATGTGGCCAAGCTGTGAGCGGACGGCCCGCCTGGGGAGGCCAAAGGCAGGACCGACACCGTCAAGGTAGAAATGGAGGTGACAAGCAGCAAGGATCCCGGCAACGTCGCCGTGCACAAGCTGACCTTCTTCACAATTCCGCCCAAGCTGCTGGCCGGGGCTAAGCTGTTGTCCCTCCACATTCGGATTGACAAGCTCACGTCCTAAATGATTCTACAGTGCCTTCTGTTTATCTTAGTAATATGCTAATATAGGGGTTAGCTCGTTCTACTTTAGCTTAAGAGATGGTGGGCTATGGTGGCGATGCAACAATTATTTCGACATCAGATCAGCAGTTAAAGTAATTTCCAATTGTCGAGTGGATATTTTGTGTCTGTTGGATATAAAGATCCTTTGGGTAAGAAGTATAACTGCTTATAAGAAGTAAGTATAACAGCTTATATACTTGTTTGTTCAGGAAGTGTTGCATACTGGTGCGAGTTGACGCGACACATCAAAGTAGTACTACTAGTAGTACTCCCTCCGATCCTAATTTGTCTGCGCATGAGGCTGGTCATAGTGGGAGTAACTTAGCTAGTAACATAGCGCACTCCAAGAAAAGTTTGCTTACATGGCACGTATTAAATGAAGAGAGAGATGGTTGGAGTAACATAATATGTTACTGTAACATAACACATCACGAGGCAAAATGAGTCTACATCTTAATAAATGATGGCTTGCATGATACCACGTACATGTTACTCCTCACTATGAAGGTAGTAACATAGACTAGTAACATATGCATGTTACTAGTCTAAGTTACTCCCCACTATGACTATCCTGAGGTTGGTCATAGTGGGAGTAACATAGGTAGTAACATAGATGTCACATAAGCAAAAATGATGAGGTGGTAAGTAATTAATGAGGAGAGAGGCATCACATAGCGCTTTCCAATGCAAAATGAGTCTACAAAGTAACAAATGAAGACATGTAGTACTATGTTATCACATATATGACACTACCCACTATGAAGGTACTAGTAACATAGACTAGTAAAGTAGTCTATGTTTACTCTCCACTATGACTAGCCTAAGTTGAGGCGCGGATACCAACGAGGGCCTAGTTCTGTCTATACTTGGACAACTCGCCCGACTGCATGCGCACCAGGCAGACGAAGCTCGTGTCGTGTTGGTAGTGTGTGCGGCCCGCACATTAACCAAAACCTCGCGCCTCCATCTTAGCCTACGTGTTTTAAACTTCTCAATATCAAGGCCAAGGAGAAATGTGAAACCTATGATAGAGCCAATCGGACGGCTGAGAACACTACAATTTGTAGCTACAGATGCGTGTGTGAGAGAGGACGATTGCATGCGTGCACCTCTTCTCTTCATGTATAACGTACTAAACTCAGAGTACAAGTGTATGTGGGTGGCATTGACCCAGGGAGCAGTGATGGTGCGTGCGAGAAGTCCCGAGAGATAGGTGTAATGCGTCTGAAAAAAAGACTACTCTATAGCTCGCCACAAGGCTATTCCTGTCAAACGCCCCAATAAGCGTAAGATATGTATCCGACGGTGCCAGTTTTTGCATGTACACAGCAGTAGAAAAAGAACTAGTACCATGGCATATGCTACACCACGGCCGAGAACACGTGCCCACGTTACGCCATCCGAGAGTAGTGCCGCACTTCGAAACTACAACCATCAATAAATTTTGAGCGCGTCTCATCACATTCCAAATTACTACTACTACCACGCTATATTTAATTGCAAACCTGTTCACACCAATCACAACCTAAATGGTTTCCCACTTAGGAGTGTATTAGTAGTACTTGGTTATAAATACTACTATGCCACCAAGATGACTGCACATTCCTCCTCAACTCCTCATCCACAAAAAAACAATCAAGTCAATCAAGCCATGGCCAGCGTGAGTTATGGGTCGAGAGATTTCCACCAGGGAGAGGCGAGCATGGATGAGGAAGCACGAGAGATGTCCCGCCTTACCGCGAAAGCAGCCGACACGTCCAACTCTGCAACAGTAGCAGCACAGAGGTCCCGCCGCGCCGCCAAAGCAGCACGGACGTCCCGCCGCGCCGTCGATGTAGCAGAATGGTCCAGCCACGCCGCGGAAGCAGCAGAGATGTCCCGCCGCGCCGCCGAAGCAGCACGGAGGTCCCAGCCGTGCCGCGGAGGCCTAGGATAATTTCTCGCGGGGAGGCAAGGACTCTTACAAGCACATGCATGCGGTGGTCCGTAGCCAGATGGATCAGATCTCCGGCTGGGCGAGGTTGCAGGATGAGGCTACCGACGTCATCCGGGAACTAGGGGAGGGCAATGTGAAGCTCCGGGCCGAGCACGACCTGCTGAGGGCGAAGATCACCGGGAGGGCAAAGCAGGCGGAGGAGACCGCTGCCTTGTTGCAGAGGACGGGCGTCATCGTCAAGAAACTTATGGACAAGAATGCCATGCTCCGCATCGAGCGCAATAGGCTAGTGGAGGAATCTGTGGATGCTGCCAAGCAGCATATTAAGGACATGAAACTGATGAAAGAGATCATCGCCGCTCGCCGCGAGAACTAGTCTCCGCGACCTGCAGCGCATAAAGAAAGTAGAGATCAGCGAGCCAGATCGTTGTACGCGTCTTCCTTCTTCTTTTGCCCTTGTGTATTATGGGCGTAGCCGCATGTGGCTTTTTTAATTATCTTCCTAATTATTTAAGACAATTATTATCCACTCTCGTCATCCTTATATATATTCATCAGTCTTGCTATAAGTCGTAGTGGATGCTATATAGGTCCGTGGGATCCTACATCAAGATCCGTGCAAAAATTTCTTTTCAGATTTTCTTTTTTCTCTCTTAAATCTCAGTCGAGTGAGACATTGCCATGCCATTAAACAGAGGCTCGGGCGCCATTAATGGAGACCTTGAGAGAGAGGTGGACGACAGATGGAGGTCAAAGGGCTCTCCTCCCGATAAGCACGCGCAGGGGTCTGATCGCACGCCTCCTATACTCAAATAACTACCCTGCACGGCGCCTCCTAGCTAATAAAAAAGGGGACGCGTGGCGGCACGTAAATGGTAAATAAAACGCCCACGGTTTCAACAATACTTGTGTTTCCGATTGTAACGTGACAACACTTGTTCCAAAATGAGTTTGTCGATTGTTAATGTGTGCGCCTTCGCAAATCGGACAGCAAAATTACCACAGCATGTTGGTGCCATGTCATGACATGACACGAAGCCAAGTTTCATGATTTTCATGCGTGTTTCGGATTTATAGGAATTAAAAAACCAAGTTTATCAATGTTTCCAGCCGAGCCACGACGCCCAGATGTTTGAATTTCATTCCCATTTCTTGAATGGGACCTAGAAATTTACCCGAGGACACACATGTGATTTTTGAACCAGCTTTGGTGCACTGGAGCATGTGCTTGTATTTCAAGTTTGAATTATGCACACAAAGGTGACGCGTTCCCTCTCAGAACCATGAACGTTCTTGAGAGAAGCTCCGGATTGCAAGAAACTTATACCAAAACTTGTTCCTATTCTGCCAATTTTTTTACCACAGCATGGTAGTACCATGACATGACACCATGCCAAGTTTCATGATTTTCAAGCGTGTTTTGGATTTACAAGAATTTTAAAACCAAGCTTCTCAATGTTCTCGGCCGAGCCACGATGCCCAGATGTTTGAATTTCATTCCCATTTCTTGCACAGGACCTAGAAATTCACCCGAGGACACACATGTGATTTTTCAACCAACTTTGGTGCACGAGAGCATGTGCTTGTAGTTCAAATTTGAATTATGCACATTAAATGACCAGAGACTCAATTAATGTATAAAAAGGACAAACGAACCCGGAATAATTCCAAAATTTAACAGGGCACTCATGTAGTTTTATGTTGCCTCTATAAAGAAACTCAAGGGGGGCAGCGTATATTGTCTCGCACTCAAAGGTGACACGTTCCCTCTATGAACCATGAGCCTTCTTGAGAGAAGCTCCAGTTTGCAAGAAGCTCATACCAAAACATGTTCCTATTCGGCCAATTTTTTTTACCACAACATGGCAGTACCATTACACGACACTATGCCAAGTTTCATGATTTTCAGGCGTGTTTTGGATTTACAAGAATTTTAAAACCAAGTTTCTCAATGTTCTCGGCCAAGCCACGATGCCCAGATGTTTGAACTTCATTCCAATTTCTTGCATGGGACCTAGAAATTCACCCGAGGACACACATGTGATTTTTCAACCAACTTTGGTGCATGGGAGCATGTGCTTGTAGTTCAAATTTGAATTATGCACATTAAATGACAAGAAAATCAATTAATCTATAAAAAAGGCCAAACGATCCCGAAATAATTCCAAAATTTGACAAGGCATTCATGTAGTTCTATGTTGCCTCTGTAAAGAACCTCAAGGGGGGCAATGTATATTGTTTCGCACTCAAAGGTGACACGCTCCCTCTCAGAACCACGAGCCTTCTTGAGAGAAGCTCCGGTTTGCAAGAAGCTTATACCAAAATTTGTTCCTATTCGGCCATTTTTTTACCACGGCATGGTAGTAACATGACATGACACCATGCCAAGTTTCATGATTTTCAGGCGTGTTTTGGATTTACAAGAATTTTAAAACCAAGTTTCTCAATGTTCTCGGCCGAGCCATGATGCCTAGATGTTTGAATTTCATTCCCATTTCTTGCATGGGACCTACAAATTCACCCGAGGACACACATGTGATTTTTCAACCACCTTTGGTGCATGGGAGCATGTGCTTGTACTTCAAATTATTATGCACATTAAATGACCAGAAACTCAATTAATGTATAAAAAAGGCCAAACGAACCCGGAATAATTCCAAAATTTAACAGGGCACTCATATAGTTCTATGTTGCCTTTGTAAAGAAAATCTGGGGGAGGCAGCCTATATTGTTTCGCACACAAATGTGACACGTTCCCTCTCGGAACCACGAGGCTTGTTGAGAGAATCTCCGGTTTTGCAAGAAGCTTATACCAAAACTTGTCCCAATTTAGGCAAGAATTATATACATATGAAAACAGGGTTTAGATTATCTCGAACATCTCGCTACCTAGACCAATATACTCTGATTTGAATTCAACATAAAATAGATGCAAATATTTGAATTGGAGATCGTATGTTACGTGTAGTTTTTAGTGAAATATGATTACTGCTATATGCATGTTTTTTGTTATCAAGATAATATTAAAATATTGTATAACTTGACAACAATCGTATTCAAATAAGGAATATTGATTCAAATTTAGTCCATATGGTAGACGACAATATATATGTTCATAGGGTGAAGTAAAATGTTCATATATGATGGAAGATCAAAATGTAGGACTACATCCATTATAAACCGCAAGGTCACTTAACGATATATTCGAATTCAACATAACGTGGATTCAAAAATTGAAATTCGAGATCCTGTCATTTGTAATCATATAAAAAGGGACATGACTCTTTCTTTTGGTGGGAATTGATTTGTTTTTTGTTGTTGTTGAGGGAAGTGCGAATTGATTTGGTACTGTACAGGGTAATCTTGTTCTCTCGAATTTTTTTACATTTTCCTTGTAGTTTTTCAATGACATTTATAGCTCGAGTATCTTTTGTCCCAAAATTTGCGCCTTGTTATCCCGAAATTTGCGCCTTGTTATCCTGAAATTTTAAGTTCGAGTATCTTTTGTCTCATCTGCTTTGAAACTCCCGCCTCTTCAACCCGCGCCGCGCCTTGTTATCCCGAAATTTTGACGCGTGAAAAAACTCCTCATCCGAAATCGGTCCCGCAGCCCAAACACGTGAAATCCCCCTTCTACCCCTCAGCCGGAAATGCCGACTCAACGTCGCGGTGTCAAAACTGGTGGGGGCACGCTGGTAACTTACCCTACATTTCATAAAAGCGCGTCCCTAAGCCATGGCTCCCCCTACCTTCCCCTTTTCCCCCCATTCGTACACCGAGGCCGCCAAAACCCACGAAACTCCACGCTCCTCGGTCGGCCTCCCGACCGCCGCCCAGCTAGAGACTCTTCCCCGGCGCCGCCGTCCACTGCAACAGCTCGTCGTCCCTCATCCATCGCAGCAGATGAGGATCCGTCGTCGATCTCGTCGTCCCGCCGAATCAGCCGCCCCGTCCTCCACCTCCAAGGAGCTGCCCCGATGTTTGCCTCGTCGATCGCGCCACCTCCATCCCCACAGCTCTGTCTTGACCTGCCCCACCGGAACCGCAACACCCTCACCAATTCCTCCTATGAAGCCGAGGCCAACTCAGCGCCACCAAGGAGGTTCTGCTCTCACCACTGCATTTTATCTCTTATTCGATCTCACAGGGTTACCGGTGCTCGATACCGAGCAGCCATGGCTGGTCTCCATCGACGGCTCCGTCGCCGGCCACTTCATCCACGGCGTCTCTCCCCCTTGTCGTTGCTTCTTCGGCAGCCACTTCGTGCTGCTGCTCTGCTCTGCTCTGCTATTGTTGTCGGTCGCGCTGCTGCTCCACTCTTGCTCTCGTTCGTGCTGCTGCTCTGCTCTTGCTCTTGCTCACGCTGCTGCTGCTGTTGCACGACCTCCGGCAGCTACAGGAGTTGCTGCTTTAGCACTCACTCGCGGTTCTGCTGCACGACTTGCTCTCTGGTAGTGCGTTCCCTGCTCAAGCGTCTGCTGATTTAGATCATTGCTTCTCTGCTACTAGTGCTCGAACGCCCTAAACATCTATTGCAATGCTCTTCTACTAGTTCAATCAGTTTCGACAGTAAAATTCAGTTTCAACTATAAAGTTCAGTTTCTTCAGTTAAGTTCAGAGTAAACAGTATTTACAACATCTGTCGAAGCGGTCGTGGCGCGGCTGATGCGTTTTACATCTAGCACTTTTTGGTGATGTATTTTACATCATCTATTGCAGATGATATTAGAGTCCCACTTCAGATTAACGTTGGTTGTCTTGTCCTGCTTCAGCCTCGCCACTGTACACCTCACCGGAGCTGCTCCAACGACGGAACCGTCCATCACAGCAGAGCAGTACCCTCGGCGCCATTTCTACAGGCCTCAGATCTTCTTCCCTGCCTCCGACAGTCACACCAGCATCACCACCCTCCAAATCCAACCCAATGATGCTGAGGTCGACAAGGCTATGCCAAAGATATTGTACACTCGTTGCATCACTTTGTTACTCTGCATTCATGTCGATCCCTCAGGGATCCTTTGCTATGGAACTACTATGGTACTACTATTCGTGCATTTGGTTAGAAGTGGATCAAAGCAAAACTGGAGGATTCTTTTTCCTTTGGTGTCTCTTTCAAAGAAAAATGGTAGGGATTTTAATATCCAGTTGGACGTCCTTTTCAAATTAATGTGAATGAGAACAGGACTAATTGCATTACGGGCATAATAAGATTTTACCTTTTTTTATTTTCAAGTGGTTTGACTTTAATTTGACCATGTTTCTTCATTCCTGTGTTCTTCCAATTCATGTGAACCAAACACCGAGGTTCACAGAAATCCTATGTTTCCAAATGTCCTGTTTTGCACGTGCATTCCTATCCTATTCCTGTGTTTTCCCTGTCCCTCCGTTTATAGAATCCTCCAATTCTAAGGAGCCCTTACATATTTACTTCATTTTCAGATAGGCGTCAAAGAAAACTCTGTGTTATGTCCTGCTCCTGTCGTGCTGTCATCCACCCCACATGAGGTGCGCTATCGACAGAAGCGTTCACTACAGCAGAGATTCCCCCTGCAAACTTTCTTTCGCCACCTCAGATCATCTTCCTCGTTGCCGGCAGCCACTCCAACTGCATTACCATCATCGACTGAGCAGATGAACCCGAGGACTACACAGTTCTGTAAGAGAGGTCGCAGTCTTTCGTGTTTGCTTACGTTATACATCGGTTATTATTACCTGCTACTTTATCGTTCAAACTTGAGTTTTAAAATTCCCATGGGTCTCATATCGAGGCAGCAACGAATAGTATCTGTCTACTATCTTTTTCATCTGGGGTCTTCTATGTGGTTCATGTTGGGTGGGCAACAAACAGTAGATGATCCATTGTCTAGCTTTTTAAACTGAAGCTATAATCTACCTGCTATCATTAGTTTTGGATCTATCCACTCGTTTGCTACCATCAGTCTTGATTTCTGCATGCACCCCTTAGGCCTTACAAAATCTAACTAATTTTTTATTATGCATGTCATTGTACACAATCGTACTGAACATGTAGAGAAAAAGAGAAGACCGTTGCGTGGGAATACAATCTCATGCAGACGCCGCTCCATGGTGGGCGAAGTGCCCCCCTTCCGCCATTCCAGATTGCATTCTAGAGGAAGGTAACTGTTCAGATGGGGATTCAGAGGGAGCCAACCACTCCTATTTACCACCTGAGGTGTTTGCTCTAACCTGGCATGCTGAAGTTGGTCATATCATGCATATGGTGCCTCACATTGCTCACATTATTCATCTTATATGTCATCAGCTTAGTTTATATTTGCTTTGTGTGAATGCCACCTGTTTGGTTTCTATATCATACTCCCGCCGTTCCTAAATATTTGTCTTTTTAGAGATTTCAACAAGTGACTACATACGGAGCAAAATGAGTGAATTTACACTCTAAAATATGTCTATATACGTCCGTATGTAGTAGTCCATTTGAAATCTCTAAAAAGACAAATATTTAGGAACGGAGGGAGTATATGGGAATTATGCAATGCCATGTTTTTCAGCCAGTTATCATATATGTGAATTATGCACCACCATGTAGCCAGGCATCTTTTTTTATTACGTATTCCATTTGTCGACAATCTATGTATATTGAAGTAATATTCATGTGTATCAGCCATTTGAGACGGTTATGGAAAAATCAGGAGTGAAAACAAGGTCTTCAGAGCACGCAATGGTACCTGTTGAAGCATATATCTCGATGGTTACAAGGAGCTCCTCAGAGGAGGATTCTGAGACAGATCACCAGTCATATCCCCCCCTGAGGTGCATGCTCTAACTTGGCAAGGTTATATTGCTCATATCATGCATATGGTGTCTTGCATTGCCATGCCATCTGCTTAGATTAGACATGCTTTGAGTGAATGCCTCCTGTTTGCTTTCTATATCAGATATGTGAATTATGCAATGCCATGTTTTTCAGCTAGTTGTCATATATGTGAATTATGCACCGCCATGTAGCCAGGCATCATATATGTGAATTATCTCATGCCATCTTTTTTTTCAATTACGTATTCCATTTGTCGACAATCTGTGTATATTGAACTACTCTTCATGTGTATCAGCCATTTGAGCCGGTTATGGAAAAATCAAGAGTGAAAACAAGGTCTTCAAAGCAGGCAATGGTACCTGTTGAAGCATATATCTCGATGGTTAAAGGGAGCTCCTCAGAGAAGGATTCAGAGAAAGAGGACCAGTCCTATATCCCACCTGAGGTGTATGCTCTAAGTTGCAATGTTTATATTTCTCATATCATGCATATGGTGTCTTGCATTGCTTAGTTTAGACATCATATGCACAATATTGAATTCCATCTGCTTAGTTTAGAGATCATACATGCGAGTGCCAGCTGCTTAGTATATGAATCAGTTATGTCAAATATATCATGCCATCCTGTACACTTAGACAACATTTATGTGAATTATTTCATCCCAACCTATTTTGTAAAGACATCATATAGTTTTGTCATGTCATCCTGTTTAGATACTCATCATATGTTGAATTATGCCAGTATATCTTGTTAAGTTATCCATCATATATCTGAAACGGTGTCATGCTATCCTGTTTAGTTAGGCATCATATATGTGAAATTGTGTCATGCTGTCCTGTTTGCTTAGACAACATATATGTGAATTACCACATCTGTCTATCATACAATGTCTGTACGTTCAATTTCTTTTCCTGTTTATCAGCCATTTGAATTGGAGGGGGTGATGGCAGTATCTAAGGGAGAAAAAACCCGTTCTTAACAAAAGACAGTGCTACCCGTCGATGCAGGTAGAACCATTGTTGTACTGGCCCACAAACTTGCCCCACCACACATAATTGAGACTCTTCGAGATTGCACACTTACACCGTTGGGCACAGAACCAACTACAACCCATCTAACCCCAACCCCAGCAGATAGTAACCCACTTCTAGTTGACAAAGCACCATGTCCACCACAGAGTACCCCCACACGAGCAGTTTGTAAAGCAACTGTAGTGCCCAAAGCACGAAGACCACCACAGCGAACCCAAACTCCATGTTCAAAGTAGAAGAGCAATTGTTCTCAGGTCAGATTCCGTAGCTATGGTCCATACTCCTTTGATGTTGCATCACTGTATTTACTCATACCAACTACTTTCGAATATGAAGGATCCAACTGAAACTCGAATGGTGCAACAGGTATGTTTTAAACCTATTTCTTTAACTGGATTGTTGTTCTAACTTCTTGCTCTATGTTGATTTCAGTTTCAGTTGTATAAATAGTTATGTTCTCATGTGATGCACATTACAAGTGTTGCCAATGATGTGTAGTTTCTCACACTTATATTCTGTGTATGTTGTTGTGTCTTCAAAATATATGAGTTGAACTGGTTCTCTATCTTGATTTGGCAACATAAACTAGAATGATATGGACAATACAGTGACCATAGTACATAGATATATGTTTGTTTCATGTTGTTATCCTATGCACCTTACTAATGAACCAGTTTACCAAAATGAGATTGGTATACTACATGCTAAACCTGTGATGTGTTTGCTTGTTCCTCTTGTAGTATGCGAACAGAATATTGGAGAAGAGCACCGCACTATGCAATGGTAGAGAAAGTAATGCAGATAAGGTTCAAGATAGTGAGACAACCCTGTTGGTCTCCAAGAAAGGTGATAAAAACAATCTTGTAGACAGTGAGAAAACCCCCACAGTCCTGCGTTGATGTAGTGTTTGAGTTACTGGCCAGTACCGCTGGCACAAGCTCTTTGACCTCACTGCCTGAATCACTTCGGCTTTTTCAGTCTCATCTACAAGCTGAAAGGTATCAGTCAGCTGTGTTACGGCAAGAAGCTGAAGGACTGAGGAAGTCCTTGCAGAATTCAGATGCATACTTTCTTGTGCAACAGCAAGCGCTGGAGGATTTAAGCACCAAACAAGAGAAAGTTAATAAGCTTGCTAAGCATCTTTCCAGCATTATGGGTACCCGGGATATTGTTTCTTGAGCTTTTCTGAAGTGGTTTCAGTTCTGTACTAGTTTTGCTGCGGCGTTTATTTGCACTGGTCGCCAACTTTGACGACCAGTGTATGTGATATGCTGCTTTGTTCCCTATATTTGCACTGGTAGCAAACTTTGATGCCCAGTGGATGTGATATGTGTAATAGCCGTGCTAGCCTAGCGTAAGTTGCTTGCTTATTTAGTTCCTTGTTGTCTTGTTTATTTGTTTGCTTGTAGTCAGTGCAGTTATTTTTCCGTGGTTTGCTAGTGGCCGCAATAAACTATTTTTTAAAACTAGGCCACAATAACAATGGGATACATATTTACTGTAGTTACCATGGGCCTCCTATGGGCCGTAGAAATAATGGGCCTTCTAAGGGTCATAGAAACAATGGGCCTTCTATTGGTCGTAGCATCAATGGGCCTTCTACGTGTCGTATGATCGATAGGCCAAACATGGGCCAATAACAGACCGCATTATGGGCCATAAACAAGCTAGATTTGGAATCGTACGTTCATGGGCCGACAATAACTGGTCGTCGTTAATCGGCCGTATCGGACGACGATATGAAAACGGCCCAACGGATTAACGGGCTGCAAACGGGCCGATTGTAACTGTGGGCTGAATTTGGCCCACAAGAAGAAAATGCCAATAACGGGCCGTAAGTAACCGAATGATGGAAATGAGCCCAAGAATAAATGGGCCCTGAGAAGGCCGAAAGATAACACGGGTTGGAAACGACCAATGGAATAATGGGCCGTTAATGGGTATAAAGGGGTGCATTGTTCATTGCGGGCCAGATTCACGACGGGCTGTTAATGGGCCAAGAGTTACAAATGGCCTCGTATGGGCCGAGAGACATCATGGGCCAGAAGTTACAACGGGCTGGAATCATATTGGACGACCTAGATGAAGCTACTGGGCTTAATTCCGATAGGCCGTAACGGGCCGTGTGTTAGCGGGCTGTAAATGGGCTATATAGGAACAGGCTTTCCGTGGGCCGACCCGTTACCTTTTGACCAAGTCAAACGGGCCAGCCTTTTCACCGGAAGGGGCCTCTGTTGGGTCGTGCCACGTGTCGACGTATCATAGGCGCCTCCTGTCCAACTAATGGATGACATCTGTCCAAACAGTGAGCCAACACGTGTTTCCTCCGGCCAATGAGAATTTTACAGGTGGAAAATCCTCATTGGTCCGGGCTGTTAGCGGCTTATCGGATCCAAAACCAGACCCGATAGCTTAACGGCGACCCGTGCCATGTGTCGGTCACCCTTGACGAAAGCACTTCCATGACGCGCGATTTATCGTCATGGAAGTGGACAGTTCCGTGATGATAATTTTGGTAATGTCATGGAACACTTCTACGACAGCACATGTATGACTATCTTGATTCAGTCATAAAATCGTCATGGATGTACATGCATGGCAGAAAATGTGACCTACTGTCACAAACATGCATCATCATGGAAGTGTCTTTTTTTGTAGTGAGTGCATGTGGCGTCCCTAATCGGTATTCGCACAACACCCACCACACGCTCTGTCGCCGCTGCCTGTCGGCAGCTGTTACCGGTTGTCGTTGCCGCCACCCCACCGTCTGCCACCGTCGCCGCCACACCACTATTGAAAGCCAGGGCCATCGCCTGCTCCGCCACCGCGGCCCGAAGGCGGGAGGTGGCCATCATGGCTGCCACCCCACTGTCGGCGACCATGGCCAGCACCGCTCTGTCACCGCAGCCCAAAGGCGAGAGGTGGCCGTCGTGGCCGCCACCCCACCATCGATCGCCGGGGTCATCACCCGCTCCACCACCACCGCCCAAAGTAGGGAGGTGGAGGTGGAGCCCCGCATGTGCATCAGCGACCTTGCGTGCTATATCGAGTTCCTATGGGAGAAGGACGAGCGCCTGGTTGAGCACGCAAAGAGTCTTACCGCCGCCGTGTCCACAACACACACCGCTGTAGAGGCACAGAATGAGGAGATCTACGAGGAGTCCCGTTGCTTCAAGAGGGGTCGTTTGGAGTGGCAGAGGGCGTTCGAGGTGAGCGTCGCTAAAGGTGTAGTAGCGGCAAGCACCAGACTCCAGTTCTCCAGCTTGTCGGTAGGCTCCTCCTCCTCTGCCTCTTACTGAGTGCGCTCGATAGAGGAGAGGCTGCTGGAAGTAGTACAAAGCCCTTTTGTAGTAGTAGTATTTAGGGGCTATTTTTATCAGTTCATCTGACTATAGATATGGTTGAACTATACTGTGCACTTAAAAATTGGCTAGTATATAAAATTGAACTAGCTATTTCAGTACGTGGTTGGCAACAATTGGGGTAAAGTTTGTTCGATTCAGCTGTTGAGTTAAACTATTTGTATAAAGAACGACTGCTTAATCTATGAATGAAATCTATGCTTACTGAATTTCAGTTGCAAAATTAGATAGTGCTGGTGATTTTTAGCTGCAAAATTTGACAAATGGCAGTGTTACAATGTTGAGAAATGGCAATGTTACTAGATCAATAAATGTCAATGTTTCCAGTTTGACAAATGGCAATATACCCAATATGATAGATGCAAATCTTACCAAATTGTCTGTACATGGTTGCACACGGGTCATCATAAAGAATCGTTTGCGATGAAGGGATGTACAAATCCTGCACGCCAGATTTTCTCTTTGCTTAGTGGCGAAGGAACCATAGCTCTCGCTTGGCATACCGTGTTCAATCTGAACTGTTTGCAATGAGGAGGTGCAAAAATCCTGTGCGGCAAATTTTCCTTTGGCTTACCAGGGAAGGACCATAGCTCTCGCTTTACATACAGGTGTTCTCTCTAAAATGTTTGCGATGAAGCGATGCACCAATCCTGCATTGCAAATTTTCCCTTGGCTTACTGGGGAAGCTCTCGGTTTGCATACGGGTTTTCTATCTAAAACGTTTGTGATGAGTTTTTTAAAATTTTAAAACATTGATGTTTAAAAACATTGTTTGATAAGTCTGTACGTACAGAGAGAAAAAGGCAAGTTTGTTCAAAACATTGGTTTCATTCAGTCACACTATGACTTTACATTCATACGATCGAGATACAGTATTAAACCCAAAAACTAATTGTGGCAGTGGTGGAGGCGGCGTGCCGCACCAACTTTGTTGTTGTCGTCCTCCGGGACGCTGTTGTTGAAGTCTTCAAGCCAGCCCAAAATGTTCTTGACTTGGAAATCAGAGACCCCGTCGTCGCGCGATCTACGGGCGGGGCGCGGGAGGACGACGACTCATGGCGCTGCAAGGTAGCGATCAACAGCGGCATCCCACGACGCTGAGGGGGCGCGCACACGGGCATGGTCGCGGCTAGTGCAAGCAAACACACTAGGACCAGCGCCGCGGTGGGTGCAGGGGCGGGCACGGGCATAGGCGGGGGTGCTGGCGCTGACATGTACACGAGCTCGCGCGGGTCCACAGGGACCTCACCAACGCCTGCAACTTCCAGTGGTGCCATAATGCTCAGCGACGAGCCTGTCAATGCTATGGGGATGGGAGCTGGGATTGGTGCGGGGGCAACATCCGCCACGGCCAGCTCGTCCAGGGCCATGTCCGGCTCAGGGTCACCAAACTGGAAGACTAGTGGTAGATGATCCTTCTACACCATGGCATTGGTAGAGGTTCGCGGGAAGGTAATAGGAGGCGAAGAGTAAGGCCGCCCATATTAGACAGCAGCTTGGGCGCCATTAATGGAGAGGTTGGGAGCGAGGTGGACGGCCATGGAAGTCAAAGGGCTCGCTTCCCGGTGAGCATGCGCAGCGGATGACTGCTTGCACGCCTCCTGGTCAGCCTGTGTAGTGGACTACGCTGGCACACCTCCCGTCTAATCAAGGAGTTGTCCGCACGGCACCTCCTAGCCATTAAAAGTGTGACGCAAGGTGTCACATGAATGGTTAGCAGAACACCCATGATTTAAATTATACAAATGTTTGAGATGATAACGTGCCAGGTATTTATTTTCAAAATGCCTTTGTTAGCTGTTAATTCGTGCGCCTCTCTCAAATTGGACACGAAAAATACCACAACATGTTAGTGACATTCCATGATAGCATGCTAAGTTTCATGAATTTTATACGAGTTTTGGATTTACTAGAATTTACAAATCAAGCATCTCAATGTTGCGCCGAGCAACGGTGCCGAGGTGTTTGAACTTCATTCCCATTTCTTGCATGGGGCCTAAGCATGCACCCAAGGATTTTCAACCCATTTTTCTGCATGGAGCATGTGTCTGTAGTTCAAATTTGAATTATGCACATAAAATGCCTAAAAAACTTAGTTAATGTATAAAACTATAAAAGTGAACCCCGAAGAATTCCAAATTTTAACAAGACACTCCTATTGGTGTATGTTGCCACTAGAAAAAAATTGAAAGCAAGAAGAGGCAATGAACATCGTTTCATCCACAAGGGTGACACGTTCCCTACCAGAACCATAAGGCTTCTTGTGAGAAGCTATGGTTTGTGAGAAGTTTATACCAAAAACCTGCCCCAAATGGGACAAACAGATTCCACAGCACGTTGGAGCCATTCCATGATAGCATGCCATGTTTCATGAATTTCAGACGAGTTTTGGATTCACTAGAATTTAAAAACCAAGTATCTCAATGTTTGCGACCAAGCGACGGTGCTGAGGTGTTTGAAATTCATTCCCATTTCTTGCATGCGACCTAAGCATGCACCCAAGGACACACATTTGATTTTTCATCCCATTTTGCTGCATTGGAGCATGTGTCTATAGTTCAAATTTGAATTATGCACATAAAATGCCTAGAAATCTCGGTTAACATGTAAAAATGTCCAAGCTAACCCTAAAAAAATTCAAAGTTTAATATGACACTCATGTTGGTCTATGATGCAACTAGAAAAAACTTGAAAGCAAGAAGAGGCAACGAATATCCTTTCATCCACAAAGGTGACACGTTCCCTACCGAAACCATGAGGCTTCTTGTGAGAATCTCTGGTTTGTGAGAAGTTTATACCAAAACCTGCCCCAAATGGGAGAATTTTTTTATCACAACATGTTGGTGTCATCCCATGATAGCATGCCAAATTGCATGAAATTCAGACGAGAATTGGATTTTCTAGAATTTCAAAACCAAGTATGTCAACGTTTGCTGGCAAGCCACGGTGCCGAGGTGTTTGAAATTTGTTCCCATTTCCTGCGTGGGACCTAAGCATTCACCCATGGAGAGATATATGATTTTACAACCCATTATGATGCACCGAAGCATGTGCATTTAGTTTAATTCTGAATTATGCACCTTAAATGCCTAGAAAACTCAGTTAATGTATAAAAACATCCAAATGAACCCTGAATAATTCCATTTTTCTGAAGACACTCATATAGTTGCATGTTGACTGCAGATAAAAGTTCTAGCAATTAAAACACCCTCCTTTGCAGTTGTGACCCCATTATGTATTTCAAGCCAGGACAAAAAATCAAGTACATCACACATAGTTTATTATCAACAACGTGTGGGATATAGTAGAAAATCTCTTGGAGCACCGTCATAGTAGTATATGGTTTACGCAAGAAGGTTCGTCGGTTACGGTCCACAACCGGCGCGTTAAGCACACTAGCTCGCTCCCAAATATCATTTCACTGTTCAATCGTCGCCGGTCAAGGATGGGGACGGGGACACGTGTCGTGAGGGAAACTTTGGCGGCACACTCCGGCGAGAGCGCGGCCGTAGCCGCCATGAGCATGCTAACAACCTGCATGAGCGCGGCCACAATCTGCGACAGGGCGGCTGCGGCAGCCCAAACGGCCACTGTTGCAGCTCAGATGGCGGTGATGACCCACAAGTATATGGGATCAATTTTAGTCCTTTCGATAAGTAAGGGTGTCGAACCCAACGAGGAGCAGAATGAAATGACAAGTAGTTTTCAGTAAGGTATTCTCTGAAAGCACTGAAATTATAAGTAACGAGTAGTTTGATAGCAAGATAAATTGTAACGAGCAAGTAACGGTAATGGTAACAAGACTGCAGCAAGGTAGCCCAATCATTTTGAGGCAAAGGATAGGCCAAAACGGTCTCTTATGATAAGCAAAGCATTCTTGAGGGTACACGGGAATTTCATCTACTCACTTTCATCATGTTGGTTTGATTCGTGTTCGCTACTTTGATAATTTGATATGTGGGTTGACCGGTGCTTAGGTGAAGTTCTTACTTGAACAAACCTCCTACTTATGATTAACCCAGTTGCAAGCATCCGCAACTACGAGAAAAGTATTAAGATAAATCTAACCATAGCATTAAACTTTTGGATCCAAATCAGTCCCTTAAGAAGTAGCGCATAAACTAGGGTTTAAGCTTCTGTCACTCTCGCAACCCATCATCTAATAACTTCTTCACAATGTATTCCCTTAGGCCGAAATGTGGTGAAGTGCCATGTAGTCGACGTTCACATGACACCACTAAGGGAATGACAACATACACATCATCAAAATATCAAACACATATCAAGTTCACATGATTACTTGCAACAAGATTTCTCTAGTGACCTCAAGAACAAAAGTAACTACTCACAAATGTTAATCATGCTCAAGATCAGAGGGGTATTAAATAGCATATTTGATCTGCACATATAATCTTCCACCAAATAAACCATATAGTAATCAACTACAAGATGTAATCAACACTACTAGTCACCCACAAGCACCAACCTAAGGTTCCGGTACAAAGAATTCACACAAGAGATGAACTAGGGTTTGAGAGGAGACATTGCTGTTGAAGTTGTTGATGGATATTTCCCTCCCCCGGAAGGGAGAGTTGTTGGTGATGATGATGACGATGATTTCCCCCTCCGGGAGGGAAGTTCCCCCAGCGGAATCGCTCTGCCGGAGGGCAAAAGTGCTCCTCCCCAAGTTCCGCCTCGAGACGGTGACGCTTCGTCCCGAAAGTCCTCCCATTATTTATTTTCTAGGTTAAACTGACTTATATACCAGAAGAGGGGCATCGAAGGTGGGCCGAGGAGGGCACAACCCACCTGGTGGGCCCCTCTGGTAGTTATTTGCTCCAATAATTCTTATATAATCCGTAAAAATTCCTCGTGAAGTTTCAACTCATTTGGAGATGTGCAGAATAGGTGGCCTGACGTAGCTTTTTCAGGTCCAGAATTCCAGTTGCCGGTATTCTCCCTCCTTGTGTGAACCTTGCATATTATGAGAGAAAAGGCATTAGAATTACTCCAAAAAGCATTATTATACACGAAAAACAATATAAATAACAGTAGGAAAACATGATACAAAATGGACATATCAACTCCCCCAAGCTTAGACCTCGCTTGTCGTCAACCGAAAAACTAAAATCGAAAAACATGTCCACATGCTTAGAGAGAGAGGTGTCGATAAAATAAAATATGGACATAGAAGCATCATGTATATTATAACAACAACAAACTTTAACATAAAACTATATCATAGAACTTCTATCATATAACTTCTCATGGATAAGTAACAATTCATCACAACATCGAAATATAAAGCATAAACTCTATTGGAAACCAACAAACTATGCTCTCAGTCAACTTTGCAACTACAATTCATTATCTTTTCAGGAAGGGTCACGTATCGGAGCCTTATGGCAAGTCCACATACTCAATCATCATATAGTCTTCTGTGATTGCTAACACTCACCGCATACACATGAGCAAAACGTTTCAACCGGACACATCAAAAGATAGGGGCTTATAGTTTTGCCTCCCAACGTATTCACCTCAAGGGTGATGTCAACAATAATAACTCATGCCAACTCATATTCAACTGGATATATGTGCCTAGATCTTTCCTCACCACATGGTGCTTGCCAAAAGAGAAAATAAAAAGGAATAGAGAGAAATACTTTGACTCTTGCATAAAAGTAAATACATAAAAGTAAAAGATATGCCCTTCGCAGAGGGAAGGAGAGGTTGCCATGCACATTTTGGTTGTATGCTCAATCTCTTAGTGCAAAAGAACGTCACATCATATTGCCCCTTATGATAACAACCTTTATTATGCAGTCTGTCGCTTTTATTCTTTGCTATCACAAGTTCATACAACGCTCAATTTTCTCTTACACTAAATGATCCAACACTTTTAGAAGAACTTTTTTTTGCCTTATTGCATTGATGACAACTTACTTAAGGATTTTACTCAATCCAATAGGTAGGTATGGTGGACTCTCAAAACAAGATTTGGGTTTATGGATTTTTGGATGGACAAGTACTATCTCTACTTAGTGGGGAAGTTTTGGCTAGCAAAGATGGGGGATAAGCATCGCATGTTAAAGGATCTATGACAATATATCTTCTATGTGAATATGAACAAACATAAATCATTATGTTGTCTTCCTTGTCCAACGTCAACAATTTTGGCATATAATATTTTGATGGGGGCTCACAATCACAAAAGTTGTCCAAGATAGTGTATTTGCATGTGAATCTTCTCTTCCCTTATTAATTCTTTCATGAATTGCATCATTGACCAATGCTATGTTTGTAAATCTCCAATAAAATTTTCTACTTATATTCTTCCTTATGTGATGTCATTACTTACCATAAGATTAGCATATGATCTTTTTCATTTATTTCCTTTCTTTTTATTGAACATGAAAGTAAAGAAAACAAAACTCAAGCTAGACTTTATTATATATCTTGCACACGATTATAAGGATAGATAACTAAGCAAACACTTGAAAAGGGGTTGGACTAAACTCTTATTCAACTAAAGCAAAAGATAATTATGGATCGAACTAAGATAAGAAAAGAAAAAGATAATGGAGGTGATACGATACCGGGGAACCTCCCCCAAGCTTGGCACAAGCCAACACTACAAAAAAAAGACACGTCCATGACACTTTGGGGCTAATGAATTTTTTCTATCATGCTTACACTAATGCAGGATGCTGCTAACGCGACACTATGATTAGAGACCCTTTCACGAAATTGTGTGTGATGCGTTAATCGCAAATGGGGATGTCAAAAATCATCAAAAAACGTGCAAAACGTTTGCGATGGTGGAGCCATCAAACACGGTTCAGATTTTTAGTTGCGTGTGCGATGCAGGGCACACAGTTAATCTATCCGAACTGTTTGCGATGAGGCAGAACAATAGAAACGGGCAGCCATATCAATGGTTAGCCAGATCAAAGTGTGTGTGATATAGGGCATACAGTTCACTCGCACGAACTGTTTTCGATTAGGGAACACAACAGAAACGGATCAACTTAACAAGATGTGTGTGTGATACGTGGCAAACAGCCGACTCGGATGAACGGAGCACGCCGCGGCCACCTCAATGGTGAGCAAAACGCTCAGATGCACGCGAGCAGAGGACGCCGTGGCTGCCCCAACGGCGAGCAACCACGTGGTCAACCTTCGGCCATCAATAAATTTTGACCTTCTTTCTCGTCACATTGCAGATTACAATGCAATAAGTAATTGCAAATCTGTTCACACCTATCAAACTAATATGTGTTCACACTTAGCACCGGGCTATGAAAACTACCCACTCGAAAATTACTTCACAGTTCCTCTCCTCATCACCCACAAAACTGGTCTTTCCTGTCAAGTCGTTCCGCCATGACCAGTAGGAGGAGTTTAGGGTGGACATATAACTAGGCAGCAAAGACCAAGGCCGCGGAAGCACTAGAGAGGTCCCACCCTGAAGCCACAGCCGAAGCAAAGATGTCCCGGCGCGCTGCGGAGCCCTCGAACGAGCTCTCACGGGCACGCGAGGGCTCTCACAAGCTCATTCGCGGCGTCGGCCATCGCGACGAGCCGGTGTTCCTGACGTCCTTCGCGGCGATGATGACATTCTCGCTGGCGTCACTACGTAGCAGGATCTGGTTGACGGCTTGATGAAGCTGCTCAAGATCAGCGATGCCTCAGTTGACAAGGCGACCGACCTCGTCGACCAACTCATGGGTGACAATGTGAAGCTCCTCAAGGCGCACGCCGGGAAGGACGAGGAGGCCGCCGGCTGGCAGATGCTGCATAAGCAGAGCAGTGCCTCGGGGATGACACTAACAACGGTCGTCGAGGAACTGATGGGTGACTTACGGAAGATCCGGATTGAGCGCGAGTAGGAGGTGCAGGAATCCGTCGATGCTTTCAAGCAAAGTCGTGAGGAATTGAAGAAGGAGCTGGAGGATGTCGTCTCCCGGCGATCCATCGACGAGTAGAGACAGTAGCGACCTAGATCGTTGTCTGCAATTTCCTTCTTCTCTTGCCCCCGTGTCTTCCGGGCTTTGCCGCATGTGGCATTTTAAATTATCCGGAATATGTAAGACAATTATTGTCTGCGCCATTGTATATTTGTATCGAATTATCCGTTGCCATTTTATTTGTGGTCGTATTATCTGTTTCCCTATGTGGCAATTTAAATTAGGGTGGAATACGAGTTGAAAACACGAACAAATAAAATGCTTCCATGGGATCACAAGCAAACACCCTTCGTCCAGGTGCTTTAATTAAACCATTAATGGAGAAGTTGTGAGCGTGGCGGGCGGCGGCTGGTGCATGGAGGTCAAAGAGCTCGCTTCCCGGTGAGCATGGGTGGCCTTGTTGCTCGCATGTGTCCCGTCGAGCCTGCGAGGTGGACAGGATGCATGCATCCCGTCGAGCCTGCACGGCGGACAGCTTGCACGCGTCCCGTCGAGCCTGCACGGTGGACTTCTCGCGCTCGTCCTGTCTAATCAAACAGCTGCACGCATGCCACCGAGTATGGTTAAAATTAGACACGGTTAATATAATACAACCGTTTGCGATATTAACATGTCAGCTTTTTATTTCAAAAAGGACTTCGTTGGCTACTAATGTGTGCACCTCTTCTCAAACTGGACAATTTTTTTGACCACGGCATATATGTGCCATGTCATGAAACCATGCCAAGTTTCATGTTTTTGGGGTGAGTTTTTGATTTACTGGGCTTTAAAAACTGAGATTCTCAATGTTTCAGGACGACAACAAGTTTGTAATTCATTCCCATTCCTTAAATGAGACCTAAAATGCACCCAATGACACATGTACGATTTCCCACCCATTTTTCTTACCGGAGCATGTGCTTGTAGTTCAAATTTGAATTATGGACTACACTAAATGTGTAGAAAACTTAGTAATTAGTAATATATACAATGGCCAAACGAACCATGAACAGTTTCAAATTTCAGCATGACACTCCTGTTATTCTTTGTTGCCTGTAGAAAACAAAGCTCAAGGCGAGAAGAGGCAACGATTATCGTTTCGCCCACAAGAGGGGCATGTTTCCCTACCGGAACCACGAGGGTTGCGACAGGCTCTGGTTTGTAAGAGGCTTGTAATATACCTTCACCCAAGTTGGAAAATTATATGTACCATGTAGTGACACCAGGTTTCATGATTTCCTGGTGAGTTTTGGATTTACAGAGATTCAAAAACCGAGATTCGCAATGTTTGTGGCCAAGCCAGGATGGCGAGACGGCTGAATTCGTTCACATTCGTTCCATGGGACCTAAACATGCACCCCAAGGAAACATGTACGTTTTTTCTAACCATTTTGGTGCACTAGAGCATGTATTTGTAGTCCGGATTTGAATTATGGACATTAAATGCCTAGAAAACACAATTAATGAATAAAAAAGGTCAAACGAACCCAGAATAATTTCAAAGTTCAGCGCGAATCTCCCGTTGTTCGGTGTTGCGCGTAGAAGAATACGAGGATAGAAGAGGGAGCGATTATCGTTTGGCCCACAAGGGGACACGTTTCCCTATCAAAACCAGGAGGGTTCTTACGACAGGCTCCGATTTGTAAGAGGTTTGTAATAAAGCTTGCCCCAAATTGGCAATTTTTACCATGACATATATGTGTCATGGCGTGACACCATGCCACCTTTGATGACTTTGTGGTGAGTTTTGGATTTATGGGGATTTAAAAACCAAGATTCGAAATGTTTGAGGATGAGCCAGGACACCGGTACGGTTGTAATTCGTTCCCATTCCTGGCATGGGACCTAGACATGCACCCAAGGATACATGTATAATTTTTCTAGCCATTTTGGTGAACTGGAGCATGTATTTGTAATTCAGATTTGAATTATGGACATTAAATGCCTAGGAAACTCAATTAGTGTATAAAAAGGCCAAACGAACCCTGAATAAGTTTAAATTTTAGCACGGATATCATGCCGTTCCATGTTGCCCGTGGAAGAAAATACAAGGCGAAAAGAGGCAGTGACTTCGTTTCGCCCACAAGGGGAACATGTTTCCCTATCGGAACCACGAGGCTTCTTTGAGAGAAGCTTCAGTTTGTAAGAGGTTTGTAATAAAGCTTGGCCCAAATGGGAAAATATTTTTACCACGACATATATGTGCCATGACATGACACCATGCCACCTTTGATGACTTTCTAGTGAGTTTAGGATTTATGGGGATTTAAAAACCAAGATTCCAAATGTTTGAGGACGAGCCAGGGCGCGGGTACGGTTGTAATTCATTCCCATTCCTGGCATGGGACCTAAACATGCACCCAAGGACACATGTATAAATTTTCTAGCCATTTTGGTGAACTGGAGCATGTATTTGAAGTTCAGATTTGAACTATGGACATTAAATGCCTAGGAACCCAAATAGTGTATAAAAAGGCCAAACGAACCCTGAATAAGTTTAAATTTCAGCATGGATATCCTGTCGTTCCATGTTGCCCGTAGAAGAAAATACAGGGCGAAAAGAGGTAGTGATTACATTTCGCCCACAAGGGGGACACGTTTCCCTATCAGAACCACGAGGCTTCTTAGAGAGAAGCTCCGATTTGTAAGAGGCTTGTAATAAAACTTGCGCCAAAATGGATGAAAAAAATTCCTCAACATACATGTGCCATGTCGTGACACCATGCCAAGTTTCATGATTTTTGTGTAAGTTTTGGATTTATGGGGATTAAAAAACCGAGATTCTTCTCACGAAATGTTTTCAAATAGCACACGGTTCACTCACGAAAGTCGTGTGCCTACCAAACTGTGGCCGATGCCCCCTCCCCCTGCTACGCGCGCGATCTGAGTCGTGCGTTCTGATTGGCCAGAACCCAAACCCCCAGATCGTACGTGTGCACCGTTGGATGCTCCCAGATCGAACGGCAACCCAGAGCCCTTTTGAGAGCACATGCAGTACATGGGTAAGCACTGTGAGCATGCGTCATGCTAGCTCACGCTTCCTTCTCTACTAGGTTTTCTAAACAGGCTACCATTTCTCACCACTCTTCTCATCGGTTTCCCGCCTCTTCTCCCATCGTTTTCCCGCTACCAGTGTCAGTGCTCATTGAAGGTTAGCGACGACACACCTGCCATGTAAATATCCCACACAGTTTCTAAAAGCACAAATGTGTGTGATAGGAGGGAGTAGGTCGCATAGGGTGACTAGTATGAAACGCCTTAATGGCAAGGAGGCAATTCTTATCAGCAAGGGGCGGCTTCCCATCCGCTAGCCTAGTCGAATAGAACGTAGAAGTTAAGCATGCTCGGGCTGGAGTAGTCAAAGGATGGGTGACCCGCTGGGAAGTTGCATATCTCAAGCTCTATTTAAATGCCATGACACGATCATTATAGAGATATATTGTATCTCTATAGTGACCTATCATGGCAATTATATAAACCTTGGGATCCTTGTTTTGCTAATTTGTAGACTATGTTTTTATGGGTTATTTTCTGCTCTAAAATTTTAAAGAATGATTGACTTGACCTGCCATGGCGATTATATAAACCTACTATGTTTTATGGGTTATTTTTTGCTCTAAAAAATTATAGAATGATTGACTTGACCAATCATGGCGATTATATAAACCTTTTTCAGGTTGCATGCGGGGTATAGGGGGCAGGGTGTTCTTCTCGAGCATGTCTCCCTTGTGCGACTTATAGACGCGACACATATATGTGGGCTCCCCGAGTTATATATACTACCCTTTGTCGACAATTAGGGGGCCCGCACAATCTATCCCTTTGACTCAGCAACGAGAAGGGTTTGACCATGATGGTTTCCTATTGATACTAGTAAGGTACACGTGCATTGCACGCATGAGATTTGGTAACCAAATTATGAATAAATACCACACTATAGCATGTAAGCTTTGAGTCATATATATATATGATGTAGATGTTCATTTAATTCTTATAGTTCATCTCATCCAAAATTAATTAGTTATATAAAAAACTATTTTAAGATTTATGGAACTATGCATTGTAAAGCATAAAGTAAAAACAAAAAGTGACAATACATTTAGAAAAAAATGTTTGGGAAATTAAGATGTGGAAGATTCTAGAGAATAAAGGAGAAGTGCTTTTGTGTTTTGAGGTTTGTGCATTATGCTTAAGTTCAACCATGGAGTCTTCTAGATTGTACATGTGGCAGAATCTGGTGGAATGTAGATGATATCCAACGGCCAATAGTGCTCATATTTGCCATCTCTGTACCGTCAGATTGGCTTCATCCAACGACCAACTTTCAAAGTTATTCGCACACTATATAGGGGTATAGATATAGATGTGTCCACTAGACTAAATAAAGTTTGAGCGCATGCGTGGGACGACCCCCCCTCCCCCGCCGTCGCCTCTTCGAAGTTGGGAAACTGACATCGTACATATTGAACCAGGCTTGGAGTCGGGTACTGTGTTCAGTTTGTCATGTAGTTGGTGGCCCATTGAAGTTTTACATTCGGGATTTAAACACATCACACAACACCGTACCCATACATATTTTTGGGCTGCATGCAGTGTATATGGGGTCTTTTGATCGACCACGTCTCCCTTGTGCGTTTTTTGTGACGACACGCATATCTGTGGGCTCCCCGAGTGTATATATATCATCCCTTTGACCGATAATGAGGGGTATGTGTTGGCCATGAATGGATTCCTCCTAGTTTGTGTTAGGGCTGGTCACTGTCACATGTCGGTCAACCAAAGCTCGAGCTCATGAGTTGTCAGGATTCCCTCCCACAAGCTCGGATTGCTGGGTTCGACCTACATCATACCATGAGTATCTCGACCTTAACTACCTTGCCTTCATGGTTGTTGTCTGTATCGAGAGGTAGGCACCACATCTAAATTGTACATTATTCTATATTGAAAACACACATCACCCCTTCCCAACATACATCATTTTGGGCCGCATGCAAGAGGTTCTGGTTTTGTGGTCCCTCTTATGTGATTTTTATGATGGTTCAATCTATTGGCCCAAGTGGTTTATCGACAACAACAGTTGTCGTATGACCAAACGATAGATTCATTGGTCCGTCTTATGGTAGGTCATGGCGACATGCATGTATGACCAAAGTATCGATCATTACGTGCATCCGCTCCGCTGACACGAAGTGGGAGGTGGTGGGCCAAGCATCCTAGCTAGGTACGACATTATGTCATTATATATATTAGTGTGAATTTTTTAACACCCGGTGACTATGACACCCCTCTGGGTGGCAGTGCCACCCCATGTTAATTCCGTCCAATGCATGCTTCGTGATTTGTGCAAACAGTATGCTATTGTCATTCCTCCATCAAGATCCAATTAATGAAGCATGATAATGATCGCACTAATACGGTTCTAGGAGAGTATGTGTGAGACTAGGGATATCAAAATGTTAGATGATGAATCCTTAACCAAAAAGATTCCCTAAAAGTTGGTTTGTGCTTAAGACTTTTATTACCTAAAAGAAGTTCTCCATGAACTCAATAAAGATTCCGCAAAAATAGATCCATGCATATGCACAGTATCAACATTTAATTTTGTTACTACTTAGTGCTAATGAACTCGTCTAAGTGCAATTAGACAAATGGAGGACTAATCAATGGTAGACCTAAAAGATGATACACGGATCTCAAAGCTAGATCAGACGGAAGCTAGAGGGGTGGCGATGTCCCCAGGTGGCAAAGACATAATAATCACACATATATATATATATATCCAAGGGTGCTTTCGGGTTTGCGAGGCACGTGCCACCAAAGTTATGCATTGTGTATTTAAAGTTTTAAACATCCCCAATATTCCTACATATATTTGGCCACTTCCAGGTGGTTCTTGACTTCTGGCCCCTCTCATCGATCTTCGACGACGCGCCCAACCGTGGTCCCACGCGGTCAAAGTTATGCATTGGAATTTTGAACATCACAGACTACCCTTTTCACTCATATATATTTGGGCCACATGCTGGTGTGGCTGTCTTGTGACCCTCTCTAACGTTTTTTTTTTGCTGCAAAGACTCTGATGACGCTCAACGAACACGGGTATAATATCTTAACCATGTGCGATACAAGTGCGTTGTGAATTGATACGTCTCCATCGTATATGTAGTTTTTTATTGTTTCATGCCATTATTATACCACGTTCACATACTTTTGGCAACTTTTTATATGATTTATTGGACTAACCTATTGATCCAGTGCCCAGTGCCAGTTCTTGTTTTCTACATGTTTTTTGTATCGCAGAGTATCCATATCAAATTAAGTCCAAATGCAATAAAATTTCACGTAGAATTATTTTGGAATATATGTGATTTTTGGGAGTTGGAATCACCGCAAACGGAGGCCCGCGGTCTCGGAGCCAGGCGTGCCATGGTGGGTTGTGCTCACCTTGTACATCGGTTGGGGCTCTACTTCGGGCGCGATGAAGCTTATATCCGGAAAAAATTGTGTTAAAATCCCAGCGCAATCGGAGTTACGGATCTCCGGGAATATAAGAAACGGTTTTGGGTCAGATCTGGAGGACATAAAAGAGAAGAGAACAGAGAGGGAGATCCAATCTCGGAGGGGCTCCCGCCCCGACGGCGCCATGGAGACCAAGGACCAGAGGGGGAACTCTCCTCCCATCTAGGAGGGAGACCAAGGAAGAAGAAGGAGGGGGCTCTCTCCCCCTCTCACCTGGTGGCGCCGGAGTGCCACCGGGGCAACGATCGTGGCAGCAATCTACATCAACAATCTTGCTACCGGCAACACCAACTTTCTCCCCCTCTATGCAGCGGTGTAACACCTCCTGGCCCCGCTGTAATCTCTACTTAAACATGGTGCTCAACTCCATATATTATTTCCCAATGATCTATGGTTATCCTATGATGTTTGCCGTTTCGTCCGATGGGTTAATCGTGACCTTGGTTGGTATGATTGTATGTTTTATTTATAGTGTTGTCCTACGGTGCCCTCCATTCTCGCGCAAACTTGAGGGGGCACTCGCTGTAGGGTGTTGCAATATGTTCATGGTTCGCTTATGGTGGGTTGCGTGAGTGACAGAAACTTAAACCTGAGTAGGTGGGTTATGGCATATGGGAGTAAAGAGGACTTGATACTTAATGCTATGGTTGGGTTTCACGACCTTAATGATCATCAGTAGTTGCGGATGCTTGCTAGGGGTCATGCATGTATCCTTCCAACGTGGATCCAATACAGGAATGTGAAAAACGATACCGACTTTAACACCTTCCTTGAGCATTTTTCTGTAAGTAATGTTATCCATCGCAATTTGTAATATTGTCTTGCTCTGTCCCATACTTTATAGCTTCCTCCTAATAAGACTCACATTCTTTTTTCAACAGATGAGGTTCAAGTTGGATCCGAAAGATGATGCAACTAAACAAGCATGCACTCATATTTTTCAGTCTGCTCTGCGACAGTATCGGTACCACCTTAGAAAAACTCACTTTGAAGGCAAGGCTAACAATGAAATCGCCCAAACATCTCCAATGGAATATATTATAGATGAAGACTGGACAGCCCTAGTTAAACACTGGTCTGATCCAAAGTATGATGTAGGGTATATGTATTTGATCATATCACATATTCAACTCATATTAACGTATGTGCCTTACAAGTTTATCTTATTCTAGGCTAACTGTTTGAAGAACAAGACCAACCGTTCTAAAGGGAAATTCCAATAGACAGTGGGATCTCGTAGCTATATTGCACACTGCAAGGCTCTTGTAAATAGCTGCTACTTCCTTCTTTTTTCTGTGCCATATTATCGTACCTATATTGACTTGTTCCAAATACAAAAGAAAGCCCGTGCGGACCGAAAAGAACCTGAACCGAATGCAGTGCAAATCTTCAAGGATTTCCAAACCAGCAAGATGAAGGGCATGAGCACATTAGTTCAAGCCGCTGTTGTAAGTCCTTACTCCTCCTGCCTTTGAACTGCTTGTTACTTTGACGTGTTCATTTAACTGCTTGGTTTGCAGCCAATGTCAGTTACCCTGTTCACTTTTATACATAGTTGTCTTAACGTATCATTTCACATTACATGGTTTAAAAGAGATGAAGGATATTCTTTTGGTCTTGATCTGTAATCTAGTTGTGATGTTGACGTGCCCACACAATGATACAATAGCCTATTTGTTTTATATCTGTTTGCCCATGATATGAATGATGTCAGACTATGTTCATCCTACTTTAAACCATGTGTCTTTATCCTTACATGTCAACGAATGTGAGGAAATAAACAATACAGTAGGCATGCTACATGGACATACGTTCCAAAAGTGATTTTATTATGTAGTTGGCACTACAATATATGTTAATGTATTACTGTAGTTCACCAAAATAAGTTATGTATAAATGTGAAACATACTTTGTTTTTTGTCTCATTAGTAACTTATCCGGTACACTAATCTACAAGTTCAAATTTTCAGCAAGCTATGGAACAAATGATAGCCATAACCACCTGAAGGTGACGAGGCTACCACAGGCACAATGTCACCTCTTGCTGCAGTGTGTCAGTATGTCTCCACTAACAGTGCAAAAAGCACCTTCCTGCGTAATTCTGGGTTGGTTGTCAAGGTAACCTCAATCAAATCTCCTACTAAAAAAATCTTCCGGCTAGACAGAGTGATATATCTGTGCTCCAGACACAAATCCAATCCCTAATGGACATCGTTTCAGAAACAAGAATAGTGGTTGACAAATGTCGTCAAGATATGAATGGTTTTGAAACCAGACTATCAGGCATTTGCTTCGTTGTTCAAGAGCAATGGCAGAAAAAAAAGGGGATGATGATGCTACTCCATCAGATTCTACAACCTAAAAAATTAGCACTCAGGTCAAATGATTTGTGCTTCTATACATCTGATAGTGCTTTTATCTGCAAGGATTGTAAACTTTATGCGAACAGACCTTTTGTTGTATGGATGGAATTTATTTTGTTGTGATACAGCATTTATCATGCTGCTAAAGGCTGTAGAAATTACGACGCTATTTTTGTATAGTGTAGGTTTATCTTAGTAATGTATTTGGCCGAAAGCTTCGTAGGAGCCCAATGTGCCAACATTCGCAGGCCCATTCCAATTGGGCTAAAAACGATTATGGGTCGTAATTTGCATGTGCCCACTAAGAATATATGGGCCTAAATCAGCATAAGCTTTCATATTTTTGGTAGGCATCTGCCCCTAGTGGGCCTTTAACAGGCCTAAACATAATTCGGGCCCTCAGTAAAAATAGGTCGTTAGCATGTGTAAATATCTCGAGCCCATAAATAACATGGGCCTTTAATAGGCCCAAAGTGAGATTGGGCCCTGATTGTGCCAAATAACCCACTCGTCATTAGCAGGCCGAAATGTATCTCATCTCGTGGTGGCCCATTTACAATGTTGATCGTTCACAGGCCGAAATACAGATGGGTCATAAATGCGCCGACATAGTACATGGGCCTTTAAAAGGACGGAAGTTCGGTCGGGCTTGATTAGTATCAGTTTTATATGGGACATTAATAGGCCTGATGTGACGTTGGGCCACATATGGCCCATGGATTTCGTCCAACGTTAACAGGCCAAAAATCACAACAGGCTAGAAGAGGCCCAAATCTACAATGGGCCTCTAACAGGCCGAATGGCACACATGGCCGAATATGACCCAAATCTTTCACGGTTGTTTATGGGCCGAAAGTTTCAATGGCCAATAAATGGGCCCAAATTAAGCAGGACCTTTAATAGGCAGGAATCATATTGGGCTGTAATTCGGCCCAAATACTTAGCGGACTGTTAACAGGCCAGATGTGACCATGGGCCGCGATGATGAAAAGTTTAGAACGGACCGTTGACGGGCCAAGTTCACAATAGCCATACGGGCCTTAACTGCGAATGGGTCGTCTGCAAGTAGGCCGTTAGTGGGCCAGCCCGCTAATATTGACTGGGCCAGCCTTTTTAACCTAAATGGGCCGTTGTTGGGCCATGCCACGTGTCGACGTATCATAGGCGCCTTTGGTCCAATGAGTGGATGACATATGTCCCAACGGTGAGCCGACACGTGGTTCCTCTGGCCATTGAGAATTTTACACGTAGAAAATAGCCATTGGTCCGGGCTGTTAATGGGTTATCGGATCCAAACCAGAACCCGATAGCTTAACGACGACCCGTTATAGTGGATGCCATGTGTCGGCCACCCTTGAGGAAAGCACTTCTATGATGCGCGATTTATCGTCATGGTAGTGGACACTTCCATGATGATAATTTTGGTAATGTCATGGAACACTTCTACGACAGCACACATATGACTATCTTGATTCTGTCATAAAATCATCATGGATGTACATGCATGACAAAAAACGTGACCTACTGTGACAAACACGTATCATCACGGAAGTGTATTTTTTTCGTAGTGCAAGGGGAGTGCCCATACCCGATACTCAAGTGTCCTTTGGTGACGAAGAAGGAGGTGGTGGTGATGAAGTAGATGGTTTGTCTTTCTCTTTATCCAGCTTATGCCGGAGGGTAAAATTATCTATCCTCAACTCATCATTCTCCATCTCGAGCTTTATTATCCTCTTGCATAATGCCTCCATGCTTTCGTGCTTGAAACGAGGAGGGACTGGTTCATCTTCGTCTTCCTCATCGGAGAACCATATGTAGGGATAGGTGTCCTTGAAGATATTATTATCTAAAGGTTGATAAGAAACTGGACACTCCTCCTCAGAATTTTGAGATGACATATTTTCAGATCTACTAGGAAAACAACAAGAAAAGAAAACAGAAGATTTCTCCATGATACGGTGACCAATAGGTTCGAGGGGTATATGAAGATTTTTTTTATCTTGGGAAACAAGCATACAGAAGAAAAACAGAGTCCATAAGGTACCCGAGGGGGGCACAACCCCCTGGTGTCTTGTGCCCACCCGGAGTGCCTTCCTCGTTGTTTCTTATTTTCCTAATTTTTAATATATTCCAAAACTGATAGAAAATATATTTTTTTGGATTTATCGGAGTCCGTTTACTTACCGTATCACGTACCTCCTCTTTTTTTCACAATTCTAGAGTGTTCTGGAAGGTTTCCTTTATGTTCTGCTAGTGTCATAGTTCAGATAATATTGCTTTCAACATTAATGGGTGAACCTGAGATATAATGTTTTATTCTTTGTCCATTGAAAACCTTCGGGTGGGTACCTTCGGCATTATTTATTTTGATGGCCCCATTTGGATAGGAGTTTTCCTGCAAAGAATCCGAAACGAGAGTTGTACAAAAGTGTTGGGGAACGTAGTAATTTCAAAAAAATTCCTACGCACACGCAAGATCATGGTGATGCATAGCAACGAGAGGGGAGAGTGTTGTCTACGTACCCTCGTAGACCGAAGCGGAAGCGTCGACTCAACGTAGAGGAAGTAGTCGTACGTTCTCCTCGCGATCCGACCGATCACAGCACCGTTACTCCGGCACCTCCGAGTTCTTAGCACACGTTCAGCTCGATGACGATCCCCGGGCTCTGATCCAGCAAAGCGTCGGGGAAGAGTTCTGTCAGCACGACGGCGTGGTGACGATCTTGATGTGTTACCGGTGCAGGGCTTCGCCTAAGCACTGCAACGATATGACTGAGGTGGAATTTGGTGGAAGGGGGCACCGCACACGGCTAAGGAACGATCCGCAGATCAACTTGTGTGTCCATGGGGTGCCCCCTGCCCCCGTATATAAAGGAGCAAGGGAGGGAGGAGGCCGGCCCTATGTTTGGGCGCGCCAGGGGAGTCCTACTCCCATCGGGAGTAGGATTCCACCTTTTCTAGTCCAACTAGGTCAAGGGGGGAAAGAGGGGAAGAGGGAAGGAAGGGAGAGAGGGGCCGCGCCCCAAACCCCTTGTCCAATTCGGACTGGGCTTGGGAGGGGTGCGCGCCACCTCCTGGTCCTTCCCACTAAGGCCCATCAAGGCCCATTGCTTCTTCCTCGTATTCCCGTAACTCCCCGGTACCTCCGAAAATACCCGAACCACTCAGAACCCTTCCGATGTCCGAATATAGTCGTCCAATATATCGATCTTTACGTCTCGACCATTTCGAGACTCCTCGTCATGTCCCCGATCTCATCCGGGACTCCGAACTCCTTCGGTACATCAAAACTCATAAACTCATTATATAACTGTCATTGAAACCTTAAGCGTGCGGACCCTACGGTTCGAGAACAATGTAGACATGACCGAGACACGTCTCCGGTCAATAACCAATAGCGGGACCTAGATGCCCATATTGGCTCCTACATATTCTACGAAGATCTTTATCGGTCAGACCGCATAACAACATATGTTGTTCCCTTTGTCATCGGTATGTTACTTACCCGAGATTCGATCGTCGGTATCCAATACCTAGTTCAATCTCGTTACCGGTAAGTCTCTTTACTCGTTCCGTAATACATCATCTCACAACTAACACATTAGTTGCAATGCTTGCAAGGCTTATGTGATGAGCATTACCGAGAGGGCCCAGAGATACCTCTCTGACGATTGGAGTGACAAATCCTAATCTCGAAATACACCAACCCAACATCTACCATTGGAGACACCTGTAGTACTCCTTTATAATCACCCAGTTACGTTGTGACGTTTGGTAGTACCCAAAGTGTTCCTCCGGCAAACGGGAGTTGCATAATCTCATAGTCAAAGGAACATGTATAAGTTATGAAGAAAGCAATAGCAACATACTAAACGATCGGGTGCTAAGCTAATGGAATGGGTCATGTCAATCAGATCATTCAACTAATGATGTGACCTTGTTAATCAAATGACAACTCCTTTGTCTATGGTTAGGAAACTTAACCATCTTTGATTAACAAGCTAGTCAAGTAGAGGCATACTAGTGACACTCTGTTTGTCTATGTATCCACACATATATTGTGTTTCCGGTTAATACAATTCTAGCATGAATAATAAACATTTATCATGATATAAGGAAATAAATAATAACTTTATTATTGCCTCTAGGGCATATTTCCTTCAGTCTCCCACTTGCACTAGAGTCAATAATCTAGTTCACATCGCCATGTGATTTAACAGCAATAGTTCACATCACCATGTGATTAACACCCATAGTTCACATCGCCATGTGACCAACATCCAAAAAGGGTTTACTAGATTCAGTAATCTAGTTCACGTCGCTATGTGATTAACACCCAAAGAGTACTAAGGTGTGATCATGTTTTGCTTGTGAGAGAATCTTAGTCAACGGGTCTTTCACATTTAGATCCGTTATGTATTTTGCAATTTTCTATGTCTACAATGCTCTGCACGGAGCTACTCTAGCTAATTGCTCCCACTTTCAATATGTATCTAGATCGAGACTTAGAGTCATCCAGATCGGTGTCAAAACTTGCATCGACGTAACCCTTTACGACGAACCTTTTGTCACCTCCATAATCGAGAAACATATCCTTATTCCACTAAGGATAATTCTGACCGCTGTCCAGTGATCTACTCCTAGATCACCATTGTACTCCCTTGCTTAAATCAGTGTAGGGTATACAATAGATCTGGTACACAGCATGGCATACTTTATAGAACCTATGGTCAAGGCATAGGGAATGACTTTCATTCTCTTTCTATCTTTTGCCGTGGTCGGGTTTTGAGTCTTACTCAATTTCACACCTTGTAACACATGCAAGAACTCTTTCTTTGACTGTTACATTTTGAACTACTTCAAAATCTTGTCAAGGTATGTACTCATTGAAAAAACTTATCAAGCGTCTTGATCTATCTCTATAGATCTTGATACTCAATATGTAAGCAGCTTCACCAAGGTCTTTCTTTGAAAAACTCCTTTCAAACACTCCTTTATGCTTTGCAGAATAATTCTACATTATTTCCGATCAACAATATGTTATTCACATATACATATCAGAAATATTGTAGTGCTCCCACTCACTTTCTTGTAAATACAGGCTTCACGCAAGTCTGTATAAAATTATATGCTTTGATCAACTTATCATAGCGTATATTCCAACTCCGAGATGCTTGCACCAG
Source organism: Aegilops umbellulata (assembly GCA_032464435.1). Taxonomy (NCBI): domain Eukaryota; kingdom Viridiplantae; phylum Streptophyta; class Magnoliopsida; order Poales; family Poaceae; genus Aegilops; species Aegilops umbellulata. Next base: position 561,764,555 of record CP136055.1, on the reverse strand, counting down.
TCCATAGATGGATCGCTGGAGCTTGCATATTTTGTTAGCACCTTTAGGATTGACAAAACCTTCTGGTTGCATCATATACAACTCTTCTTTAATAAATCCATTAAGGAATGCAGTTTTGTTTATCCATTTGCCAGATTTCGTAAAATGCGGCAATTACTAACATGATTCAGATAGACTTAAGCATAGATATGAGTGAGAAACTCTCATTGTAGTCAACACCTTGAACTTGTCGAAAACCTTTTGCGACAATTCTAGCTTTGTAGATAGTAACACTACTATCAGCGTCTGTCTTCCTCTTAAAGATCCATTTATTTTCTATGGCTTGCCGATCATCGGCCAAATCCATCAAAGTCCATACTTTGTTCTCATACATGGATCATATCTCAGATTTCATGGCCTCAAACCATTTCGCGGAATCTGGGCTCATCATCGCTTCCTCATAGTTCGCAAGTTCGTCATGGTCTAGTAACATGACTTCCAGAACAGGATTACCGTACCACTCTGGTGCGGATCTCACTCTGGTTTACCTACGAGATTTGGTAGTAACTTGATCTGACGTTACATGATCATCATCATTAACTTCCTCACTAATTGGTGCAGTAGTCACAGGAACCGATTTCTGTGATGAACCACTTTCCAATAAGGGAGCAGGTACAGTTACCTTATCAAGTTCTACTTTCCTCCCACTCACTTCTTTCGAGAGAAACTCCTTCTCTAGAAAGGATCCATTATAAGCAACGAATGTCCTGCCTTAGGATCTGTGATAGAAGGTGTACCCAACAGTCTCCGTTGGGTATCCTATGAAGACATATTTCTCCGATTTGGGTTCGAGCTTATCAGGATGAAAATTTTCACATAAGCATCGCAACTCCAAACTTTAAGAAACGACAGCTTAGGTTTATTGCTAAACCATAGTTCATACGGTGTCGTCTCAACGGATTTAGATGGTGCCCTATTTAATGTGAATGCAGCTGTCTCTAATGCATAATCCCAAAAACGATAGTGGTAGATCGGTAAGATACATCATAGATTGTACTATTAAAGTACGGTTATGACGTTCGGACGCACCATTATACTGTGGTGTTCCAGGTGGCATGAGTTTGTGAAACTATTCCACATTGTTTTAATTGAAGGCCAAACTCGTAACTCAAATATTCGTCTCCGCGATCAGATCGTAGAAACTTTATTTTCTTTTCACGATGATTTTCCACTTCACTCTGAAATTCTTTGAACTTTTCAAACATTTCAGACTTATGTTTCATCAAGTAGATATACCCATATCTGCTCAAAACATCTGTGAAGGTCAGAAAATAATGATACTTGTCGCGAGCCTTAATTTTCATCGGACCACATACATCGGTATGTATGATTTCCAACAAGTCAGTTGCTCGCTCCATTGTTCCGGAGAACGGAGTCTTAGTCATCTTGCCCATGAGGCATGGTTCGCAAGCATCAAGTGATTCATAATCAAGTGATTCCAAAATTCCATCAGCATGGAGTTTCTTCATGCGCTTTACACCAATATGACCTAAACGGCAGTGCCACAAATAGGTTTGCACTATCATTATTAACTTCGCATCTTTTGGTTTCAATATTATGAATATGTGTATCACTACGATCGAGATCCAATGAACTATTTTCATTGGGTGTGTATGTCCATAAAAGGTTCTATTCATGTAAACAGAACAACAATTGTTCTCTAACTTAAATGAATAATCGTATTGCAATAAACATGATCGAATCATATTTATGCTCAACGCAAACACTAAATAACACTTATTTAGGTTCATCACTAATATCGAAAGTATAGGGAGTGTGCGATGATGATCATATCAATCTTGGAACTACTTCCAACTTTCATCGTCACTTCACCCTTAACTAGTCTTTGTTCATTCTGCAACTCCCGTTTCGAGTTACTACTCTTAGCAACTGAACCAGTATCAAATACCGAGGGGATGCTATGAACACTAGGAAAATACATATCAATAATCTGTATATCAAATATACCTTTGTTCACTTCGCCATCCTTCTTATCCGCCAAATACTTGGGGCAGTTCCGCTTCCAGTGACCAGTCCCTTTGAAGTAAACGCACTCAGTCTCAGGCTTAGGTCCAAACTTGGGCTTCTTCACTTGAGCAGCAACTTGCTTGCCGTTCTTCTTGAAGTTCCCCTTCTTCCCTTTGCCCTTTACTTGAAACTAGTGATCTTGTCAACCATCAACGCTTGATGCTCTTTCTTGATTTCTACCTCCATCGATTTCATCATTATGAAAAAGTTCGGGAGTCGTTTTCGTCATCCCTTGCATACTATAGTTCATCACGAAGTTCTACTAACTTGGTGATGGTGACTAGAGAATTATGTCAATTACTATCTTATCTGGAAGATTAACTCCCACTTGATTCAAGCGATTGTAGTACCCAGACAATCTGAGCACATGCTCACTAGTTGAGCGATTCTCCTCCATCTTTTAGCTATAGAACTTGTTGGAGACTTCATATCCCTCAACTCGGGTAGTTGCTTGAAATATTAACTTCAACTAATGGAAAATCTCATATGGTCCATGACGTTCAAAACGTCTTTGAAGTCCCGATTCTAAGCCGTTAAGCATGGTGCACTAAACTATCAAGTAGTCATCATATTGAGCTAGCCAAACGTTCATAACGTCTGCATCTGCTCCTGCAATAGGTCTGTCACCTAGCGGTGCATTAAGGACATAATTCTTCTGTGCAGCAATGAGGATAAACCTCAGATCACGAATCCAATCCGCATCATTGCTACTAATATTTTTCAACACAATTTTCTCTAGGAACATATCAAAATAAACATAGGGAAGCAACAACGCGAGATATTGATCTACAACATAGATATGCTAATACTACTAGGACTAAGTTCATGATAAATTAAAGTTCAATTAATCATATTACTTAAGAACTCCCACTTAGATAGACATCCCTCTAATCCTCTAAGTGATCACGTGATCCAAATCAAACTAAACCATAACCGATCATCACGTGAAATGGATTAGTTTTCAATGGTGAACATCATCATGTTGATCATATCTACTACATGATTCACGCTCGACCTTCCGGTCTCCGTGTTCCGAGGTCATATCTTATATGCATAGCTCGTCAAGTATAACCTGAGTATTCCGCGTGTGCAACTGTTTTGCACCCGTTGTATTTGAACGTAGAGCCTATCACACCCGATCATCACGTGGTGTCTCAGCACGAAGAACTTTCGCAACGGTGCATACTCAGGGAGAACACTTCTTGATAATTAGTGAGAGATCATCTTATAATGCTACCGTCAATCAAAGCAAGATAAGATGCATAAAAGATAAACATCACATGCAATCAATATAAGTGATATGATATGGCCATCATCATCTTGTGCTTGTGATCTCCATCTCCGCAGCACTATCATGATCACCATCGTCACCGGCGCGACACCTTGATCTCCATCGTAGCATCGTTGTCGTCTCGCCAATCTTATGCTTCTACGACTATCGCTACCGCTTAGTGATAAAGTAAAGCATTACAGGGCGATTGCATTGCATACAATAAAGCGACAACCATACGGCTCCTGCCGGTTGCCGATAACTCGGTTACAAAACATGATCATCTCATACAATAAAATTTAGCATCATGTCTTGACCATATCACATCACAACATGCCCTGCAAAAACAAGTTAGACGTCCTCTACTTTGTTTGTTGCAAATTTTACGTGGCTGCTACGGGCTGAAGCAAGAACCAATCTCACCTACGCATCAAAACCACAATGATAGTTTGTCAAATAGACTCCGTTTTAACCTTCTCAAGGACCGGGCGTAGCCATACTCGGTTCAACTAAAGTTAGTGAGAAAGTCTCCCGCAAGCCATCTGTGTGCAAAGCACGTCGAGGGAACCGGTCTCGCGTAAGCGTACGCGTAAGGTTGGTCCGGGTCGTCTCATCCAACAATACCGCTGACCCAAAGTATGACATGCTGATAGGCAGTATGACTTGTATCGTCCACAACTCACTTGTGTTCTACTCGTGCAAATAACATCAAACCATAAAAACCTAGGCTCGGATGCCACTGATGGGGAACGTAGTAATTTCAAAAAAATTCCTACGCACACGCAAGATCATGGTGATGCATAGCAACGAGAGGGGAGAGTGTTGTCTACGTACCCTCGTAGACCGAAGCGGAAGCGTTGACTCAACGTAGAGGAAGTAGTCGTACGTTCTCCTCGCGATCCGACCGATCACAGCACCGTTACTCCGGCACCTCCGAGTTCTTAGCACACGTTCAGCTCGATGACGATCCCCGGGCTCCGATCCAGCAAAGCGTCGGGGAAGAGTTCTGTCAGCACGACGGCGTGGTGACGATCTTGATGTGTTACCGGTGCAGGGCTTCGCCTAAGCACTGCAACGATATGACCGAGGTGGAATTTGGTGGAAGGGGGCACCGCACACGGCTAAGGAACGATCCGCAGATCAACTTGTGTGTCCATGGGGTGCCCCCTGCCCCCGTATATAAAGGAGCAAGGGAGGGAGGAGGCCGGCCCTATGTTTGGGCGTGCCAGGGGAGTCCTACTCCCACCGGGAGTAGGATTCCACCTTTCCTAGTCCAACTAGGTCAAGGGGGGAAAGAGGGGAAGAGGGGAAGGAAGGGAGAGAGGGGCCGCGCCCCAAACCCCTTGTCCAATTCGGACTGGGCTTGGGAGGGGCGCGCGCCACCTCCTGGTCCTTCCCACTAAGGCCCATCAAGGCCCATTGCTTCTTCCTCGTATTCCCGTAACTCCCCGGTACCTCCGAAAATACCCGAACCACTCAGAACCCTTCCGATGTCCGAATATAGTCGTCCAATATATCGATCTTTACGTCTCGACCATTTCGAGACTCCTCGTCATGTCCCCGATCTCATCCGGGACTCCGAACTCCTTCGGTACATCAAAACTCATAAACTCATTATATAACTGTCATCGAAACCTTAAGCGTGCGGACCCTACGGTTCGAGAACAATGTAGACATGACCGAGACACGTCTCCGGTCAATAACCAATAGCGGGACCTGGATGCCCATATTGGCTCCTACATATTCTACGAAGATCTTTATCGGTCAGACCGCATAACAACATACGTTGTTCCCTTTGTCATCGGTATGTTACTTACCCGAGATTCGATCGTCGGTATCCAATACCTAGTTCAATCTCGTTACCGGTAAGTCTCTTTACTCGTTCTGTAATACATCATCTCACAACTAACACATTAGTTGCAATGCTTGCAAGGCTTATGTGATGAGCATTACCGAGAGGGCCCAGAGATACCTCTCCGACGATTGGAGTGACAAATCCTAATCTCGAAATATGCCAACCCAACATCTACCATTGGAGACACCTGTAGTACTCCTTTATAATCACCCAGTTACGTTGTGACGTTTGGTAGTACCCAAAGTGTTCCTCCGGCAAACGGGAGTTGCATAATCTCATAGTCAAAGGAACATGTATAAGTTATGAAGAAAGCAATAGCAACATACTAAACGATCGGGTGCTAAGCTAATGGAATGGGTCATGTCAATCAGATCATTCAACTAATGATGTGACCTTGTTAATCAAATGACAACTCCTTTGTCTATGGTTAGGAAACTTAACCATCTTTGATTAATAAGCTAGTCAAGTAGAGGCATACTAGTGACACTCTGTTTGTCTATGTATCCACACATGTATTATGTTTCCGGTTAATACAATTCTAGCATGAATAATAAACATTTATCATGATATAAGGAAATAAATAATAACTTTATTATTGCCTCTAGGGCATATTTCCTTCAAAAAGAACATATTCTCCAACTTTGAACTCACGCTTTTGGATTCTTTTGTCATGCCATCTTTTAAATTTTTCTTTAAATAACTTGGCATTTTCATAAGCTTGGGTTCTCCAGTCATCTAGTGAGTTGATATAAAATAACCTCTTTTCACCGGTAAGTTTGAAATCATAATTGAGTTCTTTGATTGCTCAATATTCTTTATGTTCTAACTCAAGAGGCAAATGGCAAGCTTTTCCATAAACCATTTTATAAGGATACATACCCATAGGAATTTTATATGTTGTCCTATAGGCCCAAAGTGCATCATCTAATTAATTAGACCAATTCATTCGGGACCTACTGACAGTTTTTCTAAAATTAATTTTATTTCTCTATTGCTAAGTTCAACTTGACCACTAGACTGAGGATGATAAGGTGACACAATTCTATGGCCAACATCATACTTAGCAAGCATTTTACGGAAGCACCATGAATAAAGTGTGAACCACCATCAGTCATTAAATATCTAGGGACTCCAAATCTAGGGAAAATAACTTCCTTAAGCATTTTAATAGAGGTGTTGTGATCAGCACTACTAGTTGGAATAGCTTCTACCCACTTAGTAACATAATCAACAACAACCAAAATATGAGTATACCCATTAGAGGAAGGAAAAGGTCCCATGTAATCAAAACCGCAAACATCAAATGGTTCAACAGCAAGTGAATAATTCATAGGCATTTCTTGATGCTTACCAATATTACCAATTCGTTGACATTCATTACAACGTACAACAAACTTAAGGGCATCCTTGAAGAGAGTAGGCCAATAAAAACCAGATTGCAATACCTTGTGAGCATTTCTATCTCCTGCATGATGCCCTCCATAATCTTTGGAGTGACATTTTCATAGGATTTGTCCCTGTTCATGCTCAGGTACACAAAGTCTAATAATGCCATCTACTCCTTCTTTATGAAGATGTGGGTCATCCCAAAAGTAATGTCTTAAATCATAGAAGATTTTCTTTCTTTTGTTGGTATGTGAAGCTTGGTGGTCAATATTTAGCGACAATAGAATTAGCATAGTCAGCATACCAAGGAGTGTTATGAGAAACATTTATTTCAGCTAATTGCTCATCAGGACAAGTATCATTAATAGGTTGTGGGTCATCAAGAATATTCTCTAACCTAGACAAGTTATCTGCTACAGGGTTCTCAGCTCCTTTTCTATCAGTGATATGTAAGTCAAATTCTCTTAGCAAGAGAACCCACCTAATGAGTCTAGGATTAGCATCTTTTTTTCATAAGATATTTTATAGCAGCATGATCAGTGTGAACAATCACTTTAGAGTCAACAATGTAAGATCTGAATTTATCACAAGCAAACACCACTGCTAAAAATTCTTTTTCAGTGGTAATGTAATTTCTTTGGGCATTGTCTACAGTTTTAATAGCGTAATGAATAACATTTAAATTCTTATCAACTCTTTGTACCAGAACAGCGCAAACAACATAATCACTAGCATCACACATAATTCCAAAAGGCAAGTTCCAATCAGGTGGTTGAACAATAGGTGCAAAAATTAAGGCTTTCTTAAGTATTTCAAAGGCTTCTACACAATCATCATTAAAAACAGAAGGAACATCCTTTTGTAAAAGATTTATAAGAGGCCTAGAAATTTTAGAGAAGTCTTTAATAAACCTCCTATAGAAAGCAGCATGACCGAGGAAACTTCGAATACCTTTGATATCTTTAGGACATGGCATTTTCTCAATTGCATCAACTTTAGCTTTATCCACCTCAATACCTCGTTCAGAAATTTTATGTCCCAAGACAATACCTTCATTAACCATAAAGTGGCACTTCTCCCAATTCAAGACAAGATTAGTTTGCTCGCACCTCTGCAAACCTCAATCAAGGTTGCTTAAGCAATCATCAAAATAAGTTCCTTAAATGGAAAAATCATCCATGAAAACCTCAACAATCTTTTCACAGAAGTCAGAGAATATAGCAGTCATACATCTTTTAAAGGTAGCAGTGCATTACATAAACCAAAAGGCATACGTCTATAAGCATAAGTTCCAAAAGGACAAGTAAAGGTGGTTTTCTCTTGATCAGGTTGTGAAAAAGGTATTTGAGAAAAACCAGAATATCCATCGAGAAAACAAAAGTGTGTGTGCTTAGATAATCTTCCTAGCATTTGACCAATAAAAGGAAGAGGGTAATGGTCTTTTCTAGTAGCTTTATTTAATTTTCTGAGATCAATTACCATTCTATAACCAGTGACAATTCTTTGTGGAATAAGTTCATTTTTATCATTAGGAACAACAGTAATGCCTCCCTTCTTAGGGACACTGCGGGAGTCTTGGACCAAGGGGTCCTGGGGCGTCGGCCTGTTATTTATGGGCCAGGCTGATGGGCTGTGAAGACGCAAAGGCCGAAGACTGTACCCATGTCCGGATAGGACTCTCCTTGGCGTGGAAGGCAAGCTTGGAGATCGACTATGAAGATTCCTTCGTATGTAACCGACTCTATGTAACCCTAGATTCCCCCGGTGTCCATACAAATCGGAGGGTTTAGTCCAGAAAGGATATACTCATTACCATAGTCATACAGGCTAGACTTCTAGGGTTTAGCCATTACGATCTCGTGGTAGATCAACTCTTGTAATACTCATATTCATCAAGATCAATCAAGCAGGAAGTAGGGTATTACCTCCATAGAGAGGGCCCGAACCTGGGTAAACATCGTGTCCCCTGTCTCCTGTTACCATCGACCTTAGACGCACAGTTCTGGACCCCCTACCCGAGATCCGCCGGTTTTGACACAGACATTGGTGCTTTCATTGAGAGTTCCACTGTGCCGCCGATGAAAGGTTTGATGGCCCCTTCGATTGTCGATAGTGACGCTGTCCAAGGAGAAACCTTCCTCCCCGAACAGATCTTCGTATTCGACGGCTTCGTACTACTGGCCAATTCGCTTGGCCATCTGGAGCAGATCGATAGCTACGCCCCTGGCCACCAGGTCAGATTTGGAAGCTTGAACTACGTTGCGGATACCCGTGGATACTTGACCTTCAATGGATTCGAGACCGCAACGATCGCTCCCCCTCGCTCCGATGAACATGACTTAAATCTGTCATCGGACCTCATTCAGGAGATGGTTCCTGTAACTGCTACGGCCTTAGATCTGGAGAAGATCGTGCCATCCGAGGCCACAGAATCCGCAGCATTGGAGCCGCACACAGACTCAACACCCTGCAATATCTGCATCAACGGAATTCCGGACTCGTTTCCGGCTATAAGTTCTGAACCACGTATGCCTGCGGACACCGAGTTGGATCGGTTATCGATCTTCGAGTTCAGCGCCATAGACATCTTCCAACACTCGCCCTTGGGCAATGTGCTAAATTCATTAAAGAACCTGTCCTTGGCAGGGGACTCACAGCCGAACTATGTCCGATTCGAACTAGAGGCTGATGATGGAGAATTTCGCTTCCCACCTACCACCCACTTCATAGCCACTGTCGAGGACTTAACCGACATGCTTGATTATGGCTCTGAAGACATCGTCGGTATGGGCGACGATGCCGAGAAGGAGCAAGGCCAAGACCCGCCATTCACCGTTGGACGATCGACCACCTCTTCGTACGATGTGTACATGGTTCACACACCTAAAAAAGCTAGTGACGATGACAAAGAAGATCCAGTTACGAATAAACCTCCTGAGACACAGTCCAAGCGCCAGCGCCCTAAACGCCGTTCCAAGTCACGTTGCTCAAAAGACAGCAACACTGGCACCGGAGAAAATAGTACTCTGGACGATGCCAAAAACAATGAAGACCCTGTTGGAGCAACATCCGAACAGGAGGAACAAGAAAACAGGCAAGTTAACCCTGACAAACCTAGTCACGCCCGGGCCGATAACTGCAGGCGGACTTCATCGGAGGTGAGTCGCAACGCGGCCCGATATAGAGGTGCGGCACACCCTCTTTGCTTCATAGATGAAGTAATGGATCATGAATTCCTCGAGGAGTTCAAGCCCGTCAATATTGAATCATACGACAGAACAACTGATCCCGCAGTATGGATCGAGGATTTTATTCTCCACATCCATATGGCCCATGGAGACGACCTCCACGCCATCAAATACCTCCCGCTAAAGCTCAAAGGGCCAGCTCAACACTGGTTAAACAACCTGCCTGAAAATTCCATCGGCAGCTGGGAGGACTTGAAGAAGCTTTTCTTGACAACTTCCAAGGTACTTATGTCCGGCCACCAGACGTCGATGACCTAAGTCACATAGTCCAACAGCCTGGAGAATCAGCCAAAAAATTCTGGACTAGGTTCCTAACCAAGAAGAACCAAATACTCCCTCCGTTCCTTTATGTAAGGTGTATTATTTTCGGCACAGTGGCCAAGGCACATAATTATAGACGTGTTAGGACAAAATTACCCTTGGCAAATATATTGGTTAGTGGCAAGTAAATCAGTTAGTCCAGGAAAGTAAAAGATACATGCAATCAACATAGAGATAGTTTCCTTCTTTTGCTATAAGAAGATATGCAGACAATTAGGAGAGAGATACTTTCCTTTTTCTAGAGGGATAACAAGGGAATTATGAGGAATTAGAAGAAATGCACCTTACATTCTGGAATTTTATCAAAAAACAAATACACCTTATATAAAGGAACGGAGGGAGTAGTTGACTGTCTGGATGCCGAAGCCCTAGCGGCCTTTAAACATAGCATCCGTGACGAATGTCTCGCCCGCTACCTCGGCCAAGAAAAGCCGAAGTCTATGGCAGCCCTTACAGCACTCACGACCCGCTTTTGCCCGGGTGAGGATGGTTGACTGGCTCGTAGTAAAAACACAGCCAACAAGGCAGGCCCCTCCGAGGCCAAAAATAGCACCGGCAAGCTCCGACGCAATAGACACAAACACCGAAGTAATGGCGATAACACCGATGACACTGCAGTTCACGCCGGATTCAGTGGCTCCAAGTCTGGCCTGCGGAAGAAGCCTTACAAAGGAACAGCGAGGGACCATCCAGCTTGGAACGCATACTCGATCGTCCGTGCCAGATACATGGCACCCTAGACAAACAAGCCAACCATACCAACAGAGATTGTCGGGTTTTCAAGCAAGCCAACAAGTCAAATGCCAAGAGAAAGGAAATGGGATCGCAAAGCGAGGACGACGACAAAGAGCCCCGGCAGCCGAACACTGGGGGGCAGAAAAAATTTCCCCCTCAAGTCAAAACGGTGAACATGATATATGCTACACACATCCCCAAAAGGGAGCGCAAGCGCGCACTCAGGGACGTCTATGCGGTAGAGCCAGTCGCCCCAAAATTCAATCTATGGTCGTCATTCCCGATTACCTTTGATCGTCGAGATCACCCAACTAGTATCCGTCATGGCGGTTCGGCCGCACTGGTCCTCGACCCAATCATTGACGGATTTCACCTGACACGAGTCCTAATGGACGATGGTAGCAGCCTCAACCTGCTCTATCAGGATACAGTGCGCAAAATGGGCATTAATCCCTCATGAATCAAGCCCACAAAGACTACCTTTAAAGGAGTCATACCAGGCGTAGAGGCCCGTTGTACGGGATCAATCACGCTGGAGGTGGTCTTCGGTTCCCCGGACAACTTCCAAAGCGAAGAGCTAAACTCCGATATCGTCCCCTTCCGCAGCGGCTACCATGCACTGCTCGGATAAACCGCGTTCGCTAGATTCAATGCGGTGCCACACATGCTTATCTCAAGCTCAAGATACCCGGTCTACATGGCGTCATAACAGTCAATGGAAACACGAAACGCTCCCTCTGTATAGAGGAGCACACATCCGCCCTAGCAGCAGAGGTACAAAGCGGCCTTCTCAAGCAGAACTATAATCTGGTTGCCGAGCCCCTGGACATCGTTAAGAGGGTCCGAACTACACTGCAACAGGACAACTCGGCTTGTTAAGAGCTCTATTAGCAATTCGGCCTCCATCCCAGCCCCGATGAGGGAGTGGCATTCGTACCACGCGTACATAACTACGCGCCCAAAATCCCATGGCTATGGACGGAGGCATAGCTTGCTCGTGATCCACAGTGTGGCTCGACCGACCCTAGGATTCGCGTACCTTCGTTTTTTATTTTTCATTTCAGGTTCTTTCTCTCTTTTCGAGGTTTCTTCTGACAACCCGTTTGTCGGACACACCAAGGAGGCAAGGAGCTTTGGCGTACAAGGGAATCCCCAGGTGGCCTCCGCTAACGATTGCTATACCTGTTTTACATACCCGCACGCAGCTCGCGCTTGGTCTTGGCATGTTAAATAGCCTTTCTAGCTTATTGTATTACATGTACAAGTACGCCTTGACGTACTGATCACATTACAAATGAAGTGTAGCGTCAGCTTATTACTTAATTTTCCCCTTTTTCCTTTGTATTTATTACTCATTGCACACGTACACTCTGGTACGTATTACTGCGCCAGGGGCTTCCTCACGCCCCGCATTACGGCAACAAAAGTCCGAATACTTTTACAATACAGTTCGGCACCCCGAACTTATAGCATTATATGCATCGGCTCCGAATCATGTCTTTGGTCAATAGTTGGGTTGCCCGGCTCATGTGCTTACTACCTTATGTTCCGCTATATCGGCTAGGGTGGTAAAGGGAGAACTACTGCGATTGTGTCCCGGTTCTTCCGGACGAGCACCTTAGTAGAGAAAGCCGAAAACTGACTGTCATGATGCGGCAAGAGCTGGTCAGCTGTTCGAGAGGTATCAAATCCCTAGAGATTTTTTCCTCATTATGCGAGGAATCGGTTTTTCTCCGATTAGGCGTGTATAGCGCCCCTAGTTCGGTCTTCTGAACACCAGGGGCTTCGCCGAAATTTTCATTGTCAAACTCCTATGGCTAACTGAGGGTGATAAAGGCCGTATAGTCTGATTGGCTTGTTCGTTGCGCTAAACACCTCCTTTAAGGACCAGAATGTGGACTAAAGAGTGTTTAGATTTATCCCGAACACCCCCGTACTATCTACGTGGGGCGGAAGCCGACGTCTGGTCAACCCTCATATTTTAATAAACGGCGCACAGGAGGTAAAATTTCATTACAAGCATCATATTACATACCGATCTTGTTTCATATTACAGGAAAACCCGAATGTTTTCATGGGAATATCACGTCCTTTGCACATTGCTCCGCCACAAGGCGGAATCCCTCCAGGACACTATCATAATATAGCTTGGGTCGACGATGCTCCTTGCCCTCCGGCGGCTCCTCGGTCATTAGCTTCTTGGCATCCAGCTTCGCCCAATGCATCTTGACGCGGGTAAATGCCATCCGTGCACCTTCAATGCAGACCGATCGCTTCACGGCTTCGAGCCGTGGGCAGGCACTCACAAGCCGCTTCACAAGTCTGAAGTAGCTTCTGGGTATGGGTTCGGTAGGCCACAGCCGGACTATTAGGTCCTTCATGGCTAGCTCGGCCGACCTGTGTAGATCGACCAGCTGTTTCAGCTGGTCGCTAAAGGGCACCGAATGTTCTGGTCCAAGATATTGAGACCAGAATAGCTTCTTCATAGACATCCCCTCTTCGGCTCGATAAAACTTGGCAGCATCTGATATGCTGCGCGGCAGATTCGTAAACGCCCCTGGAAAACCCAAATTCGGGTAAGTACGAGGAATGTTTCCTTCGCATACTTGCTTTGCATAGCGAAAGACTTACCCGCCGCAATCTTCTTGGCCGCCTGAATCTCCTGGAGGGCGCTCGGGGCTTCGGCTCGGGCATCCTGCGTGCTCTGGCAGGCCTTCGCAAGTTCGGACTCTTGCGTCCTAAAATCGCGCTCCAAGGACTCGAGCTTCTCGACGGCGTCCTGGAGCTCTTGTTGGGCCTTGTTAACCAAGGCCTCGTGCTTCTCGCGCGCGGCGCGTTCCTTGGCCGCTTTGTCCTCGGCCTCGGCTAACGCCTTCTTGAGGGATGCCACCTCGATCGTGCCCCCTAATAAAGTTCATGACACTTTAGTCCGCACAGACCATTCATCCTTATTAAATGTACACGCAGGTTACTGCATACCTTGTCTATCCTCCAGCTGCTTCTTCACGAGGCCGAGCTCTTCCTCGGCCCGCTCCAGTTTCTGCTTCAGTCCGGAGACCTCCGCAATATGAGTCGTAGAAGCCCGCAGTGATGCCTGCTTATTCACATAGACACCTTATGTTAGACTCCTGCGAAAATTATTTTTCATCCTTTGTTCGCCTTTTTCTTTCAGAACACCAAACAGAGCATCAGGGGCTACTATCTACACTGTGATATTCTTCCTACAATTACATTACTCACCTCAAAGCCTGTTAGAAGGCTAGCGTAGGCTTCGGTCAGTCCGCTTTTGGCGAACTGAACCTTTTCGATCACCGTACCCATAAGGGTACGGTGTTCATCCACAATGGAAGCGCCTCGCAGCGTTTCCAGCAGATTATCTGGTGCCTCTGGTTGGAGAGAGGTCACCGGCGGAACAGGCACACCTCCTTTCGGGGAAGGCCGTTCGCTGGACTGCAGAGTCGTGAAGGTCTCCGGAATGGTATTCGGCTGAGGGCCGAACGAAACCTGGCCCCCATCACCAGTCCCCATGGGGGCTTTTCCCTCCATGTTCCGGCGACCGAGGAGTCATCTTGGGGTGCCACCCTGACGATCTTCGGAACCTCCCCCTGGTCCGGGAAGGTCCTTTGGGACACCACCTCGTCATCACCCTTGGGCGAGACAGAATGAGCAGGCGGCGGAGACATGCTAGCCATCTCCTTAGAGTCTAGCAAACCCTCTGTCGAGGATCGCGGGGAGCCGTCGCGGGCCGGACTAGAATAACACAATTTACACATATCAATATTAAAAACCGGAAAGGACGGACGTTTGGGCATGCATAAGGATTTTGGTACTTACGATGCGGCCCGAGGCTTGGCCCGGGGATGTTGCTCCGGACTACTATCGATATTCCACGCGGAGTTATGCGCGCAGGAGCCCCTCCTCCTCTTGGGCGCCTTCGCCTCCAGATTCGTGGAGGTCGCTTTCTTCTTCCTCCCCACCTCGGATGGGGACTCATCTTGTTCTTCCTCCTCCTCATCATCGGCTTCGGCGAATGAAGAGTGAGTCTCGTCTTCGGACATCACATCTGAAGCGCCTTTTGGGCGAGGGCCCCTCCGAGCCCCTTTGGCCGCTTTCTAGGTTGTCTTCTCCGGCACCTCATAAGGTGCTGGAAATAGCATTTTCATGAGTAATGGGAATTCTTGGTCTTCGGGCAGCGGAGCCGGACAGTTGATCCCCCCTGCTACCTCGATCCAGGCATGAAAACATGGATACGAAGTCTTAGGATTTTTCCTCAAAATATGCTAGTAAAGGGTATACCTTTAAAACATGAAAGAACTTACCGAATTAGCCTAGTGTTTTAAGTTGAGCCCGCGATCCTCGGTCGTGGGCGGTGGCGTCTTTCCGGCCTTGAAGAGCACTTTCCAGATGTCTTCGTGCGTCGTGCCGAAGAGCTCTAGTAGCGTCTGGTGCTTGGCCGGATCATACTCCCATAGATAGCAAGTCCGGCGTTGGCACGGAAGGACCCGACGAATGAGCATGACCTGGATCACGTTGACAAGCTTGATTTTCCTGTCTATCATGTTCTGGATGCACGTCTGGAGCCCTGTCAGCTCGTTCGAGGGACCCCAGGTTAGGCCCCTCTCTTGCCAGGAGGTGAGCCGCATCGGGTTTCCGGATCGGAATTCGGGGGCCACCGCCCAGTCAGTGTCGCGCGGCTCAGTGATGTAGAACCACCCCGACTGCCACCCCTTCACCGTCTCTGTGAAGGAGCCTTCGGGCCAGGTAACATTAGGCATGTTGCCCAGCATGGCGCCTCCGCACTCTGCTTGTTGGCCGCTCCCCACCTTTGGCTTCACATTGAAGGTCTTCAGCCATAGGCCGAAATGAGGTGGGATGCGGAGAAAGGCCTCGCACACGACAATGAATGTCGTGATGTTGAGAATGAAGTTGGGGGCTAGGTCATGGAAGTCTAGCCCGTAGTAAAACATCAGTCCGCGGACGAACGGGTGGAGAGGGAATCCCAGCCCGCGGACAAAATGTGTGAGAAACACAACCCTCTCATGGGGCTCTGGAGTGGGGATAATCTGTCCTTTGACTAAGAGTCAGTGAGCAATCTCCTTGGCCAGGTATCCGGCCTCCTGGAGCTCCTTGATGTCCTTCTTCTTAACGGAAGAAGCCATCCACTTGCCTCCAGCTCCAGATCCGGACATGTTTGGAGTGCTTTCTCGGACGAGGAAAAGCTAAAGCTTGGGCGCTAGAGCTCAAGGACGGAAGGGCTGAGGGAGAGAAAGGGCGTGGGTGAAAAAGGGGAATCCTTATCCCCTTATAAAGGCCGCGAATATCAAGCGCCTCCCCACTCGCCCTAAAAGCTCGCTGAGGGAGTCCTGGATTAGGGGGTGTTCGGATAGCCGAACTATATCTTCAGCCGGACTCCAGGACTATGAAGATACAAGATTGAAGACTTCATCCCGTGTCCGGAAGGTTCTTTCCTTGGCGTGGAAGGCAAGCTAGGCGTGCGGATATTCAAGATCTCCTACCAATGTAACCGACTCTGTGTAACCCTAACCCTATCCGGTGCCTATATAAACCGGAGGGTTGTAGTCCGTAGGACGAACACATCATAACCATCATCATACCTATAGGCTAGCTTCTAGGGTTTTAGCCTTCTTGATCTCGTGGTAGATCTACTCTTGTACTACCCATATCATCAATATTAATCTAGCAGGAGTAGGGTTTTACCTCCATCGAGAGGGCCCGAACCTGGGTAAAATAAAGTGTCCCTTGTCTCATGTTACCATCCAACCTTGACGCACAGATCGGGACCCCCTACCCGAGATCCGCCGGTTTTGACACCGACATTGGTGCTTTCATTGAGAGTTCCTCTGTGTCGTCGCCTTTAGGCCCGATGGCTCCTTTGATCATGAACAACGATGAGGTCCAGGGTGAGACTTTTCTCCCCGGACAGATCTTCATCTTCGGCGGCTTCGCTCTGCGGGCCAACTCGCTTGGCCATCTGGAGCAGATCGAAAGCCACGCCCCTGGCCATCAAGCCGGGTGGGGAAGCTTAAACTACACGGCAGATACCCTCGGAGACCTGATCTTCGACGGATTCAAGCCACAGCCAAGCGCGCCGCACTATCTCGACAGGCATGATATAGCTCTGCCTCCGAACAGTGTCCTGGAGGCCGCATACGCTCCGGCCCCGATCCTCGATCCGGAGCCTGCTGCGTTCTTTAAGGATGAACGGTTGGATGTCACCTCGGGGGCTGCGATCTTAAAAGCCATTGAGCCAAACGCAAGCCCCGCACTCCGCATGGCACATGACTCCAAGGAGCCGGACTCTTCTCCGAACTCCGAACCTCCCGCGCCCCTGCCAATCGAATCAGATTGGGCGCCAGTAATGGAGTTCACCGCCGCGGACATCTTTCAGTATTCGCCTTTCGGTGATATTCTAAAATCTCTCAAATCTCTCTCTTTTTCAGGAGAGCCCAGGCCAAACTATGGCCTGCGAGGTTGGGATTCGGACGACGAAGAAATTCAAAGCCCACCCACCACCCACTTAATAGCCACTGTCGACGATTTAACCGACATGCTCGACTTCAGCTCCGAAGACTTCGACGGTATGGACGACGAAGACGGAGACGAACGGGAACCAGCGCCCATAGGGCACTGGACCTCCACCCCACTTAATGACGTATTCATGGTGGATACACCTGAAAAAACTCACAATGAGGAAGAAGGGGGCGTAAAGAAGGGTAAACCCTCCGAAAAGCACTCAAAGCGGCGATGTAAACGCCGAGCGAAGCCCCGCCTCGATCAAGACCCAGCCATAGAGCAGGACGAGCTGGCAGATGACGAACGCATCCCAGAACAGCCGTCCGAATAGGGTAACACGGGCAGAGAGCACGAATAGTCCTCCCCCGGTCATAACAGAACTCCGGACGATACCACGCCGGATAAAATCATGGAGCAGAAGAATCTCCAAGAAAGGCTCGTCGCCACAGCACGAAGCCTGAAGAAGCAGAAGCAAAAGCTAAAGACGGCGGAAGATGCACTCAAAACAAGATGGAGCAAAGTAATCAAGACCGCAGACAAATACGGCGGCAGCCGCCGCACCAAAAGCTATCCGAAGAGAAAGCTACTGCCCGAATTCGACCAGGAGGCCCTAGAGCCCCCAAACTCGAAAAACAAAAAGGCTACACGGTCGAATAAACGACCTCTCGGCCACTACAATACGGCAAACGGCGCCGCACTCAATGTGGCATGCGACAGAATAAAAGACTCGCATCATGGCCCAGCCAGGTCAATTTACGGGCCAAGCAAGCAAGCTCTCGTAAGCAATGCAAAAAATCCACCATCAGAATCTGGCACACCCAAATATAGGGGTGCCGCACACCCTCTATGTTTCACCGATGAGGTCCTAGAATATGAATTCCCAGAGGAATTTAAACCCGTTAACATAGAGGCGTACGATGGAACAACAGACCCGGGAGTCTGGATCGAGGATTATATCCTCCACATACATATGGCTAGAAGAAATGATCTCCACGCCATAAAATATTTACCCCTTAAGCGTAAAGGGCCAGCCCGGCACTGGCTTAAAAGCCTTCCCGAAAACACAATTGGAAGTTGGGAAGAGCTCGAGGACGCTTTCCGAGCAAATTTTCAAGGGACCTACGTCCGTCCCCCGGACGCAGACGACCTCAGTCACATAACTCAGCAATCCTGAGAATCAGCTCGGCAGTTCTGGAACAGATTCCTCACTAAAAAGAATCAAATAGTGGATTGTCCGGACGCCGAAGCCCTGGCGGCTTTCAGGCACAATGTCCGAGACGAATGGCTCGCCAGACACCTCGGCCAGGAAAAGCCAAGAACAATGGCCGCACTCACAAGCCTCATGACCCGCTTTTGCGCAGGAGAGGACAGCTGGTTGGCATGATGCAGCCCCGGCGACCCAAGTACATCAGAAATCAGGGATGGAAACGGGAAACCACGGCGATACAAGGACCTTCGCCGAATCAAAAGAAAAAGTCCGAAGAGCACGACAGTCAATGCCGGATTCAAAGGCTCACGGCAAAATCAGACAAAATCACCCCCTCAGGATAATAGGGAAGATCCGTCCAGTCTAAAGAGAATCATGGACAGGATATGTCAGATACACAGTACTCCTGGAAAGCCTGCTAATCATACCCACAGAGACTGTTGGGTTTTCAAACAATCCGGAAGGCTTAACGCCGAACACAAGGGGCTCGACACACCAAGTGAGGAAGAGGACGAACCCCAAAAGCAGAACACCAGGAAGCAAAAGAACTTCCCGCAAGAAGTCAAAACAGTGAACTCACTTCACATAACAAGGCATTAGGCACCCATAAAGGTCCGCACATTCAAGCCTATCCCTCAGGAGTCTGGCCACTGGTCACTAAAGCCAATCATTTTTTATCAGCTAGATTATTCTCGCAATATCAAACACGCAGGCCGGACTGCCCTGATACTTAATCCAATAATAGACGGATTCCAGTTTACCAACGTCCTTATGGATGGCGGCAGTGGACTAAATCTGATATATCAGGATACAATTCACCGCATGGGCATAAACCCAGCACGAATCCGTCACAGTAAAACCTCCTTTCAAGGAGTAGCACCAGGCCAGGACACCCACTGTATGGGTTTTCTCCGGCTTGTGGTCATATTTGGCTCTGCCAATAACTTTCGTCGCGAAAAGCTTATCTTCCACATAGTCCTGTTTTCAAGTCGCTATCAAGCACTAATGGGACGCGGAGCTTTCGCTCGCTTTAACGCAATACCGCATTATGCATCCCTCATGCTAAAGATGCCCGGTCCTCGAGGCATCATCTCTTTAAAGGGAGCATACTAAACTACATCTCCTCCAAGCGGAGGATTGTGCGGCCGCTTAAACGGCCTCCCAACAAAATGGCCTCGCCAGCCAAAAGACTTTTTCGATGTAAGTCACAAAAGGCCGCGGACCCGGACTCAATAAGTTCGGCACAAGCCCATTTTCGTTATAGGCTTGGTACGCCTCACCAGGGGCTGTACGCAGAGACAATAAAACTCGACCGTATCTATTTCTCACTTCACATTTTATTTATTGTTCTTTTTGATCCGCACGACCCATTTTTCAATTTAGTTCTTCCTTTTTACAGATGAACGTCGTACGGCGCCCGTCCAGGAGACGGCACAGCGGAGACACAGGCGCAGACGTGCAGTAGGGACCCGCCCCAAAGGATTCTTCTTAGATTAAGGCCATGCGTAAACCTTTTTTACTGTCTCTTGCTGCTATACATCCCCTGGTTTACCTCACTGTAGCCATGGAGGAGACTGGCGTTTTGGCATGTGGCCACGCCAGAATTCTTGCTCGTACCTGGACACAAGGGGCTTTTTTCTTTTTCAAGGGTGTTGTTTCACACGCACCCACAAAGACCGAACACCTTAGGGAGTGTTCGGCGTCGCGAGTTTTGGCACTATATGCATCAGCTCCGAGTCATAATTTTGGTCACATGTTGGGTTGCCCGGCTCCTGA
This sequence comes from Aegilops umbellulata, assembly GCA_032464435.1. NCBI lineage: Eukaryota > Viridiplantae > Streptophyta > Magnoliopsida > Poales > Poaceae > Aegilops > Aegilops umbellulata. Next base: position 561,744,156 of record CP136055.1, on the reverse strand, counting down.
GTTCGGCCACCTTACGTTCCGTTCTGTCGGCTAAGGTTGCACCAGGAGAACTACTGCGATTGTGCCCCGGTTCGGCCGGGTGAGCACCTTAGTAGACAAAGCCGAAAACTGACTGTCATAATGTAGCGCGAGACTGGTCGCCACTCGATGACCTATAGGAATTTATCGAATTCCTCCGTTTTGACGAAGGGCCGCTTCCCGGTCAGGCACATAGGCGTCCCGAATTCGAGTAAACACAGTCGCCATTAAAGGGCTACCTAAAGAGTCCCACTGTGAAGCTCCTATGGCTAAGTGAAAGTGTTAAAGCATTATAGTCCGGTTGCCTAGCCCGCGGCGCTATCACCTCCTTTGTAGGACCAAGACGTTGGGTTAAGTGTGAAAATGTGTTCTCTGCGCGCACCCCGCACTATGTGCGTGGGGGCTGAAGCCAACGACTGCAATCTTTCAGAATTTATATATTAAAACGGCCGCACAGGAGGTGTTATTAATACTTGAAGGCACAAGTCTAAATTACGCCATTACAATTTATAAAAATATTGATCTACGATTACATATGCTGTCATCAAACAGCATCTTTCGAACACTGCGTCTCTATTATACAAGCGCTCGCGAGGACTTCCTCAAAATAGTGCTCGGAAGGAATTCGGCTTTTATCCGAATCACGGGACGCAACAACGGTGGGCTCCATATCTGCCCAGTATGTCTTGACACGGGCAAGAGCCAGCCGCGCGCCCTCTGTGCAAGCAGACCTCTTTAGAGCTTCAATCCGAGGCACCACGTCAAGAAATTGCTGCACCAAACTGAAATAGCTTCTCGGCTTCGATCTCCCCGGACACAGGCGGTCCATGGCATACTTCATGGCAAGTCCGGACAGCCTATTCAGCTCGGCCCATTGGGCCAGGCGATCATCCACTGATAGTGGACGCTCTGGATTAGTGAACTGCGACCAGAAGAGCTTTTCCACTTCATGATCTTTCTTATCTTGAAAGTACCTGGTCGCATCAGCGGCACTAGCCGACAAATCCAGATAGGTGTCCTCCACACTCCACGCTCGGTCCAACGGGGCGAACTTCGGATCACAGAATTTTCTCCGCAGCAGGAAGGGCTTTCCATCCGCAATTAGTCTGGCTTGACGCAGCTCTTCCCTTGACGCTCTCATACCAGAGCGGGCGTCCTTGGCGTCGGCGACGGCCTTCTCTAAATCCGTCTGCCGGGCTTGACCTTCCTCTTCAAGAAGTTTGCAACGGTCAGTAGCACTTTTCAATTTCACGGCTATATCAGCCATCTCCTCCTTGCTTCGGCAATGGGAAGCCTGTTCGGCTTTTAGCTCTTCACGGGCTCTTCCGCCAGCCGCATCACTTTTTCTGGCTTGCTCCTTTGCTTTGGCGAGCTCGGCCCTAAGTCCTTCTACGGCCGCCGCACCATCTGCATCAAGCATACACAAGGTAAGATATTGACATAAAGCTCCTCTTACTAACAATCGCCAAATAAACTCAATACCTTGAGCATCATCAAGCCGCTTGTTAACAAGTACGATGTCGGCTTCTGCCTCATCGAGTTGCCGTTTCATTTCGGCAAAATCTCGAGTCCGGCTCGACTCCGGACAACCTGCCACCTACATACAAAGGTGCCACTTAAAGGACCTGGGATCAAGATCCTCTGCGCGCCGCTAATATTTGCGGCACACAGAGTCTCAGGGGCTACTATCTATACCAGGCGCATGTTATTATGCGCAATTAACACTAATGTTCGTTATTCAAAACGTACCTCAAGGCCCTCCAGTAAACTCTTGACGGCCTCGTTCAGTCCGCTTTCCGCGGATGAAATCTTTTCAATCACCGTGTGCATCAACGCATGATGCTCCTCTGAAACAGAGGCTCGGCCCAGCAGAACCTTCAGCTCCTCCGACCGAACACCAGATGGTGTCGGACTCGTCCCATGGCCTTCTTCGGAGGCCAGACACGGAGAATCCCGGGGGGGCGCATGATCACTTTCTGCCTCTGGCAGATTCGGAGAAATCCTCTGCGACGACACTTCGGCGTCGCCCGCCTTGCTAGGCGATGAAGGAGGAGGCGTTCCGCTCTCCATCATCTCCGGAAGAAGATCCCCCGATGACGAGCTCTGCCGAGAAGGGTCGAGGTCTGAACTACAAGATAAGGTTTCGGTTAAAACTTCTCAGATATAAATTAAGGATTTCTCTTAAAAGAATGACTCTCTTTCTACTTACGGCTCATTGGAGGGCTACTCCTTTTGAGGATTTAGTTCGGCCGAGGGGCTCCCCGGCGTCGGGTCCTCTGACGCGGATTCTTTCCCCCGCTTTGGAGCTACAGCTCCCGGGTCGTCAGAGGCGGCCCTTTTCTTCCCCTTTGGAGAGGAGTTGTCGATTCCCCCCTTTGGGATGGCCTCTTTCGAAGAGGCCACGGTTTCCTTGTCCGCCCCTTCATTTTCCTCCCGAGGCGCCACCTCCAACATCCTGACTAGCACAGGATCTAGCCTGGTCTCTGGGAGGGGAGCCGGACACCGGATCAGCTTCGCCTTCGCTATCCACTCCTGCGTAAAAAGGAGAAGTACTGTTAAAAAATAAGTCAATGGTACGGATAGAAGGTCCGGGCGCAAGGTCACCTACTTCTGTATCCGGGCGGTTGCGGCTTAAACCAGCATCCTCGGTCAAATCCGGACTCACTCCTTGTGGTCCAAAGAACAGTCTATACATCTCCATAGGCGTCATGCCCATGAGATTTCGGAGAACTCGCGGCCCCTCTGGGTTGAACTCCCACAAGCGGAGGCGGCGACGTTGGCCGTGCAGTGTCCGGCGAATCAGCATAACTTGCGTCACCTTGACCAGGTTGAGATCTCCTTTTAGGAGATCCTTTATGCGGCCCTGCAACAGAGGAACGTCTTTGGGCAAGCCCCGATCTAACCCTGTGTTGATCCACGATGTTAAACATGGTGGGGGCCCGAGCGAAAGGCGGGAGGCGCTACCCAAGTGGTGCCCCGAGGAGAGGTGATGTAGAACCACTCATGTTGCCATAAGCCGAGCTCCTCTTGAAAAGTGCCCTCGGGCCATGGAGCATCGGTATACCTTTTTATAACAGCACCTCCGCACTCTACGTGACGCCCCTCGATTATCTTCGGTTCTACCTTGAAGGTCTTGAGCCATAATCCGAAGTGAGGAGTGATATGGAGAAACGCTTCACACACAACAATGAAGGAGGAGATATGGAGGATGGACTCCGGAGCTAGGTCATGGAATTCCAGCCCATAATAAAACATCAGCCCCCTTACGAAAGGATCCGTTGGGAAGCCTAATCCCCGAAGGAGGTGGGAGATGAATACTACGCTCTCACCAGGCTGAGGGCTCGGGATCGCTTGTCCTTGAGCAGGCAACCTGTGCGGGATCTCGCTGGTCAGGAACCTAGCCTCCCTCAACCTTGATATGTCCTCCTCCGTAACGGAGGAGGGCATCCATTGGCCTTGAAGGCCGGAGCCGGACATTGTCGATGGTCCGGTGCGCCTAGAATCTAAAAGCCTGGGGTGTTGGAACTCGAGGCTATGGGCGAGCTTGTTTTGAGAAGACAAGAGGGGAGCAAGGTCTCGGTCTCTTTATAAGAGGCAGAATATCAAGAGCCCTCCCTGTAACCGTCTTGGACTAGCCTTTAATCAAGGCAGGACGTGCTTAACGGACATGGTTGGGTTACCCACGTCCGTATTAATGAGAATCCCGTTAAAATGGGCACACGATCTCTGCTTCGACAAGACGTGCCAAGGAAACCGCCTCGTTGAACGTGCTGCGATGGAACAACAAAAAAATAAATCCATACAGAAGGCTTGGTCGCAGTGTTATGACGCACTGCGGAATACGTCAGCAGATTTGATTTGTGTTTCTATTATTCTCTATATGGCAATACGTGGAAACTTGTTTTGCAGAGACGGACACTATTTTTTGGTGTTTATTATCTTCTTGAAGAATTTGGAGGAGGAACCCGCCTTGCAATGCCGAAGACAATTTGCGCGCCGGACTCGTCGTCATTGAAGCCTGGTTCAGGGGCTACTAAGGGAGTCCTAGATTAGGGGGTGTTCGGATAGCCGAACTATATCTTCAGCCGGACTCCAGGACTATGAAGATACAAGATTGAAGACTTCGTCCCGTGTCCGGAAGGTTCTTTCCTTGGCGTGGAAGGCAAGCTAGGCGTGCGGATATTCAAGATCTCCTACCAATGTAACCGACTCTGTGTAACCCTAACCCTACGAACACATCATAACCATCATCATACCTATAGGCTAGCTTCTAGGGGTTTAGCCTCCTTGATCTCGTGGTAGATCTACTCTTGTACTACCCATATCATCAATATTAATCTAGCAGGAGTAGGGTTTTACCTCCATCGAGAGGGCCCGAACCTGGGTAAAATAAAGTGTCCCTTGTCTCCTGTTACCATCCGACCTTGACGCACAGATCGGGACCCCCTACCCAAGATCCGCCGGTTTTGACACCGACACTCGCCTATTCCAAAGGCCTGTGTAAACAGCACGGTTGGGTTACCCATGCCCACATTGATGAGAATCCCACAAAAAGGGGACACGATCTCTGCTTTGACAAGACATGCCAATGGCAACCGCGTCTCGGAATGTGGAGCGGCGGACACAAAACAGTTCGAAATTATGACCGGTCAGACGTGATGTCATGCTAAAAAAAAGTTGTCAGCGGATTGGACTCGTGTAAAATTATATTCTCTCTGCGTTTGTGTATGGTGTGTGTGGCAGGTCCAGATACTATCATCGCGTCCGAAGACTATCTTGGAGTTTGGAAAGAAGGGAACCTGCCTTGCAATGCCGAAGACAATCTGCGCGCCGGACTCCTCGTCATTCAAGCCAGGTTCAGGGGCTACTGAGGGAGTCCTGGACCAAGGGGTCCTCGGGCGTCCAGCCTATTATCTATGGGCCGGACTGATGGGCTGTGAAGACGCAAAGGCCGAAGACTGTACCCATGTCCGGATAGGACTCTCCTTGGCATGGAAGGCAAGCTTGGCGATCAACTATGAAGATTCCTTCCTATGTAACCGACTTTATGTAACCCTAGATCCCCCCGGTGTCTATATAAACCGGAGGGTTTAGTCCGGAAAGGATATACTCATTACCATAGTCATACATGCTAGACTTCTAGGATTTAGCCATTACGATCTCGTGGTAGATGAACTCTTGTAATACTCATATTCATCAAGATCAGTCAAGCAGGAAGTAGGGTATTACCTCCATAGAGAGGGCCCGAACCTGGGTAAACATCGTGTCCCCTGTCTCCTATTACCATCGACCCTAGACACACAGTTCGGGACCCCCTACCCAAGATCCGCCGGTTTTGACACCGACAGACACAATGAATGGGACTTACCCATCTACTATTAGCTATGGTATAAATTATACCTGCTTCCAGAAGCTTCAATATTTCAGTTCTTACCACTTCTTTCATTTTGGGATTTAAACGTCGTTGGTGATCAACAATGGGTTTAGCATCAGGTTCCATATTAATTTTGCACTGACAGAGAATGGGACTAATGCCCTTAAGATCACCAAGAGTATATCCAATAGCAGCATGGTGCTTCTTCAAAATTTTCAATAATCTTTCTTCTTCTTGTTCTGAAAGGTTAGCACTAATAATAAAAGGATATATCTTTCTCTCATCAAGATAAGCATATTTCAAAGTGTATGGTAATTGTTTTAATTCAAACGCAGGATCACTTTTAGGTGGAGGAGGACCTCCTAGAGTTTCAATGGGCAAATTGTGTTTAGCCAGAGGACGTTGTTCAAAGAAAATTCTATCTATCTCATTTCTTTCATGCATATGCATATCATTTTCATGGTCTAGCAAATATTGTTCTAGTTGATCGGTAGGAGGCACGGCAATAGAAGCAAGACCAATTATTTCATCCTTACTAGGCAATTCTTTCTTATGATGTTTTCTATTGAACTTGGAAAAATTAAACTCATGAGACACATCACCAAAACTAACACCGACGGTTTGTTTCTCACAATCTATTTTAGCATTAATGGTGTTCAAGAAAGGTCTACCAGAGATAATGGGTCAAAAGTCATCTTGTAGGGAACCAAGATCAAGAAAATCTGTAGGATATTTTATTTTCCCACACAAGACTTCAACATATCTAACAATCCCAAGTGGTGTGATGGTGTCTCTATTAGCAAGTTTAATAGTAACATCTATGTCTTCTATTTCAGCGGGTGCTATATCATTCATAATTTCTTGATGTAAGGTAAAAGTAATAGCACTCACGCTAGCACCTATCACATAAACCATGATAACAGTGATCTCCTATTTTGACTGAGACAACACGCATGCCAATAACATGTCTATGTTTATCCTTTTTTCATCGGGTTTGGCAATTCTAGCGGCTTCATCACAGAAGTAAATAACATGCCCATCAATATTTTCTTCCAAGAGATCTTTAACCAAAGCAACACTAGGTTCTACTTTGATTTGTTCAGCAGATTTGGGTGCTCTAATATAACTTTTATTGACCACAGTTCAAACTTTAGCATGTTCCTTTATCCTAACAGGGAAATGTGGTTTTTCAATATAAGCAGTAGGAACAACTGGATCAACATTATAAATAATAGTTTCATCTTTGGCTATTACCAATTCTTTAATTTCTTCTTTAATAGGTGGGTGATATTTAAACCACTTCTCCTTAGGGAGATCAACATGAGTAGCAAAAGAATCACAAAAGGAGGCTACTATCTCAGATTCAAGTCCATATTTAGAGCATCGGTATTCATAATACTTAAGTTTAATACCTCACTCTTTACCTTCGTCAAGTTCCCAATCTTCAGAGTTGCTTTTAATTCTTTCTGAAAGATCCGACCTGAATTCAATAGTCTTCTTCATAAAAGAACCAGTACAAGAAGTATCAAGCATGGATTGATCATCACGAGAAAGCCGAGCATAAAAACTCTGAGTAATTATTTCATTTGAGAGCTCAAGATTGGGGCATGAATATAATATTGACTTAAGCCTCCCCCAAGCTAGAGCGATACTTTCTCCTTCACGAGGCCAAAAATTATATGTGTAATTCCGATCACAATGAACTAGATGCATAGGATAAAAGTTTTGGTGAAATTCCAATTTCAATCGATTTCAGTTCCAACATCCAATATCACTGCATAGCCTATACCATGCAAATGATTTTCCCTTCAAAGATAAAGGGAAAACCTTCTTCTTAGCTTCATCTCCGGGTAAACCTGCAAGCTTAAATAATCCACATATATGAAGTGCATATCAGCATGTTCGGTTCCATCTCCTCCATAAGGATTAGCTAGCAGTTGTTCTATCATACCAGAAGGAATTTCATAACCAACCGTGCAGTAGGTTGAGGGGTAACTAATTGTGGTACCGGTCGAGGTGAAGATACCCCGAGCAAACCCCTCAAAGGATTGTTCTCCATAGTAACAAGTGATAATAAATTTTTAGCACGTAGTAATAATTTTTCCTTACCGATTTCCACTTACCAAGAGCGCTTCACTCCCCGGCAACTGCGCCAGAAAAGAACCTTGATGACCCACAAGTATATGGGATCAATCTTAGTCCTTTCAATATGTAAGAGTGTCGAACCCAACGAGGAGCAGAAGGAAATGACAAGTAGTTTTCAGCAAGGTATTCTCTGCAAGCACTGAAATTATAAGTAACGAGTAGTTTGATAGCAAGATAATGTGTAACGAGCAAGTATCGGTAAAGGTAACAAAAGTGCAGCAAGGTAGTGCAATCCTTTTGAGGCAAAGGACATGCCAAAACGGTCTCTCATGGTAAGCAAAGCGTTCTTGAGGGTACACGTGAATTTCATCTAGTCACTTTCATCATGTTGGTTTGATTCGTGTTCGCTACTTTGATAATTTGATATGTGGGAGGACAGGTGCTTAGGTGTTGTTCTTACTTGAACAAACCTCCTACTTATGATTAACCCCCTCGCAAGCATCCGCAACTACGAGAAAAGTATTAAGATAAAATCTAACCATAGCATTAAACTTTTGGATCCAAAACAGTCCCTTACGAAGTAGCGCATAAACTAGGGTTTAAGCTTCTGTCACTCTCGCAACCCATCATCTATAACTACTCCACAATGTATTTCCCTTAGACCCAAATATGGTGAATTGCCATGTAGTCGACGTTCACATGACACCACTAAGAGAATGACAACATACACATCATCAAAATATCAAACACATATCAAGTTCACATGATTACTTGCAACAAGATTTCTCCCGTGACCTCAAGAACAAAAGTAACTACTCACAAATGATAATCATGCTCAAGATCAGAGGGGTATTAAATAGCATAATGGATCTGAACATGTAATCTTCCACCAAATAAACCATATAGTAATCAACTACAAAATGTAATCAACACTACTAGTCACCCACAAGCACCAATCTAAGGTTCCGGTACAAAGATTGAACACAAGAGATGAACTAGGGTTTGAGAGGAGACGGTGTTGTTGAAGATGTTGATGGAGATTGCCCTCCCCCAGATGGGAGAGTTGTTGGTGATGATGATGATGATTTCCCCCTCCGGGAGGGAAGTTCCCCCGGCGGAATCGTCTGCCAGAGGGCCAAAGTAATCATTCCCAAGTTTCGCCTCGAGACGGCGGCGCTTTGTCCCAAAAGTCCTCCCCTTATTTTTTTTCTAGGTCAAAATAACTTATACACTAGAAGAGGGGCACCGGAGGTGGGCCAAGGAGGGCACAACCCACTAGGGCGCGCCTTGGCTCCCTGGCACGCCCAGGTGGGTTGTGCCCACCTGGTGGGCCCCCTCTGGTATTTATTTGCTCCAATAATTCTTATATAATCCATAAAAATTCCTCCTGAAGTTTCAGCTCATTTAGAGATGTGCTGAATAGGTGGCCTGACATAGCTTTTTCAGGTCCAGAATTCCAGCTGCCGGTATTCTCCCTCCTTGTGTGAACCTTGCATATTATGAGAGAGAAAAGGCATTAGAATTACTCCAAAAAGCATTATTATACATAAAATAATACAAATAACAGTAGGAAAGCATGATGCAAAATGGACGTATCAGGCGGCAGCAACATCAACAACGGGGATAACAAATGGCGAGAGCGGCACAGCAGTTGTCCGTTCTGCAGCGGCCGCCTTAGCGCTGATGGAGGCCGCCCATGCCCAGCTCTTGCGGTCACCGCACAAATCGCACGAAGCTTGTCTGACAACGGTCGACAACCCATGGCCGAAGATTTGGCAATCGCTGAGAGTGTTCAAGCACCCGTCTATTTGTTTACGACATACCTTGCCGCGGTGGAGCCCGTCCAAGCCCAGACTGTGGCCGCCCACGCCCAGCTCGTGGCGGCCTTTTCGAAAGAGATGGCTGACGCGAATGGTGACATGCTTGCCATTATGGTGTGATGGATGCCATGAAGCCCCTTCCCCAAAAGATCGCCGGGCGCAAGCTGGACATGGAGGAGGTGGAGGAGACCGACGAGCGCCAGCTAGAGTAGTACTCTTTGTTTACAGCACCGGTATTTTGTTAGAATAATGCTTAGGTCAGCTAGCTTTGTTTAATTGCTGAACTTGCTCGATTAAGAAGTGTGGGTGTGTTGTAGGCCCTTTTCTGTACCCAAATTATGCAATGACGTGGATGACCATTGTAACTAGGGAAATTCGGACCGAAATTTGCACATTCGAACTCATCACACACGGGGTAAGCTATATGAATCGTTTGTGATGTTCACATATCATACACAGTGCTGAATAAGGAACCGTGTCTAATGACACTTTGTGCGCTAGCTTTTCGCCGCACCGAGCCAAAAATTTTGGCTTCCGCGGAAATATCTACCTCCCCTCCTCCCGACCAAAAGCCACATTTCCCCTGTTTCCGGCTTTCTTTCCAAGTTGAAACCTTCACTGCTTGCTTGCAGCGCCGCCTCCTCGCATGCGACGCTCCTTCCCGCTGCTCGGCCTCGTTAATCTAAGCAGGTAATCCACACCCGACCCCCATCCAACTCCTCCTTCTGCATCCCACATGCCCCGACCACCGGTGCGACACCTTCCACCCAAATCACCGACCATACTCCAAATAAGCACCACCATAAGCCATGGTGCACGTAGTATAGCCAGGAGCTCGAGGAGCATTTGGCAACGGAGAAGCAAATCACGGTCGCATGCGCGGATGAGGTCGCGATGGCTGCCATTCGTGCTGACCCCCAGATCTTATAGGAGCACCTAGCCGTCAAGGCCACCATCAACGTCACGTGCATCAACGCTGCCACGCGGCTGGCTGCTCTAAACGACAATTCGTGGCGTTTTCTCCAGGACATTGTCAGTGCCTTCGACGAAGACTACAAGGTGTTTTCTTAGTGTGCCCACGCTCACCTCAACTCGAGAGCCAGCAGGTTGGTGCCCGGAGCGGCTCAGGCAAATCACCACTACAAGGAGGGCACCAATGATGTGGAGGCCTCGCCCTCTTTCAAGTCCAAGGAGCCAATCGTCATCGTTATCTCTGATGATGAGGAGTAGCTTGTCATATTATCTCACTATAAGGACCTATGTTCAGCTAGCTAGCTACGTCGGTTAAGCATGTTCGGTTTACCTGTTGTATGTGCCGCTCTTGCCTTTCCTTAACAAATTATAGTGAATTGTCCTATGTACTTTTTGTTGGGGAACGTAGCATGCAATTTCAAACAAATTCCTATGATCACGCAAGATCTATCTAGGAGATGCATGGCAACGAGAAGGGGAGAGTGTGTCCACGTACCCTCGTATACCGAAAGAGGAAGCGTTAGGTTAACGCGGTTGATGTAGTCGAATGTCTTCACGAACCAACCGATCTTAGTACTGAACATACGGCACCTCCGAGTTCAGCATACGTTCAGCTCGATGACGTCCCTCAAACTCTTGATCTAGTAGAGGGTCGAGGGAGAGTTCCGTCAGCGCGACGGCCTGGTGACGGTGATGGTGATGTGATCCGCGCAAGGCTTCGCCTAAGCGCTACGAGGCTATGACCAGATGGTGCCCTACTTAATTTTCTTGTTACAATGATTTTCCACTTCACTCTGAAATTCTTTAAACTTTTCAAATGTTTCAGACTTGTGTTTCGCCAAGTACATATACCCATATCTGCTCAAATCATCTGTGAATGTCAGAAAAGAACGACACCCGCCGCGAGCCTCAACACTCAACGGACCGCATACATCGGTATGTGTTATTTCCAATAAGTCAGTTGCTCGCTCTAATGTTCCGGAGAACGGAGTTTTAGTCATCTTGCCCATGAGGCATGGTTCGCAAGCATCAAATGATTCATAATCAAGTGATTCCAAAAGTCCATCCGCATGGAGTTTCTTCATGCGCTTTACACCAATATGACCTAAACGGCAGTGCCACAAATATGTTGCACTATCATTATCAACTTTGCATCTTTTGGCATCAATATTATGAATATGTGTATCACTATGATCGATATTAAATAAACCATTTACATTGGGTGTATGACCATAGAAGGTTTTATTCATGTAAACAGAACAACAATTATTCTCTGACTTAAATGAATAACCGTATTGCAATAAACATGATCCAATCATATTCATGCTCAATACAAACACCAAATAACATTTATTTAGGTTCAACACTAATCCCGAAGGTAGAGGGAGTGTGCGATGGTGATCTTATCAACCTTGGAATCACTTCCAGCACACATTGGCACCTCGCCCTTGACTAGTCTCTGCTTATTTTGCAACTCCTGTTTCGAGTTACTACTCTTAGCAACTGAACTAGTATCAAATACCAAGGGGTTTCTATAAACGCTAGTAAAGTACACATCAATAACATGTATATAAAATATACCTTTGTTCACTTTGCCATCCTTCTTATCCGCCAAGTATCTAGGGGCAGTTCTGCTTCCAGTGACCATTTCATTTGCAGTAGAAGCACTTAGTTTCAGGCTTGGGTCTAGATTTGGGCTTCTTCATGGGAGTGGCATCTTGCTTGCCATTCTTCTTGAAGTTCCCTTTCTTTCCCTTGCCCTTTTACTTGAAACTGGTGGTCTTGTCAACCATCAACACTTGATGCTTTTCTTGATTTCTACCTTCGCCGACTTTAGCATCGCGAAGAGCTTGGGAATTGTTTTTGTTATCCCTTGCATATTATAGTTCATCACGAAGTTCTAGTAACTTGGTGGTAGTGACTAGAGAATTCTGTCAATCACTATCTTATATGGAAGATTAACTCCCACTTGATTCAAGCGATTGTAGTACCCAGACATTCTGGGCACATGCTCACTAGCTGAGCTATTCTCCTCCATCTAAGTCCCGGTTCTAAGTTGTAAAGCATGGTGCACTAAACTATCAAGAAGTCATCATACCGAGCTTTCCAAACGTTCATAAGTCTGCATCTGCTCCTGAAATAGGTCTGTCACCTAGCGGTGCATCAAGGACATAATTCTTCTGTGCAGCAATGAGGATAATCCTCAGACCACGGACCTAGTCCGCATCATTACTACTATCATCTTTCAACTTAGTTTTCTCTAGGAACATATCAAGAATAAAACAAGGGAGCTATACGCGAGCTGTTGTTCTACAACATAGATATGCAAAATCTATCAGGACTAAGTTCATGATAAATTAAAGTTCAATTAATCATACTCCCTCCATTTCTTGATATAAGGTGTATAGATTTTTGAGAAAAAGTCCAAAATATAAGGTGTATTGCATTTCACCACTCGTTTGAATAATTTTTTAAGGGATTTGATTATGTTTCCTTATATAGGTCAAGCTCCTCTATTTTCTCATGTCAATTAGTCAGGTGCAATCTCGCCCAAAACTTGTGAAATTTTCCCTCCATGTGCGTTCTTTAATTTTCGTGCCAAAAACTATACACACTATATTTAGGAACGGAGGGAGTATTACTTAAGAACTCCAACTTAGATAGACATCCCTCTAGTCATCTAAATGATCACGTGATCCATATCAACTAAACCAAGTCTGATCATCACGTGAGATGGAGTAGTTTTCGATGGTGAACAACTCTATGATGATCATATCTACTATATGATTCACGTTCGACCTTTCGGTCTTAGTGTTCCGAGGCCATATCTGCATATGATAGGCTCGTCAAGTTTAACCCGAGTATCATGCACGTGCAAAACTGGCTTGCACCCGTTGTATGTGAACGTAGAGCTTATCACACCCGATCATCACGTGGTGTCTCAGCACGAAGAACTTTCACAACGGTGCATACTCAGGGAGAACACTTATACCTTGAAATTTAGTTAAGGGATCATCTTATAATGCTACTGTCGTACTAAGAAAAATAAGGTGCATAAAAGATAAACATCACATGCAATCAAAATATATGACATGATATGGCCATCATCATCTTGTGCCTTTGATCTCAATCACCAAAGCACCGTCATGATCTCCATCGTCACCGGCTTGACACCTTGATCTCCATCATAGTGTCGTTGTCATCGTGCCAACTATTGCTACTACAACTATCGCTACCACATAGTGATAAAGTAAAAGCAATTACATGGCGATTGCATTTCATACAATAAAGCGACAACCATAAGGCTCCTGCCAGTTGCCAATAACTTTTACAAAACATGATCATCTCATACAATAACTTATATCTCATCATGTCTATACCAAATCAGATCACAACATGCCCTGCAAAAATAAGTTAGACGTCCTCTACTTTGTTGTTGCAAGTTTTACGTGGCTGCTACGGGCTTCTAGCAAGAACCGTTCTTACCTACGCATCAAAACCACAACAATTTTTCGTCAAGTGTGCTGTTTTAACCTTCAACAAGGACCGGTCATAGTCAAACTCGATTCAACTAAAGTTGGAGAAACAGACATCCGTGAGCCACCTGTGTGTGAAGCACGTTGATGGAACCAGTCTCATGAACGCGGTCATGCAATGTCGGTCCGGGCCGATTCATCCAACAATACCGCCGAATCAAAGTAAGATGTTGGTGGTAAGCAGTATGACTATTACCGCCCACAACTTTTGTGTTCTACTCGTGCATATCATCTATGCATAGACCTGGCTCGGATGCCATTGTTGGGGAATGTAGCATGCAATTTCAAAAAAAATCCTACGATCATGCAAGATCTATTTAGGAGATGCATAGCAACGAGAAGGGGAGAGTGTGTCCACGTACCCTCGTAGACCGAAAGCGGAAGTGTTAGGTTAACACGGTTGATGTAGTCAAACGTCTTCATGATCCAACCGATCTTAGTACCGAACGTACGGCACCTCCGAGTTCAGCACCCGTTCAGCTCGATGACGTCCCTCGAACTCTTGATCTAGCAGAGGGTCGAGGGAGAGTTCCGTCAGCATGGCGGCATGGTGATGGTGATGGTGATGTGATCCGCGAGGGCTTCGCCTAAGCACTACGACGCTATGACCGGAGGAGTAAGCTGTGGAGGGGGGCACCGCACACGGCTAAGAGAATTTCTGATGTGCTTTGGGGTGCCCCCCTGCCCCCGTATATAAAGGAGGAGGGGAGGAGGCCGGTCATCAGGGGCGCGCCAAGGAGAGGGGAGTCCTACTAGGACTCCAGTCCTAGTAGGATCCCCCCCCACCCCGTTTTTCCTTTCTACCTGAGGGGGGAAAGGGGAAGGAGAGGGAGTAGGAGAAGGAAAGGGGGTGGCGCCCCCTTCCCTAGTCCAATTCAGCCTCCTCCCTTGTGGGGGGCGCACCAGCCCCTTGTGGGCTGGTTAGCCTCCCTCCTATGGCCCATATGGCCCATATCTTTCCCCGGGGGTTCCGGTAATCCCTCCGGTACTCCGGTATGTACCCGATACACTCCAGAACCCTTCCGGTGTCCGAATACTACCTTCCAATATATCGGTCTTTACCTCTCGACCATTTCGAGACTCCTCGTCATGTCCGTGATCTCATCCGGGACTTCGAACAATATTCGGTCACCAAAACACATAACTCATAATACAAATCGTCATCGAACGTTAAGAGTGCGGATCCTACGGGCTCGAGAACTATGTAGACATGACCGAGACACATCTCCGGTCAATAACCAATAGCGGAACCTGGATGCTCTTGGCTCCTACATATTCTACGAAGATCTTTATCGGTCAAGCCACATAACAACATGCGTCATTCCCTTTGTCATCGGTATGTTACTTGCCCGAGATTCGATCGTCGGTATCCTCATACCTAGTTCAATCTCGTTACCGGCAAGTCTCTTACTCATTCCATAATGCATCATCCTATAACTAACTCATTAGTCACATTGCTTGCAAGGCTTATAGTTATGTGCACTACCGAGAGGGCCCAGAGATACCTCTCCGATACACGGAGTGACAAATCCTAATCTTGATCTATGCCAACCCAACAAACACCTTCAGAGACACCTATAGAGCATCTTTATAATCACCCAGTTACGTTGTGACGTTTGATAGCACACAAGGTGTTCCTCCGGTATTCGGGAGTTGCATAATCTCATAGTTAGAGGAACATGTATAAGTCATGAAGAAAGCATAAAACTAAACGATCATTATGCTAAGCTAATGGATGGTTCTTGTCCATCATATCATTCTCCTAATGATGTGATCCCGTTCATCAAATGAAAACACATGTCTATGGTCAGGAAACTTAATCATCTTTGATTAACGAGCTAGTCAAGTAGAGGCATACTAGGGACACTTTGTTTTGTGTATGTATTCACACATGTATCAAGTTTCCGGTTAATACAATTCTAGCATGAATAATAAACATTTATCATGATATAAGGAAATATAAATAACATCTTTATAGGGTATATTTATTTCACTTTTACCATGCAATTGGATCCTCTACTATATATGTTCTATATGTCGTGCAAAGTGCTGCTCACTTATTAACTGTTTGGTTAATTTGTTGTCTTGTTCAGTTAACTGTTTGGTTCAATTCCGCAATATGATGTCCAATTCTTGTGGTTGCAATTTTGTATTGTCTTGCATATGAGCAATAAATCGAATTTGGTTGTACAATATACATGAGAAATAAATACAATTGATATATTTCCAAGTTGCCAGGCATGCTTAGTTTGGTTAAATGTCTGATCTTCTACTATGTTATATATTGTGCAATGTGGTGCTCAGTTAATGTTTGGTTCATTTGTTGTGGTGTTTAGTTAACCATTTGGTTCAATTCTGTAATCCGATGTCCAATTGTTGTGGGTGTAATTTTGTATTGTCTTCCATGTGAGAATTAAATTGAATTTGGTTGTACTAAATACATGAGAAACAAATACAATTGCTATATTTCCAAGTTGTTAAGCATGCTTGGTTTGGTTAATTGTTTGGTCTTTTATTAGGAATATGTTATATTGTGCAATGTGGTGCTTAGTTAATGTTTGGTTCATTTGTTGTGGTGTTTAGTTAATTGTTTGGTTTAATTCTGCAATGCGATGTTCAGTTATTGTGGCTTTTCCATGCGGCTTGAATTAATCTGCTGAATCTGCAGTGTGTTTATTTTTTATCAACATATTTTACGAATAGTATACCAACCATCACTTAACCTGATCAATAGCTATCTTATATGTGCTGCAGGGAAATAATGGGAAGCACTAAGGTTTACAATCTAGGTTTGCACATGCATGGTCCTTTGTCTAATAACACATTATTGTGCAATTGTAGGAACCATTCTAATATTTAGGTTTCTAACAATTTGGTCTTGCACATGTAGGTCCTGCTATCAGAGGTTTTGGCCCATTGTTCGACCCATTTTGCATATGAGGAAATGAGTTGTCCATGAATATCAGTCAAGTCAAGAAACTCAAAACGATTGTTAGGATAAAGAAACTAGCGATAGAAAACAACAAGATCTTTGTCTGCACAATGAAGAAGACGTCAGTGAACTACAGCATGGTACTAACTCTTATACCTTATCTTTTTTATTCCTTTGCGCCATTTCCAAATTTAGAGAAGATATTTATGCATATCTTTGTTTTCAGGCCTTTGCAAAGAAGTTCACTCATGATTACCTCTCAAACCACTTGTATGGTCAGAAGGCGAGGAAGGTATTCATACAAAACCCACGGTACAATATTGAAGTCTTCCTTAAGAGGACGAAGGATGGACGGACAATTATCCACAGACACTGGCCTAAAGTTGCAAGGATCTTCAACATCATTGAAGGCTCAATATTTGCCTTCCGCTTCAACAGTTTTCCAGATGAGATTCATCTGTCTATCTACCGTCTATGATGCTAGTTTCCTAAGGTTGTAGATGTTGCATGTGAAACTTGATGCTCGTGCAGTTGTGTAATGGGGTAGCTAGTTATATGCATACATGGTGTAACCGAGTGTTGAAGCTATATGATGTTCTACTCTGATGTATTTCAAATATGAAATCCTGGTTTTGTAATAAAAAATTGAAATATATTGTGTGATTTAATATGAAATGACAATTTGATTAATAATGGATTATTAATAATAGGCTAATTAGCCTGCTTATTGGGTTTTTCTATCGCAAACAATTATTGAGACAACACTGTGGGCGATGACTTTAGACAACCCAGATAGTTTATAGGAAGAAAACGTGTTGGATCATTGAACAATCACATACGACTTCCTCTAGAAAACTATTTGCGTTAGACCACCTTGCGCAAATGTTTTCCATATAAAAATGTGTGTGGTGGATAGCCTATGCCACACAGTGTTTTCTAGGCACCGTGCGTGATGCATTCAATAACCCAAATGATAAAATTGTTAATATTGTCTGCAATGGCAACGTTATCACAGAAGATTTGATGGGGAAAATTGGGTGTGATGTACGTGCGAACGGAAACGTTTGTTTGAGATTCCGTGTGGGATGTACATACGAACGAAACGTATTTCTTGGATTGAGTGTGTGGGATGTACATATGAACGGAAATATATTCCTTGGATTGACTGTGTGAGATGTACATACGAACGGAAATGTATGGCTAGATTCACTATGTGAAATGTACATACAAACGGAAACGTATGGCTTGGATTCACTGTGTGAGATGTACTTACGAACGGAAATGTATGGCTTGGACTCACTGTGTGAGATGTACTTGCGAACAAAAATGATTGGACCTGTGTGATTGCGTGCGATGGCTCGCCTGATCACATACGAGCTCTTTTTGCCTCATGTGTGTGACCGGAGGGCCTATCCCCGGCGGTTTCTGGGTCATGTAGGAAGGACCCCCCTATCACACACACTGACAAGGCGACTGTTTAAAACTTTGTCGAGGAAAGGGGGTAAAAACAGTTTGTGTAGCATGGTGCTACACCAGTGTATCCATTTGATTTGGCCAACTAGATTGATTTATCTTTGCTGGGATAGGTGCTTTGTAATGTGTTCAATCTTGCGGTGCTATGTATCCCAGCGACGACTGAAGGAGACATGACACATATTTTTATTGTTGCCATTAACAGTAAAACGATTGGGTTTATTAATATTGATTGGATTTACTTTGTCTATATCATGTCATCTTACTTAAGGTGTTACTATGTTTTATATTTAATACCATAGATGCATGCTGGATAGCGGTCGATTGGTGGATTAATAGTAGTAGATGCAGGCAGGAGTCGGTCTACTTGTCTCGGACGTGATGCCTATATACATGATTATTGCCTTGAATATCGTCATAACTATGCGCTTTTCTATCAATTGCCCAACAGTAATTTGTTCACCCACCGTACGTTATGTATTATACAGAGAAGTCTCTAGTGAATACTATGTCCCCGGGTCTACTTTTATCATATATAAAATTCAAAAATACCTTACTGCACTTTTATTTCTTTTCTTTTGTTTTACAATTTACTTTATCTATCTATCACTATCAGAATTAATCCTTGCAAGTAACCGTCAAGTGGATTGACAACCATCTTGTTTGTGTCGGTGTAAGTAATTGATTTTGTGTATGTAGGTGATGTTCATGAGGCTTTGTGTGATTCTACTACTGAATTAATACCTTGATTCTTACTAAGGGAATATATCTACTGTGCTGCATCTTCTCTTCTCTTCGGGGAAAATCACGACGCAGTTCACAAGTAGTACGGCACTATCAGCATTGTATAATTCTTGAAGGCGTTGTCTTGGATGCTTCAAGGGTTGTGGCGTTTTTGTGTTGCGCTTGGTGGGTGGAGATGGCGTCAACGAGGCTCGTGGGTTTGTTGGAAATATGAGCAATTTACCATATGATTTTATTACTAGATAAAGCATGACTAATATAACAGTGATAAAACTAGTCATGCGATCTGACAGAGAGAAGGTAAATAACATCTGCATATATGAACTATAGGTAAACACATCTAGAATAGACACTAGATGAAGTTGCTTATACGACATAGAACCTAACATACGTAGGGCAGAAACTAGAGCCAGGAACTGTAGCAGGACTTGTAACAGAAAGGAGAAGAACACGTACGGCACAGCAGCAGAAGAAGCGCTAGACTTGGGGTCGGTGTCCTCGCCTGCCATGTCGTCGAGGAGGTCGTGGACGTCGGGGAAGAAGTCGTCGTCAGGGAAGTAGTCGTCGGCGACCGGATCGTCCGTGATGAAGCAGCCAGTAGTCGCGCTGAGCGCTCCCCAAAAACCTTATCACCCTTCTCCCGTACAGGACTCGAAAGGTGCGGTCTCGGAGGCCTACTGTCCCGACGTGCGGTGCATGCCGCAAGCTGGGATGAGGAAGATCGTAGCAACAGCGCAGTGTTCAGGAACCTGTGGCGAGAGGACGAAGAGATACTGGTGCGTCTCTCTGGGAGGAGCGACCTCCCTTTTATAGGCTCAAGAGAAGGAGGCGAGAGGGCAGCGACAGGAGGCGAAATGAAGAGATGGAGATGAAGCGAACAGCCAGCAGCCGAAGAGCTGCACCGTTCGCATTCAGACTCCACTTTCGCAAAAATCTTTTCAGCTTCCGTGTGAACTTTCGTACACCCGTAGTGCGTGGCAAAAATTTAGACATCAGCTCGGCTCATTCCCGCAACCCGCAACCCGCGGCGCGGCGCGTCGTGACGAGGCGTGGCGAGGCGGGCGGCAGAGGAGGAGCGCGCGTGGATGTCCCTCTTGTTCTCATGCTTATACAAGTGGGGAAAGAACCTCCCTTACAAGGAGGTCCGACTCCCACTAAACTAGCAATGTGGGACTAAACTTTAGTAGTGTCCCTTGCCTTGCACAAATGGGCTAAGTGGGCCTCTAGGATTTATTAGGAATTTCTGAAATAGTTATTGGGCTGCCCAAAATAGACTAAATTCCAGCAATCCCCCACCAGATCCTAGAGGCACACAGAAATTTGCCTTTGGTTCCAAAACACTGTTTTATATACCGGTACTGCAGTGGAGACTGTTAAGTTGAACTTCCACCTGGAACTCTATGCTACACTAGTAAGCAACTTGAACAGTGGACTGGGCCTTGAACTGCAATTTTCTGCGAACCTAGCTTCACATAAAGCCTTGACCGATACGTTGCTACCATGGGTCTTCCCCGCGGGTGGAGCTTATGCGTCATACTCCGTGACCTTTCATGAGTTTACTAGAGAGAACCCTACTCTCATATATTGCGACGTTTGACAATCAGACTCATATAGGTGTGTTCTTCAAAAGATGTTCTGCAGGATAACATCTCTGCTTAAATGAGCCACTTAGAACACATTAAGATATACATCAATCTGCCATCCAGAATAGAAGAGTATTGCATCTTCATGGAGTGGTATTGTGAATAATAAGGATACTCTCCTCTCAGTTGACCAACAGCTTGTCTTCCACATCTAATTCACGGGATCTCGGGTCACAAAGAATAGGTTACCACTATGAACAAATCATATTGTGGGTCTCATACCCATCTCCCTTGATGCATTATCTATCACATTACATGATAGACCCTTAGTAAAAGGATCTGCCAGATTTTTAGACGTTTGGATATAATCCAATGCAATAACTCCGGAGTTTCTCATTTTTCTGATAGACTTTAACCTTCTCTGAACGTGTCTTGATGACTTCATGTTATCCTTTGAGCTTCTCACTTTCGTGACCACAGTTTGATTGTCGTAGTTCATAAGGACACCCGGTACAGGTTTCTCAACAACCGGCAAGTCATTCAAGAGCCGACGAAGCCAATCTGCTTCGTCCGTAGCTGTATCTAGTGCTGTGAGTTCTGCTTCCATTGTTGACCTCGTTAAGATGGTCTGCTTGCAAGACTTCCAAGAAACAGCGCCACCTCCATGAGTGAATACATATCCGCTCGTGGCCTTTATCTTGTCAGCATCTGAGATCCAGTTTGAGTCACTATACCCTTCAAGCACCTTTGGGTGCCGGGTGTAGTGAATTCCATAATTCGCAGTGCCTTTCAAATAATGCAAAACTCTCTCTAGAGCTTTCCAATGCACATCTCCTGGTTTTGAGACAAACCGACTCAGTTTGCTAACAGCAAAAGAGATGTCAGGTCTTGTAGCACTGGCTAAATACATAAGCGAGCCAATAATCTGAGAATATTTCAATTGATCTCTAGCAATTCTTTGATTCTTTCGAAGTAACACACTCGCATCATATGGTGTTGGAGAGGGCTTGCAGTCAGTATAGCCAAAGCGACTCAAGATCTTTTCCACATAGTGAGATTGAAGCAATGTAATCCCACCATCATCGTCTTTCAACAACTTGATGTTCAGAATGGCATTAGCCACTCCTAAATCCTTCATCTCAAAACAGCGAGATAGGAAATTCTTGACCTCCTTAATAACATTCAGATTTGTTCCGAAAATCAGTATGTCATCAACATACAAGCAAAGGATAACTCCCTCGCCCCCACCATGGCGATAGTACACACATTTGCCAGCTTCGTTTACAACAAAGCCTGCAGCTGTTAAAGTTCTTTCAAACTTCTCATGCCACTATTTGGGTGCTTGCTTGAGTCCATATAAAGACTTCAGCAACTTGCACACTTTTCCTTCCTGACCATCTAGTGCAAACCCATCTGGTTGTTCCATATAAATTTCCTCGTCCAACTCTCCATTTAGGAAATCAGTCTTAACATCCATTTGATGAACGAGAAGACCATGCGAGGCAGCTAGTGAAAGTAGAACTCGAATAGTGGTCAGTCGAGCCACAGGTGAGTAAGTATCAAAGAAGTCTTCACCTTCCTTTTGGGTATAACCCTTAGCCACGAGCCGAGCCTTGTACTTTTCAATAGTACCATCAGGCCTAAGCTTCTTCTTGAATACCCATTTGCATCCTATAGGTTTGCACCCATAAGGACGATTAGTTATTTCCCAAGTTTCATTCGCCAAGATGGAATCCATCTCGCTACGAACTGCTTCCTTCCAGTAGTCAGCATCTTCAGATGCATAGGCCTCTGAAATAGAACTGGGAGTGTCATCTATGAGATACACAAGAAAATCATCACCAAAGGACTTTGCAGTCCTCTGTCTCTTGCTCCTAGTAGGAACTTCATTGTTCTCCTCCACAGGACTTTCAAAGTGTTCCATCAAAATGGCAGGTTTGTTAATTGTAACTGGTTCCTGATTCGATGAACTAGGCATCTCCTGATTAGATGAGGCAGCCATATCCTTCATGGGAAAGATATCTTCAAAGAAAGTCGCATCATTCGACTCCATGATCGTACCGACATGCATGACAGGTACCTCAGATTTTACAACCAAGAATCTATAGCCAATGCTATGAAAAGCATATTCCAGGAAAACACAATCCACGGTCTTTGGTCCAAGCTTCTGCTTCTTTGGAATTGGAACATTGACTTTTGCCAAACAACCCCAGGTTCGTAGATAAGAGAGTTTTAACCTTTTCTTCTCCCATTCCTCGAATGGAGTTATCTCTTTGTTCTTTGTGGGAACTCGGTTTAGGACATGACATGCCGTCAATATCGCCTCCCCCCACCATGCCTTGGAGAGACCCGAAGTGTCTAACATGGCGTTAACCAAATCTGTTAGAGTACGGTTCTTTCTTTCGGCCACCCCATTTGACTGAGGTGAATAGGGAGGCGTCCTCTCATGGATTATACCATGTTCCGCACAAAAAGCATCAAATTCATTGGAAAAATACTCTCCACCATGGTCGGACCTAAGCCTCTTGATTTTTCGATCAAGTTGGTTTTCCACTTCAGCTTTATAGATCTTGAAAAAGTTCAAAGCCTCATCCTTAGATTTCAGAAGATACACACGGCAGTATCTAGTGGAGTCATCAATTAACGTCATAAAATATTTCTTTCCACCTTTTGTCAACACACCATTCATTTCACATAGATCTGAATGTATGAGCTCTAGTGGTGCAAGATTTCTCATTTCCGCAGTTGTGTGAGACTCACGAGGTTGCTTAGCTTGCACACACACACACACTTGACACTTAGATCCCTTGACAGTGGTGAAACTAGGGATTAAGTTCAACTTCGCTAGTCGTGACATGCAACCAAAGTTAACATGAAAAAGACGTGAATGCCACACATTTGATTCACTATTGTTGCAAATATGATTAACAACTTTATTGCAAACGTCTGATAAGGATAAACGAAACAGGCCTCCTGACTCATAGCCTTTACCAACAAAGGTTCCATACTTGGATATTACAAATTTATTCGACTCAAAGACAAGCTTGTAGCCATCTCTACACATAAGAGATCCGCTAACAAGATTTTTATTGACGGAGGGGACATAATGCACGTTCTTCAGTTGCACGATCTTCCTTGAAGTAAACTTCAGATCGACCGTGCCAACACCATGAACAAAAGCACTTGAACCATTGCCCATCAGCACCGTTGAAGTCACTGCGGTCTGATAAGACGAAAACATGAAAATATCACCGCATACATGCACATTAGCACCCATGTCAATCAACCAATCAGGAGAATGACATACTGAAAGAATAGTGGGAAATATACCATACCCATCATTCTTCATGTCAGTGTCTCCAATGACAACATTAGCGGTCTTGCCACCTTTCCCAGGGTGACGCTTGTCATAGCGATTAGGGCAACTAGGAGCCCAATGATCAGGATCCCCACACACATGACAAGAACCTTTCTTCTTGTCATTCTTCTTCTTGAAGTTCGTCTGTTGCACAGCCTTGTTCTTCCCATCAAACTTTGCTTTACCATCAAACTTGCCCTTGTTCTTGAACTTGTGGGGCTGGAAGTTCTTCTTCTGTACCAGATTGGCACTAGATCCTCCCTCAATGCCTCGAGCACGTGTATCCTTTGCTCTCGCCTTTTCTTCCACATCAAGAGTACCAATGAGATCCGGAACGGAAAACTCCTGTCTCTTGTGCTTCAGTAAGGTAGCAAAGTTCCTCCACGAAGGAGGAAGCTTAGTGATGATACCTCCGGCAACAAACTTGTCTGGTAGCATACAACTGAAGTGCTCAAGTTCTCTAGCAAATGACTGTATCTCATGAGCTTGCTCAACTACGGAGCGCTCTTCAGTCATCCTGTAATCATAGAATTGCTCCATGATGTACAGCTCAGTGCCAGCATCCGAAACCCCAAACTTGGCCTCGAGTGCATCCCACATATCTTTTCCATTATCAATTGACGCATAAGCATCAACTATGTTCTCACCAAGAACACTCAAGAGAGCAGCCTTAAACAGAGTATCCATTTTCTGAAAAGCTTGTGCCTGCTGAGCATCAAGCTCTCCTTCAGGTTTGCCGAGAGTGGCGTCATAGCAACTCATGGTTTGAAACCATAAGACTGCTCTCACGCGCCACCTCTTATAGTGGATACCCTCAAACATAGGAGGTCTCATGGAAGCAACAAAACCACTCGGGGTAAATTGCCTATAATAAGGTTTTTGGATTGTTAGAAATATGAGCAATTTACCATATGATTTTATTACTAGATAAAGCATGACTAATATAACAGTGATAAAACTAGTCATGCGATCTGATAGAGAGAAGGTAAATAACATCTGCATGTATGAACTATAGGTAAACACATCTAGAACAGACACTAGATGAAGTTGCTTATACGACATAGAACCTAACATACCTAGGGCAGAAACTAGAGCCAAGAACTGTAGCAGGACTTGTAATAGAAAGGAGAAGAACATGTACGGCACAGCAGCAGCAGAAGCGCTGGACTTGGGGTCGGTGTCCTCGCCTGCCATGTCGTCGAGGAGGTCGTGGACGTCGGGGAAGTAGTCGTCGGTGACTGGATCGTCCGTGATGAAGCAGCCAGTAGTCGCGATGAGCGCTCCCCAAAAACCTTATCACCCTTCTCCCGTACAAGACTCAAAAGGTGTGGTCTCGGAGGCCTACTGTCCCGACATGCGGTGCACGCCGCAAGCCGGGATGAGGAAGATCATAGCAGCAGCGCAGTGTTCAGGAACCTATGGCGAGAGGAGGAAGAGATACTGGTGCGTCTCTCTGGGAAGAGCGACCTCCCTTTTATAGGCGCAAGAGAAGGAGGCGAGAGTGCAGCGACGGGAGGCGAAACAAAGAGACGGAGATGAAGCGAACAGCCAGCAGCCGAAGAGCTGCATCGTTCGCATTCAAACTCCACTTTCGCAAAAATCTTTTCAGCTTCCGTGTGACCTTTCGTACACCCGTAGTGCGTGGCAAAAATTTAGACATCGGCTCGGCGCCGCGCCGAGGCGTGGCGGGCGGCGGAGGAGGAGCGCGCGTGGATGTCCCTCTTGTTCTCATGCTTATACAAGTGGGGAAAGAAACTCCCTTACAAGGAGGTCCAACTCCCACTAAACTAGCAATGTGGGACTAAATTTTAGTAGTGTCCATTGCCTTGCACAAATGGGCTAAGTGGGCCTCTAGGATTTATTAGGAATTTCTGAAATAGTTATTGGACTGCCTAAAATAGACTAAATTCCAGCAGGGTTGACACCAACATTGAAGGTTCAGGCGGAGTCAACTTCGGTTATGTGCCCTCGGTGCTCGACGTTAACCGAGGCCCTCGATACATCGTTTGTCTCTTGCGTGGGCGATGGTGTTTTGATCTAGCTGTGTCATTTGTGACTTGATGAGCGTGTTCAGAATCTTTTTCTTGGGGTGCCTGGCTGCGGCATTCGTCCATACTCTAGGGTGGGTAGCTGCATCTATCGAGAAGGTTGGAGCCTCCTTCCGTGATGGAATGAACGATTGTTTCCTGCAACGACCCCGGTTGTTTAGACGATTACATGCCCTTATTTCGCTCGCTGGCTTTTGCCTTTCGAGCTGGCATGTTCCTCTTCTCCTGTGTGGTGTTCGCGGAAGAGGGCATTGATGTCTTCTACTTTCGTTTTTTTGCCTACCTATTCTCCGAGCTTGTAGCATTTGTTGCTTTGTGAGCTCTTTCTTCAGCATCTTTGTATCGAGTTGTGCTGCGGTCTCTTTTTTTTGTTTTTGTTCATGATTGTAATCATAGCCAGTTGATGGCTTTATTAATTCAAAATCAGATTCAAACTGTGCCCATTCTCTCAGTAAACAAATCAAATTTCACTTACAAGGTCTAAATGTCCTTCCTTCCTGTAGAAGGACAAGTTATGGGCTGTGCAATCTTGATGTATTGATCGGTGCACCAGGCACGTATATATAAGTACAGAGATGGGCCACAACCTCAACTATACAAAGGAAACAGGAGGTGGGTCCTACACACAAATATACACGTACATAATGTACTCAACACCCCCCCCCCCCCGGCAGTCGAAGCGGCGCCAGTGACGCAAAGACTGGAATGGAACTCCTCGAAGGTAGAAGTCGGCAGTCCCTTCGTCATCACATCGGCGAACTGTTGGGCAGTCGGCACATGGAGAACCCGAATACGTCCAAGAGCCACCTGCTCGCGCACAAAGTGAATGTCCAGCTCAATGTGTTTAGTCCGGCGATGATGAACGGGGTTGGCGGAGAGTTACACCGCAGAAACGTTGTCGCAGTAGACAACCGTAGCCTGGGAGACGTTGTGATGCAGCTCCTGAAGTAACTGTCGTAGCCAGGTGCACTCGGCAACAGCGTTGGCCACAGCTCGGTACTCAGCCTCCGCGCTGGAGCGCGAAACCATGGGTTGTCACTTGGACGACCACGAGACGAGTGAAGGACCGAGGTAGACGCAGTAGCTAGAGGTGGACCGACGAGTATCGGGGCAGCCAGCCCAGTCTGCATCGGAGTAGGCCACCATCTCCAGAGAAGTAGACGCCATGAGTGTCAACCCGAGGGTCATCGTGCCGCGGATGTAGCGAAGGATCCGCTTCACGAGAGTCCAATGGGAGTCACGAGGGGCGTGCATGTGGAGACACACCTGCTGAATAACATACTGAAGATCCGGTCTGGTGAGAGTCAAATACTGAAGAGCGTCGACGATAGACCGGTAGAAAGGAGCATCCGACGTAGGCAAGCCCTCAAGAGCAGAGACCTTGACCTTCCTGTCAACAGGAGTAGCAATAGGGTGACAGTTGAGCATGCCAGCATGCTCAAGAAGCTCATGTTCATACTTCTGCTGATGAAGAAAGAAACCATCCGGGCGTCGAACGACCTCAATGCCAAGGAAATAATGTAGAGGACCCAAGTCCTTAATGGCAAAGTCATCACGCAGCCGGAGAGTAATCTGCTGAAGAAGAGCTGCGGAGGAGGCCGTCAGGATGATGTCATTGGCGTAAAGAAGCAAATATGCAGTCGTGTCACCGTGGCGATAGACAAACAGTGAGGCGTCCGAGCGAGTAACGCTGAAGCCCAGTGTCTGAAGAAACACGACGATCCGCTGGTACAAGGCGCGGGGTGCTTGCTTGAGCCCGTAAAGAGAGCGAGACAGCAGACACACATGGCCAGGAAGTGAGGCGTCGACGAAACCGGTGGGTTGCTCACAATACACCTGCTCCTCAAGATGGCCGTGGAGAAAGGCGTTGGAGACATCCATCTGGTGAACGGGCCAGCCGCGGGAGACGGCGAGCTGGAGGACGGTGCGGATCATGCCCGGTTTTATAACCGGGGCAAACGTCTCAGTGAAGTCCACTCCAGCGCGCTGGCGGAAACCACGGACCACCCAGCGAGCCTTGTAGCGCTCGAGAGTACCATCCGAACGGGTCTTATGGCGAAAGACCCACTTGCCAGTGATGACGTTGGCGCGAGGAGGCCGGGGAACCAGTGTCCAGGTGCGGTTCCGTTGAAGAGCATCGAACTCTTCCTGCATCGCCGCAAGCCAGTGAGGATCACGGAGCGCGGCGCGAGCGGACGCGGGAAGAGGCGACGGCTCCGCGGTGGAGGCTGCAAGGACATACTCGTCGCTCGAGTACCGGAGGCTCGGACGATGAACGCCGGTACGAGCCCGTGTAACTGGGTCAGGCGGCGCAGTCGGAGCCACCGGCGAGGCGACCGGCGTCGGGGCCGGCGAGGTGGCCGGCGTCGGAGCCGGTGAGGAGGCCGGCGTTAGGGCCGGCGAGGAGGCTGGCGTCAAGGCGGCTGAAGAAGCGGCCGAGCCAGCAGCACCCGACCCCGCGGCGCCCGAGTCGGGGGCAGCGGGTAAAGGAGGGGCGCCAGCTGCGCCGGCAGGGTCGGCCGAGGAGGCCGAGGGGGCGGACGCCGGCATGAGGGCGCGAGGACCGCCAAAGCCCGGAGGCGGTCCACGGGCCGAACGAGACCGTCCACCTGACGATGTCATCGAAGAGCCTCCGGTGGCCGGCGGTGATGAGGCGGTAACAGGTACCTGCTGCTGAAATGGAAACACCATCTCATCAAAGTAAACGTGTCGGGAGGTGAAAACACGGTGAGAGACGGGATCATAGCAGCGGTAGCCCTTGGTGTTAGGTGGGTAGCCGAGAAAGATGCAGGCGACGGAGCGGGGTGCAAGCTTATGAGGCGCAGTAGCAGCGATGCTAGGGTAGCAAAGGCAGCCGAAGATGCGAAGCCCATCATAAGAGGGGGGTGCACCGAAGAGAAGATGATGTGTAAAGTTCCCGCGAGTACGACATGGGCGGATGTTGATGAGGAGAGAAGCGGTGGCGAGAGCGTCAGGCCAAAAGCGCGGAGGCACATTGGCATGAAAGAGAAGAGTCCTAACACAGTCATTGAGAGTGCGAAGGATGCGCTCAGCGCGACCGTTCTGCTGCGAGGTGTACGAGAAAGTGAGACGAAAAATCGTGCCATGTGTGGTGAGAAGATTACGAACAGTGAGGTTGTCAAACTCCTTCCCGTTGTCTGTTTGCAACGCGAGAATGGGACGATCAAACTGTGTGAGAACATAGGAGTAGAAGGCGGCGAGAGTGGATATAACATCTGACTTGCGGCGCAACGGGAAGGTCCACACATAATGCGAAAAATCATCAAGTATGACAAGATAATAAAGAAAGCCCGTATTACTGGCAACAAGAGAGTTCCAAACATCACTATGAATTGACTCAAACGGGTATGATGCAACAAAATAAGAAGCCCTAAACGGAAGACGAGCATGTTTGCTGAGGCAACATGCATGACACGAGTGATCCTCGTTCTTATTACACGTGAAAGAAAAACTCCGAAGTATGTGGCGAAGGGTGGCAGGATTAGGATGACCCAAGCGAGCATGCCAAAGATCCACTCCGGTGGCGAGAGCGACGGGGGCGGCGGAAGTGGTGGAGGTGGCGGAGTGAATCGGGTAGAGCTCGTCGGGGCTGTCACATCGGTGGAGCACCATCCGCGTGCGAGCGTCCTTAACAGAAAAACCATATTCGTCAAATTCAACGGTAACCGGATTTTCACGTGTAAGAGAACGAACAGAAACAAGATTTTTAGTAAGTTCAGGAGAAACTAGAATATTAGACATGGATATTGGAGTGAAGTTAGAGGGAAAATATGCATGACCAATATGGGTAATAGGAAGAGAAGATCCGTCACTGACGGTGATGCGATTGGAAGTGTGGACAGGATGGGCGGTGTGGAGGTTACCGGGGTACGCCGCCATGGGAGCGGTGGCGCCGCTGTCCATGTACCAGTCGCCGCCGCCGGTGTAGCTGGACGGGGAAGGAGTGTTGTGGAGAGCCGCCAGAAGGGCCGGGTCCCACGGTGCCGGCGGGAGAGGCGGCGCGGCCGTCAGGGGCAGCAGCGGCGGCCCACCTGGCTGCGGCTGCTGGCCGTAGGGCGCCGCGTAGGGCTGCGATGCGGCGTAGAACGCCTGGTGTGGCTGTGGCCGGGCGCCGAGAAGTCCCAGGGCAGGGGCCCGAGGAACCGGCATGGAGTAGGCGTGCACAACGCCGGTCCATGGGTTCTGGCCGGCGTACCACGGGGCCGTCTGATAAGCCTGCTACGGTGGGCGGGGTGCTCCGCCCTGAGCGCCCACGCCCCCTACTTGCGGCCACCACGACGGCCGCCGCGACGACCTCCCCATTGGCCGCCGGCTGGGGCGGCGGGAAGGGGACGGCCGGGGCGGCCGGGAAGCCTGGCGGGAAGGCGGGCGCCGCCGGTTGTGGCGGCGTCGGGCGCGGCGGTGGCGGGGCTGGACCCCCGCAGGTGCCGGCGACGAGGGCGGTGTGGGTCGCGCGAGTCTGCGCCACCCGCATCCGGCGCTCCTCCAACTTGAGGTACGCGACCACCTTAGCGAAGGTAGGCTCCGGGATGAGGGTGAGGTTGGAGGCGGCGTTCCCGAAGTCCTCGTTGAGGCCGCCGGAGAGGGTGCTGATGAGGAGCTCGTCGCCGATCTTTTCCCCGAGATCACGGAGCTCATCGGCGAGCTTCTTAAGGCGCATGCAAAAATCATCGATGGATGAGTCAAGTTGCTGGCACCCGTAAAACTCACCGTAGAGCAGGACCTTGCACTGCAGCCGGTTGTCGATGAAGAGGCCGTTGAGCTTGGTCCAGACCGCATGGGCGTCGTCCTCGTCGTCCACCACGGTGTGGAAGAGGTCGCTGGAGATGGTGAGGTAGAACCAGCGGATGATGGTGGCGTCGAGGATCATCCACTCCTCGACGTTGATCATGAGCGCCGAGTCCACGGTGCCGTCCACGTGGCCGTGCAGGAGGTACTCACGGAACACAAGCGAAAAATACCGCTTCCAGGCGGAGTAGGACGCGGTGGTGTGATCAAGCTTGACCGGAACACGCTCATGGATGTTGAGGTCGCGGACGAGAGTGACATCGGGACCGGCGAACGGGTTGGAGACGGTGGACGAGGAGGAGCTCATGGCGAGGGTTAGGGTTTGGGACTCGGCGCGGGCGGATGGATACGGGGTGGTGCGGGTTGCAGCGCGGGCTGGGAGGTGCGGCGGCGCAGGTGGCAGGGGGTGGGGTGGTGCGGGTGCGGCGCGGGTGGGAGGGAAGGGTGCGGGAGAGGGAAGGCGTGGGCGGAAGCGGGAGCAAGCGGCGGCGGCGGCCTCGGGAAGAGGCGGCGGCAGCGGCGGGCTAGGTGGTGGGAAGAGGCGGCGGCGACCAGCGGCGGCGACGGCGATCGGGAGGAGGCGCGGCGGCGGCGGCGGCGCGTAGAGGCGCGGCGGCGGCGGCGGCGGCGGCTTTAGGGTTTAGGATCGTGCTGCGATAGATACCATGTAGAAGGACAAGTTATGGGTTGTGCAATCTTGATGTATTGATCGGTGCACCAGACACGTATATATAAGTACAGAGGTGGGCCACAACCTCAACTATACAAAGAAAACAGGAGGTGAGCCATACTCCCTCCGATCCCATTTTCTCTGCGCATAACTATGAACACGGATAACAAGGAAAGCCTTCACGCATCTATTTTGGACCAGTTTACCCCTACGCATACACCGAGAAAGTCGGAAGTTATTTAATTCGTGCATGCAACGGATTGGGTGGCCGCATCGCTGTTGTTTTCTCTCACCCACGCGCAGGCCATGGGCTCATTTGCATGGCGTTTCCATTGGCTGGAGTGTTGTTGTCTCCGATAAAACAACGCATGCATGTGCGGCGGATGCGGGGCACAGTTAGAAACAACCCAAAGCGAGAGGTAACGCGTAGACTAATTTGGAAAAAATAGGGAAAAGTTATGCGCAGAGAAAAAAGAAACGGGGGGAGTACATACAAATATACACGTACACAATATACTCAACACTTCCAACACTGTTGATATCTAAATTTCCCTTTTTGGTTTCGCTAATATCAAATTTGGTCACCCAATAGATGAGACATTGTGTCCACACAATGAAATTTCTATAAAAGCAAGTTTCATGATATCTAGTAGAATATATGACCAACCAACTAGACTACATGGCTCGTACTTGAAGAACATTTCCCATACTAGTTGCTCCCCCGAATCTTCGCCCCAGCGAAAGCCGGTCGGTCCCCTCGGCGTACGTTCACATAGCACCGGCACCATGCGTTCACGTTTACTTCCTACTCCGAGATATTTCTGAGACATCCTTCTCCGAGATATGCATAGGCTCTGGATTTTTTTAGACGATCAC
Source organism: Aegilops umbellulata (assembly GCA_032464435.1). NCBI lineage: Eukaryota > Viridiplantae > Streptophyta > Magnoliopsida > Poales > Poaceae > Aegilops > Aegilops umbellulata. The sequence continues at coordinate 561,711,858 of CP136055.1, read as the reverse complement.
GACAGTGACTTGGCATTCTCAGCCAGGAGGAAGATGCCAACGTGTCCTCCTTAAGACCGTGGTGAACGGAACCTGATCGTATTTTCGCTCACTGATGCTCATCAGCTCAGCTCACATAGCTGTCCAGACCGGTAACTGCTCCTACTTTTCCCCCCGGGCACCGGTGAACCGTGAGGCAGTGTGTGGTTCATGCGCCATGCGACCGTGTCCACTACTTTTTCCGTGGACGACGCCACCGCCCGCCCTCAACTGGCAGGCGGATAAAAGAACGTTTCACCGGATCAAATCGCCGTCGGCCGAGACGTTCCGGTTCTGGATCGCGACGCATTTGTTCGTACGTGAAAGTGAAGCGCCCGATCTAATGCGACTATTCACCCGTGGTTTCGCTCCTGATGCCGACCCTGATGCTAGCTTAAAAACAATGTTATCATTTTAAAAGTATACGTACATACATAGGAGTACATAATGACAAAGGTCGTGCTCATGGCGCTTGCCCTTGGAAAAACCCGCCGAACTCCTCGTCTGCATGCTTTCACGTCAAGCGGTGGGCCAGTGCGTACTCCATTTCCGAAAGGTTTCGACGCATAAAAAATGGTTCGCGAAATACGACCGACAGGCAGGTCGAGTGCGTTTGACTCGGCCCCGAACCAACCAAACAACCGTCCGCGGGAAGGCAGAAGCTTCCGGCCGTTCCAGCCAAGCCAAACCCATGAGCGCTCCACCGGCGCGGCGCCCACAGAAAATCCACCCCGCGCAGTGTACACCACGGCGCCAGTGGTCTCCTCCCCATTGGCCGCGGCCCACCGCGTCACGGAAGAAGCCAGGCCGACCCGTCGCCGTCCCCCCCACCCACCCACCCCGGAGCCGCCCCCACCCCGACCCGACCCACCGCACACGTCCCGGCTCGGCGCCAGTGCGCCCCCGACCCCCTATAAACACCCCCTCCCCCCCACCCGGCACGGGCACGGCGAAACACCCCAGAAATCCCACCCGTCTCCACCCAGACCCAGATAACCACGAGAGATATTTCGTCCCGGACGCGTCCTCCGCCCCGACGACCGACCGACGAACAGCGGAGAAAAGGTAAGCAAGAACGCCGAGAATTGGCCGCGATGCTCTCTCCACAGATCTGTGGCGACCTTGACGCGTTATGGTGATCTAGCACCACCGGATCGGTGCCCGGGCCCGAGTTGATGACCAGAAGCTGATTGGTTTGCTTTTGCGTGTAGTGAGGCGATCATGAGCACCATGGCGATGTCGGCGCTGAACCCGGACGCGCCCATGTTCATCCCGGCGGCGTTCAAGAAGGTGGAGGACTACTCGCCCGAGTGGTGGGAGCTGGTCAAGACCACCGCCTGGTTCCGCGACCACTGGTTCCGCCAGCACCAGCTCTACGAGGACCTCGCCGATGACGTGGACGACGTCGCCGCCCTCCTCCCCGACGACTCCGTCGACCTGCTCGACGCCGACGACCTCTTCTACTCCCCGCCCTCGCCCCAGCCCCAGCCCGACTTCTACCACTACAAACCAGCAGGTACGGTTCGGCACACCTCTCACCGTCTCCTCCTCCTCGCCAGTATAGCAGCGGCGGGAAGCTCACCGGGATCGCTCTGAATTTGCAGGGTTCGGCGGCGACATGGACGCGGTGCTGAAGACGCTGAGCGTGAACTCGCCGAGGGGCGGCGGCCCGGCACCAGCCTGGGCGCCGATGAGGCACGCCGAGAAGCCGGCGCAGCACGTCAGCCCCAGGGCCGGCGGTGCCGCCCGCCGCGCCATCCACCAGCCTCGCTAGAGCTAAAACGAGCGCTGCCGCCGCCGCCGCTGCTGTGTAGTGTAACCTTGAGTTCAGTTCAGTCGGGTTCAGTCTAGTCTCTCCCTGCATCTGTGTATACAGCTGAAAAATGAAGGGGAAAACAAACTGCAGGCCCCTGCTTGCTAGCTAGTGCTCTCCCTTCCCTTGTAGCTCCCCTCCTCTCCTCCCGTGTTCAGAAATGGGTCAAGAACAAAAGCAAAAAAAAAATTCATGTGTAATCTATGATGAGATGGTAATCAGGTCCAACGCTAGACCTTTTCTCAAGTGCTTCTCTCTTTTGGCTTTGCTTCCACTGTGTTTTTTTCCTGATTTTGTGCATGATTCTTCACCGTCTGTGATCACCATGAAGAGCTTAAAATAGGAGAGAGATCGCTTTGGCTGATTTTGTCATGAAGAGCTTAGCATGGAAGTGATTGATCAAGAAGGTTTCTGAGGAAGATCCCTTTGTCCGATTTGGCCATCAAGAGCTTAAATTGGAAGTGAATTGATCAAGAAGGCATCCGGCAGAGATTGCTCTGTCCTCTGCGCATAAGAGGAAAACACCTTTATTGAGCAAGATACCTGTGTACAGCAGGTGGTAGAGGCAAACAAGAAGCTGCTTTTAGATTCATCTCCGATAGAGAGGCCTTGCTTGTTTCAGCTTTAGACGGAAGATTCTAGTAGGAAAAATCAATCTGGTTTCGGACCATTCTCGGTGCAATTGCCTGAACCACGTCCAAGTTTACTTCAGTTGCGAAGCGAACCCGCATATGATTCGAAGCCAATTGAAGCTGAAACAAACAGGGCCAGAGCCCTGCACTCTCCGTGCCTCTCTTTTGAATGAGCGGTTGCATCACAGGCATGGCAGCTTGGAAATACAGGCATACTACTTGATCATCTGCCACCATTAGGCCTTGTAAACCAGGGTTTTCTGGCACCAGTGCCAAATTTTACATGAGAGACTCCTAATTAATCGTCTACCCTATGCAAATAAGCACCGGTGCTCAAAGAAACAGTGGCTTATTTCTCTAAGCACCTCCCCTGAATGCCTTGCATTACAAGGCCTTAGCTTACAATTTAAGATGCTGCAAGAGTGCATGTATGATGTATCAATGTATGGTTGTCTGAAGTGGAAGGAAAGCAATAAGCAGCAGGAAGGAGAACACTGGCCGTCAGGAGATATTAAGTGTCAGGTAGTACCAAAGTCAAGCCACCCAGCCAAGCACGGCGCAAGTGGATACTAGTTTGAATGGGTTAGTGGTCTGCACGTATGGAGAGAACGAACTCAGCAGGTCGTTGTTCAAAGTCTTCTATTCAAGCCATGGATCAAATAATAAAGCACTGACGTTTGGCTGCTGCAAGAACCGATGACCAGGATTCAACACCTTGAAATGAAATGCTTTCAAGCTTTGCCAAATTGACCAGTGACTCTTGCAACTGTTCTTTCTCTTTGGTTGCTAAAGGTTTGAAATCAACAAAAACCAGATACCGGCTTTTCGAGAAAAAATGACTTTCTCTTTGGTTGCTAAAGGTTTGAGATCAACAAAAACCAGATGCCGGCATTTCCAGAAGAAATGGTGCATGGTCGGTCATCCAATCGTGAGTGAGACAGCCGAAGACTGGCCACTTCCAATTAGGTCGCCTAAATTGTGAAGAAGCGCACACATCACGTCGCCGTAACACCAGCACACAGGAAGAACTGCTAGCAACTCATGGTTACCAAGATGATCAGGTGCATTTTACAGGACCTCAAAAATGGGCTGAGCGGGAAAGCCCACCCCCCTCATCACTACGTTACCAGGCATATATATAAATAGGGTCACGCAACCAGGGTAGTACTTGACACACTCAATTCTGCGGTTACACGGCAGCTACCATTTAACACAACCATAGTTAGACAGTATAACTCACTGTTCCAACAATGAGAGGAAGGGGGCAATCAACCGCATGGTAACACCAGACTTAAACTTGCTTGTAGAACAGGATATACGCTGGGTTATGCAAGACCTTGTTCACGTTGATGGGCATGACATGGCCGTCATCGAACCGAAGCCACTGCCCACCGTCACGCTTCGCATCAGCAGTGTAATGGCCCCTGGACGGGCCGCTCCCGTGATGAGTGATAGTTGCAACGAGCTCGTATCTTCTACCCTGCACTCGACCAAAGGTGGGATGTTAGATGAAGTAATCAATGTGTATCCAAGAAACAGCTGTTACATCTTATTTTACAAAGGGCTGTACAAACTTATAAAGTCTAATCCCACACACTCATCAAGGATAAAGAAGACAAGATGATAAAAGTATAATTGACGAAATAGTAGATATACCAACTATATTGGCAATAATAAAATTGAGTATCAAGGAAATTATCACCTCTGATGATGGTGAGCTCAGCAGATCCCGATTGAGGACCAGTTCAAGAGGGAAGTGGAGTGGCTTGTACAGTTTAGTACACCCACGATTTCCATAACTGAACCTCTTCAAGTGCAGTATCATTATCTTTGAAAGTTCATGTATCTTGAATGATTTCCTAGCTGTCACCACTCCGGCCTGCAAGATCAAGTTTCATCAGTCAACATTATACTCCCTCTCTCTCAGTTTACAGGACGTGCGCGTACACCTAGGTCGTCAATTTGACCAAGCAAATACAAGTCATATATTACAAAAAAATATACCAATATAAACTTTAGATGTTCTATTTTCAAACGGTATAATTTTTGTGTTATATAGTTTATATTAGGGTGATAAAATTAATAACCTAGGTATACGCATAGGACTTGTAAACTGAGACGGAGGAAGTAGCTAATTTCAAAAGGATAATAATTGTGAAGAGAACCATACTGTTGCACTGAGGTGTACAGTACAGAGGTATAGTTCAGCAACCTAGTTTCAGCTTATAGCGGTATCAACAGAGTACTAAGATTTAGATCAAAGAAGGCAACCAACCAACTAATCAGGTACTCCCTCCGTTCCTAAATACAAGACCTTTCAGGGATTCCACTATAGACTATGTATGGTGCAAAATGAGTGAACCTACACTATAAAGTATGTCTATACATCCGTATGTAGTTCATAGTGGAATCTCTAAAAGGTCTTATATTTAGGAATGGAAGGAGTAGTTTATAATATAATGCATCAGAGATGAATGGCGCTAATGCAGAATGCATGATGTCCCTTGTATGTAATATAATTCTGAAATAATGTAAGCAAATTCTCTGACAAGCTAAGTAATTGCAAAATTCAGGAGTCAAGACTACTGAGCACAGATTTCAGTAAGAACCTTTCCAGCAGTTGTTCTGTATCCTTCCAAAGATTCAGGGGTGGAAAACAGATGAAGTGCATCGTCAAGCGTTTGAACAGCATCTGGAAATATATCAAGATGGAGCAGCAGGAAAGGCTGAACGGTTGCTGACGCTTTGTTACCTATAATGGATCCGAAAAGAAGATACAAATGAGGGTAAGAAACTGCATAACTGAAACTCCCTCATTTTTTACCAAACAACACTAATAATTTCAATTTACAGTGAGAATTTGCTTCAGATAACCGACATGAATCTAATGCAGGATTTCTGACAACAATGATAAGAAACTTCTTCGGACAAATGGACAGTTGATGTGTTTTTATTTAAAGTTCAAGGATAAGCAAAAATGCCGTTTCCTTGACAGAACTTCTGCATGTTTAGGAAACATCATTTCTATTACAAGCTAAGGTACTAGTATTTCCAGGGAAAACTTTACACGAGCACAAATATAGCTAGAATCAGGAGATAAAACCTTCCCAAAAGGGCATCTAGTTGATAGATCAGAGTTAAAAGGAAAGAACTGGAATTTCTCAGCACAAGAAACAGTTACCTGCAGCTTTCACTACACTTTGTAGCTTGCCTCCAAAAATAGCACTTAGATCGGAGGGAACAAAACTCTGTGTCCTCATGATTGCAGATTTGTTCTTCCTACCTACAGTCTCCCAGGCATCGTCATCATCAGAAGAAACAACCATACCTTCCTTTGAATTTGAACCATTGCCATTAAGCCTCAACAGTTCATCATGCATTCTATCCATGGCAAAACTTAGGAACTCTTGGGCATCTTCTTGTCTGCAGAAATGCAAAGCATCATAAACTGAATTAAGAAGCCCTGTTACTAGGAAAATAAAATTTTAACACATGATATTTACAGTAACACAAAATCAGACCAGCATGCATAATGTCCATGCATTCAATACAGCAAATATATTGTTTGAACCAATTTCAAGCTAAGAGCCTAAGATGGCATCTATCTCAGTTCAACGTTCCATAAGTTTCAAGAATAAGATATTACTGGGAAGCTTCTGATTCTAGTGAAGTTCATCATGCTCATATGCATTAGTTATAGTTTCAATGTCAAATTAGGTTTCTAGTAAAGGACAAACAGGATGTATTATGATACTGATGGGATCCATGTCTTGCTATACAAAAAGATGCCAAAAAGGCAAAAATAAGCAAAAACAGGAAAAAAGAATGCTATTCTCAAGTAGTACCTATGACAGCCAAAAATTAGCATCACATTTCATTAATTTCACTTAAAAAATTAATAACCAAGAACAGCATCAACTTACCTTGGCCGAGGAGATGTTCCAGCCGGTACATCTGGAGTAAAATTTCTCAGAACTTGATCGAACATGGTAGGATTGATTACTTTTGCAGCGACTAAAGCAAACCTCTCGTCTTTCTTCATAGTAGACTCGTCATGTACATCAAACTGAGAGACGAGCTCAATGAATGCACTCAGAGTAGGGTAGCCAGCCTAAAATTAGCAGTAGTCAGAACAAAAGCCAATGAAATCAGCAGAGAGGACATTGAACTGATTAATTTAGGTAGTAGTACCTTGGGTATACTCCGGTTCCTCAGGCCTTGTACAAGCTGAACAAAAGGGAAGCATGAAAGGAAAGCCTGCAAAGTTGCATTCAGGAAGCATATATTTCCTGTATTCTTCAAACCATGAGGAAGCAACGGCTTATTCTGATAGTCTTCCTTATTTAAACTTGTGACGGACTCATCTGCTGGAGCTGCAATAATAGGTGCATCAGCACCTGTGCTTCCATTCTCAGTTACTAACATAGCTGAACTGCTGCTTTCTGTACATCTGAGACCATCATGGTGCGGCCCTGGCCCTTCAATTGGTGTTGAACTGCTAATGCTCTTGATAGGCGCAACTGAAGGAACCACAGATTCAGTCTTCTTTACAGTGTTAGCAGAGCCGGGTGAAGGAACTGTAGCTTCAGCCTTCTTCTCATTGTTGACAGGCTTGGGTGAAGGGACCATAGCTTCAGCCCTCTTCACATTGTTGACAGGCCCGGGTGAAGGAACCGTAGCTTCAGCCTTCTTCACATTGTTGACAGGCACAGGTGAAGGAACCGTAGCTTCAGCCTTCTTCACGTTGTTGACAGGCCTAGCTGAAGGAACTGTAGGTTCAGCCTTCTTCACATTGTTGGCAGACACAGCTGAAGGGGCCGTGGCTTCAGCCTTCTTCACATTGTTGGCAGGCCCAGCTGAAGGAGCCGTGGCTTTAGTCTTCTTTACATTGTTGACAGGCCCAGCTGAAGGAACTGCAGCGTCCTTCTTTACATTGTTGACAGGCCCAGCTGAAGGAACTGTAGCGTCCTTCTTTACATTGTTGATCGGCCCAGGTGAAAGAGCCAGAGCTTCATTCTTCTTTACATCGTTGACAGGACGAGCTGAAGGAACTGGAGCTTCAGTCTTCTTTACATTGTTCACAGGGCCAGCTAAAGCAACCATTGCTTTGTTCTCCTTTAAATTGCTGACAGGCCCAGCTGAAGGGACCGAAGCTTCAGACTTCACATTCTTGAGAATACCATTATTAGGAGAAACTTCAGCAGGAAAGCCATTGAACAGCACTGGCCCACCATTTGGTAAGGTAGATGTTACAGCTTCCTTCTTACTACTGCCAGCGAGATCCTTTGTATGGCCATAAGTTGGTTTTGGAGAATGGGCAGAGCCTTCAGTACTAGCATTCGACACTTTCTCTAAACTTAGCACAGAGAAATTCAGCGACCCAAACTGGATCTCAGGCAGTTCCCATGATTTCTCCTCACTTTTAGCAGGCTGCCCCTGGAACAACTTGGTCTCATCCTCCGTGAAGGACCCAAACAACACAACCTGCATTATACAGAAGAAACTATGATGAGAACAAGTGACTACCTGAAAAACTTTGAGCACTAAAGCAGCTTGTGCAGCGTCCAAACAACCATTATAGCAAGATATCAGTGTTAACATTGCTAGAAAAAGTGTATCTTTAACCGCTTCTATACGACTTCCACGCTGGCCGTCTGGCCTAAGTTAATTCAACTCTAGATCCCATCTGATCATATACACAATTCCATAATGTGTACTCCGCACACCTCCAAGCAACAACACTTAAAAGCACTGATCATCTACGTAACCACCAAATAAGCCTACATCATCAGTGCTACAGCATCTAGTGCCGCAAGCATGCTTCACACACACGGTAGCATCAGATCAGCCAGGCTAGCCAGTGCTCCAAAACGGCAAAACCGCATCAATTCGCTCAGGCCACCCAACTAGAAACCGCCCCCGCCGTAATTAATGCGGCGCCACAGCACGGCGGCAGCATCGAGGACTAATTAAACCACGCGATTAATCAATGTGAATGCGCACGAACGCCCGGATGTATGGATGGGATGTATACCTTGTCGGCGCCGCTCATCTCCGCTGCGGCGAGGGGACCGTGCACTGGGCGGCTGTGGGGGTGGAGCTGACCGCGCGGGGACCCGCCTGGGAGCAGAGGGAGTCGAGGCGGCGGGCGGGAGACATCAAAGGGGGCGGCCGGCCGCGGGGGGTGGCGCCTAGATGCCGGCGGCCGCGCTGCCCTGCCGGCCACAGGAACGGCGCGGCGCGGCGGCGCGGGCGGGGAGGGAGCCGGCGATCGGTGGGAGGCGCGGCCGGGCGGGGGGCGCCGCGAGGCCGGCGGCGGAGGCGAGGGCGTAGGGTTTGGATTCGGTGTGGTTTAGGCGTGGGGAGAGGGGAGTTGGGAAGGAACGAAGGGGGCGTGTGGGGGGAGGGCTGGCTGTTGCCTATGTGGGCGGCGACCCCGTGGTGGGCCGTGCTGCTGGGGTTTTATGGCCTCGTTCCGCTGCGCCGCGCGGTCTCATTGGGTGCCTGCGGTGCCGTGCCATCATTTTCCCGAATACAAAAATCCCTTTCTAGTACTATTTTCGTCAAAATTCTAAAAACAGAAACATTTTTTAAAACAGTTTTGCTAAAGCGCGTCTAGATGTGCCCTAAGTATTGCACATCTAAATCCTATGTCATTGATTTTACATAAAAATTTCATGTAAGCATTTTCATTAGTATATTTTCTTTTTTCTTTCTAGTTTGATTGAGTCACTTAGATATGCAATAACTAGAGCATATCTAGATGTGCCCTAGATAAACCCTTTTTAAAACCATGTGACACATGTGGTAAGCAGTTCAAACAATTCAAAAAATACATTTTCTAAATATAAAAAGGCCTCTGGTACATACTAGTTCTGTTCAGAAAAATAGTATACATTTTCTGCCAAAAAAATTTGTATACGATGGTACTAATTAGTAATCTCCGTTACCACGTTGTCACTGTATATTGGAATTTCATGAAAGGCGAGACGACGACGATGACTCGTTGAAGATGAAATCAGACTCTCCCCGCCTAGCCCTCGTCCCAATGATGTGTCTCGCATCGGCCGAGGGCGTGTGGGGTGTATCTCCGGCATATCTCATGTGACCTGGTCGGTTTTTGTCTTCGGTGGATCCGGTCTTCATCCTTTTGCGTTCATGTGTGTATTGATTGGATCATTTTTATCTACATTTCTCTTGATCGGCGGCGGTTGTTGTTTCGGTGTGCTGGTTCTTTGGGGCCTTAGCACGACGACTTCTTAGTTGTCTACTACAACATGGTTTGGCCGACTCCAGTGAGGGAAGGGCGATGACGATGGCACACCTTCGGCTCGCTCCAGTGCTTGTAGTTGTCGCTAGGTGATCTTAGGATCTAATTTTGTTTACTTCTCGTGTCCTTTGTACTACGATGATGCTTGATGAATAGATCGGAAGTTATTTATGAAAAGAAAAAAGAAAGAAAAGAAGAGTGAAGCGTAAATAACACGAGAGACTAGCCACATTAGTATAGTACAATAGCAACGGTAACACTTTATTTTTACATAATTAGTAGCACATAATAGTACACGAGAGACTGCGATTAAGTATCGTTTCCCTCTCTAATATGGCCTGGATGACAGGTTATGATGTTGAGTATATTAGCAAAAAAATCCAGAGATAAATCATGAACTTGATAGTGTTAATTTTGTACTGATATCTAATCACATAAGCACATAATAGGCATATAGCAGAAACATCTACGTAGATAGCTAGTACGGTCAATACGAAAATAAAGTAGGAGCAGGATAAAGGCTAGTTCGTAGTAGCGGCGGTGACAACCTCCTTGATTACCTTCTTGTCAACGACGAGCTTCTCAACAGCGAGTCTCTCGGCTTCGGTGGACATGGTGATGACAAAGCTGCCACAGACATAGACCAAATAGAAGAACGGTGGTGAGCAATCGCATAGGAGACACTCGCCGAAAACCTAATCGCCCTTCTCCCGTATAGAATATCAAAGGGCGGGGTTTCTGGAGGCCTGCTCTCCCGTACAGTCATGCACACGGTGGACTGGATAGGATCCCCGACGGCAGCAGCAGGAGACCGAAAACAACAATATGTAGTGTGTGCGAGGAGGCGGATGTGATCTGATTTCTGGCGGCAGGTGTCGACACCTCCAATATGTAGGCGTGATATGGTAGGGAGACGTGGGCTGGACCCACGCCCAAGTCGGTAACAACCCACAATCTAGGGCCTTAAATTCGTGGCGCGTTTGTTAAAGACTATCAGTTCTTGACCGGCAAAAATTAAGCGCATGTATGACATAGGTTTAAGCTCAGCTCATTTACCAAACACGAGGCGTGCGCGACATGTGTCGAGCGGCGGAGGAGGAGCGCGCGGGGACCACTCGTCTTCTCAAGCTCCAATAACATGTGGAAGAGGATCCCTTTTAAAGGGGTCCAAAGCTTCCTCCACTGGATCTATGCCCTCTGGTTTATATAGACATCGGAGGGATCTAGTGATACGTTCATTTTGCATCATGCTTTTATATTAATATTTATTGCATTATGGGCTGTTATTACACATTATGTCACAATACTTATGCATATTCTCTCTTTTTACAAGGTTTACATGAAGAGGGAGAATGCCGGCAGCTGGGATTCTAGGCTGGAAAAGGAGCAAATATTAGAGACCTATTCTGCACAGCTCCAAAAGTCCTGAAACTTCACAGAAGTTATTTCCAGAATATATAAAAAATACTGAGCGAAGAAAGTTCCAGAGGGGGCCCACGCCCTGGCCACGAGGGTGGGGGGCGCGCCCTACCCCCTGGGCGCGCCCCCTGCCTCATGGGCTCCCTGGTGACCCTCTGATGCCCATCTTCTGCTATATGAAGTCTTTCGTCAAGGAAAAAAAATCATAAGCAAGATCATAGGAGAAACTCCGCCGCCACGAGGCGGAATCTTGGCGGAACCAATCTAGGGCTCCGGCAGAGCTGTTCTGTCGGGAAAACTTCCCTCCGGGAGGGGGAAATCATCACCACCGTCATCATCAATGATCCTCTCATCGGGAGGGGGTCAATCTCCATCAACATCTTCACCAGCACCATCTCATCTCAAACCCTAGTTCATCTCTTGTATCCAATCTTTGTATCCAAACCTCAGATTGGTACCTGTGGGTTGCTAGTAGTGTTAATTACTCCTTGTAGTTGATGCTAGTTGGTTTACTTGGTGAAAGATCATATGTTCAGATCCATTATGCATATTAATACCCCTCTGATTATGAACATTAATATGCTTTGTGAGTAGTTACGTTTGTTCCTAAGGACATGGGAGAAGTCTTGCTATAAGTAGTCATGTGAATTTGGTATTCGTTCGATATTTTGATGAGATGTATGTTGTCATCCCTCTAGTGGTGTCATGTGAACGTCGTCTACATGACACTTCACCATTGTTTGGGCCTAGAGGGAGGCATTGGGAAGTAATAAGTATATGATGGGTTGCTAGAGTGACAGAAGCTTAAACCCTAGTTTATGCGTTGCTTCGTAAGGCGCTGATTTGGATCCATATGTTTCATGCTATGGTTAGGTTTACCTTAATACTTATGTTGTAGTTGCGGATGCTTGCAATGGGGGTTAATCATAAGTGGGATGCTTGTCCAAGTAAGGACAGTACCCAAGCACCGGTCCACCCACATATCAAATTATCAAAGTACCGAATGCGAATCATATGAACGTGATGAAAACTAGCTTGACGATAATTCCCATGTGTCCTCGAGAGCGCTTTCCTTCATATAAGAGTTTGTCCAGACTTGTCCTTTGCTACAAAAAGGATTGGGCCATCTTGCTGCACCTTATTTACTTTTATTACTTGCTATTCGTTACAAATTATCTTATCGCAAACCTATCTGTTATCGATAATTTCAGTGCTTGCAGAGAATACCTTGCTGAAAACCGCTTATCATTTCCTTCTTCTCCTCGTTGGGTTCGACACTCTTACTTATAGAAAGGACTACGATAGATCCCCTATACTTGTGGGTCATCAAGACTCTTTTCTGGCGCCGTTGCCGGGGAGTGAAGCGCCTTTGGTAGGTGGAATTTGGTAAGGAAAAGTTTATATAGTGTGTTGAAGTTTACTGTCACTTGTTACTATGGAACATAATCCTTTGAGGGGTTTGTTCAGGGTATCTTCGCCTCGTCCGGAACTACAATTAGTTACCCCTCAACCTATTTAAAATGTTTACTTTGAAATTCCTTCGGGTATGATAGAGAAACTGCTAGCTAATCCTTTTGCAGGAGATGGAACATTGCATCCTGATTTACACTTAATCTATGTGGATGAAGTTTGTGGACTATTTAAGCTTGCAGGTATGCCCGAGGATGTTATCAAGAAGAAGGTCTTCCCTTTATCTTTGAAGGGAGATGCATTGACATGGTATAGGCTATGTGATGATATGGGATCATGGGACTATAAGCGATTAAAATTGGATTTTCACCAGAAGTTTTATCCTATGCATCTTGTTCATCGTGATCGTAATTATATATATAATTTTTGGCCTCATGAAGGAGAAAGCATCGCTCAAGCTTGGGGGAGGCTTAAGTCAATGTTATATTCATTCCCCAATCACGAGCTCTCAAGAGAAATGATTATTCAAAAAAATTTATGCTCGGCTTTCTCTCAGTAATCGCTCCATGCTCGATACTTCTTGTACTGGATCTTTTATGATGAAGACTATTGAATTCAAATGAGATTTATTGGAAAGAATTAAACGCAATTCTGAAGATTGGGATCTCGAGGAAGGTAAGGAGTCAGGTATAACACCTAAGTTTGATTGTGTTAAATCTTTTATGGATACCGATGCTTTCCGTGAATTTAGCACTAAATATGGACTTGACTCTGAGATAGTAGCTTCTTTCTATGAATCATTTGCTACTCATGTTGATCTCCCTAAGGAGAAGTGGTTTAAACATAATCCTCCCATTAAAGTAAAAGTAGTTGCACCTGTTAAAGTTGAAGAGAAGACTATCACTTATAATGATCCTGTTATTCCTACTACTTATGTTGAGAAACCACCTTTCCCTGTTAGAATAAAGGATCATGCTAAAGCTTCAACTGTAGTCAATAAAAGTAATATTAAGACACCCAAACCCCCTGAACAAATTAAAGTTGAACCTAATATTGATATGGTTAAAGATCTCTTGGCTGATAATATTGATGGGCATGTTATTTACTTCTGTGATGAGACTACTATAATTGCTGGACCTGATACTAAAAATAAATATAGACCTGTTGTAGGCATGCCTGCTATTTCTGTTAAAATAGGAGATCATTGCTATCATGGCTTATGTGATATGGGTGCTAGTGCAAGTGCAATACCCCATTCCTTATACAAAGAAATTATGCATGATATTGCACCTGCTGAGATAGAAGATATTTGTCGGCGTTCTGGGAACGGGGGTCCCCAGACTTGCCTGCCTGCGGCCCACATCGTGGCTAAGCCAGTTGGCCGTACGGCCCATCTTCATCAACAAGGCATCCAAGACCCTCGCGAGGGTCCAAGCCTCGCGAGGCGGACAACGCAAGACCTCCTCTGGAGTGGCCTAGCCAGGCACACTCGCGAGGAGCGGAGATATCAAGGCGGGGCAAACCTCACGAGGCTCTCGTGACGTGAGCCATGACGAACGGCGCCAGGCGGGCGCCAGCGCGCGCAACGTCCTTATTTCCTCTTTGGTGCTAAGAAGGCCAGCGCAGGCGAAGAGTACCGAGGCATCAGGCAAAGGTTTCTATATTGGTGCAACGAGACCAAGACCAGGAGGACGGCAAAACGAAGGTCATCGTGGAGCCCAAGACGGCGTCACCACCAGAGCTTTTCGCAGGCGAAGACCACTTTTGTCAGGATAGTTTGTACTAGCTGTCCCCCTTCAAATTTGCCCGTCGTTGTTGGCTCCCTTCCCGCTCGATATTTGGGAAGAGGAGTAGGGCCTCTATAAATAGGACTAGCCACCACAGTAGGAGGGACCGGATCTCGAACGGATTCAGATCATCCTCAACTACACAAGCACAAGAACACCTGAACCTCAGGAGGTTGTTCTTTCCTTATACTGTTCACCATCAGCCCTAGAGGCAATCCACCACCACCACACTGGAGTAGGGTATTACACCACAACGGTGGCCCGAACCAGTATAAACCTCGTGTCTCTCTGTGTTGCGAGTTCGTCGAGTTCGTCCGCGAGATCTTAGCGAGCTAGGCCGTAGATCGGTAGGAGGGAAAGATTTCGCGCGCACCCCAGCGTTCGAACCTCAAGGGTTTGCCGGAACCCCACATCCAACATTTGGCGCCAGGTAGGGGTGCACCGTAGCTTCCCTCCCGTCAGTTCGTCGCTCCGTCGCTCCGTCGTCTCCATGGTGGACGCTCGCCGTGCTCGGGCTGCCCTCACCGCCCGCGTCGCTCAGACGGCTCCCGTCGGCGGGCCACCTCGCCATTCTCCGACTCCCGCCGCCAACGCTGCCACCGGCCCGGCGGGGAACGAGCAGCAGGCGTCCTCACTCCATCCTTCGGTGCGGCAGGACGGCCGCACTGCTACTCCATCACTGACCCCTGCCGGTTCTTCGTCTCACGCGCGCCGCGCTTCCATGGAGACACGGGCGGCGCTCCCCGCGGTGAATGAACTCCTGCGCTACTTGTTGGGGAACGTAGTAATTTCAAAAAAAATTCCTACGCACACGCAAGATCATGGTGATGCATAGCAACGAGAGGGGAGAGTCTTGTCTACGTACCCTCGTAGACCGAAGCGGAAGCATTGACACAACGTAGAGGAAGTAGTCGTACGTCCTCCCGATCCGACCGATCCAAGCACCGTTACTCCGGCGCCTCCGAGTTCTTGATACACATACAACTCGATGACGTTCTCCGGGCTCCGATCCAGCAAAGCTCTCGGGGACGAGTTTCGTCAGCACGATGGCGTGGTGACGATCTTGATGAACTACCGACGCAGGGCTTCGCCTAAGCACCGCGACAATATGACCGAGGTGGAATATGGTGGAGGGGGGCACCACACACGGCTGAGGAACGATCACGAAGATCAACTTGTGTGTTCTAGGTGCCCCCCTGCCCCCGTATATAAAGGAGCATGGGGGGAGGCCGGCCGGCCCTATGGGGCGCGCCAAAGGGAGGGGGAGTCCTCCTCCTAGTGGGAGTAGGACTCCCCTTTCCTAGTCCAACTAGGAAGAGAGAGGGGGAAGGAAAGAGAGGGAGAGGGAGAGGGAAAGGGGGGCCGCGCCCCCCTCCTACTCCTATTCGGACTCCCCATGAGGGGGGGAGCCACCTCCTGGGCTGCTGCCCTCTCTCTCTCCCCTCAGGCCCACTAAGGCCCAATACTTCCCCAGGGGGTTTCGGTAACCCCTCCGGCACTCCGGTTTTCTCCGAAACCACTTGGAACAATTCCGGTGTCCGAATATAGCCGTCCAATATATCAATCTTTATGTCTCGACCATTTCGAGACTCCTCGTCATGTCCGTGATCACATCCGGGACTCCGAACAACATTCGGTACATCAAAATGCATAAACTCATAATAACTGTCATCGTAACCTTAAGCGTGCGGACCCTACGGTTCGAGAACAGTGTAGACATGACTGAGACAAATCTCTGGTCAATAACCAACAGCGGGACCTGGATGCCCATATTGGCTCCTACACATTCTACGAAGATCTTTATCGGTCAGACCGCATAACAACATACGTTGTTCCCTTTGTCATCGGTATGTTACTTGCTCGAGATTCGATCGTCGGTATCCAATACCTAGTTCAATCTCGTTACCGGCAAGTCTCTTTACTCGTTCTGTAATACATCATCTCGCAACTAACTTATTGGTTGCAATGCTTGCAAGACTTATGTGATGTGCATTACCGAGAAGGCCCTGAGATACCTCTCCGACATTCGGAGTGACAAATCCTAATCTTGAAATACGCCAACCCAACAAATACTTTTGGAGACACCTGTAGAGCACCTTTATAATCACCCGGTTACGTTGTGACGTTTGGTAGCACACAAAGTGTTCCTACGGTAAACGGGAGTTGCATAATCTCATAGTCATAGGAACATGTATAAGTCATGGAGAAAGCAATAGCAACATACTAAACGATCGGGTGCTAAGCTAATGGAATGGGTCATGTCAATCAGATCATTCAACTAATGATGTGACCTTGTTAATCAAATAACAACTCCTTTGTCTATGGTTAGGAAACTTAACCATCTTTGATTAACAAGCTAGTCAAATAGAGGCATACTAGTCACACTCTGTTTGTCTATGTATTCACACATGTATTATGTTTCCGGTTAATACAATTCTAGCATGAATAATAAACATTTATCATGATATATAAGGAAATAAATAATAACTATATTATTGCCTCTAGGGCATATTTCCTTCAGTCTCCCACTTGCACTAGAGTCAGTAATCTAGATTACACAGTAATGATTCTAACACCCATGGAGTCTTGGTGCTGATCATGTTTTGCTCGTGGAAGAGGCTTAGTCAACGGGTCTGCTACATTCAGATCCGTATGTATCTTGCAAATCTCTATGTCTCCCACCTGGACTAAATCCCGGATGGAATTGAAGCGTCTTTTGATGTGCTTGGTTCTCTTGTGAAATCTGGATTCCTTTGCCAAGGCAATTGCACCAGTATTGTCACAAAAGATTTTCATTGGACCCGATGCACTAGGTATGACACCTAGATCGGATATGAACTCCTTCATCCAGACTCCTTCATTCGCTGCTTCCGAAGCAGCTATGTACTCCGCTTCACATGTAGATCCCGCCACGACGCTTTGTTTAGAACTGCACCAACTGACAGCTCCACCGTTTAATGTAAATACGTATCCGGTTTACGATTTAGAATCGTCCGGATCAGTGTCAAAGCTTGCATCAACGTAACCGTTTACGACGAGCTCTTTGTCATCTCCATACACGAGAAACATCTCCTTAGTCCTTTTCAGGTACTTCAGGATATTCTTGACCGCTGTCCAGTGATCCACTCCTGGATTACTTTGGTACCTCCCTGCCAAACTTATAGCAAGGCACACATCGGGTCTGGTACACAGCATTGCATACATGATAGAGCCTATGGCTGAAGCATAGGGAACATCTTTCATTTTCTCTCTATCTTCTGCAGTGGTCGGGCATTGAGTCTTACTCAACTTCACACCTTGTAACACAGGCAAGAACCCTTTCTTTGCTTGATCCATTTTGAACTTCTTCAAGACTTTATCAAGGTATGTGCTTTGTGAAAGTCCAATTAAGCATCTTGATCTATCTCTATAGATCTTAATGCCCAATATGTAAGCAGCTTCACCGAGGTCTTTCATTGAAAAACTTTTATTCAAGTATCCCATTATGCTATCCAGAAATTCTATATCATTTCCAATCAGTAATATGTCATCTACATATAATATCAGAAATGCTACAGAGCTCCCACTCACTTTCTTGTAAATACAGGCTTCTCCAAAAGTCTGTACAAACCCAAATGCTTTGATCACACTATCAAAGCGTTTATTCCAACTCCGAGAGGCTTGCACCAGTCCATAAATGGATCGCTGGAGCTTGCAGACTTTGTTAGCTCCCTTTGGATCGATAAAACCTTCCGGTTGCATCATATACAACTCTTCTTCTAGAAATCCATTCAGAAATGCAGTCTTTACATCCATTTGCCGAATTTCATAATCATAAAATGCGGCAATTGCTAACATGATTCGGACAGACTTAAGCATCGCTACGGGTGAGAAGGTCTCATCGTAGTCAATCCCTTAAACTTGTCGAAAACCTTTTGCGACAAGTCGAGCTTTGTAGACAGTAACATTACCATCAGCGTCAGTCTTCTTCTTGAAAATCCATTTATTCTCTATTGCTTGCTGACCATCGGGCAAGTCAACCAAAGTCCATACTTTGTTCTCATACATGGATCCCATCTCAGATTTCATGGCTTCAAGCCATTTTGCGGAATCTGGGCTCACCATCGCTTCTTCATAGTTCGTAGGTTCACCATGATCTAGTAGCATGATTTCCAGAACAGGATTGCCGTACCACTCTGGTGCGGATCTTACTCTGGTTGATCTACGAGGTTCTGTAGTAACTTGATCTGAAGTTGCATGATCATCATCATTAACTTCCTCACTAATTGGTGTAGGTGCTACAGAAACAGATTTCTGTGACGTACTATTTTCCAATAAGGGAGCAGGTACAATTACCTCATCAAGTTCTACTTTTATCCCACTCACTTCTTTCGAGAGAAACTCCTTCTCTAGAAAGGATCCATTTTTAGCAACAAATGTCTTGCCTTCGGATCTGTGATAGAAGGTGTACCCAACAGTTTCCTTTGGGTATCCTATGAAGACACATTTCTCCGATTTGGGTTCGAGCTTATCAGGTTGAAGCTTTTTCACATAAGCATCGCAGCCCCAAACTTTAAGAAACGACAACTTTGGTTTCTTGCTAAACCATAGTTCATAAGGCGTCGTCTCAACGGATTTCGATGGTGTCCTATTTAATGTGAATGCGGCCGTCTCTAGAGCATAACCCCAAAACGATAGCGGTAAATCTGTAAGAGACATCATAGATCGCACCATATCAAGTAAAGTACGATTACGACGTTCGGACACACCATTGCATTGTGGTGTTCCGGGTGGCGTGAGTTGCGAAACTATTCCGCATTGTTTCAAATGTAGACCAAACTCGTAACTCAAATATTCTCCTCCACGATCAGATCGTAGAAACTTTATTTTCTTGTTACGATGATTTTCAACTTCACTCTGAAATTCTTTGAACTTTTCAAATGTTTCAGACTTGTGTTTCATTAAGTAGATATACCCATATCTGCTTAAATCATCTGTGAAGGTGAGAAAATAACGATATCCGCCACGAGCTTCAATATTCATCGGACCACATACATCTGTATGTATGATTTCCAACAAATCTGTTGCTCTCTCCATAGTACCGGAGAACGGTGTTTTAGTCATCTTGCCCATGAGGCACGGTTCGCAAGTACCAAGTGATTCATAATCAAGTGATTCTAAAAGTCCATCAGTATGGAGTTTCTTCATGCGCTTTATACCGATATGACCTAAACGGCAGTGCCATAAATAAGTTGCACTATCATTATCAACTCTGCATCTTTTGGCTTCAACATTATGAATATGTGTATCACTACTATCGAGATTCATAAAAAATAGACCACTCTTCAAGGGTGCATGACCATAAAAGATATTACTCATATAAATAGAACAACCATTATTCTCTGATTTAAATGAATAACCGTCTCGCATCAAACAAGATCCAGATATAATGTTCATGCTCAACGCTGGCACCAAATAACAATTATTTAGGTCTAATACTAATCCTGAAGGTAGATGTAGAGGTAGCGTGCCGACCGCGATCACATCGACTTTGGAACCATTTCCCACGCGCATCGTCACCTCGTCCTTTGCCAGTGTTCGCTTAATCTGTAGTCCCTGTTTCGAGTTGCAAATATTAGCAACAGAACCAGTATCAAATACCCAGGTGCTACTGCGAGCTCTAGTAAGGTACACATCAATAACATGTATATCACATATACCTTTGTTCACCTTGCCATCCTTCTTATCCGCCAAATACTTGGGGCAGTTCCGCTTCCAGTGACCAGTCTGCTTGCAGTAGAAGCACTCAGTTTCAGGCTTAGGTCCAGACTTGGGTTTCTTCTCTTGAGCAGCAACTTGTTTTCTGTTCTTCTTGAAGTTCCCCTTCTTCTTCCCTTTGCCCCTCTTCTTGAAACTAGTGGTCTTGTTGACCATCAACACTTGATGCTCCTTCTTGATTTCTACCTCCGCAGCCTTTAGCATTGCGAAGAGCTCGGGAATTGTCTTATCCATCCCTTGGATGTTATAGTTCATCACAAAGCCTTTGTAGCTTGGTGGAAGTGATTGGAGAATTCTGTCAGTGACACAATCATCCGGAAGATTAACTCCCAGTTGAATCAAGTGATTATAATACCCAGACATTTTGAGTATATGTTCACTGACAGAACCATTCTCCTCCATCTTGCAGCTATAGAACTTATTGGAGACTTCATATCTCTCAATCCGGGCATTCTGTTGGAATATTAACTTCAACTCCTGGAACATCTCATATGCTCCATGATGTTCAAAACGTCGTTGAAGTCCCGGTTCTAAGCTGTAAAGCATGGCACACTGAACTATCGAGTAGTCATCAGCTTTGCTCTGCCAGACGTTCACAACATCTGGCGTTGCTCCAGCAGCAGGCCTGGCACCCAGCGGTGCTTCCAGGACGTAACTCTTCTATGCAGCAATGAGGATAATCCTCAAGTTACGGACCCAGTCCGTGTAATTGCTACCATCATCTTTCAACTTTGCTTTCTCAAGGAACGCATTAAAATTCAACGGAACAACAGCACGAGCCATCTATCTACAATCAACATAAACAAGCAAGATACTATCAGGGACTAAGTTCATGATAAATTTAAGTTCAATTAATCATATTACTTAAGAACTCCCACTTAGATAGACATCCCTCTAATCTTCTAAGTGATCACGTGATCCAAATCAAACTAAACCATAACCGATCATCATGTGAAATGGATTAGTTCTCAATGGTGAACATCATTATGTTGATCATATCTACTATATGATTCACGCTCGACCTTTCGGTCTCCGTGTTCCGAGGCCATATCTGCATATGCTAGGCTCGTCAAGTATAACCCGAGTATTCTGCGTGTGCAAAAACTGGCTTGCACCCGTTGTAGATGGACGTAGAGCTTATCACACCCGATCATCACGTGGTGTCTGGGCACGACGAACTTTGGCAACGGTGCATACTTGGGGAGAACACTTCTTGATAATTTAGTGAGAGATCATCTTATAATGCTACCATCAATCAAAGCAAGATAAGATGCATAAAAAGATAAACATCACATGCAATCAATATAAGTGATATGATATGGCCATCATCATCTTGTGCTTGTGATCTCCATCTTCGAAGCACCGTCGTGATCACCATCGTCACCGGCGCGACACCTTGATCTCCATCGTAGCATCGTTGTCGTCTCGCCAATCTTATGCTTCTACGACTATCGCTACCGCTTAATGATAAAGTAAAGCATTACAGGGCGATTGCATTGCATACAATAAAGCGACAACCATACGGCTCCTGCCGGTTGCCGATAACTCGGTTACAAAACATGATCATCTCATACAATAAAATTTAGCATCATGTCTTGACCATATCACATCACAACATGCCCTGCAAAAACAAGTTAGACGTCCTCTACTTTGTTTGTTGCAAATTTTACGTGGCTGCTACGGGCTTAAGCAAGAACCAATCTCACCTACGCATCAAAACCACAACGATAGTTTGTCAAATAGACTCCGTTTTAACCTTCTCAAGGACCGGGCGTAGCCATACTCGGTTCAACTAAAGTTGGAGAAACTGACACCCGCCAGCCACCTGTGTGCAAAGCACGGCGGTAGAACCAGTCTCGCGTAAGCGTACGCGTAATGTCGGTCCGGGCCGCTTCATCCAACAATACCGCCGAACCAAAGTATGACATGCTGGTAGGCAGTATGACTTGTATCGTCCACAACTCACTTGTGTTCTACTCGTGCAAAACATCAAACCATAAAAACCTAGGCTCGGATGCCACTGTTGGGGAACGTAGTAATTTCAAAAAAAAAATCCTACGCACACGCAAGATCATGGTGATGCATAGCAACGAGAGGGGAGAGTGTTGTCTACGTACCCTCGTAGACCGAAGCGGAAGCGTTGACACAACATAGAGGAAGTAGTCGTACGTCCTCCCGATCCGACCGATCCAAGCACCGTTACTCCGGCGCCTCCGAGTTCTTGACACACGTACAACTCGATGACGTTCTCCGGGCTCCGATCCAGCAAAGCTCTCGGGGACGAGTTTCGTCAGCACGACGGCGTGGTGACGATCTTGATGAACTACCGACGCAGGGCTTCGCCTAAGCACCGCGACAATATGACCGAGGTGGAATATGGTGGAGGGGGGCACCGCACACGGCTGAGGAACGATCACGAAGATCAACTTGTGTGTTCTAGGGTGCCCCTGCCCCCGTATATAAAGGAGCATGGGGGGAGGCCGGCCGGCCCTATGGGGCGCGCCAAAGGGAGGGGGAGTCCTCCTCCTAGTGGGAGTAGGACTCCCCTTTCCTAGTCCAACTAGGAAGAGAGAGGAGGAAGGAAAGAGAGGGAGAGGGTGAGGGAAAGGGGGGCTGCGCCCCCCTCCTAGTCCTATTCGGACTCCCCATGAGGGGGGGGGGGGCGCCACCTCCTGGGTTGCTGCCCTCTCTCTCCCCTCAGGCCCACTAAGGCCCAATACTTCCCCGGGGGGTTCCGGTAACCCCTCCGGCACTCCGGTTTTCTCCGAAACCACTTGGAACAATTTCGGTGTCCGAATATAGCCGTCCAATATATCAATCTTTATGTCTCGACCATTTCGAGACTCCTCGTCATGTCTGTGATCACATCCGGGACTCCGAACAACATTCGGTACATCAAAATGCATAAACTCATAATAACTGTCATCGTAACCTTAAGCGTGCGGACCCTACGGTTCGAGAACAGTGTAGACATGACTGAGACAAATCTCTGGTCAATAACCAACAGCGGGACCTGGATGCCCATATTGGCTCCTACACATTCTACGAAGATCTTTATCGGTCAGACCGCATAACAACATACGTTGTTCCCTTTGTCATCGGTATGTTACTTGCTCGAGATTCGATCGTCGGTATCCAATACCTAGTTCAATCTCGTTACCGGCAAGTCTCTTTACTCGTTCTGTAATACATCATCTCGCAACTAACTTATTGGTTGCAATGCTTGCAAGGCTTATGTGATGTGCATTACCGAGAAGGCCCTGAGATACCTCTCCGACATTCGGAGTGACAAATCCTAATCTCGAAATACGCCAACCCAACAAATACTTTCGGAGACACCTGTAGAGCACCTTTATAATCACCCAGTTACATTGTGACGTTTGGTAGCACACAAAGTGTTCCTACGGTAAACGGGAGTTGCATAATCTCATAGTCATAGGAACATGTATAAGTCATGGAGAAAGCAATAGCAACATACTAAACGATCGGGTGCTAAGCTAATGGAATGGGTCATGTCAATCAGATCATTCAACTAATGATGTGACCTTGTTAATCAAATAACAACTCCTTTGTCTATGGTTAGGAAACTTAACCATCTTTGATTAACAAGCTAGTCAAGTAGAGGCATACTAGTGACACTCTGTTTGTCTATGTATTCACACATGTATTATGTTTCTGGTTAATACAATTCTAGCATGAATAATTAACATTTATCATGATATATAAGGAAATAAATAATAACTATATTATTGCCTCTAGGGCATATTTCCTTCACTACTGCCCCGTCGACGACCTCTATGAGGAGTGGCTCGACCGCGTCGCCTAGCTCGTCCGCGCCGCAGGGGGCTCTCCGGCGCCGTCCCTCTCTCTGCCTCCCCCTAAACCAACCATGGGCGACGAGACTCATGGCGTGCCTCCACCACCTCTGCCCCAAGACGCGCCTTGGCACCAAGGCGCGCTGCTCCGCGGCGTGATCCGCCGTGCCCGGTGCCCGCACGCGAAGAAAGAATCTACCAAGAAATTCCGCGGCCGCGAGAAGCTGCACCTGCGCTCCCCGCGCCACCTCGCCAAGACCGCGCACCGCCCGCAGCGGCGCAACGTGGACCTCGTCAAGACCAAGCTCCACCTCCGAAGCGGGCCCCGGCAACCATGGCTGGCTGCCGCGCCTTCACCCCCGAGCTGCGTAGCATCGCCTGGCCAGGCAAGTTCAAGCCGGATCTGCCTCCTCGCTGCGACGGTACCGCCGACCCCGCGGAGTTCCTGCAGTTCTATGAACTGAGCATCGAAGCGGCCAACTACGACGAAAAAGTCATGGCGAACTGGTTTCCCATGGCTCTCAATGATGGAGCCCGCTCCTGGCTCCTGAACCTGCAGTGCGGCTCGATCTCCTCCTGGGATGAGATGTGCGACCGCTTCGTCACCAACTTCTAGGGCACTCGCGACCGCCGGCCGGCCGCGGGTGATCTATGCCGCATCAAGCAACAACTAGGAGAGACCCTCCAGAAGTACATCCAGCACTTCAACAACACCCACCTCAAGATCCCCAAGGTCATGGATGAAGACATCATCTCCAGGTTCTTCGACGGCGTCCGTGACGTCAAGATGAAGGAAGAGCTCGCCATCCACGAGGAGCTCTACACCTCTCAGGAGTTGTTCAACCTGGCGACCAAGTGCACAAGAGCTGAGGAGGGGCGCCTCTCTGTCCTTGAGCTGCCAGCCATGGGCGCGGAGGAGAAGAAAACCAAGGCCAAAGACGTGAAGCGCAAGGAGGCAGCTGTGCTCGCAGCGGAGCCCGACACCAAGCGGGGTAGAGATCAGCCCGAGACTTCCAAGAACAGCCAACCGTTCTGTGCCTTCCACAACCTGAACACCCACAACACCAGCGACTATCAAGAGCTCAGAGCCATACGTGAAGGACGCTTCAGTCGACGCCCTGAGCGCAGCGTGTCGGGTGGTTGGTGCGACATATGCCAACGGGTGGCTTATCTGTGTGGGAGCCAGTAGGACGTTGCCGATGCCTGGAAGCGGGATAAGGCGAAGACATGCACGCCGGCGAATCTTACCCAGCTTCAGGGCTCTTCGTGGAGATAACACCCCTACTGCTGCTCTGCGGGGTCTCCACATGATCACTCAGTGAACAGGTAACTACAAAGCGCTCCTTGAGCTGTTTGGCGAGAGGAAGAAGAAGGGCAAGGCTAGCTCTACTCCTCTCTCTGTGTATGTGATAACCTAGATGAGATCAACCCTTTGCATGGGTGCCCCGGGGGGTTTATATAGGCCTACCCCCTGGGGGTACAATGGGAATCCGGCTGGGAGCGGGTCCCAGCCGTCAGCGCCTACTCTCGCCAGCTTCTGCGCTGATTGCCGGGGCCCGCCGACTGGTGGGTCCCGTCGGCTGTTGGCATCTCGGCCGACAGGCAGGCCCCACTGCCTAGGGCTCTGTCAGCGGCCGATTACTGTTGCCTCAATCCTGATGATGAGGGCTTTATCGAGGTAAGCATGGCTACAGTACCGCCGCCTGGCGGGCGATCGCTGTAGCCTCACTTCGTCTTGTCTTCTTAATGGGGTGCCTCCTTCGAGGGAAGGAGCAAGCCGGCTTTGCGGAAGCCGGCCGCGTCTTGGGCGACTAGGGGAGGCCTGGCCGCCTTCGGGTGTCTCTCTGCCCAACAGGGCCCACCGCCCGCGGGCTGCGCTTACAGCCTGCCGCGGATGGCGCCGTAGGCATCACGGCAACAGTGTCGCGCCGGACGGGGCAGGGCTACCCCGTACGGCGCACTGTGCTAGGCGTGCTCTGGGTTTCGGGGGTGGCAGGCTTCACTGTAGCCGCGCCCCGTCCCATCGTCATTATGTGGTCGCGGACCTCGAGGGTACGATCTTGACCGTGCCGCGGGAGCTGGCTTCTTGAAGTCGGCCTTCTCGAGGCCGGTTTCTCGGAGTCGGCCCTCCCGCGGCTTTCTTCATGAAGGTGAAGGCCGGGCCGCCTTCTGACAATCGGCCTGAGGGGTAGTCGGCAAAGGGAAGGCGGCCCAACGTCTTGGTTCCTTGGAGGCCGGATCGGCTTGTAATTTTTTCTAAAGTGCCAAAGGGAGCCGGCTAGGCTACCCGTGGTCATTTACCCCGACAGTAGTCCCCGAAGCTGGTCGCGCTTCGAGGTCGGCAAGGGGAACGAGAAGCTCGGCCAGCTTCCCATCTTGAGGAGCCGGCAGCTGGGAGCCGGCTTGGCTTAAGCGCGCCGCCTCGGACGGGCGCCGTGGACTCGTCAACGGGAAAGTGGACCAACTCGCGCGCTGACCGCGCGCCTCCCCGCGTGTCACGTGGCAGAAAAGGCCTGCCAAGGCGCGTGTGCGACGGGACGGCGCCGCATGCCTGGGCCCGCCACGCCTGGCCTCGGCCCAGGCGCGGATCTTCTGTGGCCCAGGGTGGACGGTTTGCCTTCCCGCGACGGTTTCACCATGCCGTCAAGGTGCAATAACAGCGGGACGTGGGGGAAGTGGGCGCAGTTAATCCCACGTCCCCCACACCACGCCTCCTCGGCTCCGCCGCGAGAGCCTATAAGTAGGGGAAGGAGAGGGAGCGGCAGGGGCTCGCACGCTCTCCCTCGCTCCACCCTCCCTCGCCTTCTTTCTTCTCTTTTTCTCCGCCGCCGCAGCACTTCTTCGCCGCGCCGCTCCGCCGCCACCGCGCCTTGCTTCTCGCCGCGCCTTGCTCCAATGGCGCTGTCGAGCTCGTGGGACGGCTCCAACGTCCTCGACGAGCACGTCGAGTTCCTCTGCCGGACGCAGCGTCTGCCCGGCGAGAACTACGTGCGGGTCCGGCGCGCGCCGGAGGCGGAGGTTTCGCCAGCGCCGGAGGAGGGCGAGCGGGTGATTTTCCGCTTGCACTGCATACGCGGCTTCGGCCTCCCGGCGAGCGGATTCCTCCGCTCGTTCCTCGAGTTCTACCATCTCCAGCCGCATCACCTCACCCCCAACGCTGTGATTCTGCTGTCGGCCTTCGTCACCCTCTGCGAGGGTTTCCTTGGCGTCCTCCCCACCATAGAGCTCTGGGGGGAGTTCTTTCAGAGCAAGCTCGGTACCGTCATCGCCGGCGTGCCCGCCCCATGCGGAGCCTACATCGCCATGAGGCGGATAGGTGAGAACAATCCGTTCCCCTCCATCCCACTGATCCAGTCAGTGAAGCTCTGGCAGAAGTCATACTTCTACGTGAAGAATGTCGCCTCGCAAGGCGACTTTGTCAATCTGCCGCCTTACGTAGCCGGCCCGCCGGCCTCGAGGCCGGCCTCATCGAGGCCAGGCCGGGAACGCTGCCGTCGCCTGACTCCGGGTGATGGCGCAGTCGGAGGGCCTGGTCGGATCCGACCTCGTGGACGCCTTCGTGGAGCGCCGGGTTCTCCCGCTCCAAGGCCGGCCGCACATGATCTGTCAAATGAGCGGCTGCTTCGACCCGTGCCGGCTGAGCACCAGGGAGATGCCTTATGCCAAGGTGTCATACCTGGTGAACTTCATCACCAACTGCAAGCTTGCCGAGGACTGGCGATTCGGCAAGGAGCCGTACTCTCGCGCCAGACCTCCGCCTTCCGTAAGTATTTCTTCTTTCCTTTTCTTTTGGTAGTCGGTCGCTTGGAAGCCGGCCTCTGACCAGCCGGCTTGTCTTCTGCAGAATCCTCTTCTTCCACCGACGGCCGGGACCGCAGGGGCGGAACGCCCGTTTCTCCCTGACCGCATGGTAGATGACGTTGATGACCCGGACCTCGGAGCGGCCGCCATGGAGGACGCCGCCGAGGGGGAGGCGGCGAGGCAGGCGGCGCCGGGCTCGGAGCCAGCCTCCAGGACTGGGCGGACGACGACGAAGTCGAAACCGTCCCGCATCGCCAGCCGGCGCTAGATCCTCACGGCGCGGGCTCTTCTGCCGTGCCGGCTGCCCGTGGCGCCGCACCGAAGCGCCGGGCCGCGTCGACCTACTTAGGCAGCCGGCCGAAGAAGCCCAGGGGCACCGCTGCGGCGACCAAGCGGTACGAGGCGGCCGCGAAGGCGGCCCGCTTCCAGAAGGTCGTGAAGCGGCCGCAGGCGGTTTCGGCGTGAGTGTCCATCGTCTTGCATTTTCGTCGTGCTTTTTGATTGAAGCTCTTTTATGAATCCTTTCTCGGTCGACCGATCAGGGCGCCACTTTCTCTTGAACGGGGTCCTGCCGGCTCCGTGATTGACTCAGCCGGAGGGTCTTCGAGCTCCCGCCGCGTGGACCCCCGTGCCGACCTCATGGAAGCCACGGCGCGGAACGCGCGGGAGGTGCGGGAGGAGCAGGAATCGTCGGAGCGGAGAGCCGCCCAGGCGGCGAAGGAGCAGGCCGACGCGGCGGCCAAGGCCCAGGCGGAGGCGACGACTGCGGAGAGGAAGGCGGAGGTCTCGCGCAACCGGCCTCCATAGCTTGTCATCCCCCTGCGGAGTGTGGCTCCCAACGCCCCCGTGCCTCCGTCTGAGGCAGCCGACCGCGACCAGGCGGCGACAGAGCGGAGGGAGGATGATGTGGTCGTCTTGGAGGAGGTGCCGCGGACGGCACCGACTGGAGCGGGCCAAGGCGGCCAGCCGGCTGCGGCACCGGTGCAGCCGGCCGGGAGCGAGCCGGCAGCGGGAGCCGGCCTGGTGGTGCAGCCGTCATCACGCCCGCGTGCAGGGGATGCCGCCCCCGTGCCGGAGCCGGACAGAGCTGCGACCGCCCGCCAGACGGCGGAGGCCTTGGAGGCGGCCAGCTCCGGCACGTCCGAGTGGGCGCCCAACGAGGAGACAGGCGAACTGAACGCGTCGGCCCAGGAGGTCCGGGGCCGACTTCAGGCCCATGCCACCGCGCTGCAGCGATACACTCGCGATTTCCTCGTGACGCGGGCCGTCGTTCGGGTGAGTCTTCTGGCCTTGGCTGCTTAAGCTTTTTGATTTCTTCCGTGGGGGCGCGTCAGCGCACCCACTGGGTGTAGTCCCTGAGTTCCAAGTCGGCTGCTGAGCAGGCGGCTCGAAACTTACTAGGTCTTGATAGTTATCTTATTCTCACATCTTGTCTGATTTTACAGGAGTATCATAACCGGAGTGCTGCCGCCTTCGACTCCCAGGCTCGGGAGCTGCGTCAGAAGAGCGAGGATCTAACCAACAGCCGGAGTACGTGCTTTGTTTTCTTTGTATCCTGTAGGGGCGCATCAGCGCACCCACTGGGTGTAGTCCCCGAGGTCCGGGCCGACTGCAGAGCAGTCGGGTCGGATCTTCCCTGACGACTTCTTCCTTATTGATTCTTCCTTCATCTTCATGCTTGCAGGGGCCAACGCCGACTTGAGGGAGCAGCTCAGCGGGGCCCAGACCGCCCTTCGCGCCAAGGAGGCCGAGTTCGACGCCTTAGTCTAGGAGCGCGACCGCCTGGCCAAGAAGTTGGCCGACCAGGAGGAGGGCCACAAGGCGGCCCTGAAGAAGGCAGAGGAGAGCAAGGCTGCCCTCAAAGCCGAGTTTGAGACCGAAGAGGCGAGCTGGGCTGAAGCGAAGCAGGCGCTCAGTGAGGGTTACAGCCGGATTGAGGACCTGATCGACGGTAAGCTGCCTCCCTCACTCCTTGCTTGCCCCCTTGCCCTCTGATTCGTCTTCTGATTTGTGCTGCTTTCGTTCTTTGCGCAGACTACTTCCCCCGCCACTCCGTCGCGGCCAGTCAGGCCATCGAGGCCCACCGCGAGGCACACCGTCAGGCAGGAGTTGAGATCGCACCGGACGCGAGCCGGACACTCGAGGAGCAGCTTCTGGTGATCCAAGCCCGGTTGCGGCCGGCACACCGCATGCTCCGCCGTCTCCAGCGTGCCGGGGCGCAGGTGCTGGCCGCCCTCTGGCCAGACGAGGCGATTCCCCGCACCCCGAGCCGGACTGCCGACTGGCTGGAGGTGGCAGTCGGCCGCTTCGAGGCCTGGAAAGCCTCCACTGCCCGATCTGGCGCCAGGCGGGCGCTGGAGTTCGTCCGGGCCTGGTACCCCGGGCTGAATCTGGAACAGTTGAGGACTTGGCGGGCGGAGGCTGACGAGGAGCTGGTGGAGGTGCGGCCGGCTATCATCCAGCGTGCCTCGGCTCTTGCCAAGTTCACCGACACCAGCGTCTTCGCTCCTGCGGTGGATGACAACGGCGTTGCCCAGCCGGAGGAGTGGTTCGGGCTGGACCCGGCGGAGGGTGAAGACTCGGCGGAGGAGGTCGCCTCCAACGATGAGGGTGAAGACGAAGAAGGGGAGGAGGGCGAAGACGTCGAGCCGGCCGGTGAAGCGACCAGCCCGCCTCAGCATGACCGTGCCTCCAGCAACGAGGCGCGGGTTAGCGCGCCCTCTGCGGGAGGCGGTGATCATGCCGAGGTTCATCAGCCGGCCACTCCTCCAGCCGGCGCTGCTATCTCCACCGACTTGCCCGACACGCCAGTCGTTCCCTTGGCTTGATCTGCCGTCTTCATTTTTCCTGTTTGTTACTCTTTGAACAATGCTTATTAAGTTTGCGTAGTTCCACCCACTGGGGATGTATTCAAACTATGTTGAATGTTGGCTTTTGCGAAGTCTTTTGTGTAAATATACTCATGCATGTGTTTGGCTTCCATTCTCGTACGCTTTTTATCCTTAGGCTGTTTCCTTTGCCGCCTTCCCCTGATTACTGCCTTCCTAGCCGGCAGCTGCTCTGCAGTCTGTGGCTAAGGAAGAACTCGGCTATCTTTTTTGGGGGAGGCAAGTACTCGAGCTTTCTTGGATTGCAGCGAAGTGAATGGAAACCGGCCGGCCGACTATTCTTGTAGTCAGTCGGCGGTGGGAAAAAAAACTGGCTTTTGTTATATTAGTCCGTTATTCCCTAGCCGTTTTTCGTGTGGGCGTCCTTTCCTGCCTTTGGCTCTTGCCAGCCGGACAGCCGATTCTTCGAACTGCGACTTTTGGCAAGAGAGGGCTTTGGAGCCGGCACACTACTTGTCTGACCACAGGTAGGACTTCTAATATAACTTAAGGCGGCCAGTCCTCGGGCCGACTAGTCGAACCCGATGCCGGACGAGAGAAGCGAATGAAATGACATAATCATAAGCATGGTACTCTTCATTCATAGATGAAAGATGGCAGTCCCCGAGTTCTCCTCGGGGGGCCTATTGTCTCGTACTTAGTACAAAAGTTAGCGTGATACATACTGCATTTCAACTGTAAAATCTTCGGAGGAGGTTGGCGTTCCATGGTCGTTCCGACTCCTTGCCGGAGTCGTCTCTCTTTCGTGCCTTCGGCTTCTGTGCGTCGATCAGGTAGTAGGAGTCGTTTCCTAGCGCTCTGCTGATGATGAAGGGGCCTTCCCAAGGGGCCGAGAGCTTGTGCTGGCCGGCTGTTCGCTGGATCAGCCGGAGCACAAGGTCGCCCTCTTGGAAAGATCTTGGCTTGACCTTCCGGCTGTGGTAGCGATGCAGACCTTGCTGGTAGATGGCGGACCGGCTGAGGGCTAACGACCGGCTTTCTTCCAGCAGGTCGACGACGTCTTCTCGTGCTTCCTTGGCCTCCGCCTCCGTGTACATGGTCACCCGAGGCGATTCGAACTCGATGTCGGTTGGGATGACCGCCTCGGCACCATATACGAGGAAGAAAGGAGTGAAGCTGGTTAACCTGTTCGGGGTAGTGCGCAGACTCCAGAGGACGACCGGCAGCTCATCGAGCCAGCAGCCGGCTGAACGCTCCAGTGGCACGACCAGTCGGGGCTTGATGCCGGAGTGGATGAGGCAGTTGGCTCGCTCGACTTGGCCGTTTGACTGCGGGTGGGCAACGGACGCTAAGTCCAGTCGGATGCCCTGCGTCGCGCAGAAACGTGCCAAGGCTCCTTTGGCAAAATTTGTGCCATTGTCGGTGATGATGCTGTGCGGCACGCCGTACCGAGTTGTTATATCTGCAATGAATGTCACGGCAGTCGGCCCATTCAGTTTCTTGATCGGCTTTGCTTCGATCCACTTGGTGAACTTGTCCATGGCGACAAGCAGATGTGTCATGCCGCCGCTCGCCGTCTTGAACGGGCCCACCATGTCCAGACCCCAAACGGCAAAGGGCCAAGTGAGGGGAATGGTCTTGAGTACAAAGCCGGCAGGTGTTGTTTGGAGATGAAGACTTGGCACCCTTTGCAATGCTTGACTAGTTCCTTGGCGTCGTCCAAAGCAGTCGACCAAAAGAATCCATGGCGGAAAGCTTTGGCGACTAGTGATCTTGAAGCCGCATGGTGGCCGCATTCACCTTGGTGAATGTCTCTGAGGATTGCTATGCCCTTCTCTTGTTCAACGCATCGCTGGGAGACTCCAGTGACGCTGCGCCTGACGAGCTCTCTGTTGACGATGGTGTATGCTCCGGCTCGGCGCTGGACTTGTCTTGCCTCTGTCTCGTCAGCCAGCAGTTCTTGGTTTGTCAGGAAGTTGAGGATGGGCTGGGCCCATGATGGAGCTATGACTTCTTCTATTGCCAACGCGGCTACTGCAACCAGGGTGGGCGGGCTGGGTTGTGAAATGCTGGGGTCGACCACCGCCTGTGGTGCTGGTGCAGTCCCCGGGCCGACTGCCGCAGTCCCCGAGCCGGGTTCAGAAGTCCCTGGGTCGGGTGCGACTACGGAAGTCCCCGTGCCGCCTGCTGAAGTCCCCGCGCCGCCTACTGAAGTCCCCGAGCCGCCTGCTTGGCTCTTCAAGCCGGAACCGGCTGCATCGGGGCTAGGCGGCACGAAGATGGAATCGGACTCTGGCGATGGCTTGATAGACGGCTTGCGGAGGCGTTGCAGAGAGACGCCGGTTGGAATTGCCTGCCGAGTGGAGCCTAGTCGGGCCAGGGCATCTGCTGGCCCGTTGTCGGGTCGTGGTACATGGAAGAACTCGCATCCTTCAAAGTACCCGCTGATCTGCTGGACGAGGAAGCGGTAGCTTGCCATGTTTGCGTCCTTGGCGTCCCAATCGCCGGATGACTGCTGGACTATCAAGTCTAAGTCGCCGTAACACAGGATCCGGCGTATGCCAAGCTCTTTGGCAAGCCGGAGCCCGTGTACGAGCGCCTCGTACTCGGCCACGTTGTTGGAGGCGGCGAAGTGAATTTGCAGCGTGTATCTGAGCTTGTCTCCTTTGGGAGAGGTAAGGATGACGCTGGCTCCCAAGCCGGTGAGCATCTTGGACCCGTCGAAGTGTAGGCGCCAGTGAGTGGAGTCCGGAGCCGGCGGCAGGTACTGGGTCTCGGCCCAGTCGACGAGGAAGTCGGCCAGTGCTTGGGACTTGATGGCGGTGCGAGGCTGGTAGAAGATCGTGTAGGGGGCTAGCTCGATGGCCCATTTCGCCACCCGGCCGGATGCGTCCCGGCTGCCTATGATCTCGGCGAGCGGGGCGGTGCATACGACCGTGATGGGATACTCTTGGAAGTAGGGATTCAGTTTCTTGGCGGCAAAGTACGCGCCGTAGCACATCTTCTGGTAGTGCGGGTAGTTCTGCTTCGAGGTAGACAACACCTCGCTCAAATAGTACACCAGCCTATGGACCGGCTGGGCTCGGCCCTCCTCTGGGTGCTGGACTGCGATGACAGTGCTGACCACCCGGCTGGTTGCAGCGATGTAGAGGAGCATGGGCTCCTTCTCAGTCGGCGCGGCCAAGACAGGCGGCGTGGTCAGCATCTTCTTCAGCTCGTGAAAATCTTGGTCGGCTTGGTCGTTCCACTCGAAGTGAGTGGTCTTCTTCATGAGGCGATAGAGGCGGAGAGCCTTCTCTCCGAGCCGACTGATGAAGCGGTTCAGGGAAGCCAAGCATCCGGTGAACTTCTGGACGTCTCGCAGCTGGTGGGAATCGCCATTCTCTCAATGGCCTTGATCTTTACTGGGTTGCACTCGATGCCATGTTCGGAGACCAGGAAGCCTAGGAGCTGGCCGGCTGGTACTCCGAACACGCACTTCTCGGGGTTGAGCTTGATCCGGAACCGGCGCAGGTTCTCGAATGTTTCCTTGAGGTCTTCTAGCAAGGTGCCGCGCTTCTCCGTCTTCACCATGATGTCGTCTACGTAGACGTGGGCATTTCTGCCGAGTTGCTTGAGGAGGCACTTCTGCATGCAACGCTGAAAAGTGGCACCGGCGTTCCTCAAGCCGAATGTCATAGTCAGGTAGCAGAAGGCTCCGAATGGCGTGATGAAGGCGGTCTTCAGGCGGTCGGCCGGGTCCAGCTTTATCTGATGGTACCCGGAGTAAGCATCCAAAAAACTCAGCAGCTCGCATCCGGCTGTGGAGTCTATCACTTGATCTATCCTTGGTAGGGCAAAAGGATCCTTGGGGCAGGCCTTGTTGAGGCTCGTGTAGTCTATGCACATGCGCCACTTGTTGTTCTTCTTCAGCACGAGGACCGGGTTGGCAAGCCACTCCGGAAAGAACACCTCCATGATGAAGCCGGCAGCCAGAAGCCGGGCTATCTCTTCTCCTACAATCCTTCTCTTTTCCTCCGACAGTCGGCGGAGGGGTTGCTTGACCGGCTTTGCACCTTCTCGTACATGCAACTTGTGCTCGGCGAAATCCTTCGGAACACCCGGCATGTCCTTGGGGGACCATGCGAAGATGTCCCGATTCTCACGGAGGAAATTGGCGAGCTCGCCTTCCTATTTGCTGTTTAGGTTTGCCCCAATGACGGCAAACCTCTCTGGGTGCTCGGGGTCAAGAGGTATCTTCTTTGTTTCCTTGGCCGACTGGAAGGAACCTTGGGCATCACACTCTTTGGGATCGGGGGAGAGGGCCGGCTGCTTGCCAGCCATGGCCACGATCCGGTCCAACTTCTTCTTCTCTTCGGCAATCACCAGGGACTCGGCCAGCCGGCTGCTGGCCGCCGCGCACTCGGCTGATTTCTTGTAGTCGCCGACTATGGTGATGATGCCCTTGGTGCTCGGCATCTTCATCTTGAGGTAAGCATAGTGGGGTACAACCATGAACTTGGCCAAGGCAGGTCGGCCAAGCAGTGCATGGTAAGAGCTCTCAAGGTCCACCACTTCAAACCAGACGGCCTCCCTGCGGAAGTGATCCTTGTCCCTAAAGAGGACATCAATCTTGATCTTGCCGATGGGGGAGCAGGACAGGCCGGGTACGATGCCGTGGAACATAGTCTGGGTAGGTGCGAGCTGCTTCGTCTTGACGTTGAGCTTCTTCAGGGTGTCGAGGTACAGGATGTTGATGCTGCTCCCGCCGTCTATCAACACGCGGGAGAAACGGGCTGCGCGTCTGTCTGTTGCCAGGGTGGCATCCAGAACCAGCGCATAAGAGCCGGGAGATGGCATCACCTCTGGGTGGTCGGCCCGGCTCCAGCTGATGGGTTTTTCAGACCAGTGCATGTGCTCGGAGGGATTGGATGCAACCGCGTTGACTTCTCGGTGCTCACGGCGCCTGCTGCGCCGGTCTTCGGGCTGGCTGGTGAAGACGACATAGGCAGCATGCTCGTCGGGGAACTCGTCGTGCACAGCTCCAACTGCTGGCCGGGCGGCCGGCTGCTGCGGAGCCGGAGGCGGCGGACCAGCAGGTGGAGGCGGCGTGAGCCCTTCGCCTTTGGAGATTCGGGTGAGCCAGTGGCACTTCCGGGTTGTGTGGTTGGACGGCTTCGCGCCGCTGTGGAACTTGCATGGGGCGTCGAGGGTTTGCTCGTAGGAGAAGGCCGGCTGCCAAGCCGGCTGGCCGCCTTTCTGCTTCTTGGGCGCGGGCCGCCCTTCGGGTTCCTCGCCCTCGACCGTGGCCACCTGCCGACTGGTGGAAGGCGGCATGGGGCCCTTGCGCTTGTGGTCGTTTTGATACGGGCGTCGGCCGGAGTCCCCAGCCGGCGTCTTGGGCGCCGAGTTGAGTACCTTTCCGGACGCGTCAACCCGAAGTTCAGTCTTCATTGAGGAGTCGGCAGTGGCGTACTTGTCTGCTATGACCAGGAGCTTGTCGAGGGTAGTCGGTTCGTCGCAGAGGAGCTTGTGCTTGAGGAGGGTGCCCTCTCGGCACCCGGCTGTGAAGTATTCGATGGCTTGCACTTCGTGCACTCCTTCGCAAGAGTTGCGGAGCTCGGCCCAACGCGTGAGGTAGTCGCGAGTGGACTCGGCGGGGCCTTGTACGCACAAGGAGAGCTGTCTGGGCTTGGGAGCCCGCTTGTAGGTGCTGGTGAAGTTGCGGACGAAGGCTTCTGTGAAGTCTAGCCAGCTGTTGACGCTGTATGGCTTGAGGCTGTTGAGCCAGGTCCGTGCCGTGCCTTGGAGCATGAGGGGCACGTACTTCACGGCAACGCGCCGGTTGCCGTTCGCGATGCATACTGCAGTGGAGTAGTCG
The DNA here is from genome assembly GCA_032464435.1 of Aegilops umbellulata. Taxonomy (NCBI): domain Eukaryota; kingdom Viridiplantae; phylum Streptophyta; class Magnoliopsida; order Poales; family Poaceae; genus Aegilops; species Aegilops umbellulata. Next base: position 561,675,448 of record CP136055.1, on the reverse strand, counting down.
ATCAGCCAATCTTCCGGCTTCACGGAGCCGTTGTACTTGGGCGTGTCTCTTGGGAGCGAGAACCCTTTGGGGAAGGGCTCGTCGCGGATGCGGGGGCCAAAGCAAGGCGGGCCGACATCATCTTCTTCTTCTAGTGCCAGGGATCGCGCTAAGCGGTCGATCCGATGGCGGGCGTCGTTCTCGCCGACTCCTTCGCGGCGACCCAGTCGGCCGCTGAGAGTCGGATGCATGACAGGCGGTGGGGTGGGATACCTTTCCCCACAAGGCGGAGGCGGAGGCGGGTTGCCCCGCCGCTCCACGGCTCGAGGGCGGCCTTCTGCGTCTCGCTCGATGGAGAGCCGGGTTCGGCTTCGGCTGGCAGCCGACTCCTTCTCGTGTCGCACGCGGGTTCTACCCGCAGTCGGCGTCCGGGATGTCGCGCCGTGCTCTCGGCGCGGTGGAGGGCTTTCCTCGCGGACATCGGCCTCGTGCCGTTGCGCGGCCGCATCGATTAACTGCTGGATGCGTCTGGTCATGTAGGGGAGCTCATCGGCCTCTAGTCCGTCCAGCTCGTCTACGGCCGCCTGGGCGGCGCGCAGGTTCTCGAGTGGGGTGGCATAGACTGGGCGGTCGACCCCAAGCAAGTCGGCGATGACAGCGCCACGCTATCTGACGACGCCGATTTGGCTTGGCCCGCCAGGAGGCGGCGTGCCGAAGGCGGCGCGGTCGACTTCGCGCTGGTGGGCCTCGGTGAGGCGTCTCATGGAAGCTAGCTTCCGGCCCTCCGCGATGAGGGCGAGGCGGCGAGCCTCCAGTGCTCCGGCGTCGGCATCGGCCGGGAGGGGGACAGACAGATCGTGGATCGCCGCTTGCGGGGCGTCGTGGGCGTTCTCGCCAGAAGCGCCGTAGTGGCTGATGACCATCACCTCGGTGGTGGCAACGTCATAGCCATCGGCTCGGGGAAGCGGGTCATCGTAGACCACGACGTTGGCGGGGAAGGCGTCGAGCGAGGCAGTGTCGGAGTCGACATGCATTGGGTCGGTGGAGCCAACGGACTCCCAGTCCACAGCAGGCTCGCTGGAGACGTGGAGCTGGCCGAGGAGGTCGACGAGGCGGCCAGTGCCCGCATCGGAAAAGGGCTCGTCGGGGATGAGGGCATCGCCAAGGGGATCGGCGAGGTTGCTTGCTGCGCAAGCGTTGGTGACACCTTGCAGCGCCTCGTGGAAAGCGCCATCGGGCGTGCCGGGATGGCTACGCTCGCTGGGGAGGAAGAAGGTTCCCGTCCAGAACAGGTCTCCGGACGACGGTGCACCCGGCCCCACGGTGGGCGCCAAATGTTGGGTGGTTGGTGCGACATATGCCAACGGGTGGCTTATCTGTGTGGGAGCCAGTAGGACGTCGCCGGTGCCTGGAAGCGCGATAAGGCGAAGAAATGCACGCCGGTGAATCTTACCCAGTTTCGGGGCTCTTCGTGGAGATAACACCCCTACTGCTGCTTTGCGGGGTCTCCGCATGATCACTCAGTGAACAGGTAACTACAAAGCGCTCCTTGAGCTGTTTGGCGAGAGGAAGAAGAAGGGCAAGGCTAGCTCTACTCCTCTCTCTATGTATGTGATAACCTAGATGAGATCAACCCTTTGCATGGGTGCCCCGGGGGGTTTATATAGGCCTACCCCCCGGGGGTACAATGGTAATCCGGCTGGGAGCGGGTTCCAGCCGTCAGCGCCTACTCTCGCCGGCTTCTGCGCCGACTGCCGGGGCCCGCCGGCTGGTGGGTCCCGTCGGCTGTTGGCATCTCGGCCGACAGGCAGGCCCCACTGCCTAGGGCTCTGTCGGCGGCCGATTACTGTTGCCTCAATCCTGATGATGAGGGCATTATCGAGGTAAGCGTGGCTACAGTACCGCCGCCTGGCGGGCGATCGCTGTAGCCTCACGTCGTCTTGTCTTCTTAATGGGGCGCCTCCTTCGAGGGAAGGAGCAAGCCGGCTTTGGGGAAGCCGGCCGCGTCTTGGCCGATTAGGGGAGGCCTGGCCGCCTTCGGGTGTCTCTCTGCCCAACAGGGCCCACCGCCCGCGGGCTGCGCTGACATCCTGCCGCGGATGGCGCCGTAGGCATCATGGCAACAGTGCCGCGCCGGACGGGGCAGGGCTACCCCGTACGGCGCACTGTGCCAGGCGTGCTCTGGGTTTCGGGGGTGGCAGGCTTCAATGTAGCCGCGCCCCGTCCCATCGTCATTATGTGGTCGCAGACCTCGAGGGTACGATCTTGACCGTGCCGCGGGAGCCAGCTTCTTGGAGTCGGCCTTCTCGAGGCCGGTTTCTCGGAGCCGGCCCTCCTGCGGCTTTCTTCATGAAGGTGAAGTCCGGGCCGCCTTCCGACAATCGGCCTGAGGGGCAGTCGGCAAAGGGAAGGCGTCCCAACGTCTTGGTTCCTTGGAGGCCGGATCGGCTTGTAATTTTTTCTGAAGTGCCAAAGGGAGCCGGCTAGGCTACCCGTGGTCATTTACCCCGACACAGCGACTGGGGCTATGGCCGTGGAGGAGGACGTGGAGGCGGACACTAGGACGACCGTGGTCCGCACCAGGAATGGCGCGACCAGCCTCGTGAGGACCACCACCAGGACGAGTGGGCTGGGGGCTTCCAGGAGCCGCGTGTGATCGCCTGCATCTTGGGCGGCGCCCAGGCCCCAGCCTCTCAGTGCATCTTCAAACAGTTCGCTCGCGAGGTGAACGCGGTGCTCCCCAAACTCGAGGCCACGCGCCCGCTCAGGTGGTCCCAATGTGCCATCACTTTCAACTCGGCAGATCAGCTCAAGTGCGCAGCCACCGCTGGCGCTCTCCCTATGCTGTGTTCCCTAGTCATCAGCAATGTGCAGGTTACCAAGACCCTCATCGACGGCGGCGCAGGGCTCAACGTCCTGTCCGTCGACACGTTTGACAACCTCCAAGTGCCATATGAACAGCTCCATCCCACCAAACCTTTTTCAGGAGTGACCGACGATTCCACCACGCCAATAGGGCAGGTCCGCCTGCCTGTCACCTTCGGGGAGCGCAAGAACTACCGCACCGAGCTCATCAACTTCGAAATCACGCACATCCGCCTGTCGTACAATGCCATCCTCGGGTATCCAGCTCTGACCAAGTTCATGGCAGTCACTCATCACGGCTACAACATTCTCAAGATGCCAGGAAGCGAAGGAATCATCACGGTCCCGTGTGAAGAGAGGGATGTGGTGTGCTCCCTCGAGCGCGCCTTTCAAGCCACAGCAATCGATGACCCCGGCAGCAGAAATGAAGGCCCTCTGAAGGCCATCCCCAAGAAGAAGCAGCCGCGCCGTGCAGGACCTCAGGAGGATGGCGTCGTGGCAGGAGCCTCGTCAGGATCAGCGCCCGCTCCAGGGGCGCCTCCCTCCATCGCATAGGAAGGCGCGCCCGGCGCCCTCCTCAAGCAGGGCTCGGGGGCTCTCTTCTGGAGGGCCTCAAACCTTGCCAACCTCACAAGGTCAAACCTTGCCATGACCTTGCCAACCTCACAAGGTCATGGCCCTTCACGGCACGTGACCCTCAGGAGAGCACAGGGCAAGGAGTGCCCACCAATCAGGAGTTCATCACCAAGACCACTCAGGAACTGCAAGATGCAAGGGCCATGCGCTGCGACAGCCGCTCACGAGGCGCAGCTCCCCATCCAGGCGAGGATGCTGAGCTGCACGTCTGCATCGACGTCCCCGGGCTCAACAGGGCCGCATCTCAGGAGCGATTCTGGCCTAAGCGTGTGGGCCGCTGCGAGGGCCCACCACACAGCTACGTTCGCATGCCCTTCGGCTTGCCGAGCGTGGCGTCAGCCTATCAACGCGACATGCGGCGTGTCCTGGCGGCTCAGGAGGCCAGGTACCACGCCATTATGGAGGAGATGGAGACGGTCTTCAGGGAACCTCCCGAGCCCCCAGAGCCTCCCGAGGCTCAGGCTTCTGGCGGCTCATGAGGAGTCATCTCTTCAACGCATGCCTTCAGCTGCACCAACTCTACTTCATCTACAGAACCAGGTGATATCTTCCAAGCTCGTTTAGCTGGGAGCGCCCTCGGGCTGCATTATTCCCAGGCCACATGGGTCCGTCCCTGTGGCATGTATCCTTTTTGCTTATGTCTTTAGCTTACCTTGTTGGGGGCGCCCCTTGGGCTGCATCATCCCCAAACCGCTCGGGCCGGACCCGATGGCATGTATCTTCCTGCATTTATCCAAGTTGATCTGCTCTACATGCTTAACCTGCCAATTGCTGTCACCTGCTCGATCGCCGCCCACCACAGGTCTGTTCATCCTATGCAATTCGCTTGCACGTTGAAAGGGGGGCTCCTAAGCATCGCGACTCAGGAGCTCTTACTGGCTCTCCAGCCCTCACCCCCTGGCCTTGACCACGGCATCGCGACCTGGCATACCAGTGGCGGATGAGCTCGCTCGAGGGCCGGGACCTGAGGACGTAGAGTGCTTGCATCTAACTGCCTTGCAGGAACATACAGTCACCAAGACTCAAGACCAGGCGCAACCCGCCTTGAGGTAGGGCCTCGTGAGTCCCGTGCTGGCTCACGAGTGCCCAGATACACCTCGCAGCCCTGTCGTGCAAGCCACGTGTCAGGGCGGGGCTGTACACGCCCCGGGGGCTCCTCCCGGAGGGGGGCCCCATCCCATGCCCAAGTGGAAGCACCATGCTCCGCGCTGGCTGTCAACACTGCCGAGGAGCGGCTATGCCCGTGCACAAGCGGAAGCACTATGCTCCGCGCTGGTGATAAACAACTGAGGGCGGCCCCACGATCATACCAACCTCAGGGAGCCCAGAGCTCAGCGCCCAGCCTCACCACAACGCCTCCCCTCGGGAGAGCCGCACGAGGGGGCTGGGCACTGGGGGCCGCGCTCGGGTCACGCCCAAGCGCACGCCACCCAACCAGGTCCCTCGGACCTGGGCGTCACGCGCCCCTCCCGAGGCCTCGGCGAGGGCAGGTATGGAAATTGTTTGCACGTCAAGGGGGACTCGTGAGCATCGCAACTCAGGAGCCTAACTGGTCACGTAGTCCCTCACTCCTTGGTCCGTCCTGGTCTCCGGTCGGCCCAATGGCGTTTGAGGTATGCGCGTGGCCGGGCTCTGCCGACGTAGAACATTAATCTATCCTCACGAACTCTCCCTATATGATGTTTGCGCGTCAAGGGGTATTCCTGAGCATCGCGACTCAGGAGCCTAACTGGTCACGTAGCCCCTCACTCCTTGGTCTGTCCTGGTCTCCGGTCGGCCCAATGGCGGTTGTGGTATGCGCGGGGCTGGGTGCCGACACAGAACGTAAAGCAAATAGGAAGGAAATCCAAAATCTCCAAGCAAATATTACAAGCATATTGTTCTCACAATACCAAATGAAAAGTCTAAACGCCTCCACGAGGCCTGATACATGTTGCAGGAATGAAACAGGAAGAATAGCCGCAGGTCACCCGTGGATACCGCCATCGCCTGCAGAAGTTGCTCCCTCGCGAGCAACGATGGTCTCACCTTCACCACCAGCCGCAGGATCCGCGGCGTCGCCAGACAGAGGATCGGAGACAAAGTCGCGGAACCTCCCCAGCAAGGCCTCCACTTGACCTTGTACAGCTGCGGCGGCGGCTTCGCAGTGATCTTCAGCCACAGGCTCCAGCAGCTCATCAAGGCGAGCGTTGGGGTCACGGAGGTGTAGATGGCTGAAGACGCGAGTCAGTGCGGCTGAAGACAGGACGCGAGCTTCTGCCTCCGCCATGGGACCGAGGCCATCAACGACCTCCTCAAGCACCTTCACCACGAGAGGAAGCAGCTGGGCGGGGCCGTCCTCGTTGGTGTCTAGCGGCTTCTCCAAGCCGTGCTCGTAGAGTGTTGATAACCCACAAGTATAGGGGATCGCAACAGCTTTCGAGGGTAGAGTATTCAACCCAAATTTATTGATTCGACACAAGGGGAGCCAAAGAATATTCTCAAGTATTAGCGGCTGAGTTGTCAATTCAACCACACCTGGAAACTTAGTATCTGCAGCAAAGTGTTTAGTAGCAAAGTAATATGATAGTGGTGGTAACGGCAACAAAAGTAAAGGACGTAAAAGTAATGTTTTTGGTATTTTTTAGTGATTGTAACAGTAGGAACGGAAAAGTAAATAAGCGAGAACCAGTATATGGAAAGCTCGTAGGCATCGGATCAGTAATGGATAATTATGCCGGATGCGGTTCATCATGTGACAATCATAAAATAGGGTGACACAGAACTAGCTCCAATTCATCAATGTAATGTAGGCATGTATTCCGTATATAGTCATACGTGCTTATGGAAAAGAACTTGCATGACATATTTTGTCCTACCCTCCCGTGGCAGCGGGGTCCTATTGGAAACTAAGGGATATTAAGGTCTCCTTTTAATAGATAACCGGAACAAAGCATTAGCACATAGTGAATACATGAACTCCTCAAACTATGGTCATCACCGGGAGTGGTCCCGATTATTGTCACTTCCGGGTTGCCAGATCATAACACATAGTAGGTGACTATAGACTTGCAAGATAGGATCAAGAACTCACATATATTCATGAAAACATAATAGGTTCAGATCTGAAATCATGGCACTCGGGCCCTAGTGACAAGCATTAAGCATAGCAAAGTCATAGCAACATCAATCTCAGAACATAATGGATACTAGGGATCAAACCCTAACAAACCTAACTCAATTACATGATAAATCTCATCCAACCCATCATCGTCCAGCAAGCCTACGATGGAATTACTCACGCACGGCGGTGAGCATCATGAAATTGGTGATGGAGGATGGTTGATGATGACGACGGCGATGAACCCCCCTCTCCGGAGCCCCGAACGGACTCCAGATCAGCCCTCCCGAGAGGTTTTAGGGATTGGCGGCGGCTCTGTATCGTAAAACGCAATGATTTCTTCTCTCTGATTTTTCTCTCTGAAAGCAAATATATAGAGTTGGAGTTGGCGTCGGATGGTCTCCAGGGGGCCCATGAGGTAGGGGGCGCGCCCTAGAGGGGGGGCGCGCCCCCCACCCTCGTGGACAAGGTGTGGGCCCCCTGGTCTTCATCTTTGGCAAGGATTTTTTTATTTTTTATAAGACATCCCGTGAAGTTTCAGGTCATTCCGAGAACTTTTGTTTTCTGCACATAAAACAACATCATGGCAATTCTGTTGAAAACAGCGTCAGTCCGGGTTAGTTCCATTCAAATCATACAAGTTAGAGTCCAAAACAAGGGCAAAAGTGTTTGAAAAAGTAGATACGACGGAGACGTATCAACTCCCCCAAGCTTAAACCCTTGCTTGTCCTCAAGCAATTCAGTTGACAAACTGAAAGAGAAAAAGAAAAACTTTTACAAACTCTGTTTGCTCTTGTTGTTGTAACTATGTCAAGCCAGCATTCAATTTTTCAGCATATATCATAACTAACCACATTTGCAATAATTCTCAGGTCGCACAATTACTCATATCAATAGCATAATCAACTAGTGAGCCATAATAATAAACCTCGGATGACAACACTTTCTCAAAACAATCATAATATGGTATAACAAGATGGTATCTCGCTAGCCCTTTCCGAGACCGCAAAACATAAATGCAGAGCACCTTTAAAGATCAAGGACTGACTAGACATCGTAATTCATGGTAAAAGAGATCCAATCATAGTCACACCAACATAGATTAATAGTGATGAATGCAAATGACAGCTGTGCTCTCCAGCTAGTGCTCTTTAATAAGAGGGTGATGACTCAACATAAAAGTAAATAGATAGGCCCTTCGAAGAGGGAAGCAGGGATTTGTAGAGGTGCCAGAGCTCGGTTTTGAAATAGATATAAATTATATTTTGAGCAGTATACTTTCATTGTCAACATAGCAACTAAGAGATGGCGATATCTTCCATGTCACACACATTATAGGAGGTTCCCAAACAGAATGGTAAAGTTTATACTCCCCCTCCACCAACAAGCATTAATCCATGGCTTGCTCGAAACAACGAGTGCCTCCAACATACATCAGGTCCCAGGGGGAGTTTTGTTTGCAATTAATTTTGATTTAGTTTGCATAAAGCATGGGACTGGGCATCCCAGTGACCAGCCATTTTCTCGTGAGTGAGGAGCGGAGTCCACTCCTCTTGAGAATAACCCGCCTAACATGGAAGATAAGGGCAACCTTGGTTGATACATGAGCTACTCGAGTATACAAAACATAATGTTTATTTGAAGGTTTAGAGTTTGGCACATACAAATATACTTGGAATGACAGGTAGATGCCGCATATAGGAAGGTATAGTGGACTCATCTGGAATAACTTTGGGGTTTAAGGGATTGGATGCACAAGCATTATTCCCGCTTAGTACAGGTGAAGGCTAGCAAAAGACTGGGAAACGACCAACTAGAGAACGACAACAGCCATGTACATGCATTAAAATTAATGAACATTGGATGCAAGCATGAGTAGGATATAATCCACCATGAACATAAATATCATGAAGGCTATGTTGATTTGTTTCAACTACATGCGTGAACATGTGCCAAGTCAAGTCACTTAAATCATTCAAAGGAGGATACCACCCCATCATACCACATCATAATCATCTCAATAGCATGTTGGCACGCAAGGTAAATCATTATAACTCATAGCTAATCAAGCATGGCACAAGCAACTATGATCTCTAATTGTCATTGCAAACATGTTTATTCATAATAAGCTGAATCAAGAACGATGAACTCATCATATTTACAAAAACAAAAGAGGTCGAGTTCATACTAGCTTTTCCCATCTTAGTCAGTCCATCATATATCATCATAATTGCCTTTCACTTGCACGACCGAACGATGTGAATAATAATAAGAGTGCATGTGCATTGGACTAAGCTGGAATCTGCGAGCATTCAATAAACATGAGAAGACAAGGCAATATGGGCTCTTGGTTAAATCAACAATAATGCATATAAGAGCCATTTCAACAATTTAATCATGGTCTTCTCCTACTGACCCCTAAAGAAATAAAAACTATTTACACGGGAAAGCTCCCAACAAGCAAAAGAAGAACGGGAAATATTTTTGGGTTTTCTTTTTAATTACTACTACTACAGCAGAAAGGTAACCTACTACTAATTTTTTTGGTTTTCTCAAGGTTTAACAAGCACACAAGAAGAAAACAGGAAAAAGAAAATAAACTAGTATAGATATTACAGTGAAAGAGTATGAGCACCGACATCTAGCAATGAGTGTGTGTGAACAAGAATGTAATGTCGGTGAGAAATACATACTCCCTCAAGCTTAGGCTTTTGGCCTAAGTTGGTTTATTGCCAGGGATAGTCTGGCAGATACCCGTAGGTGTAGCTGGGGTCGTACTGCAACGAAGGATAGTTGGGATCATACTGTGATGAAGAAGACTCTGACTGCCACCGGCTGATAGTCATCTCTGGATCTCAAGAATAAACAGATTGTCGTGGAGGCTCATCTTGTGGTTCGGGTTCCGGGGCTGGTGCAGGATTCCGGTAAGCTTGGACGAGAGCCCACGTAACGAGATAGGGTCCTACAAAATTAAACAAAGAAGGAGCAGGCAATGTAATAGTTTCAGGATGATGTTTATCAAAGTATAACTTATATTTGAGCTCTTCATCCCTGCCCTTAACAAGAAAATCATGGGCTATCATGCCATTGTAATCTAAGTAAGCACTAGGCAGCAATTTTTCTTCTTTCTCATACCAAACTGATAATTTGAAGAGACTTGCAAAGATAACCAATCATACATAAAAGAATTCAAAAGATTCAAATATTGTTCATAGATAAACTTGATCATAAACCCACAATTCATCGGTCTCAACAAACACACCGGAAAAGAAGATTACATCGAATAGATCTCCACAAGAGAGGGGGAGAACATTGTATTGAGATCCAAAAAGAGAGAAGAAGCCATCTAGCTAATAACTATGGACCCGAACGTCTGAGCTAAACTACTCACACATCATCGGAGAGGCTATGGTGTTGATGTAGAAGCCCTCCGTGATCGATGCCCCCTCCGGCGGAGCTCCGGAACAGGCCCCAAGATGGGATCTCGTGGGTACAAAAGGTTGCAGTGGTGGAATTTGGTTTTTGGCTCCGTATCTGATCGTTTGGGGGTACGTAGGTATATATAGGAGGAAGGAGTACGTCGGTGGAGCAACGTGGGGCCCATGAGGGTGGAGGGCGCGCCTGGGGGGGTAGGCACGCCCCTACCTCGTGGCTTCCTGGAAGCTTCCTTGATGTAGGGTCCAAGTCTCCTGGATCATGTTCGTTCCGAAAATCACGTTCCCGAAGGTTTCATTCCGTTTGGACTCCGTTTGATATTATTTTTTTTGCGAAACTCTGAAATAGGCAAAAAAATAGGAATTCTGGGCTGGGCCTCCGGTTAATAGGTTAGTCCCCAAAAAAATATAAAAGTGTATAATAAAGCCTAATAATGTCCAAAACAGAAGATAATATAGCATGGAGCAATAAAAAATTATAGATACGTTGGAGACGTATCAAGCATCCCCAAGCTTAATTCCTGCTCGTCCTCGAGTAGGTAAATGATAAAAACAGAATTTTTGATGTGGAATGCTATTTGGCAGAATTTCAATGCAATTCTTCTTAATTGTGGTATGAATATTCAGATCCGAAAGATCCAAGACAAAAGTTTAATATTGACATAAAAATAATAATACTTCAAGCATACTAACTAAGCAATCATGTCTTCTCAAAATAACATGGCCAAAGAAAGTTATCCCTACAAAATCATATAGTCTGGCTGTGCTCTATCTTCACCACACAAAGTATTTAAATCATGCACAACCCCGATGACAAGCCAAGTAATCGTTTCATACTTTTGGTGTTCCCAAACTTTTTCAATCTTCACGCAATACATGAGCGTGAGCCATGGACATAGCACTATATGTGGAATAGAACGGTGGTTGTGGAGAACACAAAAAAGGAGAAGATAGTATCACATCAACTAGGCGTATCAACGGGCTATGAAGATGCCCATTAATAGATATCAATGTGAGTGAGCAGGGATTGCCATGCAACGGATGCACTGGAGCTATAAGTATATGAAAGCTCAACAAAAGAAACTAAGTGGGTGTGCATCCAACTCGCTTGCTCACGAAGACCTAGAGCATTTTGAGGAAGCCTATCATTGGAATATAAAAGCCAAGTTCTATAATGAAAAATTCCCACTAGTATATGAAGGTGACAAAATGAGAGACTCTCTATCATGAAGATCATGGTGCTACTTTGAAGCACAAGTGTGGTAAAAGGATAGTAACATTGTCCCTTCTCTCTTTTTCTCTCATTTTTTATTTAGGCCTCTTTTTTTTTTCTTTTTTTATGGCCTCTTTTTTTAGTCCGGAGTCTCATCCCGACTTTTGGGGGAATCATAGTCTCCATCATCCTTTCCTCACTTGGGAAAATGCTCTAAAAAATGATGATCATCACACTTTTATTTACTTACAACTCATGAATTACAACTCAATACTTAGAATAAAATATGACTATGTGAATGCCTCCGCTGGTGTATCGGGATATGCAATGAATCAAGAGTGACATGTATGAAAGAATTATGAACGGCGGCTTTGCCACAAATACGATGTCAACTACATGATCATGCAAAGCAATATGACAATGATGGAGCGTGCCATAGTAAACGAAACGGTGGTAAGTTGCATGGCAATATATCTCGGAATGGCTATGGAAAGGCCATGATAGGTAGGTATGGTGGCTGTTTTGAGGAAGGTATATGGTGGGTGTATGGTACCGGCAAAGAGTGCGCGGTATATTAGAGAGGCTAGCAATGGTGGAAGGAAGAAAAGTGCGTATAATCCGTGGACTCAACATTAGTCATAAAGATCTCATATACTTATTGCAAAAATCTACAAGTTATCAAAGAAAAGTATTACACGCATGCTCCTAGGGGGTTAGATTGGTAGGAAAAGACCATCGCTCGTCCCCGACCGCCACTCATAAGGAAGACAATCAATAAATAAATCATGCTCCGACTTCATCACATAACGGTTCACCATACGTGCATGCTACGGGAATCACAAACTTTAACACAAGTACTTCTTAAATTCATAACTACTCAACTAGCATGACTCTAATATCACCATCTTTATATCTCAAAACAATTATCAAGCATCAAACTTTTCTTAGTATTCAACACACTCATAAGAAGGTTTTTACTAATCTTGTATACCTAGCATATTAGGATTATTTAAGCAAATTACCATGCTATTTAAGACTCTCAAAATAATCTAAGTGAAGCATGAGAGATCAATAGTTTCTATAAAACAAAAGTTACCACCGTGCTCTAAAAGATATAAGTGAAGTACTAGAGCAAAACTATATAGCTCAAAAGGTATAAGTGAAGCACATAGAGTATTCTAATAATTTCCGAATCATGTGTGTCTCTCTCAAAAGGTGTGTACAGCAAGGATGATTGTGGTAAAATAAAAAGCAAAGACTCAAATCATACAAGACGCTCCAAGCAAAACACTTATATGTGGTGAATAAAAATATAGCTCCAAGTAAAGTTACCGATGGAAGTAGACAAAAGAGGGGATGCCTTCCGGGTCATCCCCAAGCTTTGGCTTTTTGGTGTCCTTAGATTATCTTGGGGGTGCCATGGGCATCCCCAAGCTTAGGCTCTTGCCACTCCTTGTTCCATAATCCATCAAATCTTCCACCCAAAACTTGATAACTTCACAACACAAAACTTAACAGAAAATCTCATGAGCTCCGTTAGCGAAAGAAAACAAAAGACCACTTCAAGGTACTGTAATGAACTCATTCTTTATTTATATTGGTGTTAAACCTACTGTATTCCAACTTCTCTATGGTTTAAAAACTGTTTTACTAGCCATAGATTCATCAAAATAAGCAAACAACACACGAAAAACAGAATCTGTCAAAAACAGAACAGTCTGTAGTAATCTGTAACTAACGCAAACTTCTGGAACTCCAAAAAATCAGCAAAAATAGGAAGACCTAGACAATTTTTTTATTGATCAGCAGAAATTGGAATCAATATTTTATCATGTTCTGGTGCTTTTTAACAATTATTTTCGTGAACAGAAAGTTTCTGGAATTTTCTGCAAGATCAAATAACTATCATCCAAGAAGATCCTATAGGTTTAACTTGGCACAAACACTAATTAAAACATAAAAACACATCTAACCAGAGGCTAGAACAAATATTTATTCCTAAACAGAAGTAAAAAGAAAAAAACTAAAAATAAAATTGGGTTGCCTCCCAACAAGCGCTATTGTTTAACGCCCCTAGCTAGGCATAAAAGCAAGGATAGATCTAGGTATTGCCATAGTAATATGATAGATCATTAAAACTCATTTCATATTCTCTACGTTCAGCAACAAGTTTCCTTTGAGACAAGCAAAAGTAATCAAAAGCGCTAAATTTAATGGGACAAAAGTCCCCAAGATCAATTTTAGGAGGTATAGGTTCCTCCTTCGGCCCTTCGTATTGCACAACCAATTCATCATTATAAGCATTCTTTTGATAGAACTTTGTGAGCCTATACTCGAGAGAATATCCTAGCTCATTATTTCAAATAGCCAAATCATCATTAAGTTCAGAAATTTTGTCAACTAGAACATTGGTAGGGACCTTTTTCCTAAGGTTTTCATTGAAAGCAACATAGTCTAGAGATTGAAAACGCATTATTTCTTCTTGATTAAAGAGGATATCTTCTATGGGAGGACGGCCAGCGTCCACCCTATAATGCGCAAAGATTTCCTTGTACTCTTTTATTATAAATCTGAACTCATGAGCCAAAAAGATAGTAGCGGCACGCTTAACAGAAGAGTGCTCTATATTAGAAAATTCTAGGAAAATCCTTTGTATGCAAGGGTGCAAGTGCATAAATTGCCTTTCAAGTTCAACTATAAGCATGGCAATAGCATCCGCAAGACTACTAGTTCTTTGAAGAATGGAACTGCCCATAGAAGGCAAAGCACCGACACAAGTAAAGAAATATTGAATAACCCCTTTTCCAATAATATTACCACTACCGATTCAAATTTTTTTTGTATGCAAGGTAGGGGGTTCTTCAGCAGGAGCGTCAGAATTTTCCATGATATTATTATTGTCCATATCGACAATAATTTCCAAAATTTTAGACATAACGACAGAAATAGCGAGGGGCAAAAAGGAAAGAAGAAGGCGAATAAAACGGCAAGGGTGAAGTGGGGGAGAGCAAAACGAGAGGCAAATGGCAAATAATGTAATGCGGGAGATAAGGGTTTGTGATGGGTACTTGGTATGTTGAATTTTGCGTAGACCTCCCCGGCAACGACGCCAGAAATCCTGCTTGCTACCTCTTGAGCACTGCATCGGTTTTCCCTTGAATAGGAAAGGGTGATGCAGCAAAGTAGCGTAAGTATTTCCCTCAGTTTTTTAGAACCAAGGTATCAATCCAGTAGGAGGCTACGCGCGAGTCCCTCGCACCTACACAAACAAATAAATCCTCGCAACCAACACGATAAGGGGTTGTCAATCCCTACACGGTCACTTACAAGAGTGAGATCTGATAGATATGATAGGATAATATTTTTGGTATTTTTTTGATAAAGATGCAAAGTAAAATAGAAGGCAATAAAAATAACTAAGTGTTGGAAGATTAATATGATGGAAAATAGACCCGGGGGCCATAGGTTTCACTAGTGGCTTCTCTCAAGAGCATAAGTATTTTACGGTGCGTGAACAAATTACTGTTGAGCAATTGACAGAATTGAGCATAGTTATGAGAATATCTAGGTATGATCATGTATATAGGCATCACGTCCGAGACAAGTAGACCGACTCCTGCCTGCATCTACTACTATTACTCCACACATCGACCGCTATCGAGCATGCATCTAGAGTATTAAGTTCATAACAACAGAGTAACGCTTTAAGCAAGATGACATGATGTAGAGGGATAAACTCATGCAATATGATATAAACCCCATCTTGTTATCCTCGATGGCAACAATACAATACGTGCCTTGCTGCCCCTACTGTCACTGGGAAAGGACACTGCAAGATTGCACCCAAAGCTAAGCACTTCTCCCATTGCAAGAAAGATCAATCTAGTAGGCCAAACCAAACTGATAATTCGAAGAGACTTGCAAAGATAACCAATCATACATAAAAGAATTCAGAAGATTCAATTATTGTTCATAGATAAACTTGATCATAAACCCACAATTCATCGGTCTCAACAAACACACCGCAAAACAAGATTACATCAAATAGATCTCCACAAGAGAGGGGGAGAACATTGTATTGGGATCCAAAAAGAGAGAAGAAGCCATCTAGCTAATAACTATGGACCTGAAGGTCTAAGGTAAACTACTCACATATCATAGGAGAGGCTATGGTGTTGATGTAGAAGCCCTCATTGATCGGTGCCCCCTCCGTCGGAGCTCCGGAACAGACCCCAAGATGGGATCTCGTGGGCACAGAAGGTTGCGGCAGTGGAATTAGGTTTTTGGCTCCGTATCTGATCGTTTGGGGGTACGTAGGTATATATAGGAGGAAGGAGTACGTCGGTGGAACAACGTGGGCCCACGAGGGTGGAGGGCGTGCCTGGGGGGGGGGTAGGCATGCCCCTACCTCGTGCCTTCCTGGAAGCTTCCTTGACGTAGGGTCCAAGTCTCCTGGATCATGTTCGTTCCGAAAATCACGTTCCCGAAGGTTTCATTCCGTTTGGACTTCGTTTGATATTCTTTTTCCGCGAAACTCTGAAATAGAAAAAAAACAACAATTCTGGGCTGGGCCTCCGGTTAATAAGTTAGTCCCAAAAATAATATAAAAGTGTATAATAAAGCCTAATAATGTCCAAAACAGAAGATAATATAACTTGGAGCAATCAAAAATTATAGATACGTTGGAGACGTATCATATACCTGAGCATGAACAGGAATGATCCTACGCAAGTGTCACTCTGAAGCTTATGGAGGACACCACGCTGGAGATAGAACTGTACATAAGGTATTGCAATCCGGTTTTTATTGGCCTACTCTCTTCAAGGATGTCCGTAAGTTTGTCTTATCTTGTGATGAATGTCAAAGAATTGGTAATATTAGTAGACGTCAAGAAATGCCTATGAATTATTCACTTGTTATTGTGATGTTCGGCGCTTTGATTATATGGGACCTTTTCCTGCCTCTAATGGATATACACATATTCTAGTTGTTGTTGATTACGTTACTAAGTGGGTAGAAGCTATTCCAACTAGTAGTGCTGATCATAACACTTCTATTAAGATGCTTAAAGAAGTTATTTTCCCGAGGTTTGAAGTCCCTAGATATTTAATGACTGATGGTGGTTCACATTTTATTCATGGTGCTTTTCGTAAAATGCTTGCTAAGTATGATTTAATCATAGAATTGCATCTCCTTATCACCCACAGTCTAGTGGTCAAGTAGAATTGAGTAATAGAGAGCTTAAATTAATTTTCAAAAGACTGTTAATAGATCTAGAAAGAATTGGTCAAAGAAAATTGATGATGCATTATGGGCCTATAGAACTGCATATAAAAATCCTATGGGTATGTCTCCGTATAAAATGGTTTATGGAAAAGCATGTCACTTACCTCTCGAACTAGAACATAAGCATATTGGGCTATTAAAGAGCTCAACTATGATTTCGAACTTGCCGGTGAGAAGAGGTTATTTGACATTAGCTCACTTGATGAATGGGGAACCCAAGCCTATGAAAATGTCAAATTGTTTAAAGAAAAAGTTAAAAGATGGCATGACAAAAGTATACAAAAGCATGAGTTTAATGTAGTTGATTATGTATTGCTATACAAATCTCGTTTAAGATTTTTTGCAGGAAAACTTATCTCTAAATGGGAAGTTCCTTACGTTATCGAGGAGGTCTATCGTTCCGGTGCCATAAAAATCAACAACTCCGAAGGCACAAATCCGAAGGTGGTGAACGGTCAAAAAATCAAACATTATATCTCAGGTAATCCTATAAATGTTGAAACTAATGTTATTGAAACCGTAACCCCGGAGGAATACATAAGGGACACTTTCCGGAACGTTTCAGACTCCGAAAAGGAATAGGTATGTGGTATGGTAAGTAAACCAACTCCAAAACAGTTCTAATGGCAATTTTTCTCCGTGTTGGAATATTTAGAAAAATAGAAAAATAAGAAGCAGTCCGGGAAGGACACGATGGCTCCACGAGGGTGGAGGGCGCGCCCTACCCCTGGGCGCGCCCCCTACCTCGTGGGCACCTCGTGTGCTCTCCGGACTCTATTTTCTTGCACAATACGTATTTTGGTCGGTAAAAATTCATTATATAATCTCCCGAAGGTTTTGACTCCTGTATCACGCAATTGTCCTCTGTTTTCATTTCGAGCTGTTTTTCTGACAGATCTAGATCATCATGACGTCTCCAAGCGCCCCCAAGGACAAGTTCTTCGAGAAGGCCATGGAGGACCAAGTTCCGGCAACAGAAGACACCCCTCAACTTGATCACAATCTTCTTACCCCAACTGAGATCAAAGCTTTCAAGATTATTGAGTTAGCTCGTATACAAAACAAGTATCTTACACGTGAAAATATTTTGTTGAAGGAGCATATCATTGCACTCAAGGGCATTATCCGCAAGTTGGAGGATCTTTTACGCTCGATGTGCGACTACCCATCATCACCGCCATCTTCTTCACCAGCAAAGGAGACATAATCACATGGGTATGGTCACTCCCCTTGTGTCGGTGTACAAAAAGGGGGGGGGTACACTTTTTGTACCCCTATAACTGTGCACGGGCGGTCTGAGCCACGGACGCCGCCACACCGAGCGCAGCAAGGGACGTAAGCCAAGGTAAGGCCGAAGCTGAAGAGAAGCGGAACGACGCCAAGACCAAGACCACAAAGAGCAAAAGGGACAGAGCAGACCCCCCCGGCAAGACCCTTGCCATGGCAGCTCGCCCCACACCTACGGAGCGGGTCACCTTGAGTCCACTATCCCCATGGGGCAGGGATTCGGGAGGCATCCCCGTGGTGGAATGCAGATCTTTGTGAAGACATTCAAGATCAGACGCACACTCTAGAAGATGATGATCCTTGGCGGGATCCCAGCCAAGGAGGACCACAAGGCCCCTGGCAAGAGCCTTGCCGGGGATGAGCCTTGCCGGGGATGACAGCAGGCGCCACGGGAAGACCCTTGCCGGGACCCCGGCAAGACCCTTGCCGGGGCCGCGGCAAGGCCCTTGTCATGAACACCCGTGGGGCCACCATCAGGCCCACGCCAGTCGCACCTCCGCCACCGCTTGCATGCAGCTGCCGACCCAACCAACTGGGCAGGCACCCGCGTGGCGGCGTGCAGATATTCGCGGAGACCCACCGCTGCGCCACCTCAGTTGCCTGCCTACCTACATGGCATCGCAGGCACCGCTGGCCAGGGCGCGTGTCGACACGAGAGGGAGCGGCGATGGACGAGACAGGGCTCTCCCCCGTCCCCGATAAAGCAAAGACACCTAAGCAAGGTGCATTAAATGCACCTTGTCATGTAATGCGAGGGATAACCTCGCATCACTGTACCCTTTCCACCTCCTGTGTGCCACTGTGGCAACCCCTTTCCCTATAAAAGGAGGCCCCAGGCGACCAGGAAGAGGATTCGGCTTTTTGGAGATCTCGATGCCCCATAGCTAGCTCAAGAACACAGATATACAATCCACCAAAGCAGGAGTAGGGTTTTACGCATCCCTGCGGCCCGAACCTGGGTAAAGGAATCACGTGCTATCTGTTTGATCCACTCTTTTCACAACCCCGCGCCACGCAACGTAGTAGGGATTCTTGTGATCCCATATGTGTTGTTTCCCACCGACATCTTTGGCGCGCCAGGTAGGGGGCGCAGTTGTGAGAATCGGCTTTAGCAGTTAGTTCGACGCTTCTTCATCGTCATGGCGCCCAAGAAGAAGACGATGGTGGCGGTTGGCCCATCGAAAGCCGGGCATCCCGTCCCGACGCGGGCGAGCAGCGGACCGGTCGCAGAAAGGACCCGGGGCGTTGTTCGCGAACACCAACACCGTCCCAGCAGCCGGAGTTTGGGAGGCGGCGATGTTCGTGCGCCTGGTAACGGGCCGCACGCCACCAAATCCAAATATGGAGCCGGGCCCTCCGTGGGTGGCGCGGGGACTTCCAGGATCGCTGCCGCCCCGCCCGAGGGCGGCGCGAGGGCCTCCAAGACTCCCACGCTGGTGCCTACGGCGCGCTCCTCTCAAGCGGCGCACGACGAACGGCGTAATCACCCCGAAGACCCCGGGCGTCGCCGCGGGAAGAGCCCCGAGCACCACTCCCGGGATGTAGAAGATCTGCCCTCTCACCCAGGCGCTGGTGAAGATGGCATGCGACCGCGCGGTCGTGATAGAGCTCCTTCTGACATGGTCAGAAGTCGAAGCGCGTCGCGATCCGTGCAGGTTTCGCTGCCACCGACGCCAGCAGAAGCCCTAGCGCACGCGCAGTTGCTCCTCGATTTTCCTCCCACTACGGGGAAACTCGACGAATGGAGAGCCACCATCCGAAGCCTTGTTGCGGTGGCCAACAAAGACGAACCAAGTCCGGCTTAGCCCCCGGGTCGACGCTCCGACGGAGTCCCGTGTACCAGTGGCAGGAAAGCCGGCGGCGCCGCGACCATGATGCACTCGCCTCCTCCTCGCCCGGTACCACGGACGCCTGCCCGTCGCGACATTACGGGCGACGAAATCTCCATAGCGTCGTCGACCCGCGGACCCACTGTGACCAGCGCCAGGTCCTTCGGGATCGGGAACATGAAGATGCTCGAACCACTATCGAGCGCTGGCGCGGAGCACGCCACCAGTCAGACAGGCGAGCGGGGCCTGCTGTGAACCACCCGGCACCGGAGAGCCCTGGAGGCCTGCCTTACGAGGTAGGTTGTCCGACTTTTACCCGTGAGCTACGGCAGTTCCAGTGGCCCACTCACCACACCTTCAAACCTGACGTGGGCGAGAAGTACGGCGGCAAGACCCACCCGTCCGAGTTCCTCAGCATCTACACCATCGCGATGCAGGCTGCTGGAGCCCGCGACGATAAGGTGCTTGCGAATTACTTCCCGTTAGCTCTTAAACCCAATGCCATGTCATGGTTGATGCACTTGCCGGTAGACTCCATTTCCTCCTGGTCGGATTTGTGCCATGAGTTCGTGGGCGCCTTCACTGGCGGTCACCAAGCTCATGGCCAAGCAAGCGACCTGCACGTCATTCCCCAGAAGGGAGGCAAGAGTCTCGGCAAGTATATACAGAGGTTCAGCCGGATACAGTACAACATCCCTGATGTTCATCCTGCCGCCATCATCAGCGCGTTCCATCAGAACGTGCGTAACCGCAAGATGCGCGAAGAGCTGGCAATGAACAAGGTGAAAGATGTGGCAGAACTATATGTTCTTGCTGACAGATGTGCCCGAGCTGAAGAGCGGAGGAAGTACCCCGGCGAAGATGCCGGCGTGGAAACCGACTCCTCAGATGAGGATACTGCCGCCCCGGCGAAGAAAGGCCGGCGCCGCAACAGGAAGCGCAAGGTTAAAGCAGTACTTGCCGTTGAGGGATCTGATGACACCGGCTCCACCAAGAAAACCAAGGCAGGCGACCCCGGCAAGGAAATTGCCGGATGTGTCGCTTGCCGGGCCTTGGCGGCTGCCGAGAAGTCAGGAAACTCCGACAAGCGATACTGCAAGATCCATCGCACCAAAGGCCACGCTCTCCAAGACTGCCGACTGGTTGAGCTCCTCGCTGAGAAGCAGAGGGCTGAATATGAGAGGCGGGACAAGGAGAAGGGCCAAGAAGGTGCTGAAGGGTCCGGCAAGAAGCGTGACGGCCAGGCGGGCCGTCGCGACAAGGATAAGCAACAGGAGAGGCCCGCCCGGGGCCGTGACAGAAAGCCAGAGGACGACGATCATGAAGAGGACGATGAGTCCGGCGACCAAGAGTTTCAGAAAGCTACAGAGGCTATGTGCGTCGACGGCGGCGCCTCACTACATACTTCTCACCGCCGGCTTAAACAGTGGGCGCGAGAGATTACAGCGGCAGAGCCGTCGTTTGATTCCCAAAGGCCGCTGAAGTGGTCCAGCACACCTATCATTTTTAACACCGAGGATCACCCTGATCGCACTACTGCGGTCGGGTGCTTGCCGTTGTTGGTTTCGCCAACAATACGCAACCTCAAGGTGACGAAGATGCTAGTCGATGGCGGGGCCGGTCTGAACTTGATTTCGCCTGCCGTGATCGAGAAACTGCAGATTCCTGATGGAGACCTCGAAGAGACGGGCACGTTTCAGGGGGTCAACCCGGGAAGAAGCCAACCCAAGGGAAAGGTCACGCTGCCCGTGACCTTTGGAAGCGACCTGAACTACAGGACGGAGAGGATCGTGTTTGATGTTGCCAAGATCCCCTTGCCCTACAACGGGATCCTTGGCCGCCCAGCGCTGGCCAAGTTCATGGCGGCGTCACACTATGCCTACAACACCCTGAAGATGCCAGGCCCTATGACGATCATCACCATCCCCTCTGATAAGAAATATGCGCTGATTTGCGCTGATCAACTATACCAGCAAGCAGTTGCAGCAGCTGCCGCCACTAGGGCCCTTGCTCCTGCCGCTGGGAATCCGGGAGGGAAGAAGAAGAAGAAGGCCGGTGAGACCTCGGACACCCACTCCGGCAAGCGCTCCTCTTCGGAGTGTAGCGCTGCCGTCGAGGACGTGCCTGAGAGCTCCACCGGCGGAAACTAGAAGCCCAGGGCCATTCCGCCGGGAACCAAGAAGGTTTCTATCAATGAGGACGGCACGGGAGGAGCTTTCACCATAAGCTCCACCCTTGACGGCAAATAGCAAGACGCGCTCGTCACCTTTCTGCGGGCGAATGTCGATGTGTTTGCCTGGCAAGCTTCCGACATCCCCGGCGTTCCCAGGAAGGTGATTGAGCACCACCTTGCTGTCTGTCCTCATGCGCGGCCCGTTAAACAGAAGGTCAGAAAGCAAGCTTTGGAACGACAAGAGTTTATCACAGAAGAAATCCGAAAACTGGAGGCAGCACGTTTGATAAGAGGAGTACTCCATCCGACGTGGTTGGCCAATCCGGTCGTACTGCGCAAGGCTAATGGGAAGTGGAGGCTGTGTATTGATTACACAGATATCAATAAGGCTTGTCCTAAAGACCCCTTCCCGTTGCCGCGCATCGACCAGATTGTTGACTCCATGGCTGGGTGTGATCTGTTGTCATTCCTCAATGCCTACTCTGTTGGGGAACGTAGTAATTTCAAAAAATTTCCTACACACACGCAAGATCATGGTGATGCATAGCAACGAGAGGGGAGAGTGTTGTCTACGTACCCTCGTAGACCGAAGCGGAAGCGTTGACGCAACATAGAGGAAGTAGTCGTACGTCTTCCCGATCCGACTGATCCAAGCGCCGTTACTCCGGCGCCTCCGAGTTCTTAACACACGTACAGCTCGATGACGTTCCCCGGGCTCCGATCCAGCAAAGCTTCGGGGACGAGTTCCGTCAGCACGACGGTGTGGTGTCGATCTTGATGTATTGCCGACGCAGGGCTTCGCCTAAGCACTGCAACAATATGACCGAGGTGGAATATGGTGGAGGGGGGCACTGCACACGGCTAAGGAACGATCTCGAAGATCAACTTGTGTGTCCTAGGGTGCCCCCTGCCCCCGTATATAAAGGAGGGAGGGGGGAGGCCGGCCGGCCCTTGTGGCGCGCGCCAGGAGGAGGAGTCCTCCTCCTAGTAGGAGTAGGACTCCCCTCTTTCCTACTCCTACTAGGAGGGGGAAAGGAAGGGGGAGAGGGAGAGGGAAAGGGGGGCGCCGCCCCCCCTCTCCTAGTCCAATTCGGACCAGAGGGGGAGGGGGCGCGCGGCCCACCCTGGCCGCCCCTCTCTCTCTCCACTAAGGCCCATGTGGCCCAATACTTCTCCGGGGGGGGGGGTGTTCCGGTAACCCTCCGGCACTCCGGTTTTCTCCGAAACCACTCGGAACCATTCCGATGTCCGAATATAGTCGTCCAATATATCAATCTTTACGTCTCGACCATTTCGAGACTCCTCGTCATGTCCGTGATCTCATCCGGGACTCCGAACTAACTTCGGTACATCAAAATGCATAAACTCATAATAACTGTCATCGTAACCTTAAGCGTGCGGACCCTACGGTTCGTGAACAGTGTAGACATGACTGAGACAAATCTCTGGTCAATAACCAACAGCGGACCTGGATGCCCATATTGGCTCCTTAACATTCTACGAAGATCTTTATCGGTCAGACCGCATAACAACATACGTTGTTCCCTTTGTCATCGGTATGTTACTTGCCCGAGATTCGATCGTCGGTATCCAATACCTAGTTCAATCTCGTTACCGGCAAGTCTCTTTACTCGTTCCGTAGTACATCATCTCGCAACTAACTCATTAGTTGCAATGCTTGCAAGGCTTAAGTGATGTGCATTACCGAGAGGGCCCAGAGATACCTCTCCGACAATCGGAGTGACAAATCCTAATCTCGAAATACGCCAACCCAACATCTACCTTTGGAGACACCTGTAGAGCTCCTTTATAATCACCCAGTTACGTTGTGACGTTTGGTAGCACACAAAGTGTTCCTCCGGCAAACGGGAGTTGCATAATCTCATAGTCATAGGAACATGTATAAGTCATGAAGAAAGCAATAGCAACATACTAAACGATCGGGTGCTAAGCTAATGGAATGGGCCATGTCAATCAGATCATTCAACTCATGATGTGACCTCGTTAATCAAATAACAACTCTTTGTTCATGGTTAGGAAACATAACCATCTTTGATTAACGAGCTAGTCAAGTAGAGGCATACTAGTGACACTCTGTTTGTCTATGTATTCACACATTTATTATGTTTCCGGTTAGTACAATTCTAGCATGAATAATAAACATTTATCATGAAATAAGGAAATAAATAATAACTTTATTATTGCCTCTAGGGCATATTTCCTTCATACTCCGGCTACCACCAGATTTTCATGACGAGAGAAGACGAAGAGAAAACAACATTCATCACCCCATGTGGTACGTATTGTTTCATATGGATGCCTTTCGGATTGAAGAGTGCTGGTTCGACGTTTGCGAGGGCGGTACAGATTGGTTTTGAACCCCAGCTCCATATAAATATGGAAGCTTATATGGATGACATAGTGGTCAAAACCAAGAACAGGGCAACCCTCATCGCACATCTGCAAGAAACATTTGCAAACCTGCGCAAGATCAACCTCAAGCTGAACCCCGAGAAGTGCGTCTTCAGTGTCCCGTCCGGCAAGCTTCTCGGGTTCTTTGTGTCACAGCGTGGGATAGAGGCCAATCCGGACAAGATCAAAGCTATAGAGCAGATTGAAGCACCCAAGTGAATCAAGGATGTGCGTCGGCTTGCTGGTTGTGTCGCCGCCATGGGCAGGTTCATTTCCAAGTCTGCCGAGCGTGCCCTCCCCTTTTTCAAGATCCTGAAAAAGGCGGGCCCGGTGGAGTGGACACCAGAAGCTGAAGCAGCACTGCAAGATTTGAAGAAGTACCTCTCCTCCGCACCAACACTAGTTGCACCCAGGCCCCAGGAGCCGTTGCTGCTATACCTGGCGGCAACAAACCAGGTGGTCAGCGCCGCACTAGTGGCGCAGAGAGAGGTTGACGGCGAGGTAATGGCAGCAACAGAGCCCGACACCACTAATGCATAGACGACACAGCCAGTTGAAGGGTTGCCGAGGAAGAAAATGATGCAGCACTCGGTCTACTTTGTTAGTTCCCTCCTGCAGGGGGCTAGAACAAGGTACTCCGGCGTGCAGAAACTGCTCTTCGGCCTTCTTATGGCCTCGAGGAAGCTGCATCATTACTTCCAGGCACACGAGATCACTATCGTCACTCGCCTCCCTTTGCAACGGATATTGCACAATCCGGATGCAACGGGAAGGATTGTGGAATGCGCACTGGAGCTGTCTAGCTTTGGCCTCAAGCTTGAAAGCACTTCGACGATTCAGAGCCGAGTCCTGGTGGAGTTCATTGCAGAATGGACCGCAACGCCTGACGAAGGAGCCCAAGAGACTGCTCTCCCCGGCAAGGAGGCAAGTTGCGATTGGATCATGTACTTTGGTGGAGCTTTCTCCTTACAAGGCGCCGGGGCTGGCGTACTGCTAGTCACGCCCACCGTAGAGCACCTCAAGTACGTGGTCCAGATGCACTTCCCGAGGGAGGCGTCAACCAACAACACGGCAGAGTACGAGGGGCTGGTTGCCGGTCTCAGGATCGCGGCGGACCTCGGAATCAAGAAACTCATCGTCAGGGGTGACTCGCAGCTTATCGTCAAGCAAGTCAACAAGGATTACCAGAGCCCATTGATGAAGGCCTACGTTGATGAAGTGAGAAAGCTGGAAGAGCGCTTCGACGGTATACAGGCTGAACACGTTCCCCGAGCGGAGAACGACATTGCCGATTACCTGTTAAAGCACGCTACCCTCAAGCTACCTGTGGAACCAGGTACCTTTGTGCTTCAGCTAACTCAGCCATCCGTTGATCCATCAACAGAGCAGAACAAGAGGAGGAAATCAGGGCCCGGCAAGTACTTTCCTGCCGAGCTCCCCGGAGCCACCGACAAGGATGTTGCCGGGAACACTGAGCCCGCCACGGGACGGCTGGCTCTGGCGGAGCGTCAAGCTCTTGCCGTCGAGACAACCGCTCCTCTGGCGGAGGAAATGCCTTTAGTCCTCGCCGTCGAGCCCCAGGCTCCAGCGTGGGCGCAGCATACCGTCCGATTCATCCAAACGGGGGAACTTCCTGAGGAGCAGGAAGAAGCAGAAAAAGTAGCCCGTCGCTCTGCCATGTACCAGTTCGTCGATGACGTCCTGTACAGGAAGAGGCCGAACGGTGTGAAATTGAAGTGTATCCCTCGAGAGGAAGGACTGGAGCTGTTGGCGGAGATACACGGAGGCATATGTGGATCCCACATTGGGTCAAGGGCCCTTGCCGGCAAGGCATTTTGGCAAGGCTTCTTCTGGCCCACTGCCCTCCAGGATGCAACGATGCTAGTCACCAAGTGTGAAGCATGTCAGTTCCATTCGAAGAAGCTTCATCAGCTAGCTCAAGCCCTTCAAACCATTCCTCTCTCCTGGCCCTTCTCGGTCTGCGGGCTCGACATACTGGGCCCTTTCCCCCGCGCTGTTGGGGGCTTTGAGTACTTGTACGTTGCAATTGACAAGTTCACAAAGTGGCCGGAGGTGGAGGCAGTGAGGAAGGTCACAACTCAGTCAGCCGTCAAGTTCTTCAAGGGACTAGTGTGCCGTTTTGGCGTGCCCAACAGGGTCATCACCGACAATGGCACACAGTTCACAAGCCGCACCTTCATGCAATATTTCCAAGACCTCGGCAGCAAAGTCTGTTTCGCTTCCGTTGCTCACCCACGGAGCAATGGTCAAGCTGAGAGGGCAAATGCTAAAGTACTGCAAGGACTACGGACCAAGACCTTTGACAGGCTGCACAAGAGCGGAAGGCGCTAGATTGATGAGTTGCCGGCGGTTCTTTGGTCGATTAGGACGACGCCAAATTGAGCCACCGGCCAGACACTCTTTGCCCTGGTATACGGGGCAGAAGCAGTTCTTCCCACTGAACTCATATACGGGTCACCTCGAGTGCTCGCTTATGATGAGCTTGAGCAAGAGCAACTGTGGCAAGATGACGCAATGCTCCTTGAGGAAGATCGTCTTCGGGTGGCTGTGAGAGCAGCACGCTACCAGCAAGCCTTGCGCCGCTACCATAGCCTCAAGGTCCATGCCCGAAGCCTTGAGGAAGGCGACCTTGTTCTTCAGTGCGTTCAATCGGCCAAGAATTCCAGCAAGTTGACGCCAAAGTGGGAAGGCCCTTATCGGGTAATACGAGTCACCAGGCCCAGCGCAGTCCGCCTGGAGACCGAAGATGCCGTTCCGGTGAGTAACTCCTGGAACATTGAGCATCTTCGCAAGTTTTACCCGTAAGGCGCGGCTTGCCGAGCCCCCCGGCAAGCCACCTTTTGTACAAGCATTGCCGATGATGCATGTAACCCTTTGTACAAAGCCAGGCGCAGACCCTGAGCATAAATAAGTGAAGCGCTGGCGCCCCAAGTTATAGCATGCATGCTAGGTCAAGTCTCGTCCTTGGTTAGGGTTGATAGTGCTTTGCAGCGACTAACCCCTAGCTTAGAGGTCGAGTGTGCGTCTCTTTGCCGTTCTTTTGTCTTCATTGGTTCGCAGGACCCATAGAAATCCTTGCCGGATCACTTGAGGACGAAAAGGAGAAGAGGGACAGATCAACATCTAGACCCCGGCAAGCCAGTACTGCCGGGGGCTCCAAGAGCAGAGATTCACCCACAGCAAACTAGAGTTGCCAAGGGTTATAGCTTCAGATAAGTTCTTCATCCCTTATCATGCATTCTTTTATTGACTGAGGTATGTGAAACCTCGTTTCCTCCTAAAGCTACCGTGCTCCCCTAGCTCTAGGCCCTAGGGCCCGTCCCTGGGGCCAGGTTTGGTCGTAGTCGCGGCAGCGAAAGGATGAAACGAGGAGCCTGAACCCGCCTCAGCCCTGCCTCCGCCGAAAGCGTGAGAAAGGTCGAGCGACGTGGGGAGACGACAAGGCCTGCTGCCGGGCAAGGAAATGTTTATCTTAAAGATATCAAGGATTTACTCCTTGACGTTGGTTCTACCCGCAAACAAATGAACCGGCAAGCATCCCTTTTTCATTAAAAACATTCCACTCAGGTACAGTCCATAGGGAATGAAAAACATGAATGATGGGATTACAAGTTTTAAATTCAGCTAAGGCCCGAAGGCTTACAAACTAAAAAGAGATGAGGTGCCCGTAACCCCTTTCTTGTCCCTCTCCTTAGGAGGTAGGTCAAGGAGGCGAAAAGGGCAAAAGGGGCGGCTAGACGATCTACGGGTGGCAGAAGACACCAAGAGAACATCTCGGTGGTCGTCCGAAGGCTGGATGGTGATGGCAGCGCCGGAGGCAGAGCTCGAAGACGAGGCGGCAAGACGTCAGCACGCATTGAAGGCGTCGGTGCCCGCGTATTCCGAGTTGACGGCCTTGCCGCCCGCCCTCTTCCTCTTCCGCAGCCTCCCAACGCCAGCCACCCAAGGAGACGACCCCGAGGAGTTCAGGGAGCCGGCGACACGGATGATGGGGTCGCCGGTGCCGCACGAGGCGGCGCCCGACACCTAGTCGGACCCGTCATCCTGCCGCCTGCTACCCTCGTCGTCGCTGTCGCTGTCGTCCTCGTCACTCCCGCTCGAGGAGGAGTCTTCGTTATCAGAAGAGCTCTCCACGCAGCACCTTGCGCGGGTCCCGAAGCATCCGAAGACCTTGACGGAGAGGAGGCCGCCCTCCATCAGCTTGAAAAGGAGAGTGAGACCCTCCGTCAAGCGGTGGATACGGGCGAACTACTTCCACCCCCGATGAAGATACATCACGTGAGGGGCTGGGAAGTCAACGCGAACCCGCGTGCCGCTGATCCCACAACCCCTCATGTGCAGCCGTAATGACTCCGGCGGATCCAGCTCCATCTCCCGCGCGAATGGAGTCGGGAGACGAAGGCGACGGCGAGGCGGCCGACGCAGCCTGACAAAGAACTCGCAAGGGTCGTCCCCAACGTGGCCCTCCATGGGGGGAGGAACTGCTGGCGGAGGCGAAGCCGGCGCGCCGCCCCGTCCTCCTCTTCCCCGAGCACCACGGCCTCACCCTCTCCCCCTTCCCCTCGCGGCTGGCTCTGCCACCGCAGGTGCAGGAGGAGGAGGGACGCGTTGTCGAGCAGCGACCCTCGTCGCCACCGTCGAAGGACCAGGATTCCCTATCTCCATAGCCGATAGAAGGGGGAGCAGAAGCTGAAGGAAGGAGGAGATGAAAGAATGCGGGACGCCATCCCCCCTCCCGCTCTTTATAAAGGAATGGGGTGGGGGCTCGGCCGCCCCGCTCAACCAATCAAGACGCGGAAGGCACAGGGAACTGGGACCGACCCGCCGCCCCGGCCCGCGGCGGCCCGGTTTCCTGCTCCACCGATCGCCACCCCAAGCGCATGAAAGCCACGTGGCGGGCGTGCAGGACCGAGGCGACGGGTGAGGCGACCTCTCCCCACCCCGTGATCGTGGGGAGTGGATGCCTTGAAGACTGCGCCTCGACCCCGTTCAGTAAATGGGCCGCGCCTCCACGCCTCCCTCCATTTATGGGGACGGCGCGAACCGCCCCCTTTACTGCGACGTGACGCATGCGCGCAGGCCTCAGCCCCATGCATGCCGCCCACGTCACACACGCCTCTCCCACACCACGCCACGCGCGGGAAGCGTGGGAGGCGCAGCGCACGAAAGAACTTACCGCGGTAAAAACCGCCCCGCCTGCCCGCGCACCGTTTTTGGGCCTAGCCCAACAACGTGTTGCGCTTATGTGTGGCCCAGGCCCGGGGGCTCCTGTCGGTGTACAAAGGGGGGTACACTTTTTGTACCCCTATAACTGTGCATGGGCAGTCTGAGCCACGGATGCCGCCACACCGAGCGCGGCAAGGGAGGTAAGCCAAGGTAAGGCCGAAGCTGAAGAGAAGCGGAACGATGCCAAGACCAAGACCACAAAGAGCAAAAGGGATAGAGCAGACCCCCCGGCAAGATCCTTGCCGGGGGGCAGCTTTGGCTGACCCGGCAAGACCCTTGCCATGGCACCTCGCCCCACACCTACGGAGCAGGTCACCCTTGAGTCCACTACCCCCACGGGGCAGGAATTCGGGAGGCATCCCCGTGGTGGAATGCAGATCTTTGTGAAGACATTCAAGATAAGACGCACACTCTAGAAGATGATGATCCTTGGCGGGATCCCAGCCAAGGAGGACCACAAGGCCCCTGGCAAGAGCCTTGCCGGGGATGAGCCTTGCCGGGGATGACAGCAGGCGCCACGGCAAGACCCTTGCCGGGACCCCGGCAAGACCCTTGCCGGGGCCGCGGCAAGGCCCTTGTCATGAACGCCCGTGGGGCCACCATCAGGCCCACGCCAGTCGCACCTCCACCACCGCTCGCATGTAGCTGCCGACCAAACCAACTGGGCAGGCACCTGCATGGCGGCGTGCAGATATTCGCGGAGACCCACCGCTGCGCCACCTCAGCTGCCTGCCTGCCTACATGGCATCGCAGGCACCGCTGGCCAGGGCGCGTGTCGACGAGAGGGAGCGGCGACGGACGAGACAGGTCTCTCCCCCGTCCCCGATAAAGCAAATACACCTAAGCAAGGCGCATTAAATGCACCTTGTCATGTAATGCGAGGGATAACCTCGCATCACTGTACCCTTTCCACCTCCTGTGTGCCACTGTGGCAACCCCTTTCCCTATAAAAGGAGGCCCCAGGCGACCAGGAAGAGGATTCGGCTTTTTGGAGCTCTCGACGCCCCATAGCTAGCTCAAGAACACAGATATACAATCCACCAAAGCAGGAGTAGGGTTTTACGCATCCCTGTGGCCCGAACCTAGGTAAAGGAATCGCGTGCTATCTGTTTGATCCACTCTTTTCACATCCCCACGCCCCGCAACCATAGTAGGGATTCTTGTGATCCCATAGGTGTCGTTTCCCACCGACACCTTGGCAACCGCCAAGCTTGGGGGAGATGCCCCGGTATAGTATCACCACCACATCTCTATCTTTACCGTTTTTCTTAGTTCGATCCTATTAGTAGTATCTTGATCTAGTAGAATAAAGTTTTGGTATGATTTAGTTTTGAGTTTTGCTTAATGATCCCTCTTTGTAATCAAGTCCGTGAGCTATATAATAAATATTAGTGTTGAGTTAAGGGCTTGATTATTTTGCCATGATCTTGAGGGAATAAAAGAAAAAGAAAAAGAATAAAAAGAAACAAAGAGATCATATTGATCTTATGGAAAGTAATGACTTCACATAGAAAGAGTATGATGATTGAAAATTGTTGGGAGTTGACAAATTTAGTTTTGGTCATCGTTGCAAAATAGGAAGTAATAAGGAAAGAGAGGTTTCACATATAAATGTACTATCTTGGACATCTTTTATGATTGGGAGCACTCATTAAAATATGACATGCTAAAGAGTTGATGTTGGACAAGGAAGACAACGAAATGGGTTATGTTTTCTTATATTTGAGATAAAGTATATCGTCATGGATCATCCAACATGTTGAGCTTGCCTTTCCCCCTCATGCTAGCCAAATTCTTTGCACCAAGTAGAGATACTACTTGTGCTTCCAAATACCCTTAAACCAGTTTTGCCATGAGAGTCCACCATATCTACCTATGGATTGAGTAAGATCCTTCAAGTAAGTTGTCATCGGTGCAAGCAATAAAAATTGCTATCTAAATATGTATGATTGGTTGGTGTGGAGGAAATAAGCTTTATACGATCTTGTGATGTGGAAGAAATAAAAGCGACATACTGCATAATAAAGGTTCATATCACAAGTGGCAATATAAAGTGATGTTCTTTCGCATTAAGATTTTGTGCATCCAACCCTGAAAGCGCATGGCAACCTCTGCTTCCCTCTGCGAAGGGCCTATCTTTTAATATTATCTTCTTCCTTATGCAAGAGTCATGGTGATCTTCACCTTTACTTTTTACATTTTATCCTTTGGCAAGCACATGATGTTGGAAAGATCCTGATATATATATCTAATTGGATGTAGGTTAGCATGAATTATTATTGTTGACATTACCCTTGAGGTAAAAGGTTGGGAGGCGAAACTATAAGCCCCTATCTTTCTCTGTGTCCGATTAAAACTCCGTAATCACAAGTATTGTGTGAGTGTTAGCAATTATGAAAGACTAAATGATAGTTGAGTATGTGGACTTGCTAGAAAGCTCTGACATAGACTTTTTCTGATGTTATGATAAATTGCAATTGCTTCAATGACTGAGATTATAGTTTGTTGATTTTCAATAAAGTTTCTGATTCATACTTTGCATTGTGAATAGATTATTACTTGAGCATAAGAAATCATATGACAATATCCATATATGTTGCTGTTATGAGAATAATCATGATGCCCTCATGTCCGTATTTTGTTTTATCGACACCTCTAGCTCTAAACATGTGGACATATTTATCGTTATCGGCTTCCGCTTGAGGACAAGCGAGGTCTAAGCTTGGGGGAGTTGATACGTCCATTTTGCATCATGCTTTTTTATCAATATTTATTGCATTATGGGCTGTTATTACACATTATGTCACAATACTTATGCCTATTCTCTCTTATTTTACAAGGTTTACATAAGGAGGGAGAATGCCGACAGCTGGAATTCTGGGCTGGAAAAGGAGCAAATATTAGAGACCTATTCTGCACAACTCCAAAAGTCCTGAAACTCCATGAAAGTTATTTTTGGAAATAATAAAAAATACTGGAAGAAGAATCTGCGTCAGGGGGGCCTCCACCAATCCACGAGGGTGGGGGCGCGCCCTACCCCCTGGGCGAGCCCCTGCCTCGCGGGCCCCCTGTTGGCCCTCCAGTGGCCATCTTCTGCTATATGAAGTCTTTCGTCCAAAGAAAAATCATAAGCAAGCTTTCGGGACAAGACTCCGCCGCCACGAGGCGGAACCTTGGCGGAACCAATCTAGGGCTCCGGCAGAGCTATTCTGCCGGGACACTTCCCTCCGAGAGGGGGAAATCATCGCCATCATCATCACCAACACTCGTATCATCGGGAGGGGGCAAATCTCCATCAACATCTTCACCAGCACCATTTCCTCTCAAACCCTAGTTCATATCTTGTATCCACTTCTTGTCTCTAAGTCTGAGATTGGTACCTGTAGGTTGCTAGTAGTGTTGATTACTCCTTGTAGTTGATGCTAGTTGGTTTATTTGGTGGAAGATCATATGTTCAGATCTTTTATGCATATTAACACTCCTCTGATTATGAACATGAATATGCTTTGTGAGTAGTTACGTTTGTTCCTGAGGACATGGGAGAAGTCTTGCTATAAGTAGTCATGTGAATTTGGTATTCGTTCGATATTTTGATGAGATGTATGTTGTCATCCCTCTAGTGGTGTCATGTGAACGTCGACTACATGACACTTCACCATTGTTTGGGCCTAGAGGGAGGCATTGGGAAGTAATAAGTATATGATGGGTTGCTAGAGTGACAGAATCTTAAACCCTAGTTTAAGCGTTGCTTCGTAAGGGGCTGATTTGGATCCATATGTTTCATGCTATGGTTAGGTTTACCTTAATACTTCTGTTGTAGTTGCGGATGCTTGCAATGGGGGTTAATCATAAGTGGGATGCTTGTCCAAGTAAGGACAGTAACCAAGCACCGGTCCACCCACATATCAAATTATCAAAGTACCGAACGCGAATCATATAAACGTGATGAAAACTAGCTTGACGATAATTCCCATGTGTCCTCGGGGGCGCTTTCCTTCATATAAGAGTTTGTTCAGGCTTGTCCTTTGCTACAAAAAGGATTGGGCCATCTTGCTGCACCTTATTTACTTTTATTACTTGCTATTCGTTACAAATTATCTTATCACAAAACTATCTGTTACCGATAATTTCAGTGCTTGCAGAGAATACCTTGCTGAAAACCGCTTATCATTTCCTTCTGCTCCTCGTTGGGTTCGACACTCTTACTTATCGAAAGGACTACGATAGATCCCTATACTTGTGGGTCATCATCTAGGTTTACATAAGGTCGGTTTACAGAGAAAGGAATCTTCATATTTGGTCGCCAAGCTTGCCTTTAACGCCAAAGGAGAGTCCCATCCGGACACGGGTAGAGCCTTCGGCCTTTGTATCTTCACAACCCATCAGTCTGGCCCATGTCTAATAGGTCGGACGCCCGAGGACCCCTTAGTCCAGGACTCCCTCAGTAGCCCCTGAACTAGGCTTCAATGACGAGGTGTCCGGCGCGCAGATTGTCCTCGGCATTGCAAGGTGGGTTCCTCCAATGACTTCAAAGCGATGCATTCAGCTTTCCATTTAATGTTGTACCCCTCGGCTTCCGCGCCTTCCTGACTTTAGCTTCCACGTGTCGAGTGAATACAAGAGGTCGGGGTATTTATACACATACCACCCTAACCGTACCAGAAAGGTGCCTATTTAAAGAGAATAGACCCCATATCCACTCCAAACCCGGCCAGACTTCAAAGATTCTATGCCTAGCGCCGAACTATTCGTTCGTCTCCTTCTTCCTATTGTTTTCTTTACTTTTTCTTCTCTTTTAGTTCTTCTTTTTCCTTTTTCTAAGCTTTAGAGCTTTTGCACGGCTAAACCGTGCACCTGTGATGTACACATCCTTGAGCATGTACGTCCACTATACCTGGGGGCTTCCCGGACAGAAGCTTATTCTTATTTTCCGAGCATCAAGCTCATCACGTATGCATTTTTCCCCATATGTACCTTTTCTCCGCCATTATATGCATCGATATGACTTAAGTTTTGGCCAAGATGGGTTGCCTGGCTCCTACGCTTATGCCCTACATTCCCGTTAGTTCGGCTAGGGCACAAAGGGAGCACCTCTGCGATTGTTACTGCCAGGTCATCCGGATGTGTACCTCAGAATGGGTGAAGCCAAAAGCTAGCGTTCTTAAGAGAATATTCGGTCGACGGACTAAAGATGTTACACATCCCTTCCATTATGAACCCCCAGATGGTTACCTATACTGTGTTGTTACCAAATCACAGTTCGGACTTGCATTTTCACACATGCACACCCAGGGAAAGGAACCCTTAACGGAACTATTCTCTCTGGAAGATGTTTCTTATGATCATGATGTAATATAACATAACTAGCCGAATACAAATTGTCTGTTCAAGCAACTATGACCCCAACGCCTGGTTTCCATGCATACCCCGGTCTATTTTGCCGCTCAGGTATTCGGAAACACTCTGCACCCTCGGGTCCAGACGTCGAAGCGAAAAGGTCTGCCATGACAATCGTTTTTACAATTCAGCTAGAGTCACATATGTCAAGGAAAGTACATAGTCACTAGGACTCAAAAATTTCCTCCTCTATGCCGTCCAGCAAGCGGTCTAACTTACAATCCTGCTGGGAATACCTGGCGTCTACTTCTACTTGGTCATATACCAAATTAACGGGAACTTCTTTTTCATCTGACCCTAGAGGTCCGACCCGAGCCATATGATTCGGATCAAGCTTGGTATACCGTGTTTTCACCATGGCCCAGGCTTCTCGCGCACCTTCCCGACATGCCGATATCTTCCACAGTCGAAAGTGCCACCGCACTCCCTTGAATAGCTGTATAAGCTCCTCCATCTTTCCAGGAAGGGAGGCGGATGGCCATAAAGCCTTGGCAACACTTTGCATCGCCTGCCGAGCTTGCTCGTGCACCTGCGACAGCTCTTGCAGCAGATCACTCGAAGATCCGGACATTTCCTCTTCGAGACGACCGGTCAGCATACCTGCAGACATAACTCTATCAGTCCCTTCTATCTCCGCATTATTCGAAGGTAAGTTTGACCACATACTGAATATGCCGCCTCGCAGCCTTTTATTCTCCTTTACGGAGTCCGCCAGCTGGGCCCATACATCCTTCATTTCCTCACCCAGCTGGGTATTCGAATCCTGGAGCTTGTTTTTCTCCATCACGACTTTTGTTAGCACACGCTCGCCTGCGGCTAGGAGTTTTTTGGCTTCCCGTTCTTCGCTTTGAGCGGCTTTCAGTTGCTCTTGTAGTTGATCTAATGATCCTATTAAGAGGTGAGCAACCGTGTTAGCATTATTGGTACCATTATGTTTTCTCGATGGAGGGAAACATTACCAGGAGATGCCTTCTTGGATTTCTCCAGTTCGGCATTGGCAGCAGTTAGCTGGGTCCCATACTTTTCTAGTTCCTGAGATAACAGGCTATTCTTCTCCGTAAGCACCTGGTTGTACAATGATCCTTAAATCAGTTGTATCAACTGCCTTAAGTCTCGGGGGCCACTGGTGTATGATTATTAAATCTACGCTTACCCGCATATCTTTCAGATGCTGGTCTGTGGCTCTTACAAGCCCATCCCGGGCAGCTCGGATGTACGCATCAGCCGAGCTGAAGGCATCAAATGCCTCCTTTGAAAAGTCGAGGTCACAAAGAATGGCCCTCCAACGACGATGATTCATAGCGCTCTCCACTTCAGAGTTCGTGATGGACATATCGTCCGAATCCTCTGTGGAAGGACGGTTCGGCGCGACCCTCGTATCAGCCCCTGTCCTTTGGGCAGGGTCCGGAACCTGACTAGTGGAGGCACGTCTGGCCGGATCCCTGGACATAGTCCGGCGGATACTTTTCTTGATAGAATGCGAAGAATGGCATCACAATTTGATGTGGCGATCAGAAGGTGTATTCTTAAGCCTTACCTCTTTGACGAGGGCTCTGTCGTATTATCATGTGCCTTCCTCTTTGAAGATGTGCTCGGCGCGGGTGCCGCTCTCCTCGGAGACGCTTCTGGCGCACGTCGTGATGTCGAGCGCCTCCCCTTTGGAACACGGCATAGTGTGGTGGGTGAGGCATAGTAAGGGAACTCTTTCGAAGAAAGTGCCTTTTAAATTACTTACATGCAAATCAGGAAGGAGGCCGGTGTAATCGGCGATGATAGGTACTTCCGTGCCATCGTAGCTCGCCTGATAGAATATTCCATCCTCAAGCTCTACAAATATGTCTGGATCTTCTTCAAACCCGGGGTCAAGATCCCGGTTGTGACCCTCCAGCTAGGGGGCGGGGTTATGGATCCCCTCGACAGCCTTTCGCCATTCCTGTTATGAGTGGATAGGATATTGTCCGTCAAAAATAATTCAGGGAGAGGAGTAAAATGGTGGGGTCAAAGCTTACCCAGCTAGGGGGATTATACATGGAAAATCCGTCTCGATGTTGGAGACGGGTGAACTCCCCCTTCTCCCATTTATACAGTTTGGCCAGTATTTTGGCCAGAGCGGCGGGGGTCTTTGGGCCCTTCTGACCACAGCGTGAGGCGTCGCCTTCCCCATTATAGTGCCATATGGGAAGCCCTCTGTATTGGAGTGGTTGGACCCCCCGCACTATGGAGATCGCCATTACCTCGACTATTGACAATCCGGACTGGGCGAGCATCTTAATCTTGCCCAGCAACTGACTGACCTCTGTGCTATCCTCTTCCTCGAGGCTCCGAGGATGCCAGCTATGGCGTTTCTTCAATGGAGCACTTGAAAATTCGGGGAGACCCATTCAGAATGGGTCGGGGAGAGCGACGTCGTCAATATAAAACCATTCGGAAGGCCACTCCTCGGAAGCCTTCTTCGGCATGCCGGACAGGTATCCGGTTCCGGCGACACGCCACACTTCGGCTCCCCCCACTTCGAATATTGACCCTCCTTGATTACGAGGGACGAGGCAGAACGGTCTTCTCCATAAATCGAAATGGGCCTCACAGCCTAGGAATAGCTCGCATAGAGCGATATAACCCGCAATATGCAGGATGGAGGCGGGAGTGAGACTGTGCAGCTGGAGGCCATAATACTGCATCAGTCCTCGGAGGAAGGGATGGATTGGAAATCCGAAACCTCTTAACAAGAAGGGAACGAAGCATACTTGTTCCCCCTAGACGGATTGGGGAAGTTCTCCGCCTGAACCCCGCCATTGAAGGACGTCAGCCCTGCTCGTACGCGGACTAAATAAAGAAAGCCCTATTTTTGTAGCTTCACCAGCTGACTGTGAGATACGAAACATCTCTCCCAATCACCCTTTTCGGAGCTGTGGGGACGAGAAGAAGAGTTGGGAACGCTAGCCATGTTGGGGTGGTTCTGCTCCGCAAGCTCTGAGGATTCTTTCCGTGAGGTTTGGAGTGGATCTGGGATCTATTCTCTTTAAATAGGCACCTTTCTGGTACGGTTAGGTTGGTATGTGTAAAACTACCGCAACCTCTTGTATTCACTTAACACGTGGAAGCTAAAGTCAGGAAGGCGCGGAAGCCGAGGGGTACGACATTAAATGGAAAGCCGAATACATCACTTTGAAGTCATTAAATGGAAGACTATCTGCACAATGGACACCTCGTCATTGAAGTCTGGTTTGGGGGCTACTGAGGGAGTCCTGGACTAAGGGGTCCTTGAGCGTCCGACCTATTAGATATGGGCCGGACTGATGGGCTGTGAAGATATAAAGGCCGAAGACTCTACCCGTGTCCGGATGGGACTCTCCTTGGCGTGGAAGGCAAGCTTGGCGACTACATATGAAGATTCCTTTCTCTGTAACCGACCTTATGTAATCCTAGATCCCTCCGGTGTCTATATAAGTGATACGTCTCCAACGTATCTATAATTTTGATTGCTTCATGCTATATTATATTCTGTTTTGGATGATTAATGGGCTTTGTTATACACTTTTATATTATTTTTGGGACTAACCTATTAACCAGAGGCCTAGCCCAAATTGTTGTTTTTTGCCTATTTCAGAGTTTCGCAGAAAAAGAATAGTCCAAATGGAATTAAACCTTCGATAATGTGATTTTTGGAACACACGTGATCCAGAGGACTTGGACCCTACGTCAAGAAAGCAACCAGGAGAGCAGGAGGCAGGGGGCGCGCCTACCCCCCTGGGCGCGCCCTTCACCCTCGTGGGGCCCACGTTGCTCCACCGACGTACTTCTTCCTCCTATATATACCAACGTACCCCCAAACCAACAGAGGCATCCACGAAAACCTAATTCCACCGCCGCAACCTTCTGTACCCGTGAGATCCCATCTTGGGGCCTTTTTCAGCGTCCTGCCGAAGGGGGCATTGATCACGGAGGGCTTCTACATCAACACCATAGCCTCTCCGATGATGTGTGAGTAGTTTACCTCAGACCTTCGGGTCCATAGTTATTAGCTAGATGGCTTCTTCTCTCTCTTTGGATCTCAATACAAAGTTCTCCACAATTCTCGTGGAGATCTATTCGATGTAATCTTCTTTTGCACTGTGTTTGTTGAGACCGATGAATTGTGGGTTTATGATCAAGTTTATCTATGAACAATATTTGAATCTTCTCTGAATTCTTTTATGTATGATTGGTTATCTTTTCAAGTCTCCTCGAATTATCAGTTTGGTTTGGCCTACTTGATTGATCTTCCTTGCAATGGGAGAAGAGCTTAGCTCTGGGTTCAATCTTGCGGTGTCCTTTCCTAGTGACAGCAGGGGCAGCAAGGCACGTATTGTATTGTTGCCATCGAGGATAACAAGATGTGGTTTATATCATATTGCATGAGTTTATCCCTCTACATCATGTCATCTTACTTAAAGCGTTACTCTGTTCTTATGAACTTAATACTCTAGATGCATGCTGGATAGCGGTCGATGTGTGGAGTAATAGTAGTAGATGCAGGTAGGAGTCAGTCTACTTGTGACGGACATGATGCCTATATACATGATCATACCTAGATATTCTCATAACTATGCTCAATTCTATCAATTGCTCAACAGTAATTTCTTCACCCACCGTAATACTTATGCTCTTCAGAGAAGCCACTAGTGAAACCTATGGCCCCCGGGTCTATCTTCATCATATTAATCTTCCAACACTTAGTTATTTCCTTTGCCATTTACTTTGATTTTATTTTACTTTGCATCTTTATCACAAAAATGCCAAAAATATTATCCTATCATATCTATCAGATCTCACTCTCGTAAGTGACCGTGAAGGGATTGACAACCCCTTATCGCGTTGGTTGCGAGGATTTATTTGTTTTGTGTAGGTGCGAGGGGCAAGCTTGGCGACTACATATGCAGATTCCTTTCTCTGTAACCGACGTTATCTAACCCTAGATCCCTCCGGTGTCTATATAAGTGATACGTCTCCAACGTATCTATAATTTTTTTATTGCTCCATGCTATATTATCTTCTGTTTTGGAAATTATTGGGCTTTATTATACACTTTTATATTATTTTTGGGACTAACCTATTAACCGGAGGCCCAACCCAGAATTGTTGTTTTTTTGCCTATTTCAGAGTTTCGCAGAAAAAGAATATCAAACGGAGTCCAAACGGAATGAAACCTTCGGGAACGTGATTTTTGGAACGAACATCATCCAGGAGACTTGGACCTTACGTCAAGGAAGCTTCCAGAAAGCCATGAGGTAGGGGCAAGCCTACCCCCCCCAGGCACGCCCTCCACCCTCGTGGGCCCCACGTTGCTCCACCGACGTACTCCTTCCTCCTTTATATACCTGCGTACCCTCAAACGATCAGATACGGAGCTAAAAACCTAATTCCACTACCGCAACCTTCTGTACCCACGAGATCTCATCTTGGGGCCTATTCCGAAGCTCCGACGGAGGGGGCATCGATCACGGAGGGCTTCTACATCAACACCATAGCCTCTCCTATGATGTCTGAGTAGTTTACCTCAGACCTTCGGGTCCATAGTTATTAGCTAGATGGCTTCTTCTCTCTTTCTGGATCTCAATACAATGTTCTCCCCCTCTCTTGTGGAGATCTATTCGATGTAATCTTCTTTTGCTGTGTGTTTGTTGAGACCGATGAATTGTGGGTTTATGATCAAGTTTATCTATGAACAATGTTTTAATCTTCTGAATTCTTTTATGTATGATTGGTTATCTTTGCAAGTCTCTTCGAATTATTAGTTTGGTTTGGCCTACTAGATTGATCTTTCTTGCAATGGGAGAAGTGCTTAGCTTTGGGTGCAATCTTGCGGTAGGGGCAGCAAGGCACGTATTGTATTGTTGCCATCGAGGATAACAAGATGGGGTTTATATCATATTGCATGAGTTTATCCCTCTACATCATGTCATCTTGCTTAAAGCGTTACTCTGTTGTTATGAACTTAATACTCTAGATGCATGCTGGATAGCGGTCGATGTGTGGAGTAATAGTAGTAGTTGCAGGCAGGAGTCGGTCTACTTGTCTCGGACGTGATGCCTATATACATGATCATACCTAGATATTCTCATAACTATGCTCAATTCTATCAATTGCTCAACAGTAATTTGTTCACCCACCATAATACTTATGCTCTTGAGAGAAGCCACTAGTGAAACCTATGGCCCCCGGGTCTATTTTCCATCATATTAATCTTCCAACACTTAGTTATTTTTATTTCCTTTTATTTTACTTTGCATCTTTATTATAAAAATACCAAAAATATTATCTTATCATATCTCACTTTCGTAAGTGGCCGTGAAGGGACTGACAACCCCTTTATTGCATTGGTTGCGAGGTTTTATTTGTTTGTGTAGGTGCAAGGGACTCGTGCGTGGCATCATACTGGATTCATACCTTGGTTCTAAAAAACTGAGGGAAATACTTACGCTACTTTTCTGCATCACCCTTTCCTCTTCAAGGGAAGACCAACGCAGTGCTCAAGAGGTAGCAAGAAGGATTTCTGGCGCCGTTGCCGGGGAGGCTTACGCCAAGTCAAGTCAAGATTTGCTCTCCCGACAACGAGACATTTCTGGCGTCGTTGCTGGGGAGTCTACGCAAAAGTCAACATACCAAGTACCCATCACAAACTCTTATCTCCCGCATTACATTATTTGCCATTTGCCTCTCGTTTTCCTCCCCCCCAACTTCACCCTTGTTGTTTTATTCGCCTTGTCTTTTCCGTTCGCCTCTTTTTTGCTTGCTTCTTGTTTGCTCGTGTGTTGGATTGCTTGCTTGTCACGATGGCTCAAGATAATACTAAATTGGGTGACTTTACCAATACCAACAACAATGATTTTCTTAGCACTCCGATTGCTCCTCTTACCGATACTGAATCTTGTGGAATTAATGCTGCTTTATTGAATCTTGTCATGAAAGATCAATTCGCCGGCCTTCCTAGTGAAGATGCCGCTACCTATCTAAATAGCTTGTCATGAAAGACCCAGTTGATTTGTGTGATATGCAAAAGAAGAAAGATGTGTACAATGATAATGTTAAATTGAACCTATTTCCTTTTTCGCTTAGAGATCGTGCTAAAGCTTGGTTTTCGTCTTTGCCTAAAAGTAGTATTGATTCATGGAATAAGTGCAAAGATGCTTTTATCTCTAAGTGTTTTCCTCCCGCTAAGATCATTTCTCTTAGAAACGATATTATGAATTTCAATCAACTTGATCATGAACATGTTGCACAATCTTGGGAGAGGATGAAACTAATGATACGTAATTGCCCTACACATGGTTTGAATTTGTGGATGATTATACAATTTTTTATGCCGGATTGAATTTTGCTTCTAGAAATCTTTTAGATTCGGCCGCGGGAGGCACTTTTATGGAAATCACTTTAGGAGAAGCTACTAAACTCCTAGATAATATTATGGTTAATTA
The DNA here is from genome assembly GCA_032464435.1 of Aegilops umbellulata. Lineage (NCBI taxonomy): Eukaryota > Viridiplantae > Streptophyta > Magnoliopsida > Poales > Poaceae > Aegilops > Aegilops umbellulata. The sequence goes on along the minus strand of CP136055.1, from coordinate 561,633,136 downwards.
TTCTCAATGGCACACCGAAAGATCTACTAATAAAAAAGTGCATGCGATAGAAGAAATTAATGTTTTGAGTGGAAAGATGGATGAACTTATGAAATTATTTGCTAATAAAAGTGTTTCTTCTGATCCTAATGATATGCCTTTGTCTACTTCGATTGAAAATAATAATGAATCCATGGATGTGAATTTTGTTGGTAGGAATAATTTTGGTAACAACGCGTATAGAGGAAACTTTAATCCTAGGCCGTATCCTAGTAATTCCTCTAACAATTATGGTAATTCCTACAACAACTCTTATGGAAATTTTAATAAGATGCCCTCTGAACTTGAGACTAGGGTTAAAGAATTTATGAATTCACAAAATAATTTCAATGCTTTGCTTGAAGAAAAATTGCTCAAGGTTGATGAATTGGCTAGGAACGTTGATAGAATTTCCCTTGATGTTGATTCTTTGAAACTTAGATCTCTTCCACCTAAGCATGATATCAATGAGTCTCTCAAATCCATGAGAATTTCCATTGATGAGTGCAAAGAAAGAACCTCTAGGATGCGTGCTAAGAAAGATTGCTTTATGAAGGCGTGTTCTTCTAATTTCAATGAAAATAAAGATGAAGATCTAAAAGTTATTGATGTGTCCCCTATTAAATCTTTGTTTTGCAATATGAATCTTGATAATGATGGGACTGAATATGATCCACCTTTACCTAGAAGGCGTTCAAAAAATTCGGAGTTATTAGATCTTGATGCAAAGATTGGTAAAAGTGAGATTGAAGAAGTTAAAACTGTAGATATCAATGAACCCACTATTTTGGATTTCAAGGAATTTAATTATGATAATTGCTCTTTGATAGATTGTATTTCCTTGTTGCAGTTCGTGCTAAATTCTCCACATGCTTATAGTCAACATAAAGCGTTTACTAAACATATTCTGGATGCTTTGATGCAATCTTATGAAGAAAAACTTGAGTTGGAAGTTTCTATCCCTAGAAAAGTTTATGATGAGTGGGAACCTACTATTAAAATTAAAATTAAAGATCATGAATGCTATGCTTTGTGTGATTTTGGTGCTAGTGTTTCCACGATTCCAAAAACTTTGTGTGATTTGCTAGGTTTCCGTGAATTTGATGATTGTTCTTTGAACTTGCACCTTGCGGATTCCACCACTAAGAAACCTATGGGAAGAATTAATGATGTTCTTATTGTTGCAAATAGGAACTATGTGCCCGTAGATTTTATTGTTCTTGACATAGATTGCAATCCTTCATGTCCTATTATTCTTGGTAGACCTTTCCTTAGAACGATTGGTGCAAGTATTGATATGAAGGAAGGAAATATTAGATTCCAATTTCCGTTAAAGAAAGGCATGGAACACTTTCCTAGAAAGAAAATAAAACTACCATATGAATCTGTTATGAGAGCCACTTATGGATTGCCTACCAAAGATGGCAATACCTAGATCAATCCTTGCTTTTATGCCTAGCTAGGGGCGTTAAACGATAGCACTTGTTGGGAGGCAACCCAATTTTATTTTTAGTTTTTTTTTGCTTTTTGCTTATGTTTAGGAATAAATCTTTGATCTAGCCTCTGGTTAGATTTGTTTTTATGTTTTAATTAGTGTTTGTGCCAAGTTAAAACTATAGGATCTTCTTGGATGATTGTTATTTTATCTTGCTGAAAATTCCAGAAACTTTCTGTTCACGAAAACAATTGTTAAAAACACCAGAACGTGATAAAATATTGATTCCAATTGCAGCAGATCAATAAACAAATTGTCTAGGTCTTCCTATTTTGGTAGAGTTTTTGGAGTTCCAGAAGTTTGCGTTAGTTACAGATTACTACAGACTGTTCTGTTTTTGACAGATTCTGTTTTTCGTGTGTTGTTTGCTTATTTTGATGAATCTATGGCTAGTAAAATAGTTTATAAACCATAGAGAAGTTGGAATATAGTAGTTTTAACACCAATATAAATAAAGAATGAGTTTATTAAAGTACCTTGAAGTGGTGTTTTGTTTTCTTTCGCTAACGGAGCTCACGAGATTTTCTGCTAAGTTTTGTGTTGTGAAGTTTTCAAGTTTTGGGTAAAAAAATTTGATGGATTATGGAACAAGGAGTGGAAAGAGACTAAGCTTGGGGATGCCCATGGCACCCCAAGATAATCTAAGGACACCAAAAATCCAAAGCTTGGGGATGCCCCGGAAGGCATCCCCTCTTTCGTCTTCTTCCATGGGTAACTTTACTTGGAGCTATATTTTTATTCACCACATGATATGTGTTTTGCTTGGAGCGTCTTGTATTATTTGAGTCTTTATTTGTCAGTTTTCCACAATTATATTTTCTGTACACACCTTTTGAGAGAGACACACATGATTCGGAATTTATTAGAATACTCTATGCGCTTCGCTTATATCTTTTGAGCTATATAGTTTTTGCTCTAGTGCTTCACTTATATCTTTTAGAGCACGATGGTGGTTTTGTTTTATAGAAACTATTATTCTCTCATGCTTCACTTATATTATTTTGAGAGTCTTAAACAACATGGTAATTTGCTTAAATTGGAAAATTAATCCTAATATGCTAAGTATTCAAGACTAGTAAAAACTTCCTTATGAGTGTGCTGAATACCAAGAGAAGTTTGATGCTTGCACTACAAAAAAAAGACACATCCATGACATTTTGGGCCGAACGAATTTTTTTCCTGTCATACATATGACACTTCTATGACGATAATTGTGACAAAACCCGGTATCATCATAGATGTGGTGGGCTCCTACTTCTGTGACAAAAATCATGACAGAAAATGGGCTTTTCGTCCTGGGCGGGCCGGAGACGCAGCTGCATGACATTCTTTGGGCCGTCCATGACGGAAAAAACTGTGGTAGAAGCGAGGGGGAGGAAAATTTCGGGGAGTTCCCCGTTACGGTGGGAGGTTGGGGGCCGAGCGATGCGCGTTTCTATCGTACATGTACGCGCATGTGTGCGATGCGTTGGCTCTAACTGAACCCGAGCGAGGCGTTGGGCTCTAACTGAACCTGAGCGATTGCACTGCAGGCTACACGTTACTGAACCCGAGCGATCGATCGATGGCTGTTAACTGAACCCGATCAAGCGATTCCTTGGCTACTGCTGCTAACTGAAGCCGATCGATGCTGCCTCTGGATGAACAGTGAGCGTTGCATGGGGGTTTGGATGAACAGTTCCCGGTGGGGCTGGATGAACAGGACCCCGTGGTGTTGCCTCTGGATGAACAGGACCCCGATCAATCGAGCTGGTTGGGGCTGGATGAACAGGGCCCCATGGAGGGTTGGATGAACAGGACCACCCCGTGGAGGGCAGGATGAACAGTAGACGGTGGAGGGGTGCCCGTGGAGGGGTGGTTGAACAGGACCCCGTGGTGTGGAGTGCTGTATGAACAGTAGACGGTGGAGGGGTGGTTGAACAGTAGCCGGTGGAGTAGCGCGCGATGGAGGCTGGATGAACAGGAGCCCGTGGAGGCTGGAGGAGGTCGACGGTGGATGAACAGTAGCTCGTGGAGGCTGGAGGGGGTCGACGGTGGAGATGAACAGTATCCCGTGGAGTCCCGTTTTGTGGTACGTCACACCCCTCCCGATGAACTGGACCCCGTTTCGACCGTAGCGCTCCAACACAAGTCCGTTTCCTCCGTTTTGCGGTACGCCACACCCCTCCCGATCAACATGACCCCCGTTTCGACCGTAGGAGGTCCGTTTCCTCCGTTTTGCGGTACGCCACACCCCTCCCGATCAACAGGACCCCCGTTTCGACCATAGGAGGTCTGTTTGCTCCATTTTGCGGTACACCACACCCCTCCCGATCAACAGGACCCCCGTTTCGACCGTAGGAGGTCCGTTTCCTTCGTTGTGCGGTACGCCAGGCCTCGTTTCCATCGCCTCTTCCGTCCAATCCCTCCCGATGAACACGACCACGCATTCCGTTCTGACCCAGCCGCGTTGCCTCCCGATGAACACGACGCATTCCGTTGCCTCCCCATGAACACGACGACGACGCTGTTTCTCCGTTCCGACCCAGCCATGTACACAAGCCCTCGCCCTACGTATGCGCGAGTAGGCGTTCGAGACCCCGCCCGTATGTACACATACGTGGCCGTATTTTCTTTCTTGCACCCTGGTCGCCTCTACTACGACACGTGCGCGCCTCTACATCCACCAGTATATATGTACGTACACGTTCGCGACCAGAATGACAACGCTACGTACGATTCGACCAGGTGGGTCCCAACTGTCAGGCACTTCCTTGCCTGCGAAGATGTAGCTGGTGGGTCCCAGCAGTCAGGGGGGCGAAATACGGTGGCCCGTCCGGTGGGTCCCCGCTATCAGGTGGAGGAATAATTATTTTGCATGTAATAAGGTGGCACTTCCTTGCTGCGACCGTGGACCCAACTGTCAGCCTCTCCACGTACAGTCCATGTCCGATAGAAGTCGTTCCTTGACCACGTTGACCACGCCGCACCGAGAGCACCAGAGCGATGGACGACGACGAGGCCTAGGAAGGGGACGACGGAGAGCCGGGGAAGACGCAGCAGCGGAAGCCCGCGCGCGCGCGGAGAGGAGTACGAGGGTTCACTGGTTCGGCTGTGGTGTGAGGCTGCCGTCGCCGCAGGGCCTGGCTAGCGGTGGGAATAGTAGGCGGCAGTGAGGCCTCCGCGGCAGCACAGCCGGCCACGGGAGGCAGGAGCATGCGACACGACCGGCGCTGCTTTGGGCGGCTGGAGCAAGAAGACCAGAGGTTGAAGAAGCACTACGGACGTTGGATGGACATCATACGGTCAGTGGAGCTAGAATCGTTCATATTGACTAAAGTTGACAAAGGCCCCCGTCCCAGTCAACTTAGTAGGCCCACAAGTCAGCCTCCCACCATGGTGGGTCCCGGCTTGCAGGGGAAGTATTCATTTTTTGTGCGTAATAAGGAGGCACTTCCGGTGGGTCCGAGCTGACAGCGGGGGGGACTTTTTTTTTGCGAAATACGATGGCCCGTCTGGTGGGTCCGAGCAGTTAGGGGGGAAACGTTTTTTTCGCGAAATAAGGTGGCCCATCCGGTGGGTCCCTGCTGTAAGGTGGAGGAATAATTATTTTGCGCGTAATAAGGAGGCACTTTCTTGCGGCCGCCTGGACCCAGTTGTCAGCCTCTCCACGTACAGTACTCTTCTGATGAAAGTCGTTCGTTAACCATGTTGACCACGCCGCGCGAGAGCACCAGGGCGCTAGTCTGGACGACGACGAGGCCTAGGAAGGGGACGACGCGGAGCCAGGGAAGACACGGCAGTGGAAGCCCGCGCGCGCGTGGAGAGGAGTACGAGGGTTCACTAGTTCGGCTGCGGTGTGAGGCTGCCGTCGCCGCAGGGCCTGGCCAGCGGTGGGAATAGTAGGGGGCGATGAGGCCTCCGCGGCAGCACAGCCGGCCACGGGAGGCAGGAGCATGCGGCACGACCGGCGCTGCTTTGGGCGGCTGGAGCAAGAAGACCAGAGGTTGAAGAAGCACTACGGCCATTGGATGGACATCGTGCGGTCACTGGAGCTAGAATCGTTCATATTGACTAAGTTGACAAAGCCCTTCATCCCCGTCAACTTAGTAGGCCCACAAGTCAGCCTCCCACCAAGGTGGGTCCCAGCTAGCCGGGGCAGTATTCTTTTTTTGTGCATAATAAGGAGGCACTTCCGGTGGGGCCGAGCTGACAGCGGGGGGAACGTTTCGACTTTACGAGACCTCGCCGTCGTCGGAGAATAACAGCAGGTGTGGGTGAGTAGAGGGATGGCTAGGCCAGCGATGGGAGTACAGTGGGGTGGTGAGGCCCGCGCGGCAGCAGAGCCGGCCGCGTTGAGGAGGGAGCAGGCAGTCCCGCCGGCGCCTGTTTGAGCAGCTGGAGCAGAAAGAGCAGAGATTGAAGAAGCACGACGGCCGTTGGATGGCCATCCAACAGTCACTGCTTGTGCGTCAACCTTTTTTTAGGAAAGCCTCAAATCTGTGGGAAACAACATACAACCCATCTGCCATTATTTCTAATAATTTACAGCCCATTTTCTAATTATTAAGTTTTTTTGGAGCCCATATTCTTTTTGTTAGCATTACAACCCATATTGTGGCCACGGTTAAAAAAATATACGAAATTTTGCATATTTTGGTGTGGTCCGAACTGTTTTTAATCCCGAAATTTCGACTCACATTCAAACTGATTTTAAAAATAAATGTATATCAATATAAAATCCAACAAATTCTCCATGCATAAAAATTAATGTAATTTCAAATCTCTAAATGAAAAAAAAGATATTTGAAACTAATTGCCGGTTTGATGTGTTCTAAAAATATACAACCCATTTCTCATTACTGATGGGCCATTTTCTCGGCCAGCCGAATGAAAGCTCTCCTCCTCGTCTTGAAAGATTTGCAGCCCAACAGGCGTGACAAAGCGACTTACTTGGCAAATCACAAAAAACTGGGTTGTGGCCGTGGACCCAGCTGTCAGCCTCTCCACGTACAGTACTCTTCGATGGAATGTCGTTGACCACGTTGACCATGCCGCGCCGAGAGCACCAAGGCGGTGGACGACGGTGAGGCCTGGAAAGGGGACGACGCGGAGCCGGGGAAGACGCGGCAGTGGATGCCCACGTGGAGAGGAGTACGAGGGTTCACTGGTTCGGCTGCGGTGCAGGGCCTGGCTAGTGGTGGGAGTAGTAGGGGGCGATGAGCCCTCATTGGCAGCACAGCCGGCCACTGGAGGCAGGAGCAGGCGGTCTCCCCGGCGCTGGTTTGGGCGGCTGGTGCAAGAAGAGCAGCGATTGAAGAAGCAGCAGGACCGTTCGATTCAAATCCAACGGTTACTGCTGCTAGAATCGTTTGTTGACTAAGTTGGCAAGCCCTGCGTACGCGTCAACTTAGTAGGCCCACAGGTCAGCCTCCCAACCGGTGTGACCCAGATGTCAGTGGGAGGAATCATTTTTTTTGCGTAATAAGAAGGCAGTTGATTGCGTGCGGCCAGGCCAGCGGAGGGAGTAGGGTGGGCTTGGGAAGCCTGCGCGGCATCACAGCGGGCCACAAGAGGAGGGAGCAGGCAGTCCCACCGGCGCTAGTTTAGGCAGCTGGAGCAGGAAGATCAGAGATTAAAGAAGCACGTCGGCCGTTGGATGGACATCCAACACTAACTGCTGCTAGAATCGTGTGTTCACTGACAAAGCCTTTCGTAAACAAGTCAGCCTCGAAATCTGTGGCGTGTACAGCCCATTTGCTATTATTTATATATTTTTTACTCAATTTCTAATTCATATGGAATTTATTGCAGCCCGTTTTCCATTTTTAGAATTGCTGGCCATTTTCTGGTCAGTGTCAAAAAATTAACTAAATATGTGGGAAATTTTGAAAATTCGCAAATTTTTGCTGGGAATGAAATATTCTTAATCCAAAAATCAATAGCCATAGTAAAACAAATTTAAAAATAAATTAGTACTATGTCATGTTAAATCCAATGAAACACGTATAAGATATCAGTGAAGAACAAAAACAAAAAAAGAAACTTATATCCCATTTGCTATAAATTTTTTGGAATTTTCAACCCCTTTTGATATTACTTTTAACAGACATTGACCATAGTCTTAAGCCAGGACGGAATGCATCCCTCCTCGTCTTGAAAGATTTGCAGCCCAGTAATTCGGAGAAAACAAATTGGCCTAGCTTGGGTATTCTTCAAAAAGAAATACTGGGCTACCTATTTTCCCAAAGAACTGGTGCATGAGCATTTTGCTTTATTTATTTATTTATTTACTTATTTATGTTTAGGGGACCATGAGCATGTACCTGGGCCGGATTCATGTGAGAGCCTCCCTTCCAGTTAATTATGGGCTTCTCTATTGGGCCTTCATCAGTGGGCTGCATGTTATCAACAAGTGGAAAATGTGTTCCGAGTTTCAAAAAAAATGTGTTCCGTACGATAAATAGTATGCGCTACGTACGGTACGGGGCACTAAAGGATCGAACCATGCAACGACTTCCAAAACATTGTGTTTGTCGTTCTAACAACACATTTATTCAACCAACAGACGAAATATACTACTGATTGTACATTGAAAACAGCAGCAACAACAACCAGGGCTGGGGGTGCAACAGAAGCAGTAAGCAGGCCAGAAGAGTGAAGACGCAACTCTCTCTTCCAAACCAAACATCAGCCATCATTACAAAAGGGCTACCAAAAAAGAACAAGTGTATGCATCAAACTAAATAAAGTTCCTACTACACCAAGTGTATGCATCTAACTAACTGGCTCAGTTAGACGTTACTATTTATTAAGCTGTGGAGATTGGCTGACGGCTTGAACCAGATGGGTGCCTGACGGGGAAACTCCAGCCAGCAGGTCAAAGTCTGATACTTGTGACCCTCTCTCCTACTTTGGGCTGCAGAGTGTGGCAGCACATATCAGGGTATGGTGCATGCAGAGACGCATGGTACGCTGTGTACACACAGTTTTGCCTGATGAACGAAACCACGCTGCCATCATGATCCTTGCCGTCGGTTATCTCCTGGTTAATCGGATAAATCAGTCCGACAAACAGAGAGCGTGTACCAAGGCTACTGTCGGTGTCAAAACCGGCGGATCTCGGGTAGGGGGTCCCGAACTGTGCGTCAAGGTCGGATGGTAATAGGAGACAAGTGACACTTTATTTTACCCAGGTTCGGGCCATCTCGGTGGAGGTAAAACCCTACTCCTGCTAGATTAATATTGATGATATGGGTATTACAAGAGTGGACCTACCACGAGATCAAGGAGGCTAAACCCTAGAAGCTAGCCTATGGTATGATTGTGTATGATGATGGTTGTCCTACGGACTACAACCCTCCGGTTTATATAGACACCGGATAGGGTTAGGGTTACACAGAGTCGGTTACAATGGTAGGAGATCTCGAATATCCGCACGCCTAGCTTGCCTTCCACGCCAAGAAAAGATCCTACCGGACACGAGACGAAGTCTTCAATCTTGTATCTTCATAGTCCTGGAGTCCGGCTATCCGAACACCCCCTAATCCAGTACTCCCTCAGTAGCCCCTGAACTAGGCTTCAATGACGATGAGTCCGGCGCGCAGATTGTCTTCGGCATTGCAAGGCGGGTTCCTCCTCCAAGTTCTTCAAGAAGATTATAAACACCAGAAATAGTGTCCGGCTCTGCAAAATAAGCTTCCACATATTGCCATATAGAGAATAATATTAACACAAATCAAATCTGCTGACGTATTCCGTAGTGCGTCATAACACTGCGACCAAGCCTTCTATATAAATTGCTTTCATTGTTCCACCTCAGCTCGTTTAGCGAGGCGGTTTCCTTGGCACGTCTTGTCAAAGTAGAGATCGTGTGCCCCCTCTAATGGGATTCTCATTAATACGGTCATGGATAACCCAATCGTGCCTGTTAGCACGTCTTGCCTTAATTAAAGGCTAGTCCAAGACGGTTACGGGGAGGCGCTTGATATTCTGCCTCTTATAAAGAGACCAAGGCCCTGTTCCCCGCTTCTATTCTCAAAACGAGCTCGCCCATCGCCTCGAGTTCCAACACCCTAGGCTTCCAGATTCCGAGCGCACCGGATCTTCGATAATGTCCGGCTCCAACCTCCAAGGCCGATGGATGTCCTCCTCTGTTACGGAGGAGGACGTATTGAGATTGAGGGAAGCTAGATTCCTGACCAGGGATATTTCGCACAGGCTGCCTGTTCAAGGACAGGTGATCCCTAGCCCTCAGCCCGGCGAGAGTGTGGTATTCATATCCCACTTCCTTCGGGGATTAGGCTTCCCCATGGATCCCTTTGTAAGGGGGCTGATGTTTTATTATGGGTTGGAATTCCACGACTTAGCTCCGGAGTCCATCCTCCATATCTCCTCGTTCATAGTTGTGTGCGAAGCGTTCCTCCGTGTTACCCCTCACTTTGGATTGTGGCTCAAGACCTTCAAAGTAGAACCGAAGATAATCGAGGGCGCCACGCAGAGTGCGGAGGCGCTGCTATAAAAAGAAATGCCGACGCTCCATGGCCCGAGGGCGCTTTTCAAGAGGAGCTTGGCTTATGGCAACAGGAGTGGTTCTACATCACCGCTCCTCGGGGCACCGCATGGGTGGCGCCTCCGGCCTTTCGCTCGGGCCCCCCACCACGGTTAGCATCGTGGATTAACACAGGGTTAGATCGGGGCTTGCCCAAAGACGTTCCTCTGCTACAGGGCCGCATTAAGGATCTCTTGAAGGGAGACCTCAACCTGGTCAAGGTGACACAAGTCATGCTGATTCGCCAGACACTGCCCGGCCAACGTCGCCCCCTTCACTTGTGGGAATTCAATCCGGAGGGACCATGAGCTCTCCAGAATTTTATGAGTGTGACGCCTGTGGAGATGTATAAACTGTTCTTCGGATCACAAGAAGTGAGTCCGGATTTGACCGAGGATGCTGGTTTAAGCCGCAATCGCCCGGATACTCAAGTAGGTGACCTTGCTACCGGACCTTCTATCCGCATAATTAACTTGCTTTTTAACAGCACTTTTCCTTTTAAGCAGGAGTGGATAGCGAAGGCGAAGCTGATCCGGTGTCCGGCTCCCCTTCCCGAAACCAGGCTGGATCCCATGCTAGTCAGGATGCTAGAGGTAGTGCCTTTGGAGGGAAATATGGGAGCAGACAAGGAGACCGTGGCCTCTTCGAAAGAGACCATTCCAAAGGGGGGAATCGATAATTCTCCTCCTAAGGGAAAGAAAAGGGCCGCCTCTGATCGCCCGGAAACCATAGCTTCGAAGCGGGGGAAAGAATCCTTGTCAGAGGGCCCGACGCCAGGGAGCCCCTCGGCCGAACTAAACCCTCAAAGGGAACAGCTCTCCAGTGAGCCGTAAGTAGAAGAAGAGTTATTCTTTTAAGAGAAATCCTTGATTTATATCTGAGAGGTTTTAGCCGAAACTTTGCTTTGTAGTTCGGACCTTAGCCCTTCTCAGCAGAACTCGTCTTCGGGGGATCTTCTTCCGGAGATGATGGAGAGCGGAACGCCTCCTCCTTCTATATCGCCTAGCAAGGCGGGCGACGCTGAAGTGTCGTCGCGGGGGATTTCTCCGGATCCGCTAGGGGTGGATGGTGCAGCCCCCCGAGGTTCTCCGTGTCCGGCCTTTGAGGAAGGCCATGGGACGAGTCCGGCACCATCTGGTGTTCGGTCGAAGGAGCTAAAGATTCTGCTGGGGCGAGCCTCTGTCTCAGAGGAGCATCGTGCGTTAATGAGCACGGTGATTGAAAAGATTTCATCCGCAGAAAGCGGACTGCACAAGGCCGTCAAGAGTTTAGTGGCAGGCCTTGAGGTACGTTTTAAATAACGTATCTTTATATTAATTGTGCATAAATAAAGTGCGCCCTGTGTAGATAGTAGCCCCTGAGACTCTGTGCGTCATAAAGATGTACGGCGCACAGAGGATCTTAATCCCAGGTCCTTTAAGTGGCACCTTTATACGTAGGTGGCTGATTGTCCGGAGTCGAGCCGGACTCGTGAATATGCTGGACTAAAGCGACAACTGGATGAGGCAGAAGCCGACATCGTGCTTGTTAACAAGCGGCTTGATGGTGCTCAAGGTATTCAAATCATTAGGTGATTGTTAGTAAGAGGAGCTTTATGTCAATATCTTACCGTGTGTGTGCTTGACGCAGATGGTGCGGCCGCCGTGGAAGGTCTTAGGGCCAAACTCGCCCGAGCGAAGGAACAAGACAGAAAAAGTGATGCGGCTGCCATGAAAGCCCTTGAAGAGCTTAAAGCCGAACAGGCTGCCCATTGCCGAAGCAAGGAGGAGGTGGCTGATATGGCCGTAATGTTAAAAAGTGCTACTGACCGTTGCAAGCTTCTTGAAGAAGAAGGTCAGGCGAGGCAAACGAGCTTAGAGAAAGCTGTTACCGATGCCAAGGACGCCCGCTCTATAATGAGAGCGGCAAAGGAGGAGCTACGTCAAGCCGGACTAATTGCGGATGGAAAGCCCTTCTTGCTGCGGAGAAAATTTTGCGACCCGAGGTTTGCCCCGTTGGACTGAGCGTGGAGTGTAGAGGACACCTATCTGGATTTGGCGGCTAGTGCTGCTGATGCGACCAAACACTTTCAAGATAAGAAGGGTCATGAAGTGGAGAAGTTCTTCTGGTCGCAATTCATCAATCCAGAGCGTCCACTTGCAGTGGATGATCGCCTGGCCCAATGGGCCGAACTGAATAGGTTGTCCGGACTCGCCATGAAGTACGTCACGGATCATCTGTGTCCGGGGAGATTGAAGCCGAAGAGTTATTTCAGCTTGGTGCAGCAATTTCTCGACGTGGTGCCACGTATCGGTGCTATGAAGAGGTCAGCGTGCACGGAGGGAGCTCGGTTGGCTCTTGCCTGTGTCAAGACATACTGGGCAGATATGGAGCCCACCGTTGTTGCGTCCCGGGATTCGGATAAAAGCCGAATACCTTCCGAGCAATATTTTGAGGAAGTCCTCGAAGGCGCTCGCATAATAGAGACGCAGTGCTCGAAGGATGCTATGTTATGATAGCATATGTAATCATGAAACAGTATTTTGATAAATTGTAGGGGCATATTTTTAGACTTGTGCCTTCAAGTATTAGGAACACCTCCTGTGCGGCCGTTTAAATATATAAATTCTGAAAGATTGCAGTCGTTGGCTTCAGCCCCCACGCACATAGTGCGGGGGTGCGCGCAGAAGACGCATTTTCACACTTAACCCAACGTCTTGGTCCTATAAAGGAGGTGATAGCGCAGCGGGCTAGGCAACCGGACTATAATGCTTTAACACTTTCACTTAGCCATAGGAGCTTGACAGTGGGACTCTTAATTTAGGTAGCCCTTTAGTGGCGACTGTGCTTTGCCCGAGTTCGGAGCGCGTACGTGCCTGACCGGGAAACGGCCCTTCGTCAAAGCGGAGGAATTCGATAAATTCCTATGAGTCATCGAGTGGCGACCAGTCTCGCGCTACATCATGACAGTCGGTTTTCGGCTTTCTCTACTGAGGTGCTCACCCGGCCGAACCGGGGCACAATCGCAGTAGTTCTCCTGGTGCTACCTTAGCCGATAGAGCGGAACGTAAGGTAGCCGAACTCAGGAGCCGGGCAACCCAACATATGACCAAAATCATGATTCGGAGCTGATGCATATAGTGCCAAAACTCGCGACGCCGAACACTCCCTAAGGTGTTCGGTCTTTGTGAGTGCGTGTAAAACGACACCCTTAAACAAAAGAGAAAAAAGCCCTTAGTGTCTAGGTACGAGCAAGAATTCTGGCGTGGCCACATGCCAAAACGCTAGCCTCCTCGGTTATATCATAAAAGAAAAAACCAGGGGATGTATAGCAGCAAGAGACAGTAAAAAAGGTTTACACAAGGTCTTAATCTAAAAAGAATCCTTTAGGACGGGTCCCTACGGCACGTCTGCGCCTGTGTCTCCGCTGTGCCGTGTCCTGGACGGGCGCCGCACGACGTTCATCTGTAAAAGAGAAGAACTAATTTGAAAAATGGGTCGTGCGAAAAAAGGATAATAAACAAGATATAAAGTAAAGTATATATAAGGTTGAGTTTTATTGTCTCTGCGTACAACCCCTGGTATGGGGGTATATGGCGTACTAAGCCTGCGTTGATGATGGACTTGTGCCGAACTCGTAGAGTCCGGGTCCGTGGCCTTTGATGACTTATAAAAAAAGTCTTTTGGCAGGCGAGGCCACTTTATTATGCGGCTGTTTAAGCGGCCGCGCAATCCTCCGTTTGGAGGAGGCATATTTTAGTGCGCTCCCTTTAGAGAGATGATGCCTCGAGGACCGGGCATCTTAAGCGTGAGAGATGCATAATGCGGTATTGAGTTAAAGCGAGCGAAAGCTCCGCGTCCCATTAGTGCTTGATAGCGACTTGAAAACGGGACTACATGGAAGGTCAGCTTTTCGCGATGAAAGTTATTGGGAGAGCCAAATATGACCACAAGCCGGAGAAAACCCATACAATAGGTGTCCGGGCCTGGTGCTACCCCTTGAAAGGAGGTTTTGCTGTGGCGGATTCTTGCTGGGTCTATGCCCATGCGGTGGATTGTATCCTGATATATCAGGTTTAGTCCACTGCCGCCATCCATAAGGACATTGATAAACTGGAATCCATTGATTATTAGATCCAGTATCAGGGCAGTCCAGCCTGCGTTTTTGATATTTCTAGAATAATCTAGCTGATCAAAAATGATTGGCTTTAGTGACCAGTGGCGGGACTCCTGAGGGGAAAGTTTGATTGTGCGTACCTTTAGGGGTGCCATACGTTTTGTTACGTGAAGTAAGTTCACTGTTTTGACTTCTTGCGGGAAGTTCTTTTGTTTCCTGGTATTCTGCCTTTGGGGTTCGTCTTCTTCTTCACTTGGTGTATCGAGCCCCTTGTGTTCGGCGTTAAGTTGTCCGGATTGTTTAAAAACCCAACAATCTCTGTGGGTGTGATTGGCAGGCTTCCCAGGAGTACTGTGTATCTGACATATTCTGCCCAGGATTCTATTTAAGCTGGACGGATCATCCCTATTATCCTGAGGGGGTGGTTTTGTTTGATTTTGCCGCGAGCTTTTGAATCCGGCATTGACTTCCGTGCTCTTCGGACTTTTTCCTTTGATTCTGCGACGATCCTTATTTCGCCGCAGTTTTCCATTTCCATCCCTGATTTCTGATGTACTTGGGTCGCTGGGGCTGCATCGTGCCAACCAGCTGTCCTCTCCTGCGCAAAAGCGGGTTATGAGGCTTGTGAGTGCGGCCATTGTTCTTGGCTTTTCCTGGCCGAGGTGTCTGGCGAGCCATTCGTCTCGGACATTATGCCTGAAAGCTGCTAGGGCTTCGGCGTCCGGACAATCCATTATCTGATTCTTTTTAGTGAGGAATCTGTTCCAGAACTGTCGAGCTGATTCTCCGGGCTGCTGAGTTATGTGACTGAGATCGTCTGCGTCCGGGGGGCGGACATAGGTCCCTTGAAAGTTTGCTCGGAAAGCATCCTCGAGCTCTTCCCAACTTCCAATTGTGTTTTCGGGAAGGCTTTTAAGCCAGTGCCGGGCTGGCCCTTTAAGCTTAAGAGGTAAATATTTTATGGCGTGGAGATCATCTCCTCTAGCCATGTGTATGTGGAGGATGTAATCCTCGATCCAGACTCCAGGGTCTATTGTTCCATCGTACGCCTCTATGTTAACGGGTTTGAATCCCTCTGGAAATTCATATTCCAAGACCTCATCGGTAAAACATAGGGGGTGTGCGGCGCCCCTATATTTGGGTATGCCGGATTCTGATGATGGATTTTTTGCATTGCATGTGAGAGCTTGCTTCCTTGGCCCGTAAATGGACCTGGTTGGGCCATGATGCGAGTCTTTAATTGGGTCGCATGCCGCCTTGAGTGCGGCGCCGCTTGCCGTTTTATGGTGGCCGTGGGGTCGTCTATCCGACCGTGTGGCTTTTTTATTTTTTAAGTGTGGGGGCTCTAGGGCCTCCTGGTCGAATTCGGGCAGTAGTTTTTTCTTCGGATAGCTTTTAGTGCGGCAGCTGCCGCTGTATTTGTATGCGGTCTTGATTACCTTGCCCCATCTTGTTCTGAGTGCATCTTCTGCCGTCTTTAGCTTCCGCTTCTGCTTTTTCAGGCTGCGTGTTGTGGCAACGAGCCTTTCGTGGAGATTCTTCTGCTCCATGGTCTTATCCGGCGTGAGATCGTCCGGAGTTCTGTTATGGCCGGGGGAGGGCTGTCTGTCCTCTCCATCCGTGTTTCCATGTTCGGACGGCTGCTCTGAGGCATGCTCGTTGTCTACCGGCTCATTCTGCTCTACGGCTGGGTCTTGATCGAGGTGGGGCTTGGCTTGGCGTCTACGTCACCGCTTTGACTGCTTTTCGAAGGGTTTACCCCTTTTTCTGCCCCATTTTTCCTCGTTGTCATTTCCTGTAGGGGTATCCACCATGATTACATCGTTAGGTGGGGTGGAGGTCCAGTGCCCTATAGGTGCTGGTTCTTGTTCGTCTCCTCCTTCGTCGTCCATATCGTCGAAGTCTTCGGAGCCGAAGTCAAGCATGTCGGTTAAATCGTCGACAGTGGCTATTAAGTGGGTGGTGGGTGGGCTTTGAATTTCTTCGTTGTCCGAATCCCAACCTCGCAGACCATAGTCCGGCCTAGGCTCTCCTGATAAAGAGAGTGACTTGAGAGAATTCAGGATATCACCGAAAGGTGAGCACTGAAAGATGTCCGCGGCGGTGAACTCCATTACAGGCGCCCAATCAGATTCGATCGGCGGGGGAATGGAAGGCCCGGAGTTCGGAGAAGAGTCCGGCTCCTTGGAGTCCTGGGCCGTGCGGAGTACGGGGCTGGCGTTCGGCTCGATCGCCTTTGAGATCGCAGCCCCCGAGGTGACGTCCAACCGTTCATCCTCGGAGAATGCAGCGGGCTCCGAGTCAAGGATCGGGGCCGGAGCGTGTGCGGCCTCCAGGGTACTATTCGGAGGCAGAGCTATATCATGCCCCTCGAAATAGTGCGGCGCGCTTGGCTGTGGCTCGAACCCGTCGAAGATCAAGTCTCCGCGGATATCAGCCGTGTAGTTTAAGCTTCCAAACCTGACTTGATGGCCAGGGGCGTAGCTTTCGATCTGCTCCAGATGACCAAGCGAATTGGCCAGCAGAGCGAAGCCGCCGAAGAAGAAGATTTGTCCGGGAAGGAAAGTCTCACCCTGGACCTCATCACTGTTGATGATCAAAGGAGCCATCGGGCCTAAAAGCGACGACACAGAGGAACTCTCAATGAATGCACCAATGTCGGTGTCAAAACCGGCGGATCTCGGGTAGGGGGTCCCGAACTGTGCGTCAAGGTCGGATGGTAACAGGACACAAGGGACACTTTATTTTACCCAGGTTCGGGCCCTCTCAGTGGAGGTAAAACCCTACTCCTGCTAGATTAATATTGATGATATGGGTATTACAAGAGTGGATCTACCACGAGATCAAGGAGGCTAAACCCTAGAAGCTAGCCTATGGTATGATTGTGTATGATGATGGTTGTCCTACGGACTACAACCCTCCGGTTTATATAGACACCGGATAGGGTTAGGGTTAGACAGAGTCGGTTACAATGGTAGGAGATCTCGAATATCCGCACGCCTAGCTTGCCTTCCACGCCAAGAAAAGATCCTTCCGGACACGGGACGAAGTCTTCAATCTTGTATCTTCATAGTCCTGGAGTCCGGCTGAAGGTATAGTCCGGCTATCCGAACACCCCCTAATCCAGGACTCCCTCAGCTACTTACCAGCCTCCAGTCAAAAATTGTTGAAGGCCCGGAGAAGCTGGGATCCTGCTCAAAGACCTTGCAGTGACTGTGATTGTATTCCACGAAACAACACGTCCGGTACGTGCGAACGATCATCAATCTTTCGCCGTCGTCTGATCGAGCCAAGAACCACCTGCAACTGCCATGCCGCTTTTCTTTGAAAGGTTCTGGGATTAGGAAGGGTAGGGACACCAGGCGGCCTACAACATCATATCAAGTTGGAGTCAAATAAAAAAGGGCTCTTGGTTTAGTTAATCTTAAGAACAGCATGTTATGAGCATGAATATTTTTTCAGCAAATGTTGACAGTAATATAAGGAAGCCATCATGATATCATAGGAAAGTAACATACTGCTGTAACAGCCGTTTGTAGCAATGACTGGAGTAGGCCAGCAATACGTCCAGCCATAGAAGGAGTCGACAGCGTAAATGAAGCCCTTGTGTTCAATTGCATCAGAGAACCATGGAGGATGTATGATCATGCGATGGACGTGTAGATTTATCCACTTACCGCAGTGACCTGTCAGATAGGCGAGACCGCCGTTGAAGAACGCAATTATCCTGAAGTCTTTATAATTCACAGATCTTGTGGGCACTTGGCAGATTACAACCTTAAGCAAATCAAACTTGGTATCATGTTGGCTACTGTAAGATTCCGAGTATTCTGGGCCGCAGTGCCAAAGCAGTGTAGTGTTAATCGAAGGAAGGGGGATCAATCGCCGGGTGTAGACCTCCACGAGCATCCAGCTGCCGCGACCGTCGACGAGCACCATCCAAGACGTGTTCCTGCCGACCCAGTACATACCGTTAATGTAGTTGAGGCTGACAGGGATCGGATCGCAGTCAAGGGGGTTGATGCTCGCCACCCTACGTTCATTATGCTGCGTGACACGCCATTTCTGAAGATCAGGCGACATCAGCAAGCAAGGAGCTGGCTTCAAAAGCTCTGGCCTGAGGGCTTTGAGTAAACGGTACAGCCCCGACGAGCACGCGGCGAGCGGCATGGTACTGAGATTGTCCACACGCGAAACAATGAGCTTGATTACCTCTGTGGGGAGTGAATTCCAGCCACTCTTTCGACGGACGCTGCTCGGTTCTGCCATTGTTAGTGCTTGAGTTTCGGACGAGGGGGGGAGGCGCCTTAGCGGGGATGGAACATTGGACGAGATTATGTGCGGACAAAGATGGAGAAGCGAATATGTGCTGCGGAAAGTGGACAGGTGATGATGACTACAGCACACCACTTGACTTACGAGACACATACCAGCAGCGTAGGGTCATGTCGATGCCAGAAAACTTGCTTGAGTGATCACAGTACTGGTACTCCCTATAGTGCTATGCCCTAACTTTCTTGAGTAGAGTAGTAGAGTAGGACTCTGCTCTACTACTAGCACCGGAGGAGTAGTATATTCTAATCTAAAATATTTACAAACTTCAATGCCCGAGCGTGGAATGACTACGAACCGTGCTCAAAGACCGTGTCTACGTGGTGTTTGGACATGGGCGACAACCTCAACGCCAACGGTGCTGCTCCCGTTGCACCGTATGTGTTTCTGTCCTTCCTGTTTGAAATCGTGGTATAATTCATGTTTCTACTCTGTATCCTACTACTATGCTAGTCCACATTATTAGTTTCATCTCTGTTATAGCCGTCATGATTTATTTTGTGCTTATTCGGATTAAATCTCGTAGTAACTTGCTCATATATTCAACTGGCGCAACGTCCCCTACAGCCACTCCCGTTTCATGGACGGCCTGGTCGATGTTGGAATTTTGCTAGTAGGCCTTTATAAGGTGAGCTCTTCTACCACTTGGATGAGCATGAGAAGAGGAGACCTACACGCGTGGGCGGCGACACTGGCTACACCGAGCATACTTGGACTCTGCGGAGCTGGGACTTTCCCGCCGATGTGGACATGGAAAACCCATGGTGTTATTTGGACTCCAACAATGTGCACGGGGACTCCAAGGAGGTTCACCTGGACATCTACATTTTCAAGTTAAATATTGATCGTTACTCTTCGCTCAATGTAATCCGCTGTCTAAGCATGTGGAGACTTCCATGCATGATCTTGCTCTATTGGAGTATCGCGCATGAATAAAAGTGTATCCATTTATGGTTTAGTCTAGAATCTTCCATGTATGAATTTTTACTACAGTACTGGTGAAAGACTTATGATGAACCATTTCTTACATATCCTTTGCCCCCTCCCAAGTCATCCTGATTTAATCCCTCTGTCTAGGTGTATAAGGGCATGGTTAATACTTAAATAGTATAGCCAACTGTTGGCTACAAGAAAGTGCCATGTCATCTATAGCCAACATGTATAACAATGGATACTCAAAAACTAATTCTTGAAGATCATTTCCTGCAAAGCACAATAAGAGTTATTTCTTCACAAGTTTTGGATGCAGGTTGAACAGTTGAACGCTTTTTTTGCAAAAGATACTTTTTATCTATTTCACCCGGATGTTTGTGAGCTCTAGAGATGAAATAATATCCGAACAAACCTATCCAAATGAACTAACCGAGGCATCTCCATCTTAATTTTCTCTTGCAAGTCGTGCGTGGTCCCTTCATCGTGAAAATGCTCTGGTCGTCGCATTGATTTGCATGCATGGATAGCACCACCATATTTTCAAAGGAGGAGCGAGCTCTATATTTCAGCCAAGGCATGCATGATTTGAGGAATTATGGTTGGGCATGCATGTAGAAAAGGGAGGAGAGTAATTTGCATGCGAGGGATTAAAGGAAGGGAGGCCAGCGGCTAGGCATTCAAAGGAGGCTGCATGCAAGATTACACGGGATCCATATACTAGTCCCAAAACCAGTTCCTCTTTTTGCGGACATGCGTTGGTACGAAAGATTGACAAGTTAGGCCCTGTAAAAATGGATGGAGGGAGTAGTAGTACGTGTAGAGGGCGGTGCTGCATGGGAGTCTCACCTCTCACCCCGCTCGTGGCGCGGCAGTAAAGCCGTCATATCACAAAACCCAACCACTCCCAGTAATAAGTGGCCTAGTAAAATAAACGGACAAGCAACCATCACATCCCTCCGTCTTTTTTGCATTTCATCTCTTTGCATTTACTTTCTCCGGTTCATCTCGCACACTCGAGCCCTAGCTACTACTCATATGGCCAGTTCTTTTGGCGGCTTCCCCAGCTTTTCCCACAAGACTAGTCACAGTGGAGAGTAACAATAAGGCGCCTCACTCATTTATTTGGGCTTCTAAACTACTATTCCGTCCTGGTTTATTCCTCACCATTGTAATTTGTGCTAAATTTTGACCAAAGATTTAACTGGTTTTTCCTCACCATTGTAATTTGTGCTAAATTTTGACCAAAAATTTGACACAGATTACAATGGGGACCAATAAACCAGGACAGAGGTAGTAGTTATGGGATTACTAATCTAGAAGCCTAAAAGAACTGGCCCCTAGTACTCCTACTAGTAGTAGTACTCTAGTTGGAATTCCAATTGCACGGCACAACCTGTTAGGCAAAAAATTCGATACAGAGTGTAGGAAGCGGTTTGGGAATTTACATGCCTTTCCAACCAGTGAGATACTCCGTACAAAGTACGACAGAGAAATAACCACAGAGAAGGAAGCTAAAAGTAAACAATCAAACGAGCATTTTTGCATTTGTTTTGCATTGAATCGTTTCACAAGCTTGACTAGTGTTGTTTTTCCACTTTTACAAAAACCGCATCGTAATGTTAAAACGTGCCTTTGCACGTACATAAGTAATAGTAGTACTCCCTCCGTCTAGGTGTATAAGTCTTCCCTCCTCCTTGGTAACGGTGCACAAACGAAGATGACTTATTGACCTGGACGGAGGGAGTAGCACAGTCTGCAAGCATATATCGAGAGAGACGTGTAGTGTGATAGTATATAGTAAAGTTTGTGCTATATGCACGTACTTGCAAAATGCGTACGAATACACAAGGTTTCCAAACTTTTCCTTTTACATACTTAATTAAGGACGCTAAAAATTCCTGAACCTTCGGGATTTATCATTTGCGTCCCAAAACTAATGAGTTCGCCTTACAAAACAAAAATTATACTCCTCCTAAAAGCCACGACGCTCGCAGGAGCGCTTACGGCGCGCCACGAGTGCCCTGGTGCGCGGCCGTTTCCCAGCGCGCCGACACAACGCCTCTTCCTCAGCGTCGCAACTCGCGAGGTGCTGATTGGCGGCTTGCCGGCGAGTGAGCGCAATCTCACCAGTGTGGTGATCCGGCGCCAATAGGTACTCCTCCTCGCTGGAAGCGTGCACCCGGTCCACGTACCGCCAAGCGTAGATGAGGCGCTTGGGCCCGACTGCACTCAGGGCGTCGGCACGGGCGTCCTCCGCCACCCTCACGTCCCTCGCACGAGCCTTCTGCCAAAGAGCCAATTGCCTGACTCTCTCGGACGCGACATAGGCCTCCCAGGCAGCTTGTTCCGCGGTGCGCTTCTCTTCCTCGGCCTTCTTCTCCGCCTGTATTTTGGCGCGCTCTGCTGGAGGCAAAGCCTCCCACAAGGCGACATCCATTTCTTTCCAAAGCTCCTCAAGGCTGGGGGTGGGGGGCTCAGCGGGCGGCGCGGCGTTCTCCTCGTAGCGGGGAGCCGACGCGTCCTCCGACGCGCATGCTGGTGAGATTGGGAACGCCGACGTGTCCACCTCGACGCGTCGCGGCGAGGAGCGGAACGCCGATGCGTCCTCCTCGACTAGTGGCGGCGAGGAACGTAACGGCGACGCGTCGCGTAGCGGCGAGGAGCGGAACACCGACCGTCCTCCTCGACTAGTGGCGGCGAGGAACGGAATAGCGACGCGTGACCATCCGCGCGGTGCTGCGAGGGGCTCCTAGGGCTTGGGAGGGGCGATGCCATGGTGGTCGACATGAGAGGGAGGGGGAGGAGATAGCGATGAACGTGAACGTGTGGGGGAGGAGATAGCGATGTCGTGGGAGGCGCAGTATTTATAGCGAGCAATGGCACACCTACGTAAGATATGGACTGAGCTGCACTGACTTAACTGCAGGTCAAGTTGCGTCACTGACATGTGGGCCAGACCCATGTTGGGCCCATATGTCAGTGACCAAATGCACCTGCAGTTAAGTAACAGCTACGTGGGCATATTTGTTGGAGTAAATTACTAGGGAGCGAAGGGGTAGAAATATTGCTGGTCACAACGGATTGGACGAGTGCGGGGGGAGGAGAGTCATGCATGCAGATTTTTTCACACGGGGTGGAGTGGTGGGACCGCCAGAGGGAGAAGGAGAGTTTGGCAGGCATATTATTTCCACACATGCAGAGGAAAAGATTTGGAGACGAATGGGCTTCCTGCAGGTATGGGGAATGGTGCATAATAAGTCATCTTGCATGCCAGGCTAGGTATAGTCTCAAGTCATTAAAAACAAACACGCCCCACACATGTTCATATTTCAAGGTGCACTAAATTATTGCATGCGATGATTAAGGCTGGCCATAATGGTGGTATCTTAGCACACGAGAATAGCAAACATGCTGATGTGGCAAAGAATTAAAGAAGAGAGGGGGTTAGAGTAACTAGTGTTCATGCATGCATTGGTAAACACATTTGTGGAGAACGAACACTAGTTGAGTACTTTTGCAGACTTCAAAAACTATTCCACAATGTGTCAACATTCACAATGTCAAATCAATATTTTTACACTCATTATAAAACATAGTTCTTATACTCATTATAATCAGTACTCCCTCCGTCTTGGTGAGCAAGTCATCTTAGATTGTGCACTGTGACCAAGGAGGAGGGGAAAACGAGAGATCTTAATGTTTATTTGCTAATTAATAGCATTGCATGCAATGAACTAACCACTGCATGTCGTGTTTGGTAGTCTCAAGTCATTAAAAGCATGCACACCCACATCTCCTATTGGTTGATATGTCAAGAAACAAGAAACGAGGTAGAAGTTAATGCACCACGCCTAAGTGTTTTCGGAATATTGTATCGAATGAGTGTACTGGTGTGGCTGGTTAATTAATATAAGGTGGTGTTCAAAAAAAGTATAAATTTGGTCAAACACTTTGCAAACGGTTGACGGGAGTAAAAAGGACGAGAGGGAGTATCATGCATGTGGAGTAGGCAAAAAAATTGCTTGTCTAAAAAAAGGCAAAAAAATTGCTCATTTATAGCCGGTCGAAGTCTCCAAGGGCGCGATCGCGTGAGGGAGGCGAAGGTCGTGGGAGGCGCGACGTTTGACGAAATTAAGTGAAGTTACATCCACGCGCCGGCATGGCGTGTGAACAGGCAGAAGCTATACCATCAGGCCTATGATATGGGTCTAGTAGACATGACATCTAGTGGGTCCCGCATAGTTCTCGAGAACTCTTTGGGGGCTTGCAGCCGTTTATCCACCGGGCAAGCCAGCAACCCCACGTCGTTCGCACGGCCTACTCGTCCCCATCTTCTACCTTACAACAGTTCGCTCTCAGTCGTCCTGTCCTTTCACATTAGTTCGCTACCATTTTTTTTGCGGGGTACAATAGTTCAACTTCTCCTAACCCTCCTCCAAAATCCATGGCCTCCCAAATCTCCATGGTCGCCGCTGAGTACCAGGTTAGAGCCATCACCGGCGATCAGTTCATTGTCATCTACACACGTGGATCTGAGACGGTGAAAGCATGGCTTCCTCGCTTCCTACGCATGTTCAACAGTTCAACGGATGAGTGGGTCGCTGGGCTAGATGTTGAGTACACCACAGTCCTGGGACGAGAGAAGGATCTAAACGACGAAGAGAGGAAGAAGCCCGCCGTGATCCAGGTTTGCGTGCGTAACGTTTGCTTGGTCTACCACATATGCCATGCCGACGTTGAGTGCCAGGATTTTAAGAACTTCCTCAAGGACAAAAGAGTGAAATTCGTTACTGTAGGCTTTAAGAACAACAGTGACGTCCTGCATCGGATAGGTCTCATTGTAGGCCAGCCCTTCGATCTCCAGAAGGCAAGCCTGGTGTCCTCCTCTCAACCTTCAATACTAACCCTGGCAGCAGCCATGATTGATCCTTCGTACGCTAAACTGAAGAAACCACATCACGAGTTTCATCATGCATGGGAGTCGAAGACATTAGATGAAGATCACATCCTGTACGTAGCAATGGATGCCTACCTTTGTTTAAATATCTACAAGGGTTGGATGAAGAAGCATAGCTCAGTGTCCGGTTCAAGCAAAGAAGCATCGGCGAAGAGGAAGATGAAGAGGTACGAGGACGAAGTCGAGGACGTGGACTCGGACTGCAAATAGGTGCAGTGCCATCACTCATGCTGGTTCTACTCCAGTGTCAAGCGGACTAGTTGCTTATTAGTTTATTTTCAAGGGTGTGTTGTGCTGAGGCCCCAGCAGAACTATGTTTATGTTCTTTCTCGTTATTTGAACTCTTTAGTACGTACAGTAGTACTAGTACTATGTCTTACTACTGTTCCTCTTGCAGTTGGTACTATTGCTCGCATCTTCGTGTTCCTACTATACTTAATACATTTGTACTAGTAGTATAATTTGGGTCAGTCGATTTGTGAAAGAAGTTCGACGGAGCGAAGGAAGAAGATGACAGAAGAGGTGGAAGAAGCCCTTCTAGCCATCCATGTTGCATCAAATGGCTCACATGAGTCGACTGACCCAAATTGCTCCTTCAGATTGCAGGATCCATGTGGCATTCAAGGTGTCGAAGGTAGACTCCGTGTCCGCACCCGGTTTGCGGGCTCGACGCGCGCGCGACTGGCTTCCGCCGCGACAGCCACCATGCGCGCCTCCTCCGTGCGGGCGGAGACGACAATGACACGCTAGTTCCTCCTCGCAGGCATGCTGGAGCACGCGCTCGTCCTCCTCTTCATACGATGCGTGCATAGACGTGGCTCCACCAGCTGCTCGCGTGCTTGGCAGCGCAGCGGCATCGCGAGGAGGGACTGCAGACGACGTGAGCGGGCGAGCCTTCGGCTTCATGGCACAGGGATGGCGGCGACACGACAGTGATGGGCGAGAAATTGTTGGTCGGAGCAGGCGGGCGCCCGCATGCGCAACGGTGGCGGCGGCATATTGATGAGTGCGCGTGTGGGAGCTTACTTTAGTTTTAAATATAAGGTTGGTCAAACTTAAAAGAAAACCGTACTAGTACACGTAAACATTAGACTTAGGTAGCGCTTTTATTAGTTAGTACCACAACCACGATACGGAATCCTGTGCAAGCGCGTGAACCGCGGCCGCGCGGTCGATCGAACGGTGCGTCACCGTGTCACGCTCGAAGGACATCCACCGAACCTTTTTGTGTGTGTGAAAACAATCCTCGAGTATTACTCAACTTTTTTTCCTGTGAAAGTTCTTGACGCTGCAATATTTCCATATATTTGAATTTAGCTGCAGTTCGTGTTTATTTGGATTTGGACGTTTTAGGTGCGCCCTAGTTTTTTTTAATACTGATTTTGTGTGTGTGACTGAGAGAGAACGTGTGTATGTGTCCATATGTGTGTTGTGGCGGAAGGGAAATGTGGAGACGGTGTGCGTGTGATACAGACATAGAGAGGTGTGAATGTGCAAATGATCATGCATGAGTGATACATAGATAGATGCCGATACATTGTGTATACATGAGAGAACGGTCTTCTAGTTTACTTGTGTGTGTGTGTGTGCGTGAGAGAGAGAGAGACAGAGAGAGGAGCATCCGTAACACAACAACCATCTCTCTTGATTCGTCCATCCCTCGCACGGTTGCATGCAACACATGCATCAACGCGCACATTTTGACACCCTCACCCGGCCCCTGCCCACCTCAAGGCCCGCACAATCTCTTCGTGAATACCCATTTCTCTCCTTAGGTTTGTTTTCTCTCAATATCTGACACACACACACGCATAGAGAGAGAGACACACACACGCAGCACAACACACACACACACACTCCCCCGAGCACCCAATTCATCCCCATCCAAGGTTATACAGCGACCACTCTCGCTTGTGCTTCTTTGCACCCCAACATGCACAACACCTCAATCTTCAAAGAGGGCAACGAGCAGATTGAAGACGGCGACCACACCGCGCTAGAGAATGCGGGGTCATTTGGAAGCAGGGTGATGTGACGACGGCTGGCTGACTCCTCCCCCCGCCCTCTCTCTCTTGCACAAAATTACCAATCCCTCTCTCCCCGCACAAAATTGTCAATCCCTCAACCCACGAGATCCTTCCCCTCTCGTCCATGTTTTTCCTGCTCTCTCATCAAACATGTTGTCTCTTCTCATTCCACGTATACAGAATCCAGATGCACACGCATCTCATGTATATTACATGTATGCATCTTTCTCACAGACCTAACTTCTTCCTCTCTCTTTCTTTCTTTCTCTCTCTCTCTCTCTCTCTCTCTCTCTGTCTCGTTAGTTTTGATTCCTACTCTCTCGTCCACATACATACAATCTTTCCCGCCCTATCTGCTTCATCTTTAAAAGCTCTCTCTACACGTTTCATTCACACATTGGGATATGTCAAAATGTTGCTTCTATAATGGCTTATGTAGAGTTATGGTTGTTCTCATTGCATCCTACAAAGTAATAACTATGAAATGCATTTAGATTCTCATTTGACTGGGATTATGTGAGTTTGAGCATGTTGTGAAGTACTATAGACCTTGTATACATCTTGGGATTCGACAATGATTGTAACTATTGAATTGTATAGACCATTATATTCGAAGTCAATAGCCTAATATATTTATTTCACAATTTCAACAAATGATTAGTTCACTACAAACTAAGAAAACAAATGTGTACTCCCTCCGTTTTTATTTAAGTCCGCGTATTAGCATTGGTCAAAGTCAAGTTTTGTAAACTCTCAGAAAGCTTATAACAAAAAATATTAACATATACAATAACAAATAAATACCATTAGATTCATTATTGAATGTACTTTCACATCATACATATTTGTTATGGTAAATGTTTATATTTTTCTATAAACTTGGTCAAACTTTAGGAAGTTTGACTTCGATCAAACATAATATGCAGAGTTTACTACTACTACTCGCTAGTTGCTTAGCCGCATCACTCAACACGCCACACGGGGAGTCCACTGTCACAAAATTTTGAGGTCGGCGGGAAAATCTCCCGCGACCCTGATTCGAGCAGTGGGAAGTTACCATCATAGCCTTCGGAATAGGCCTACAGATGACGCTTGGTAGGGGGCTGTTTTCGTAACTTCAGGTTCACCCTACCCAGCCAACCCCACCCCGACACCGAGAGTAGTACACCTGAATACTCCCAATTTTCTATCCCCACCGCAAAATAGACTTCTCCACGGCACCGCAGCCTTCGTGCTCCTCCCCTTTACATCGGCGCACTCGTCCACCGCAGCGCATCTGCCTCATCGGCGACCTCATACGCCGCACAGGAGCCGGTCCACCGTCGTCGTCGTACATGGAGCCTCTTCCCCGGCATCGTCTTCCACGGTCTCGGATCTGCTTCTCGGAAGCCGACGCCAAGCGCAGAAGTACCATCGTCGTGGACAATGAACTGACTCCCATTGCCGACCATGACTCATAGAGGCCGCCGCGACCATCGTTCACCTCCTCGATTGGTAGTGTGTGTATTGAATCACTTAGCAGTACATGTGCAGTTCCAATCTTGTTCATACCTACCCTTCAAATTTCCTGGGTGCTATTGTTCCCGTAAAAGTAATTGGTTATAGCCTCCATTGTCCAACAGAATATCAACTTGTAATTGTGCGTCGCTCCTGTATCGCGCTGTGCTTGGGTAGGTTTTTCATCTGCAACCAGTAGTGTGGAAATGATGGAAAGGTTTTTAGAACTCGCAAAATGCCCATGCATTGCACGCATCAAGATGCATTTGTATGAGTAGTTTATCTTGTTGGAGATGCTCTAACATGGTAGATGAGTGCTTTAATGTTGCCCACAAGATGCGTGAGTATTAGTAGTAGTATATTTTTCTTGCCATGTTGAGATTTTAAAACCACGAGTGCGAACATGCAGAGGAGCAATGAAGACCAAACACGGGATATTAAGGACATCTTCAAGGAGCGTGGCAAGTTAAAGAGGAGCTGCACCGAACCTGTAAAACGAGCTTTGGTAAGTAACACCCTTTCAATTACTTTCGTGTAGCCTCGTGTTCTTCGATGTGTATATGTTGTAGTTTCTGTTTCTCTTAAGCGTGGTGTTCTTTGATGTGTAATAAGAAGAGTCTTAATCATCCTAATGCTTTCGTTTTTAGCTTGATGTAGGAAGTGGGTGTTCTCACCTTGTAGTCTGTTTTTATTTTTTTTTCCTTTTGAATTCACTTATCCGAGTTCTGTTTATCTGGCTTCTACTAAATGGATCTAGGTTGCTCTGAGTATTGATCTAAAAAATAAGTAACTTCATGTCAGGATGCAGTTCCTGCGAGGAGGGAAGTATGGTCAACCTCGAGATCATGTTTCCAAAATGAGGCTGGATTACACACAAGGTGCTAGTTCCCTAATGATGCTGGATTAGACACAAGGTGCAAATTCCCAGATGATGCTGGATTACACACAAGCCAGGTGGAGTCGTCAGCTGTTCGTGTCCTCGTGGCATTAGTAAAGGCTGAAAGAAAGCATGCAGCAGCCCTTGAGAATGTAGCTGAAAGGATCGAGAACAGGTGTCTAGAGGGGGGTGATTAGACACTAAGTGCCAAAAGTTGCAGTTTTTTATATTCTTAAGTTTAAGTGGAGTTTAAGCACACGTTTAATAAACACAATACATATCAAGCAAGCATGCAATGAGTATATGAGCAGCGGAAAGTAAAGCATGCAACTTGCAAGAATGTAAAGATAAGGGTTTGGAGTATTCAAACGCAATTGGAGACACGAATGTTTTTGTCGTGGTTCCGATAGGTGGTGCTATCGTACATCCACGTTGATGGAGACTTCAACCCACGGAGGGTAACGGTTGCGTGAGTCCACGGAGGGCTCCACCCACGAAGGGTCCACGAAGAAGCAACCTTGTCTATTCCATCATGGCCGTCGCCCACGAAGACTTGCCTCACTAGTGGTAGATCTTCACGAAGTAGGCGATATGCTTGCCCTTATAAACTCCTTGGTTCAACTCCACAATCTTGTCGGAGGCTCCCAAGTGACACCTAGCTAATCTAGGAGACACCACTCTCCAAGAAGTAACAAATGGTGTGTTGATAATGAACTCCTTGCTCTTGTGCTTCAAATGATAGTCTCCCCAACACTCAACTCTCTCTCACAGGATTTGGATTTGGTGGAAAGAAGATTTGAGTGGAAAGCAACTTGGGGAAGGCTAGAGATCAAGATTCATATGGTAGGAATGGAATGTCTTGACCACAACACATGAGTAGGTAGTTCTCTCTCAAAAAATGTGTATTGGAAGTGTAGATCTGTTCTGATGGCTCTCTCCCCGAATGAAGAGTGGGTGGAGGGGTATATATAGCCTCCACACAAAATCTAACTGTTACACACAATTTGCCAAACTCGGTGGGACCGAATGGTAAAACTCGGTCGGACCGATTCAGCAAACCTAGTGACCGTTAGGATTTTCGGTGGGACTGAGATGCAACTCGGTAGGACCTATATGGTTAGGGTTAGGGAATAACGTAATCTCGGTGTGACCGATTACACAAACTCGGTGGGACCGATTTTGGTAATAAGCTAACTAGAGAGTTGGTCAGGCAAACTCGGTGAGACCGATTACACAAACTCGGTGGGACCGATTTTGGTAATAAGCTAACCAGCGAGTTTGCATTGTAATCTCGGTAGTGCCGATTGCTCAAACTCGGTGAGACCGATTTTGATAATGGACATACACAGAAAGATTACAATCCCATCTCGGTGAGACCGAGATCCCTATCGGTGGAACCGATTTGCTAGGGTTTGTGGCAGTGGCTATGACATCTGAAACTCGGTGGCGCCGGATAAAAAGAATCGGTGGGGCCGAGTTTGACTTTTGGTTTAGGTCATATGTGGATGTGGGAAGGTAGTTGAGGGTTTTGGAGCATATCACTAAGCACTTTGAGCAAGCACTCCATTAAGCAACACCTCATCCCCTCTTGATAGTATTGGCTTTTCCTATAGACTCAATGTGATCTTGGATCACTAAAATAGAAAATGTAGAGTCTTGATCTTGAAGCTTGAGCCAATCCTTTGTCCTTAGCATCTTGAAGGGGTTCCACATCCTCTAGTCCATGCCACTCCATTGTTGAACTTATCTGAAACATACTAGGTAAAAGTGTTAGTCCAACAAGAGATATGTTGACATTAATTACCAAAACCACCCAGGGAGCACTTGTGCTTTCAATCTCCCCCTTTTTGGTAATTGATGACAACATACATCAAAGCTTTAGATAAAGATATGGATAATAGCAAGTAAAGCTTTGGAAAGACATGTAACATGCATAGGCTCCCCCTACATGTATGCAAACATGTGAATATTGAATATAGGAGCATGTGAATGCGTAAACATGACAGAGTAAGCAATGTGTTACATGTATGTTGGCTATATGCATCAGAGCAAATGATGTGAATGTGAGTAATGTACCTTCATGCTCATGAGTCCTTCTTGCAAACAGTATGTACATCAACAAGAACTTCTCATTCACATGACTGTGATGCATATACTTACCTTGTGGTCTTGAGTTGGCTTAGGATGGGATGAACCTGCGCAAACAAGGTTAAATAACACAGATACACCTACTGACCAGAGCAAACAAGAGAAACCACAAGAGAACCAAGACTGGGATGACATGTAGAGTGAGTGAGTACTAAGTACCACATTGGATATAGACATGTCCCCAAAGGTAAAGATATGCAATAAAATCAGAGATTTCCTTCCCTTAGATGTCTTGCTCCCCCTGAATCTGCATGGGATATTGGGAGAAGATAGGGAACAGAAAATCAGAGCAACAGAAAAGAAACAACAGAGCTTGAGCTAAAGCAAGCAAGCAAACATGTCTTTCCCCTCTTAAAGACATGTGACATCTCTCCTCTTGAACACCAAGCATCTGGGGTCTTTGATGATATTACTTTCTCCTTATTGAGAAACTCTCTCCCCTTAAGTATTCTCTCTTTCTCCCCCTATACGAAAGATTAAGCTTTGATGTGATCTCTCTCTCCCCCTTTGACATCAATTTCCAAGAAGGGCTCTTCTGGATATGTGATACAAATGGGTTGGTCCTCGAGTCACAGAGCAGCATGTCTAATATGATGCTGGTAGAGGACAAGAATCATTGAGTGGAGCTGGAGTAAACAGAAATCAGGAATAAGTGGCAAGTTGGTTTTCCTGTGGTGGAATCGGTGACTCCGAGTTGTGTGCTTCGGTTGCACCGAAAGGTTTCGATTGAGCCGAAGAAAACAAACCGGTGTGACCGAGTTCATCAGAGTGAAACCACTTGTCACCTCAGCTCACTAGACAAGTAAGATCTCACAAGGATTTGCAAGGAATTAACTGAAAGATTTGCAATGAATTGGATGCAGAAAATGCAGAACAAAAAGGAAAGAAAAGAAACTAAAAGATCTAGATGAAGTTTTTTTTAAAGGGGAAACAAATATGCAAATGCAAAAGCACGGAGAAACACTAGAGAACTTCATCTAGAAATGGTCGGCAACAAAGTCACCTATGTTAGAGTATATTGACTTAGGAGTCAAGTGAGAGCACTTGATCATAGGTCATACTCATCGTTTAAGCTCAAAATGGGGTTACCATTTTTCGTTTAAGCATTTTGATGTATTCACATCTTGTTGAGTTGCTTTGGCTCATGACTTGGAGTAAAGCTTCTCTAAGATGGAATAACATACCTTGGGTGGTGGTGTTGATCTTGCTCATGTAGTTGAACTTGTGTGGGTTGCTCAAGGTTGATGTAGTTCATCAAGAGTTGGGAGCACCACTTGGAGTTTGAGTTCATCTACCTACATGCGTTAGCTTTGCAAGGAAGAGCACTTGTGTATCCGAAATGACAATCATGAGACTCAACATAGAATTTGCCAAAGGATATGTTTGAATGGTTTCGTGCTTCCTTGTCTTCAACCACCATTGTGTAGAGACTTGGTGATGTAGAGATTGCTCAAGATGTGAGTGAATTGCAATCTCATAGATTTAGATTCAACCAAGTACCTACACGGTTTAGATAATATGCAAGGTACAAATATATCCAAGACATATGAATAGCATCATAAGAGAAATATCGAGGATTAGTCATAGGCTCATGCCCCGCATGTATCAAATGGAGTTCCTACTCCAAGTTTGAAGCATCAATGATGTTCAATTCACCTCTCAACCTGCAAAACACTTTCTCATCAAGTGGTTTAGTGAATATATCCGCCAATTGCTTATCAGTGCGAACACGCTTAAGGTTAATGTCCCCTTTGGCAACATGATCTCGAATGAAATGATGACGAACTTCAATATGCTTAGTTCAAGAGTGTTGCACGGGATTGTGAGCAATCTTAATAGCACTTTCATTGTCACATAGCAATGGAACATGTTTCACATATATCCCATAATCTTTAAGAGTTTGTGAGGGAGTCCTGGATTAGGGGGTGTTCGGGTAGCCGGACTATACCTTCGCCGGACTCCTGGACTATGAAGATACAAGATTGAAGACTTCGTCCCGTGTCCGGAAGGAACTTTCCTTGGCGTGGAAGGCAAGCTAGGCGATGCGAATACTCAAGATCTCCTACCATTGTAACCGACTCCGTGTAACCCTAACCCTATCCGGTGTCTATATAAACCGGAGGGTTGTAGTCCGTAGGACAGAACAATCATCATACACAATCATACCATAGACTAGCTTCTAGGGTTTAGCCTCCTTGATATCGTGGTAGGTCTACTCTTGTACTATCCATATCATTGTTGGGGAATGTAGTAATTTCAAAAAATTTCCTACGCACACGCAAGATCATGGTGATGTATAGCAACGAGAGGGGAGAGTGTTGTCTACGTACCCTCGTAGACCGAAGCGGAAGCGTTGACGCAACATAGAGGAAGTAGTCGTACGTCTTCCCGATCCAACCGATCCAAGCACCATTACTCCGGCACCTCCGAGTTCTTAGCACACGTCCAGCTCGATGACGCTCCCCGGGCTCCGATCCAGCAAAGCTTCGGGGATGAGTTCCGTCAGCACGACGGCGTGATGACGATGATGATGTTTTACCAATGCAGAGCTTCGCCTAAGCACCGCAACGATATGACCGAGGTGGAATATGGTGGAGGGGGGCACCACACACGGCTAAGGAACGATCACGAAGATCAACTTGTGTGTCCTAGGGTGCCCCCCTGCCCCCGTATATAAAGGAGGGAGGGGAGGTGCGGCCGGCCCCAAGGGGTGCGCCTGGAGGAGTCCTACTCCCACCGGGAGTAGGACTCCCCCCTCTCTTGCCTTGTTGGAGAAGGAAAGGGGGAAGGAGAAGAGGAAAGGGGGGCGCCGCCCCCCTTCCTTGTCCTATTCGGACTAGGGGGGAGGGGGCGCGCGGCCTGCCCTGGCCGGCCCCTCTCTTCTCCCTTATGGCCCATGTATTAACCCCGGGGGGGGGGTTCCGGTAACCCCCGGTACTCTGGTAAAATGCCGATTTCACCTGGAACCATTCCGATGTCCAAATATAGGCTTCCAATATATCGATCTTTACGTCTCGACCATTTCGAGACTCCTCGTCATGTCCGTGATCACATCCGGGACTCCGAACTACCTTCGGTACATCAAAACGTATAAACTCATAATAACTGTCATCGTAACGTTAAGCGTGCGGACCCTATGGTTCGAGAACAATGCAGACATGACCGAGACACGTCTCCGGTCAATAACCAATAGCGGGACCTGGATGCCCATATTGGCTCCTACATATTCTATGAAGATCTTTATCGGTCAGACCGCATAACAACATACGTTGTTCCGTTTGTCATCGGTATGTTACTTGCCCGAGATTCGATCGTCGGTATCCAATACCTAGTTCAATCTCGTTACCGGCAAGTCTCTTTACTCGTTCCATAATACATCATCTCACAACTAACATATTAGTTGCAATGCTTGCAGGGCTTATGTGATGTGCATTACCGAGAGGGCCCAGAGATACCTCTCCGACTATCGGAGTGACAAATCCTAATCTCGAAATACGCCAACCCAACAAGTACCTTTGGAGACACCTGTAGAGCACCTTTATAATCACCCAGTTACGTTGTGACGTTTGGTAGCACACAAAGTGTTCCTCCGGTAAACGGAAGTTGCATAATCTCATAGTCATAGGAACATGTATAAGTCATGAAGAAAGCAATAGCAAAATACTAAACGATCGGGTGCTAAGCTAATGGAATGGGTCATGTCAATCAGATCATTCAACTAATGATGTGACCTCGTTAATCAAATAACAACTCTTTGTTCATGGTTAGGAAACATAACCATCTTTGATTAACGAGCTAGTCAAGTAGAGGCATACTAGTGACACTCTGTTTGTTTATATATTCACACATGTATTATGTTTCCGGTTAATACAATTCTGGCATGAATAATAAACATTTATCATGATATACGAGGAAATAAATAATAACTTTATTATTGCCTCTAGGGCATATTTCCTTCAATCATCAATATTATTCAAGCAGGAGTAGGGTTTTACCTCCATCGAGAGGGCCCGAACTTGGGTAAAAACATCGTGTCCCTTGGCTCCTGTTACCATCCGGCCTTGACGCACAGTTCGGGACCCCCTACCCGAGATCCGCCGGTTTTGACACCGACATTGGTGCTTTCATTGAGAGTTCCTCTGTGTCGTCGCCTTTAGGCCCGATGGCTCCTTTGATCATCAACAATGATGAGGTCCAGGGTGAGACTTTTCTCCCCGGACAGATCTTCGTCTTCGGCGACTTCGCTCTACGGGCCAACTCGCTTGGTCATCTGGAGCAGATAGAAAGCTACACCCCTAGCCATCAAGTCAGGTTTGGAAGCTTAAACTACACGGCGGATATCCGCAGAGACTTGATCTTCGACGGGTTTGAGCCACAGCCAAGTGCGCCGCACTATCTCGAGGGGCATGATCTAGCTCTGCCTCCGAACAGTGTCCTGGAGGCTGCACACGCACTGGTTCCGACTCTTAACTCCGGGCCTATTGCGCCAATTGAGGATGAGAGGTTGGACGTCACCTCGGGGGCTGCGATCTCAAAGGCGATCGAGCCGAACGCCAGCCCCGCACTCCGCGTGACTCATGATCCCGAAGGTCCGGACTCCTCTCCGGACTCCGAACCCCCCGCGCCCCTGCCAGTCGAAGCCGATTGGGCGCCGATAATGGAGTTCACCGCCGCGGACATCTTTCAGCACTCGCCTTTTGGCAACATCCTGAATTCTCTCAAGTCTCTCTCTTTATCAGGAGAGCCCTGGCCAGATTATGGTCAGCGAGGATGGGATACGGACGATGAAGAAATTCAAAGCCCTCCCACCACCCACTTGGTAGCCACTGTCGACGATTACACCGACATGCTTGACTTCGGCTCCGAAGACTTCGACGGTATGGACGACGAAGTAGGAGATGAACAGGAACCAACACCTGTAGGGCGCTGGACGGCCACCTCGTCATATGACGTATATATGGTGGATGCTCCAAAAGATGGAGATGGTGATGGAACAGCGAGGGATGACACCTCCAAGAAACAGCCAAAGCGCCGACGTCAACGGCGCCGCTCTAAATCCCGCCATAGTAAAAACGGTGATTCCGGCACGGGAGATAATACTACCCCGTATAGCGCCGAAGAACACCCAACCCAGCAAGATTCAGCGCAGGAAGATGGAGAAGCCAGCCCTCATGAGAGAGCGGCAGAACGAGAGGTTGAGGATAATAACTATATGCCTCCCTCCGAAGACGAGGCAAGCCTCGATGACGACGAATTCGTCGTACCATCAGACCCCGCCAAACAAGAGCGTTTCAAACGCAGGCTTTTAGCCACGGTGAACAGCCTGAAGAAAAAGCAGCAACAGCTTAGAGCTGATCAAGATTTGCTAGCTCATAGATGGACTGAAGTCCTTGCGGCCGAAGAGTATGAACTCGAGCGCCCCTCCAAGAATTATCCTAAGTGCAGGCCGCTACCCCGATCAGAGGAGGAAGCACCTACATCACCAGCGCACGATATGGCAGACCGGCCACCTCGTGGCCGCGACAGAGAGGCATGTCGAACCTCCACCCAAGCCATCCCCCGACGCCGCTCAACCAAGGCACGAGAAAGTGCGCCAGACCTGCAAGATGTACTGGAGGATAAAGCAAGGCAAACAAGATCAATCTACGGATCGCGCAGGCGCCCGACGACACGTGACGATGATCCTCACTCCGGACACAATAAATCCGGCCGAGCCGAACACAACAGACATAGCTCTTCCGAGCTGCGTCGTGACATAGCCCAGTACAGGGGCGCCGCACACCCACTATGCTTCACAGATGAAGTAATGGATCATAAAATCCCAGAGGGTTTCAAACCCGTAAACATCGAATCATACAATGGCACTACAGACCCGGCGGTATGGATCGAGGATTATCTCCTTCACATCCACATGGCACGTGGCGATGATCTACACGCCATCAAATACCTCCCTCTCAAACTCAAAGGACCGCCCCGGCACTGGCTTAACAGCCTGCCAGCGGACTCAATCGGTTCTTGGGAGGACCTGGAAGCCGCATTCCTCGACAACTTCCAGGGCACTTATGTGCGACCACCGGATGCCGACGACCTAAGCCACATAATTCAGCAGCCAGAGGAATCGGTCAGGCAATTCTGGACAGGGTTCCTAACAAAGAAAAACCAGATAGTCGACTGTCCGGACGCAGAGGCCCTAGCAGCCTTCAAGCATAACATCCGCGACGAGTGGCTTGCCCGGCACCTGGGACAGGAAAAGCCGAAATCTATGGCAGCCCTCACGACACTCATGACCCGCTTTTGCATGGGCGAAGATAGCTGGCTAGCTCGCAGCAACAACTTATCAAAGAACCCGGGTAATTCGGATACCAAGGACAAAAGTGGCAGGACACGTTGAAATAAACAAAAGCGCCGTGGTAGCAGCGACAGCAATGAAGATACGGCAGTCAACGCCGGATTCAGAGGCTATAAATCCGGTCAGCGGAAAAAGGCATTTAAAAAGAATACTCAGGGCCCGTCCAGTTTGGACCGAATACTCAATCGCTTGTGCCAGATTCATGGCACCCCCGAAAGGCCAGCCAATCACACCAACAGGGACTGTTGGGTGTTCAAGCAGGCAGACAAGTTAAGAGCCGAAAACAAAGATAAGGGGCTGCATAGCGATGACGAGGAGGACCCAGGCCGCCGAACAACAATGGACATAAGGGGTTTCCCCCACAAGTGCGGACGGTGAACATGATATACGCAACCCACATTCCCAAGAAGGAGTGGAAGCGTGCGCTACGGGATGTATACGCGATGGAGCCAATCGCCCCAAAGTTCAACCCATGGTCCTCTTGCCCGATCACTTTTGATCGAAGGGACCACCCCACTAGCATCCATCATGGCGGCTTTGCCGCATTGGTTCTCGACCCAATCATCGACGGATTTCATCTCACAAGAGTCCTCATGGACGGTGGCAGTAGCCTGGACCTGCTTTATCAGGATACAGTGCAGAAAATGGGCATAGATCCATCAAGGATTAAGCCCACAAGAACGACCTTTAAAGGCGTTATACCAGGTGTAGAAGCCAATTGTACAGGCTCCGTAACACTTGATGTGGTCTTCGGATCTCCGGATAACTTCCGAAGCGAAGAGTTAATCTTCGACATAGTCCCGTTCCGCAATGGCTATCACGCCCTGCTCGGACGAACCGCATTTGCCAAATTCAATGCGGTGCCGCACTACGCATACCTCAAGCTCAAGATGCCAGGCCCTCGAGGAGTAATCACGGTCAACGGAAATACCGAACGCTCCCTCCGTACGGAGGAGCACACGGCGGCTCTCGCAGCAGAAGTACAAAGCAGCCTTTTTAGGCAACTCTCCAGTCCGGCCGTTAAAAAGCCAGACAATGCCAAGCGTGCCCAGAGTAACCTACAACAAGACCGCCTGGCACGTTCTGAGCAGGCGTAGCAATGCGGACCCAACCCCAGCCATCGCGACATAGCGGAGCTAGTACCTCGCGTACATAATTACGCCCTTGAAATACCATGGGCACAGGGGAAGGGGCACAGTAACGGCATGCTCACAATACGGCTTAAAACGTACTAGGGGCTGCCGGATTCTTTTTATTACTTTCAGGACTCCACACTTTGGACGACCTATTCGGCAATTCGGCTGCCGCACAAACGATGCAAGATCCAGGGAAGCAGACAAAGCCACGCCGCATTATGGAACTCTCAGGTGGTCTCTATTACGAGCGGTATATCTGTTTCAAACACAATTCCGCGGCCTGCCCCTGGTCAGGACATGTTAAATAGTCTAATATCTTTTTGCTTATCGCACTACTTGTATCGTTTGGCTTTGATAAATAGCCTCTTTATAAACAATGCATAGCTTTTTGCCTATTTTTGCATTACTTTCTTTTAATATATATGTTTCTTAAATAACATGATCGCACCCGTACACCATGGTACGGCAAACACGCCAGGGGCTTTAGTACCCTTCGATCTGGCGTGACAAGTCCGTACACTTTCACAAGTGCGGCACCCCAAACTTATAGCACTATATGCATCGGCTCCGAATCATGATTTGGGTCAATAGTTGGGTTTGCCCGGCTCCTATGTTTTGGTGCCTTACGTTCCGCTATATCGGCTAAGGTAGCACTAGGAGAACCACTGCGATTGTGCCCCGGTTCAGCTGGGTTAAGCACCTCAGTGGAGAAAGCTAAAACTGACTGCCATGATAAGGCGAGAGACCGGTCGCTGTTCGAGAGGTTTTCCGAGTCCCTAAAGACTTATGCCGCTTCGAGCGAGGAGCTGGCTTTGTCCGGCCAAAGGCGTGGATAGCGCCCCGAATTCGGTCTTCCAAACTAGGGGCTTCGCCGTAATTTAAAATTATAAAGTTCTATGGCTAAGTGAGAGTGTTCAAGCATTATAGTCCGATTGCCTGGTTCGTTATGCTGAGCGCCTCCCTCGAAGGACCCAACCA
The DNA here is from genome assembly GCA_032464435.1 of Aegilops umbellulata. Lineage (NCBI taxonomy): Eukaryota > Viridiplantae > Streptophyta > Magnoliopsida > Poales > Poaceae > Aegilops > Aegilops umbellulata. Next base: position 561,593,763 of record CP136055.1, on the reverse strand, counting down.
TGGGAAAAAGAGCGCTCAGGTTTATCCCGAACACCCCAGCACTAGCGGCATGGGGGCAGAAGCCGACGACTGGCCATCTCTCATTTTTTGATAAACGGCTGCACAGAAAATAATATTTTAAATTCCATAAGCATTGCTTAGCGCATATGAACAAGTTTTCAGCGCACAGGATAAACACGAGCGAGTTCATTCAAATATTACATCTCTAGTACATTCATCCGCAATAAGGCGGGCACTGGCAAGAACATCCTTGTAGTAGTTCTCGGGCTTGCGATGCTCCTTCCCCTACGGCGGCCCGTCCTTCACCAGCTTCTCTCCGTCAAGCTTACCCCAGTGCACCTTTGCACGGGCAAGGGCCCTCCGGGCACCTTCGATGCAGGAGGAACGCTTGATGACCTCAAGCCGTGGACAGGCCCCCACCAGCCGCCGCACCAGCCCGAAGTAGCTCCCAGGCAGGGCCTCTCCGGGCCACAGCCGAACTAGGAAGCCCTTCATGGCTTGTTCGGCCGCCTTGTGGAGCTCGACCAGCTGTTTCAGCTGATCGCTCAAAGGCACAGGGTGTCTGGCCTCAGAATACTGAGACCAGAACACACTCTCCGTCGAGCTTCCCTCTTCGGCTCGGTAGAACGCGGCGGCGGCGGATACGCTGCGGGGAAGATCTGCGAACGCCCTTGGAGAACTCCGGATTCGGGTAAGTGACATGTAGTTTACTTTTATATTCCTACTTTGCATTAAGAATGCCTTACCCGCTGCTATCTTTTTCATCTCCTCCAACTCTTGGAGGGCCTTTTGGGCTTCGGCCTTAGCACCCTTGGCGGTCTCGAGGGCCGACGCGGGCTCGCATGCTTGCGCCTTTGACTCAAGCTCCAAGCTCTCATGTTTTTCCATGAGAGCCTGCAGCTCTTGCTGCACCTCGCCAACCTGAGCCCCAAGCCTCTCTCGCTCGGTGCGCTCCTCGGCCATTTTCTTTTCGGCCTCAGTGAGCGCCTGCTTGAGGGTCGCCACCTCATTTGTGGCCCCTACAATAAGCAACACGATCCTGTTATTTTTTGCAATCACGCCTCTCTATAGGCAACTTTTTTCTTTGTAGGGTATTTCTTACCTTCTTTTTCCTCGAGCTGCCGTTTGGCAAGGCCGAGCTCCTGCTCGGTCCGCCCAAGGTCCTTTTTTAGGACTTCCACCTGTGCAGTCAGTGCGGCGGTGGATAGCAGCGAAGCCTGCATACGCATATTGACTCTTTATTGTTAGACTCCTGTGAAAATTGATAGATCCTCTATTCAGCTTTTCTTTTCGAACGCCGAACAGAGCATCAGGGGCTACTGTCTATGTGGTCATATTTTGACATATTTCTACTTACCTCGAAGCCTGTCAGAAGGCTAGCGCAAGCTTCAGTCAGTCCGCTTTTGGCGGACTGAACCCTCCGGATCACCGTACTCATAATAGTACCGTGTTCCTCGTCGATGGAGGCGCCGTTAAGCACCTCCAGCAGATTGTCTGGCGCCTCCGGTTGGACGGAGGCTGCCGGCTCAGAAGGCTTGCTCCTCTTGGAAGGAGTTCGCCTACCGCGAACCGGGACTGTTGGACAGTCCGGCGCGGCGTCCGGCGCAAAGCCGGACTCGGAGCCCTGGGGGTCTTGTCCCCTTTACTCCTGGGGTCCGGGAGGTCGCCTTCCGGCTCCTCCAGGACCACCTACTCCTGCCCTGGAGCTTGTTTTGACGCCACTTTGGCGTCGTCCGCAGTGCGTGGGGAGACAGCGGGCGGAACTGAGTTCACGTCCGACGTATCCAGGGAGCCGCTCGACGAATCGTCGAGTTCGGCCCGGGGCGGGCTGCATAAGTCACATTCGACATTAGGGAGAGCTGTGCATTAAAAGGAATATCATGAGTCACTCTGGTATACGAATACTTACGATTTCGCCAGACGCTTGGCCCTGTCCGGCCACTCCTCTCCGCTCTCTTCGACGTCGTAGGAGCAGTCCGGCGGAGGGGCCCTCCTCTTCTTAGACCCCTCGGCCTCCCCCGATGGGGCGGCCTTCTTCTTCTTTTCTTCCCCCACTGGGGGGGGAGAGCTTTCTTCTTCCTCCTCCTCATTTTCACAAGAGGAGGGCGCTTCGGACTCGTCAAACGACGAGTCCGGCACCACCAAGTTGCGGGCACTCTTTTGAGTCCCGGTGGTCTTCTTCTTCTTGGCCTTCTTTTTCGGCACCACGTAAGGTGCCGGAGTCAGTAGCTTCACTAGGAGAGCTGGGGCTGGGTCTTCGGGCAGGGGAGCCGGACAGTTAATTGGTCTAGATATCGCCTGCCAAGCCTGTGAAAGGTAAGGGAGTTTAGATCCTGCATAGAGTTAATCTATGAAAAAGAGCTTAATAGTCCTGTCAAAGGCATAGATAGCTTACCTCGCCAGTGTGACGCTGCGAGTTGTATCCGCGGTCCTCGGAAGCGGACGCGGGAGCCTCGGCGCCTTTGAAAGGCACCTTCCAAGCATCTTCGTACGTCGTGTCGAAGAGCCTATTGAGGGTTTGGTGCTGCGCCAGGTCGAACTCCCACAAATTGAAGTCCCATTGTTGGCACGGGAGGATCCGGCGAACGAGCATGACCTGGACTACATTGACAAGCCGGATTGGCTTGTTCACCAGGGACTGGAAGTAAGTTTGCAATCCGGTCACCTCTTCTTCGTTTCCCCACGACATGCCCGTCTTTTTCCAGGACATAAGCCGCGTGGGGGGTCCGGATCGGAACTCGGGGGCTGCGACCCATTTCGGATCGCGTGGCTCGGTGATGTAAAACCACCCTGCTTGCCACCCCTTTAGGGTCTCCACAAAGGAGCCCTCGAACCAGAGGACGTTGGCTATCTTGCCAGCCATAGCGCCTCCGCACTCCGCTTGGTTGCCGCGCACCACCTTGGGCTTGACGTTGAAGGTCTTGAGCCAAAGGCCGAAATGGGGGCGGACACAGAGGAAGGCCTCACACATGACGATAAACGCCGAGATATTGAGGATGAAGTTCGGGGCCAGATCGTGGAAATCTAGGCCATAGTAGAACATGAGTCCCCGGACAAATGGGTGAAGTGGAAAACCCAGTCCGCGGAGGAAGTGGGGAAGAAAAACTACCCTATCATGGGGCCTTGGGGTGGGGAGAAGCTGCCCCTCCTCAGGAAGCCGGTGCGGGATGTCCTTGGACAGGTATCCGGCTTTCCTTAGCTTTTTCACTTGAGCCTCCGTGACGGAGGAGACCATCCACTTGCCTCCCGCTCCGGACATTGCTGGAGAAGGTTGAGGTGGGCAGAGCGGGCTTGGGCGCTGGAGCTTGAGTGCGCGAGAGATGGATTGGCAAAGGAGGAAGAAGGCGTAGGTGAAAAGGTGGATCCTTATCCCCTTATATGGGCGGATGCGGTTATGCGTCCCCACCTACCTAATAAAACTCGCTTGCCTCCCGAGCGCCGTGGTAAATGGCGCGGTTGGGTTACCCACGTCCGTATTGATGAGAACCCCGTTAAAAGGGGCACACGATCTCTGCTTTGACAAGACGTGCCAAGGAAACCGCCTCGCTAAACGCGCTGAGGTGGAAAAGTGAAAACAATGTGTGTAAAGAGATTGGCCGCAGAGTGTTGATGCACTGCGGAATACGTCAGCAGATTTGATTTGTGTTAATATTATTCTCTCTATGGCAATATGTGGAAACTTATTTTGCAGAGCCGGACACTATTTTTGGTGACTACAATCTTCTATGAAGGACTTGGAGGAGGAACCCGCCTTGCAATGCCGAAGACAATCTGCGCGCCGGACTCGTCGTCATTGAAGCGTGGTTCAGGGGCTACTGAGGGAGTCCTGGATTAGGGGGTGTTCGGGTAGCCAGACTGTACCTTCGCCGGACTCCTGGACTATGAATATACAAGATTGAAGACTTCGTCCCGTGTCCGGAAGGAACTTTCCTTGGCGTGGAAGGCAAGCTAGGCGATGCGAATACTCAAGATCTCCTACCATTGTAACCGACTCCGTGTAACCCTAACCCTATCCGGTGTCTATATAAACCGGAGGGTTGTAGTCCGTAGGACAGAACAATCATCATACACAATCATACCATAGGCTAGCTTCTAGGGTTTAGCCTCCTTGATCTCGTGGTAGATCTACTCTTGTACTACCCATATCATCAATATTAATCAAGCAGGAGTAGGGTTTTACCTCCATCGAGAGGGCCCGAACCTGGGTAAAAACATCGTGTCCCTTGTCTCCTGTTACCATCCGGCCTTGACACACAGTTCGGGACCCCCTACCTGAGATCCCCGGTTTTGACACCGACAGTTTGGGTCATCCAAAGTAATTGAGCACAACATGAACCAGCGGCAATGTATTCCGCTTCGGCGGTGGATAAGGATACCGAGTTTTGTTTCTTGGAAGACCAAGACACAAGAGATCTACCAAGGAATTTACAAGTACCCAAAGTGGACTTTCTATCAACCTTGTCTCCGGCATAGTCTGAATCGGAGTAGCCAACAAGATCAAAAGAGGACCTCTTAGGATACCAAATGCCAAAATTTGGTGTATGGATTAGGTATCTCACTATCCTTTTCACAGCCTTAAGATGACATTCTTTAGGAGCAGCTTGATATCGTGCACACATGCACACACTTAGCATAATATCGGGACGTGAGGCACATATATATAACAATGAACCAATCATAGAGCGATAAACCTTTTGATCAACCGGTTCACCATCTTTGGTGAGATCAAGATGTCCACTAGTAGGCATGGGTGTAGTCATACCTTTGCATTCTTGCATATTGAACTTCTTGAATAAGTCCTTAGTGTACTTCATTTGAGAGACAAAGGTACCTTCCTTAGTTTGCTTGATTTGCAAACCGAGAAAGAATTTGAGTTCACTCATCATAGACATCTCAAACTTCTCCGACATTTGCTTTCCAAACTTCTCACTAAATTGAGGGTTAGTTGAACCAAATATGATATCATCAACATAAATTTGGCACACAAATAGTTCTCCATTAACCCTTTTAATGAAAAGAGTAGAATCAATTTTACCAATTTCAAAGCCTTTTTCAATAAGGAACTTGGTCAAGCATTTATACCATGCTCTAGGAGCTTGTTTAAGACCATAAAGAGCTTTCTGAAGTTTGTAAACATGATTAGGTTTCTTAGGATTAACGAAGCCGAGAGGTTGCTTAACATAAACTTCCTCCTCAATTTTGCCATTTAGAAAAGCTCTTTTAATGTCCATTTGGTACAAGGTGATATCATGGTGATTAGCATAAGCAAGTAAGATGCGAATGGACTCAAGTCTAGCAACGAGAGCATATGTCTCACCATAGTCCATACCTTCAACTTGTGTGTAGACTTGGGCGACGAGACGTGCTTTGTTGCGAACCACTTGTCCACCTTCATCTTGCTTGTTGCGAAACACCCATTTGGTACCAATGATGTTGTGGTTGTTGTCGGGCTTCTCGACCAATGTCCACACTTGATTTCTCTCAAAGGTGTGTAGCTCTTCATGCATAGCGTTTATCCAATCCGGATCCTCCAATGCTTCTTCAACCTTCATAGGTTCAATGCTAGAGATGAATGAGTAATGTTCACAAAAGTTAGCTAAACAAGTTTTAGAGCGAGTGATTCTCCTGGTTTGGACATCATTGTAGATTTGCTCGACGGGATGATCTTTGGCAATTCTTGCTCGAACTCGTGAAAGCTTTTGCTTGGGTCGGGGTGGAACATCCTCTTCATCTTGTTCTTCTTCTTGGCCTTCTTCATTGTTGACGTTGTCGTTCTCTTGTCGTGGTGGAGAAGGAGGTTGTTGATGTTCATCTTGGTGTACTTCCCCGTTTTCTTCATCTTGGCGTGTCCCACTTGTGGATGCTTCCGTATCGACTATTGGTTCACCTTGTCGTGAGGTAGAAGCTTCCACTTCGATGGACGAGGTACTCTCCTTCACTTCCGTTGGACGAATCTTGCCAATGGAAAAGTCTTGAATTGCTTCCGAAGGGTCTTTGTATCCTACATCAATTGGCAATTGCTCTACTTGCGAGCCGTTCGATTCATCAAACTTCACATCTATCGTATCTTCAACCTTTCGGGTGAAATTGTTGTAGACACGGTAAGTGTGAGAGTTTGAGCCATAACCAAGTAGGAAACCTTCATGAGATTTAGGAGCAAATTTAGAACGACGATGCTTATCAAGAATGTAGCACTTTGAGCCGAATACTCAAAAGTATCCAACTTGGGGTTTGTTACCGGTGAGGAGCTCGTATGCCATCTTGCCGAGTAGCTTGTGAAGATACAAGCGATTTGTTGCATGACAAGCTGTCTCAACCGCTTCCGCCCAAAAGTGCTTTGGCGTTTTGTACTCATCAAGCATCGTAATTGCCATCTCGATAAGAGTCTGGTTCTTCCTCTCAAAAACTCCATTTTGTTGAGGTGTGTACGTACACGAGAACTCGTGTGAAATCCCTTCTTCGTCAAGAAAGGTGTCCACATTTGCGTTCTTGAACTCCGTTCCGTTGTCGCTCCGAACCTTCTTGATCTTCACGTCAAACTGATTTTGGGCCTTTCTAGCGAAGTTTTTGAAGATCTTTTGGACCTGCAATTTGTCATCAAGAAAGAACACCCACGTAAATCTTGAAAATTCATCAACTATGACTAGACCAAATGAGTAACCACCGAGACTCTTGTAGGCATTTGGACCAAAAAGATCCATGTGAAGTAGCTCGAGTGGTCTTCTTGTGGTCATGATGTTCTTCGCGCGGTGACTTCCTCCAACTTCTTTTCCTGCTTGACAAGCACTACAAAGTCTATCCTTGTCAAATATGACATCTTTTATTCCAAGGATATGATCACCTTTAATAAGCTTATGAATATTTCGCATACCAACATGACCTGGTCTTCTATGCCACAACCAGCCTTTAGAAGATTTAGCAATTAAGCAAGTTTTAGGTTGAGCCTTTTTAGTGAAATCAACAATGTAAAGATCTCCTCTATGTATACCAGTAAAGACCATTTCATAATTGTCTCTACGAAACACTTGGCAATCTACTTTAGTGAATAATACATTGAAACCAAAATCCGCAAGTCTAGAAACTGAAAGTAAATTGTATCCAAGGGATTCAACAAGCATGACATTATGTATGGAGCTATCATGTAAGATGGCCACCTTACCAAGGCCAACCACCTTACCCTTTGAATTATCACCAAAAGTGACATATTTTCGAGGGCCGTTGTTTTCAGCAAGCTCATGGAACATATCTTCGTCTCCGGTCATATGATCAGTACATCCACTATCAAGGACCCATTCCTCTCCTCCAGCCATGTAGTCGTGAAGATTTGCCATAAGACCAAAATGTCTCATCGCATCATCGAGATCATAGTCACTATCATCATCTTCATCATAGTATCCATGTTCAACATCATCTTGTGATTGATCAATTCCTAGAGAGGGTAATTCATTAGATAAATGATCATCACAATGGTTACCTTTATGAATTCTAATAGCTTCGGATATGATATCGCTAATGATTCCAACATTTCCTTTAGCACGCATGAGATTGGTAAGCTCAAATAGACAATCACCAAAGCTAGGATCACTAGAGTTCATCTTACTCAAGGCAATAGACTTATGGAGAATTTCATCAAAAAATTTCAAGAAATTTCCATATAGTATAGGCACAATCAAGAGTAGGCAAACTAGCAATCAAATTTTTGGGCAATCCTCTTATGATAAGATTGATGGTTCTAAGATTGTGAATCATGTCAAGATCTTCATCTAGGGTAGGGTGCAAAGGATCAACATGAGGTGCACAAGGGCTAGTAATGTACTTATTCAAATGATATTCATTGAAAATCTCAAGCATTTCATTTTTCCACACATTAAAATACTCTCCATCAAGAATAGGCACTCTATGTCTAAGACTCCCCAAAGTAGACACATCCATCTTCCTCCAAAGGTGTTTAAACCAAGGCAATGGAGACTAATGCTCTGATACCAATTGAAAGGATCGAGGAGAGGTGTCTAGAGGGGGGTGATTATACGCTAAGTGCCAAAAGTTACTGTTTTTAATATTCTTAAGTTTAAGTGGAGTTTAAGCACAAGTTTAATAAACACAATACATATCAAGCAAGCATGCAATGAGTATATGAGCAGCGGAAAGTAAAGCATGCAACTTGCAAGAATGTAAAGAGAAGGGTTTGGAGTATTCAAACGCAATTGGAGACATGGATGTTTTTGTTGTGGTTCCGATAGGTGGTGCTATCGTACATCCACATTGATGGAGACTTCAACCCACGGAGGGTAACGGTTGCGCGAGTCCACGGAGGGCTCCACCCACGAAGGGTCCACAAAGAAGCAACCTTGTCTATTCCATCATGGCCGTCGCCCACGAAGGACTTGCCTCACTAGCGGTAGATCTTCACGAAGTAGGCGATCTCCTTGCCCTTACAAACTCCTTGGTTCAACTCCACAATCTTGTCAAAGGCTCCCAAGTGACACCTAGCCAATCTAGGAGACACCACTCTCCAAGAAGTAACAAATGGTGTGTTGATAATGAACTCCTTGCTCTTGTGCTTCAAATGATAGTCTCCCCAACACTCAACTCTCTCTCACAGGATTTGGATTTGGTGGAAAGAAGATTTGAGTGGAAAGAAACTTGGGGAAGGCTAGAGATCAAGATTCATATGGTAGGAATGGAATGTCTTGACCTCAACACATGAGTAGGTAGTTCTCTCTCAGAAATGTGTATTGGAAGTGTAGATCTGTTCTGATGGCTCTCTCCCCGAATGAAGAGTGGGTGGAGGGGTATATATAGCCTCCACACAAAATCTAACCGTTACACACAATTTGCCAAACTCGGTGGGACCGAATGGTAAAACTCGGTCGGACCGATTCAGCAAACCTAGTGACCGTTAGGATTTTCGGTGGGACTGAGATTCAACTCGGTAGGACCGATATGGTTAGGGTTAGGGCATAACATAATCTCGGTGTGACCGATTACACAAACTCGATGGGATCGATTTTGGTAATAAGCTAACCAGAGAGTTGGTCAGGCAAACTCGGTGAGACCGATTACACAAACTCGGTGGGACCAATTTTGGTATAAGCTAACCAGAGAGTTTGCATTGTAATCTCGGTAGTGCCGATTGCTCAAACTCGGTGAGACCGATTTTGGTAATGGACATACACAGAAATATTACAATCCCATCTCGGTGAGACCAAGATCGCTATCGGTGGAACCGATTTGCTAGGGTTTGTGGCAGTGGCTATGACATCTGAAACTCGGTGGCGCCGGATAGAAAGAATCGGTGGGGCCGAGTTTGACTTTTGGTTTAGGTCATATGTGGATGTGGGAAGGTAGTTGAGGGTTTTGGAGCATATCACTAAGCACTTTGAGCAAGCAAGCCATTAAGCAACACCTCATCCCCTCTTGATAGTATTGGCTTTTCCTATAGACTCAATGTGATCTTGGATCACTAAAATAGAAAATGCAGAGTCTTGATCTTGAAGCTTGAGCCAATCCTTTATCCTTAGCATCTTGAAGGGGTTCCACATCCTCTAGTCCATGCCACTCCATTGTTGAACTTATCTAAAACATACTAGGTAAAAGTGTTAGTCCAACAAGAGATATGTTGACATTAATTACCAAAACCACCCAGGGAGCACTTGTGCTTTCAGTAGCTGAGTTCCTGAAGAAGCGAAAAGAGCAATCAGATGCTCTCTTCACCCATGCCAAAGCAGAGATGGAAGAAGCCAGAAATAAGCTAGTAGAGGTAGAGCAGGCTAGGCGTCTCCTGCTATCTAAAACTGTTGTCAATACAAAATTTCCTTCATAGTAGCTAGGTTCAAATGTTTATCCAGTCAGCATGCCTGTTGTGATGTCCGTGCATCTACTGATGTGGCACAAAATGTTTTTTTTCGGGTCATGTAATAACAGCAATTACTTTCCAAACAATAACAGATGAAGCATTGGACATGGTATAGTTCACGCGTAAGCCCGACATTCCAAGTTCAACTTCCACATCAAACTCATGTTCACAGATATCTGCACATTCATACATAATGTCCACAACCATGTTTCACTTCAAAGCCAAAAAAAATGTGAGGAGAGTTATAAATAAAGAAAATCCTCTACTAGTTCCTGCTACGAGTGCGAGCACAACAAGTCAAGACCATGCGTAAATTAATTATATTTTAGTCATTTTTTGTGTTCTAAAATGCCTGCCGGCTCGCGGAAGGACGTGTTGCCGGCACACGCGCGGATTCAATGAAGGCAGGCGGGGCAGTCTTAAGCTGGTTGCACGCGGCGAGGAGGCGTGCTCAGCCGGGCCTGCAGCGAGTGCGGCCCTCTTGGCCGGCGCGGCGGTTCAATGCCTGCGCTATGAGAAGTCGCGTCCGTGTCAGAGCAATCACTCCCTCCAGTCGTTTTTTGTTTGGGTATAACAAAATCTCGTTTTCCATTCACATTTTACAAGGAAAGTTCATGGACAAACTTTGACCCAAAGTACGATGGGGACTAGTAAACCAGAATGGAGGTAGTAGTCTTTTTTAATCGAAGAAGGGTTTCCCCTTCCGATTTTCATTAAAGAAAACCAGCATCTAAATCTAAACCATAGTATTTGCCCTAGAACTACGAGGTTCAACATCTCGCAACATAAACCCATACAACCTCCATCGGAAAAAAACAAACCATACAACCATACGCCAAGGAGGTATGTAGTACTATGAATTCCATTTTTGCTCCATACCAATCGTTCTAAAAACTACTTACTACTTATAACGCGCCATTGAAAACCAGAACTCTTAACCCCGCTAAAAAAACGATATTTTAAACGTGGCTACTCGATCTGTGGCAACTGGTGAGCCACCGCGCTCCAAGTCGTTCACCTGTGGTCCCGACCATCAACCCCTACGGATCAAATTATCACGCGAGCTGACTATTCCTACGTACCCGGTACCCGCGAATGCAGCAATCTGCCCCTAGGGTTTTAGAGTTTATTTGTTAACGTCGCCTTTACGTAACACTCATGTGTGCGAGACAGCGAGAGGCCGACTGCATGCGTGCGCCTCTTCTCTTCGTATATGTACTCCACCATTTGTCTGGTGTCCAAAAAATTATAATAACTACTAGCAATGTGCCAATGCGTTGCCACACGATCAAAGTAGATTAATACAGTGGCGGAGCTAGATGCAGATTACGCCTAGGGCTGTGCTATGTTGAGTGATAAACTTCTATGATTTTCTATGCTTTGCATGAAGAAATTACAAAGGAGGTTGTTTCTAGGCCTGGGGCTATAGCCCTAGCTGCCCCAGGCCTGTCTCCGCCACTGGATTAATACATATTCACCGATTTGATAGAAAAAAATTCTAGCTTTGAAATACGTATATCACTAAAAAATATGTTATGTTTCACTCAAAATATATTCCTTTGGCGGTTTTGATGAGATAAGGGAGGAATGTTGTTGGTTTCAAGATTCGAGAAGTGGTATATGTCTAATTTCTACTCTTACTAGCAAGATGCCAGTGCGTTGCACGGAACATCAGGATCTTGTGGGAGAAAAGGATGAACGAGGGAAGAACTTATCTGCAAATGTGGTGAAGAGTGCGGGTAAATTGCCATATTTTCCTTCCTATCCGTCAGATATAAATCAGACGACCTACATTGCAGGATGGCAGGCCCACCATCATCACCAACTCTATTTTTTATCCCTACTCTTATAATAAGCATTGTCGGTGATGATCGTGTGCCTGCCATCCTGCAATATAGGCCGTCCGATCTATATCTGACGGATAGGAAGGAAACTATGGAAATTTTGCAAAAAGATACCCACACCCCTCTCCACATTTGCAAATAAGGCCTTCCCTCATTCATCCTTTTCCCCCACAAGATAAACTACTCATACAAATGCATCTTGATGTTCCGTGCAACGCATGGGCATCTTGCTAGTTGTTGCAAAAAGCCCTTGTGTGTGTGAGAGAGAGGGCAAGTGGAGGAGAACGGAGTGCATGTGTGACAAAGACACAAGGAGTGTGTGTGCGATAGATATCAGCTTAAAATGAGGTGATAGTGTGTGTGTGTGCACGATCGAGAGGGCGTGTCTCAAGAAGGGAAGAAAAATCTACATAGATACAAGGAGCGAGAGAGAGACATGTATGCGATGGTGGAAGCATGAGTGTGCGGGTGTATAAACCTATCTAGAGGCTAGCTAGTCGATAAATGTTTGTGAGAGAAATACGAGTCGGGGTGCGAAAGCGAGAGTTTTGTGTGTGAGAGAGAGACGGTAGTCGGGAAGGGGAGTGGAAGCAGGAGTTGCGTGTGTGTGTCTCTGTGAGAGAGAGAGGATACGGTAGTCGGGGTTGTCTGATCGATAAACAAATGAATAATGTCAGTCTAGGATGGAGACGAAAAGGAGACCGCAACAAATGTTGTGTCTACAGGAGAGATAGAGAGAGTAATTTTAGTGGTATGAGTCATATGTAGAGACATATAGGATGTGTGAGAGAATCCCATAGAGAGAAAGACAAAGTGAAAGACGAGTGGAGACTGTGTGTTTGGCGGTGAAAAAGAAAGCTTAGGTACCGAGTGATACCAGAGAACAGTAGAGACTTGAGAGATAATGAAAACCGTGTAATGTATAATGATAGGGAGAGTGTGACACTTCTCAAGGGAGACCTCGAGAGACCATGGTTGCGAGGATAGGAGCAACATGAAGTGAGCGTGCGGGTGAGCTGGAGAAAAGAGAGTGATAGCTACCTAAAGGAGCATGCATGCGAGAGAGATGGGCGAGAAAGGAGTGAACAAAAAACGGATTCAAATATTTGAATTCGAGATGATGATACATGTAATCCATACTCGAACCAAAATTGATCTATCAAACATGCATACTCATATGAATTCACGCACATCTATGTTATTTAATATGTAGATATTACTGATCCATACATTTTAGTAGAACATAATTAGGTTAATTTTTTTGAATTCAACCTTAAGATTTCGAGATCGTTGTATTTGTAAATCATATTATACATATAAAGGAGCAGAATTCTTTGTTGTGCTTTTGAAAGTATATATAAAAAATGATGTATATAGAATGTAATTCCAATTGAAAATGGATCCCGCCCGAAAAAAAAGAATACAAACAGGATTCGAATTGAGTTGGCACGGTAAACGTGCACTCTACAAAATTTGAACAAAGCGGGGAAAGTCGCAGTAACCGCCCGAAACCAAAATCTGCGAGATGGAAATCACTACTGCCTATCCCTGCCACGCAAAGCCTATATGCTGGATTTCTATAGGTTTCGATAGGGGTAGGCTTGTAACTTCACCCAAACGTGACGTAACCGCCTCTCACCCGGATTCATACACGGTGGGCGCCAAAACACAGTGTGTCCTCGGCCGAAATCGACTCCCTCCCCGATTCATATTCATACACGGTGGGCGCCAAAAACAAGCTCTTGTCGGCAAATATTCGGTGTATGCGAGATTACCGTCCTATCCCCAACCGACTAGTGTTGCTGTAATGTAGTAGAAATTTGAAACGGGGGCTAAGTTTGTAAATTTCCTCGCATTTGAGACAAGCGCACCCTGAATACATGGTTGCCCCCTTCCTCTCTACCTCCCTTTTCCCCATTCGTACTCCATGGGCGCCAAAACACCCTCTCCACCCCACCCTCCTCCGTCTGCCGCCGCCGTCCGCCACCCCATCCACCGCCGTCCTCCTCCACCATGCCGGAGCTGATACCCCGACGCTGCCGTCCATTACAAGAGATCGACCTCTCTCATCCACGGCTTCGGACCGGGATCCTACGACCGTCTCGTCCACCGCGCCCCGCCGCCACCGTCTACCCTCCTAGATCTACTTCCACGCCGTCGACAGCCATCGCTACCGCAGCACCGTCAAATTCTCAGCAGATGCGTACACGGCGCCGCACCATAGGCGGTACTCTTTCGTATCTTCTCAACTTATTTATCGCAGCAAGAAAATAGATCACCACTGCTTTACTCCGATTTCTTGTCTTGGTTGCAAAGTTGCCTTTGTCTGGTTTGCACCTTCAGATCTGCCATGGCACGCTCAACACCATACTCGCAATGCTCATGGTTTTACCCTTTTATATTCCACACTTGTTAAATCACAGTAGACTAAATTTCAAAATTGGGTCAGTTGATTTTTCAGAGCTCGTCGGAGTTCGCCGGTGCGATCGAAGGGGCTCGGGTGGGGATGGTGGTTGTGGGGGGCTGTTGTGGGGCCTCGTCGAACGAAGAAAACTCAACGCGGGTGGGGGCGGGGGTGGGGGTGGGGGTGGGGGTGGGGGTGGCGGAGGAACACAGGCGGTGGGGCCGGTGGTTCGGCCGACGGCCCGTGCGGTGTTCTGTATGGGAAGCACAGTATGTTCCTTGTCAGGAAGGGGAGCAGGGACATCTGTAGTCTAACAGCTGATAGCGCTGGCCTGTATGTGATCGATAGGCTTTCAATTACTAGCGGCAATACAACACCGTAATTTCCAGCCAGTTCCACTTTCCCGATTTATATATCCTGGTTATGGTGTACCCCTGTTATGTACACTATGATCTTCCTAGTTGTTGTGTGCTCTTGTTATCATGGTTTGGCAATAAACTCTCTATACAATATATTATGAACCTATCATCTGCCAGCTATCCTTACTTCTGGAGCCTTTTTTTTGTGTACTTGTGACAGATTATATAAATGCACGCACCATATTATAGCACACATGAGCTCTCTCATCAGAATCCAGTGATAGCACACAAGTGTTTACAGGGGCGCCCCTATATTAGAATATCATCTGCATTACAAAGATAATCTCACAACTATTTATGTTTTCATGGTTCTCAGATATCATACGCAATTACAGTGAATATCAGAATCCGCGCATCAGAAGAATATTATGGAACACTGCAATGACTTACAAAATTGGCACCAAGGCGTTGAGTGCCATTCTGGAAGCAATGAAACTCGTACGCTCCCCACCTGTTGATTCTTGTTCAGAATATCATCCTAATGACTATTCTAACCTCGAGGAGTCAAAGGCAGATGGCCTGTCCTGTTCACCCATCTAGGTGCCTGTTCTAATTTGGCAAGGTTTTATTGATTGCGCATATCTTGCATATGTTGTCTTGCATTTCTTCTACTTTGTTGCACCGTCATCTGCTTAGTTTACTCATCATATATGTCGAGATGCCATGCCCATCCATTATCAATACATATTCCATCTGTCATCGTACCATGTTTTTTCCACTCAAATGATGTTCTGGTGCATCAGACATAAAAAAGGAAGAGGGTGATTGCCGAACCTGAAGGAGCACCAGCAAAGTCCTTGAAAAACGTGGTGGTACCGGAGAAATCAGACATCACCCCACTTATATTGGATGTACAACCAGTGACACAAAACGTAGGACCGACTCCAGCAGACTGTACCCATACTTCACTGGCCACACCACTAGCCCCACCACACAGGACTTGCACTCCAGCAAAAGGTATACCGATTTCATTTGCCATAGCACCAGCTGTACCACAGAAAAATCCCACTCCAGCAAAAAGTACAGCAAGTCCACCAGCCGAAGACCTATCCCAACTGCAGAGACGGCCAATTCCTGCAGATTGGAACCCCATTCCATTTATTCCCAGTTTAAAAGACAATGCTTTCAATGTTGTTAGGGACTACGTGCATATATTCCCATCATGGGAAGATTATTGTGAAGACAAACACCTTTTTCACATCTTCCTGTCCAACTTACGTGTAAGTGCTATTATTCATGGTTATTATTTTCCTGTTTTCTGCTGATTGAACACATCAATGATTTCCATTACATCGTTGTAACTAGGCGAGGGTCAATCTGGATAGTCATGACGAGCAAAGCTTGCTTCTGCTTTTCAAGGAAGCATTGCAGCAGTATCGGTGTTACCTGAGGAAATCACACTTTGATGGCAAGTCTATAAATGAATTCCCGGTGAAGTCTCCTGTGCTAAATTTAGAAGACATTGAATGGAAAAACCTTGTTATGCACTGGTCTCGTTCCCAGTATGAGGTACTGTCTATGAAATCACATGAAATTTTGAACTTCTACTTTTCCGCATGTGCCTTACGGATCTTTTTTGGAGGAAATCTACTCGAAGAAGAACTCCGGTTTGACAAGAACGGCAGGATATCGCAAATATGTTGCCCGCTGCTTTGCTCTTGTTAGTACCTGTTGTCCTGTATCACTGTACTTGCATACATACCTGGTTTATTATGTGACAGCAGTATGCATGATAGCTTGCTTATCAGTTGTTCGCTCCAAATTATCTGATCTGTATGAATGGTTACATTAGTGTAGAATATATCCAATGCCAATGTTTTTTTAGCTCTGCATTGCTCTTGTAAGTACATGCTGTCCTTTATCAGTGTACTTATAATGACAGGTAGTTGTTCATGTACCATCACTCTGCAGCTTATTTTCCTTTGCCCTTCATTTTCTACACATCAGATCTATATTTACTCTTACCATAAGGTTGGTACTGAAGAAGTTTAGCTGTGCATTGCTCTTGGTTGTACCTTTTGCCTGTATCGCTGCACTTACATTTATAGCTACTTGGTTATGTAGCATCACTCTTCATCTTATCTTAAATATTCTCCATTTTTTCGTATATTATCACATCTACATTTACTCTTAACAAAATGTAGAATAAAGGCAATGCTTTTGAAGAAGATTCTGTGGTAAACTTCTTGAATTGCCCCCCCCCCATCAGCATGGACAAGGCCTTTATAGAGCCTGTCTTCACCAATAATGTAAGTTTGTCCATCTCAAGCCTTCAAACTTTGTTGTATATATTTGGTTAGGCATGACTGCAACAGCTGTTTATTTTTGGTGTTTGCATCAAATTGCTTGTTTAAAGTTTATTATATGTAGGTCATAAACAAAAGTTCGTCCTTTCTCAATTTAAGTTTTCAGTTGTACAACAAAGTTCCTTCTTCATACCATGTAAATTAAACTATACAGAGCAAGTGATCTTCTTTTGCACTGCATGTATGCTTCTGTTCTTTATCTGTAATCCAGTGGTGTGGTGAACCTACCCACTACAGCACAATGTTATATTCTGCAGTGTCTTAACTATGAACAATGTCATATCATTCTACTATTATTTAAACCGTCTCTTTGTTTGCCAATCTGAAATGGTATAAATTGACAGCACACTAACCATTGATACTTATGAGTTCTTGATCTGTAATCCAGTGGTGTCGTGAAGCTGCCAACTCCTTCACAATGTCATTTCCTGCCATGTCTTGACCTGAACAATACCATATTGTGTTAATGCAAATTTAAACTGTGTCACTTTATTCGTCAGTAAGAAATGTGATGAATTGTCAGCACTGATACTTTTATGTGCAAAACCTGTCATTTGTCTGCTTGTTTATCTTTCAGAGTGAGGAAGATACAAGTGTTGAACAAGCACAGTCTCATCATCTTGCTCAGCTGCTTGCCCTGCAGCTCCCCAGCAGGGCTAACCTTTCTTGAACTCTATTGAAGTGCTGTCGCTTTTGTATATTATTTTGTCGGTGTGTTTATTTGCACTGGTGGCGATCTTTGATGCCCAGTGTATGTAATCTGCTGTCTGCTTGTGCTTTATTATCATAGTGGCGAACTTTGATGCCCAGTGGATGTAATATGCTGTAATTTCTTTATTGTATAGTCTTGGTTTTTTCTTATTCACGATGCTGCAGTTATTTTACTGTATATATATCCTATCTTCGCAGTAAACCGGCCAAACCGTAAAATTACGGTACATAATCGGGTCGTCATGCAATCACGATGTAGGTTGGGCTTGAAACATGCCGATCAGCTCACGGGCCGGCAGCAGCCCGAAATGAACCCCAGCCCATGATTGTGCGAATCAAATCACGGGCTTTTAACAGGCCGAAAAATTGTCTCGGTCCTTATTTGACCCAATCAGATATCGGCTGCGAGCAGGCCGGATGCAAAGCGGGCCGTAGTTAGGCCCAACTATATGACGGGCTTTTAATAGGCTGAAATTAATATAGGGCCGAAATGTTAAACGAGCCCTTAACAGGCCAAAACTAATATCAGGCCAAATTACTAAGTGGGCCTTTAGCAAGTGGGCCCAAAAGCATAGTGTCCAGTTGACGGGCCGAATCTGATATGGGCCATATTTGAGCCCAAAGCCTCTTAAAGGGCCGGACCTGATCTGGGCCGTAATTTGGCCCAGAACGTGGTAGGCCTTTAACGGGCCGGATCTCATATGGGCCACTATTAGGCCCGGAGTGTGGCAGGCCATTAATGGACCGAATCAAATATGGGCCGACATTTGGCCCAAAACATGGCAGGCAGTTAATGGGCCGGCCTACTAGGGTACTCAAAATCTTGTGGGCCTACAGGTGGGCCGGCCCATTAATGTCGGCGAAATCTCGTGGGCCTTTAGCTAGGCCGGCCCATTATGATCCACAAGAATCTTGTGGGCCTTTACCTGGGTCGGCCCATTACGGCACACAAAAATCTTATGGGCCTTTACCTGGGCCGGCCCATTATGGCCCGCAAAATCTTGTGGGCCTTTAGCTGGGCCAGCCCATTATGGTCCGCAAAATCTCGTGGGCCTTTAGCTGGGCCGGGCCATTATGGTCCGCAAAATCTTGTGGGCCTTCAGTTGGGCCGGCCCATTTAAAATTGATGGGCTGGTCCACGTGTCAACATATCATAGGTGCATCTCGCCCATTGGATGAGTTGACACGTGTCTCCTCCAGCCAATGATGATTTTACACGTGGAAAATCCCCATTGATCGGGGCTGTTAACGGGTTATCGGATCCAAAACCCGACCCGATAGCTTAACGGCGTTCCGTTACAGTGGATGCCACGTGTCGGTCACCCTTGACGAAAGCACTTCTGTGACGCGTGATTTATTGTCATGGAAGTGGACACTTCCGTGATGATAATTTTGGTAATGTCATGGAACACTTCTACGACAGCACAAGTATGACTATCTTGATTCTGTCATAAATTTGTCATGGATGTACATGCATGACAAAAAAAGCGACCTACTGTGACAAACACGTATCATCACGGAAGTGTATTATTTTTGTAGTGTTGATGATTGTTTTGAGATATGGAGGTAGTGATATTAAAGTTGTGCTAGTTGAGTAGTTGTGAAATTGAGAAATACTTGTGTTTAAGTTTGCAAGTCCCGTAGCATGCACGTATGGTAAACGTTATGTAACAAATTTGAAACATGAGGTGTTCTTTGATTGTCTTCCTTATGAATGGCGGTCGGGGACGAGCGATGGTCTTTTCCTACCAATCTATCACCCTAGGAGCATGCGCGTAGTGCTTGGTTTTTGATGACTTGTAGATTTTTGCAATAAGTATGTGAGTTCTTTATGACTAATGTTGAGTCCATGGATTATACACACTCTTACCCTTCCATCATTGCTAGCCTCTTCGGTACCGTGCATTGCCCTTTCTTACAATGAGAGTTGGTGCAAACTTCGCCGGTGCATCCAAACCCAGTGATATGATACGCTCTGTCACACATAAACCTCCTTATATCTTCCTCAAAACAGCCACCATACCTACCTAGTATGGCATTTACATAGCCATTCCGAGATATATTGCTATGCAACTTTCCACCGTTCCATTTATCATGACACGTTCATCATTGCCATATTGCTTTGCATGATCATGTAGTTGACATCGTATTTGTGGCCAAGCCACCGTTCATAATTTTTCATACATGTCACTCTTGATTCATTGCCTATTTCGGTATACCGTCGGAAGCATTCATATAGAGTCATACTTTGATCTAGTATCGAGTTGTAATCATTGAGTTGTAAACAAATAGAAGTGTGATGATCATCATTCATAGAGCATTGTCCCAATAAAAAAAGAGAGAAAGGCCAAATAAAAAAAGGGAGGCCCAAAAAAAGGGACAATGCTACTATCTTTTTTTCCACACTTGTGCTTCAAAGTAGCACCATGATCTTCATGATAGAGAGTCTCTTGTTTTGTCACTTTCATATACTAGTGGGAATTTTTCATTATAGAACTTGGCTTGTATATTCCAACAATGGGCTTCCTCAAATGCCCTAGGTCTTCGTGAGCAAGCAAGTTGGATGCACACCCACTTAGTTTCTTTTGTTGAGCTTTCATGCATTTATAGCTCTAGTGCATCCGTTGCATGGCAATCCCTACTCCTTGCATCAACATCAATCGATGGGCATCTCCATAGCCCGTTGATTAGCCGCGTTGATGTGAGACCTTCTCCTTTTTTGTCTTCTCCACATAACCCCCATCATTATATTCTATTCCACCCATAGTGCTATATCCATGTCTCACGCTCATGTATTGCGTGAAGGTTGAAAAAGTTTGAGATTACTAAGGTATGAAACAATTGTTTGGCTTGTCATTGGGGTTGTGCATGATGGGAGCATTCTTGTGTGACAAAAATGGAGCATGACTAAACTATATGATTTTGTAGGGATGAACTTTCTTTGGCCATGTTATTTTGAGAAGACATAATTGCTTAGTTAGTATGCTTGAAGTATTATTGCTTTTATGTCAATATTAAACTTTTATCTTGAATCTTTCAGATTTGAATATTCATACCACAATTAAGAGGGTTACATTAAAAAATTATGCCAAGTAGCATTCCGTATCAAAAATTCTGTTTTTATCATTTACCTACTCGAGGACGAGCAGGAATTAAGCTTGGGGATGCTTGATACGTCTCCAACGTATCTATAATTTTTGATTGCTTCATGCTATATTATATTCGGTTTTGGATGGTTAATGGGCTTTGTTATACACTTTTATATTATTTTTGAGACTACCCTGTTAACCGGAGGCCCGGCCCAAATTGTTGTTTTTTTGCCTATTTCAGAGTTTCGCAGAAAAAGAATATCAAACGGAGTCCAAACGGAATGAAACCTTCGGGAACGTGATTTTTGGAACAAACATGATCCAGAGGACTTGGACCCTACGTCAAGAAAGCAACCAGGAGAGCACGAGGCAGGGGGCGCGCCCTCCACCCTCGTGGGGCCCATGTTGCTCCACCAACGTACTTCTTCCTCCTATATATACCTACGTACCCCCAAACCAACAGAGGCATCCACGAAAACCTAATTCCACCGCCGCAACCTTCTGTCCCCATGAGATCCCATCTTGGGGCCTTTTCCGGCGTCCTGTCGGAGGGGGCATTGATCACGGAGGGCTTCTACATCAATACCATAGCCTCTCCGATGATGTGTGAGTAGTTTACCTCAGACCTTCGGGTCCATAGTTATTAGCTAGATGGCTTCTTCTCTCTCTTTGGATCTCAATACAAAGTTCTCCACGATTCTCGTGGAGATCTATTCGATGTAATCTTCTTTTGTGGTGTGTTTGTTGAGACCGATGAATTGTGGGTTTATGATCAAGTTTATCTATGAACAATAATTGAATCTTCTCTGAATTATTTTATGTATGATTGATTATCTTTGCAAGTCTCTTCGAATTATCAGTTTGGTTTAGCCTACTAGATTGATCTTTCTTGCAATGGGAGAAGTGCTTAGCTTTGGGATCAATCTTGCAGTGTCCTTTCCCAGTGACGCAGGGGCAGCAAGGCACGTATTGTATTGTTGCCATCGAGGATAACAAGATGGGGTTTATATCATATTGCATGAGTTTATCCCTCTACATCATGTCATCTTACTTAAAGCGTTACTCTGTTCTTATGAACTTAATACTCTAGATGCATGCTGGATAGCGGTCGATGTGTGGAGCAATAGTAGTAGATGCAGGCAGGAGTCGGTCTACTTGTCTAGGATGTGATGCCTATATACATGATCATACCTAGATATTCTCATAACTATGCTCAATTCTATCAATTGCCCAACAGTAATTTGTTCACCCACCGTAATACTTATGCTCTTGAGAGAAGCCACTAGTGAAACCTATGGCCCTCGGGTCTATTTTCCATCATATTAATCTTCCAACACTTAGTTATTTTATTTCCTTTTATTTTACGTTGCATGTTTATTATAAAAATACCAAAAATATTATCTTATCATATCTATCATATCTCACATTCGTAAGTGACCGTGAAGGGATTGACAACCCCTTTATTGTGTTGGTTGCGAGTTTTATTTGTTTGTGTAGGTGCAAGGGACTCGTGCGTGGCCTCCTAATGGATTGATACCTTGGTTCTCAAAAACTGATTGAAATACTTACACTACTTTGCTGCATCACCCTTTCCTATTCAAGGAAAACCAACGCAGTGCTCAAGAGGTAGCAATAAGCCAGAGGGCTAGGTCCGTAGACATATCCTCATAATCATAGTCAGACAAGTTAGACTTTTAGGGTTTAGCCATTATGATCTCGTGGTAGATCAACTCTTGTAATACTCATATTCATCAAGATCAATCAAGCAGGAAGTAGGATATCACCTCCATAGAGAGGGCCCGAATCTGGGTAAACATTGTGTCCCCCATCTCCTATTACCATCGACCTTAGACGCACAGTTCGGGACCCCCTACCCGAGATCCATCGGTTTTGACACCGACAGTGGCGGCGGCGGAGGATCGAGCGGGAGCCACTGTTCTGAAACTCCAATAACACGTCTATTGTATGGGCCTAAAGCTTGTCTCTATTTCAACATATGATGCCTATGTTATGCTATTAATTTATCTAAACTTTGGTAGTGTGTTTTTAGTACCTAATTGAACAACACCCATACTATTACTTTGTTTCAAAGGGCTAGACTAGGTGATTTAGCTTTAGTTGATGTTGTTATTTTTCACCCCTTAAATCCAACTGCTTAGAAGTATCGTAGTAGATAGATAAACTTTTAAATGAGAATGCTCGTAAAGGCCTAAGTCACAGCTCGGAAGTACCAGACAGGAAATTACGATGGTAATAGGACCTATACCATGACTATATAGAGAAGCAAACCGAGGAGGACTACTACATGTTTTGCACGGAGATGATGGAGCTAATAGAGAAATGTCTCAAATTGATAAGCTCGGTAGCACGAGAACAAAAAGGTACAACATTTCCGCCGGTAGAAGAAACTTGGTTTGAAGACATATGATACTAGGGCTTGGAGACAAGGTGGCTGGAATGGACTTTTTAGGACTTTGGCCGAGGATGTTTCATGAAATTTCATAACAAATTACATTTTGTGCTCCACTTCGTATTACGATTATCCCACACTCAGTGTGAATCTTATTTTCTCCGCGGTTTACTGAATGTTAGATGCACCAAAACTTGTAGAGTACATTGTAGGAGCTTGATTTGGCAACAACTTGAAAAATTATAGGTAGGGGTCACCGTTGATGTTCTGCTTAAAGCCAAGGACTGTGTTTAAGGCTATTCATAGTGAGGAGTATTATACACTAGTATCATGCATATGATACTAATGTATGATACTATCTTTATAGTGCATAGTATCATAGATGCATATTGGATGGTTAAAGGGACAGTGTATCCCCAGCCCAGCCCAGCAGGGTTCAAGTCCTGGTGCTCGCATTATTTCTGTATTTATTTGAGGATTTCCGGTGATGCGCTTTTCAGTGGCAGGAGACATTCCCGTCGACGACGGGGCGCCTACGGTGACTTCGTAAATCTCAAGATGATATGCTGGCTCAATCTTCGAAGGTGCTCATAGGGGTAGGGTGCGCGTGTGTGCATTCATAGAGACGGATGTATGCGTGTATGTATGAGTGCTTGCGTCAGTACTGATGTTCAAAAAAAAAGATGCATATCATTTATTATGATACAATATCTATCTATCTTATTCTAACCATTTTTTATTTTAATTCTCTACTAAAAAAAGAAAAAAAATATCTAATCGAAATCGAAAGATTTTTTTTAAGATTAGACAAAAGGGTTCGCAAATAAAAGCGCTAGTGCCACAACTAGTCTATAAATTGTTAAAGCTTCCATAAAAGCTAGACTAAGCAATAAAGTACCTCGTATTTTACCTTCTGCTTCTGGCTGTCTGCCACATCAGCGTGTTTGCTATTTTTGAGTGCATGATACCCACTAATATGCCATCACTATGGCCAGACTAACATTGACTTGATATAGTACAATAACTTTTTTTTGCGGGTGAATAGTACAGTAACTCGATTTCAGAAGTTACAAAAAAGAAAAAAAAATCAATACCCAATTCGATTTACAAGTCGAGAGTAATAAAAGACTACAAACCTAACTATGAATAGTACCAATAACTACCCCTACAAGATACGAATTGCACGTCTCTGGTACTATTCACAGACTGTTTTGTATTTTTACTTTTCTGAATTGTGGATCATACAATTTTGAAATGAGTAATAATATTAGAAAAAGATTGGTTTTTAAAAAAAATATTGTGACTGTCTCCAAACAAAACAAAGCCCCACTTCCAGGCACGACGATTCCACGGAAGCCTCTCCTCTCCAGTGCCCGCCGAACACGTGACCACAGCCAATGAGACCCCTCCACGTCACCGCGTGGCCACAACTATAAACCTTCCCGTGCTCCCGACCCCATCGCCGGCGAGCAGACACCACGCCGCCGCTGCCGGCGCACGCACCCCGACCTCCCGGACAGCTGCCCGCCCGCTTCCCACTTCACCTAACCCCAAGCCTCCTCCCATGGACGTCCGCCGCAGGCCCGGGGCGGCGGCAGCCGATAGGCCGACGAAGTCGCGGCCGGCTGCTGCTGCCGCCGCTACGCCGGCCGCAGCGCCGGGCGACCTGGTGCTCCGCGCGCCGAACCTCCGCGTGGTCCTCGCGGCGATGGCTCTCTTCCTCGCGCCCTTCTCGTACCTCGCGTTCGTGCACTACCCCCTGGCCGCCGATCTGCGGCGATCCATCCTAATCTGCGGGTCCATTAGCCTCGGCGGCTTCTTCGTCGTGCTACGACTCATCCCCGTCGCCGCCCGCTACCTCCTCCGCCGCGGGATGTTCGGCAAGGACATCAACAAGAAGGGCTTGCCCATGGGAGAGATCACAGTGTGAGTCAAGAGCACAATTTTGATAAATTGCAGTCTGCTCTGTGCTTTTATAGATAGATAGATAGAGGGGTGGGGTAGTTGTTGCATTCGTAGCTGCTGTACAATTCATGGTGGAAACTATGGAGTACAAGAAGCGAATTCAGCTCAGTTGGAATCCATGCATTTGGTACTAGTAGACATCAATACTTCATAGTCTCATAGGCTAAACTAACTGTTTTCTTACAGCTTGAAACTAGAGGTTTTATTGGGATAGCTGATAGCAGCTGAGCGGAATTTCCTCGAGTGACGGATACTTGCATTCGTGGTGGGTGTTGACTCTGTTTGACAGATTATTCAGTTTGGGGGTTAAGCAGTAAATAATTTCTATTTCCACCTAGTTTAATATTAGTTTATGTTCTTTGACTCTGATATGCTGCCAAGGAATGCCGTGCTTAAGTATTTCGGCCTACAGATAGAGTTCATGCACCATTCCATCCCCTTGGGTTAAGTGTGAACCAAAATGATCTTGGAACTTACTCCTTCCGTCTCATAATGTAAGACGTCTTTTGACACTAGTGTCAAAAAACGTCTTACATTATGGGACGGGGGGAGTAGAATACAGTCTTTCTTACTGGTTGAAGTTCTTGCATACCTCTGAAGAACATATACATCAAAGAAAGGACACAAAACATGTGTTACTTAATGAGCTTTCTTGAATGTACATTTTTTAATGCTTTCCTTGGGATATATGATACTGATACATGCAGTGCATGTATAGACATGCCTCAAGATTCTATACAAAGTCGGCAAGAAAAACTGGCATTATTTTAGAGAAGTGTGCACAAACTCATATCTGTACATTGAAGGAGCAATTCAAAATCAAAAATCAAAAGTACCCGTTGTATGCCTTTCATATGAATTTGCTACATGATCTGGCTTGGTAATATAAAGCTGCGAGTTGACATTCTTTGTTGTCTAAACATTTTACTTGTTTTGCAGGCCTGAGTCACTAGGCATCGTTGTTGGGATTGTGTACCTGGTCATTGCTATTCTATTTCAACATTTCAACTTCACAGCGGATTCCATTGTATGTTTATGACTAGAAGTTGTTGTTTTTGGAATTCACAAATATATGTTATGCCCTGAATTTCATTTCCCCCCTTTCTTCTTTTTGCAGTGGCTTGTTGAATATAATGCAGCATTAGCATCAGTCTGCTTTATGATTCTTCTTGGATTTATTGACGATGTTCTTGATATTCCATGGAGAGTGTATGTTCTTTTTCAGAGTGTTCAGTTTATTTCAATAGTGCAACTGCTATTACTTTCTTGATTCTGATAAATTGTTTTTGGAATGACCTACATTGAACAGGAAACTGCTGCTGCCTACGATTGCAGCACTTCCTCTGCTTATGGCGTATGCTGGTGGTACTTCCATCATCATTCCAAAGCCTCTAGCATCCTATGTCGGAGAAGAAGTTCTGGAGTTAGGTATGTTTACAAACCCAAAATAAGCGAATTTTGACACAGTAAATATTGAGTGGTTCCAAATATTGGTGTGATGGAATCATTTATGCCTTTTAATTTTATCACTTGTTAGAATGATCAAGTCCATCTTGTACATTGCTTGCTTCAAAATGTCTTTTGAAATCTCTGAGCAGAAATGAATGAACCGAGAGATCCATGTGCGCTAGTACTGCCGAGATGCATTTCTTTCGGTTTACTTATTTGCCTTTTGAATGCAATTTCTGCTGTTGACCAAATTCTCTGTGGACCGAGATGCACACACTAGATAATAGAATACCAACACCAACCTTGTTTTCTTTGGCATGCAGGCTGGATGTACAAGCTCTTCATGCTTTTGTTAGCAGTGTTTTGTACAAATTCAATCAACATACATGCTGGCCTGAATGGTCTTGAAGTTGGGCAGACAGTTGTCATATCTGCTGCGGTATGAAGTACATGGCTCTTGAATTTTGAGTACCATTCGTCAACTGATGATTGTACCATTTTCCAGGTTTTGATACATAATGTAATGCGCATAGGATCTTCTAAAGACCTTGAAACTCAGCAAGCTCATGCATTCTCTATTTATCTTGTCCTGCCTTTCCTGACCACTTCATTGGCTTTGCTGGGTTTTAACTGGTAAGGACCTTGAGAGGCATGCTACCTTGTTTTAAGTAGAAGATGTTGGTCTTTTTACATGCATCACTTTGTGTCTTGTCAGGTATCCTTCATCTGTTTTTGTTGGTGATACATACACCTATTTTGCTGGGATGACTTTAGCTGTGGTGGGTATTTTGGGACATTTCAGGTATACATCCTCAGTTATCTTCACCAAGTTTCGCTATTATTTATTCCAGCTTATTCTTTATTTGGCTGTTTGTGGTATGTAATTGT
The DNA here is from genome assembly GCA_032464435.1 of Aegilops umbellulata. Taxonomy (NCBI): domain Eukaryota; kingdom Viridiplantae; phylum Streptophyta; class Magnoliopsida; order Poales; family Poaceae; genus Aegilops; species Aegilops umbellulata. Next base: position 561,566,422 of record CP136055.1, on the reverse strand, counting down.
ATGCAGTTAGCTGTCTGCTTTCTGTAGTCAAGTCTTCCTGATATCCTTGTTCTAGTGCATCTGCAGAAAATTTCCCCCCTTTGTTTTGCATTTTTATTTACTCAAATGTGCCATATTAAGAAAGTGAGTAAAAAAAATCCAGGAACTTTTAGGGTTGGGCAGGAGAGTTATGCAAGGATTTGGCTGCACTCTGAGTGGAAAATAGTTAGTAGAGTTTGGTAGGATTCAACAGCCAGGCTTTAAACATTTTATATGTTGCTTGTTGACCGTTCATATCTTTGGCAATATATCTTGATATCCTAACCGTTTATCGTGGAAAACCATCTTGTCTGTGAACCCAAACTTTTCTCGTGCCATCTAATACTTTTTGTGTACGCTTGTGTGATATTTATACTTTATAATATATATGCTAGTTGTCCATATAATTTGCTTTGCCCATTATTGATTAATAACTGCAGCTGATAAAACTGTTTTCTGTTTGCAGTGAGACATTATTGCTCTTCTTTTTACCCCAGGTTCTTAATTTCTTGTGCTCAGTACCACAGGTTCGGAGAAACTGATTTCAATATTTACCTCCTCATTGGTACATTCAATTTTTTTAGTTGATTAGGTATATGGTTTGCTTACGCTTTAGATTTGTGCCTATTGTCCACAGCTCTTCCACTTTGTTCCTTGCCCAAGACATAGGTTGCCAAGGTAGTGATTTATTTCTTTTGGTACAAAACTGTCAATTGAACTTATCGTAATATAGTTTTGAACTTGTAATAAATTTCTATCCTGTGCTTGCTGTAGGTTTGATACCCAAACAGGACTGCTGACAGGTACCAAAGATGGTAACCTTGTTAACATATTCCTTAGGTTGTTTGGGAAGTGCTCAGAGAAGTCCCTTTGCATAAGGCTTCTTATATTTCAGGTAAACTCGAAATGCATTCTTGCTGCAAACTTCATTTTCTTGTAATTCTTTCCTTGACTTGTGAAGGTATCATGGACTAGTCGATTGCAAACACACTCCAATATTTTTCTAGCAGCAGTAGAAACTTCAGAAAGAACAATGACAAGTAGTGATTCAACCAGAATCATAACTATTGAACCGTTATTGATGCCATAAACAATCTAAATTAGCTCACATGTCTATTTAACTACTCACTAGCTATGTTGTTTGGTGTATAGCTGCTGACACATGATAAACTTGACTTAAAATGTACCAAATGTGTATAGTGTCTATGTCGTTGGATAGTGTTGAACGGAAGCTACTCCTAACGCTCAAGTTCTTTCATGGTAGATGCCCTACCTCTTTCTTTTGGTGCGTATTTTGGTCTGAGTTAAAGTAACTAACTCCTCGTGTCTTCATGTGTGGCAGGCTGTGTCATGCCTATTCTGCTTTTGGCTGAGATACATGCTTACTGGATGGTACAAATGATGATCACCCGAAACAGAACATCGCGTCGGTTTCCATGATACAGTCGAACTCTGTTCGCATCGGATGGCTGTTGCTCTCTCAGAATATCTGTATACTAGCAGCAACCCTGAAAAAAAGGGGTCTAATTCCAACAGGAGTAACTGATCCAAGATACCATTCAGAATTTTGCATGCGTTGCTGCTCCCCCTTTCATCTAGTTTATCTGTAGCCTTTGATTTTGTTCCACCTTTTCTTGTGTGCTAACAACAGAAGATTTGGTTACGAGGTTTTGCCTTTTTCGTGCCACAGAGTTCTAACTGATATATTTGTAACCATGTACAATGACTTGGATGGAAGTTCGCTTGCATTAGTTGTGTGAAGGCTTATGGTAGAGGATGAGCAATGTGTTCTTGTTGTCAGCTAAGATAAAATGTCCACCGGAAACCAAGTTAGGATGAAAACATGTGAACATCAAGTGAAAAATATGTTTCAAAGGTTCTAAGATTCTGTTAAAAAAATAAAGTATGCTGGAGAGGTGATGCTCTACAAAGATGCAAATTTCAAGTTCAAAATTAGGAGGGGGACAAATCTTGTCACCTCCTCCTCCACAGAAAAAGCTAGGGTTTCTGCCTCTCGTCGGCGCCGCCGCAGGTCCGCCTTCTCTCCGGTGGCCCTAGGGCCATTGGGGCGCGGTGGATCTTGGCAAGGGCCAGCGGGAGGGCTCCTTTTTAGTCGTTTATTTCAGTTTTGCTAAGGTTTGTGTCCTACTTAGGAAGACGAGACGACAGCGGCTTTCTGAAGATGGAATAAAGGTCTCCCCGTCTAGCCCCCGTTCCGGCGGTGCGTTTAGCACCGTTGGTGGCCTTGTGGAGGTGTGTCTCTGGCGGATCTATCTTTGGTGGATTTGCTCGGATCTCGTCGTTGTTCGTCTACGTTCGTGTGTTTTTGGATTGGATCTTTCTGATCTACGTTATTCTTCATCTGCGGCGGTTGCTGTTCTGGTGCGCTGGTCCTACTGGATCTTAGCACGATGACTTCCCGACTGTCTACTACAACAAGTTGTGCCCGACTCCGGCGATGGAGGGGCGATGACGGCGGCGCGCCTTCGGCTCGCTTCAGTGCTGGTAGTCGTCGCTAGGTGGTCTACGGATCTGGATGTATTTTCTATTATTTCTGATATTCGTTGTACTGCCATGTTTGAAGATGAATAGATTGGAAATTTTCTCGCCAAAAAAAATTAGGTTTATCCGGGAGGTATGAAAAAACAATCAGCAATAAATAGTGACAAAAAGCACAACATCAGTATTCACACACATTTTTATTTCTTATTATCTCAAATGAATATGGGTTTGAATATCATATTCCACATGTTCATATAACCGGAACAGGCACTTTGGTCCCTTTATTCCCTCGAGAGGGGATAGGTTCCACCACTTTGATCAGTTGATTCGCTCGAGAGGAAATAGGTTGAGAAAGAGGACGTCGTGTGTGCGAGAACGGTTGGAGGAAGAAGACAACGATCTGTCCGCATTGTTCTCGATCCACAAGAGGTGTTCGTCCCAAATCGACTGATTTGCAAAAAAAAAAAAAAAAAAAAAAACCCAGAAACTGATGAATAGATGCTCCCCTGTATAATGTCACGTCTCTGACACACATTTTTGTGAGAGAAGTGTTTATTGTAACCTGGTTTCCACTTCCTGTCAGCTAAAGTGGTAATTACTAGCCTAGGTCCACAATGTATATATAGTCTACATTTTTCCATCAACTTTATACATATACTCCATAATTTTTTGCGGTTCCACGGATTTGTAGTAGTCCACATCTTTAATGTATATATACATAATCTATATGTAGTCTATGAAACCCGTCAATGATGGGTCCAGGACGAGTGTAGCAACCCCTTTGTTACTGATTCCCATAGGGTATCTCGGTGATCAAATGTAACTGGGATTTTCGACTATGATCCACCTGTGGTAGCGCAGCTTCGGTAGTGCACACCTCGCGGAGGGCGTGCTTTTGCTGTTTTTCCGAGGGGTGCCTCGTATATCATGTACACATCCTTGACATCAGATGAGTATGGCGGTTTTCCTCACTAGGGCGGTGCCCGCCATCGCCATCATAAGGTCGAGTTTCCTGAGGCACATATTTCCTGCTTTTGCGACCTGACGGAAGACCCATCATTCTGTGTGTATGTGGGTGTCTGGTCATCCCGACGTTGCAAGGTGTATGGCGCATGGTTGTTGAGGATTTTGTCTAGCCGTGACCTATGATCGCTCCTGGCGTTCCGATACCTTTTCTAGGCGCCGACAAAGGTAATGGCAGCCGTGGAAGATCTTTGTCCATAGTTAGTACTAGGTAGAAGATGCTAATTTTTTATAATCTCATGTCATGTGTTGATGTTGCAGTCGAACACTTTGTGTTGCATTGTAGAGACAGTTTACAATGCATGTGGTTGTATGAATTTAAGGTTGCTAACTGAGGTACCTGATTACGGAACCGCAAATTTAAAAGTACCGCTCATCGTACGCAACGCGTTCGCAGGCGTTTGAGAGGCCGTAATTGATGTATCAGGCTATAGATGCCTTACCTAGATCTCAAAATAGGGTGTCTCATGGTCTTACAAAATATGATTGATTTGAGCATGACGTGCTGGCTACATTAGACCCTGAGTTTATTATTTAGATTATCATTCTAAGTAATATGGGTTAAGTCGACTCGAACGCTGATGCGCTGGTTTCGTCACAAGAAACCTAACCATTTTCAAACCGTTCGCATAAGATCCTTAGTTTATCAGTGTTATTATAATGACAGTTTCATAAATCTTTTTTTTGAAAAGGGCCGGTTTCATAAATCTTATTGTTATGAAATACTCACTCCGTTTCATAATATAAGATTGTTTTGCAAACTAAAAACTACTCACTCCGTTTCTAAATATAAGTCTGTTTAGAGATTTCAATATGAACTACATAGGAATTTAGGAACGAAGAAGGTAGCTTGTAAAAATATTTTGCAAAACAATCTTATATTGTGAACTGAGGGAGTAATACTTTTTTAGATCATCAGGGGAGTTTGGAGCCCCCTCGGTTCCATTCATTGTGAATAAATGAAACCATATCGGTCAAACATCCAAGCATGCCTCATAACGCATGTTCTCAAAGAGCAGGAAAATAAAACAGTACAGGGGAACAAAAAGGCCTGCAGCCTATTACAGGATCGAAGATCCGACTTTCATGACACTGAACTTAACCGATGAAACATACAGCAAAGTGATCCTCATTCCTCCTGCACCGGCTCGAAACCTCATGTCTTCTGCAGCGAGCATCTCGCGGACCTCCTTGATATGCTCCACGAGTCCCCCTTTCATCTTCTTGAGGGGTTGAGTTGGTGTGCCAGGCCAGTCGAGAGGCGATGCAGGGCTCGAAATCGCCTGAGCAGTTTTTTTTATGACGGATCACTTGGCCTTGAAGAGTCAGTACTCTGGAACCCACCTTTACAAGCCCCAGAACCAAGCTTGGGGTAAGAAGAGTCATGAGTGGCACCTCCAGTGCCCATCAGGTTCCTCTTCACCCCAGAGTCAATTGGAGTGGGCTTTTGAGTATGCAGGATATCCAATGTAGTATCCCCTGCATTTTCTCGAGTGAGTCCTCGGAGTACAGAATCATCCACCTCTTGAGGGTCTTCCAGACCAGCCACCAGATCTGTTTAATATCAGACCAAACTTCATTATCAAAAACATGTTTATTTCTGGTTTTCCACAGGCACCACAAGACACAAGCACAAAAGGCATTAAGTACTTTATGTTTCTTGTTGGCAGGCCAAAATTTGGCTATGGAATAATAACTAGATCCTACTTCTAAGGAAAGAAATGAGGAGACTACATCCCAGATGTTCCTTGCAACCACACAGTTAAAAAACAAGTGGTTTACAGTTGCCTGTTCAGAGCAAAAAAGACAGTCAGGGTTCCTATCTATGCCCCTTTTAAGTAAATTGTTCTTAGTCATAAGTTTGTTATGCGCCAGGAGCCAGAGAAAAACCTGGATTCTGGGGGGCACAACAATGGACCAAACAGAAGGGATGTAGACAGGCTTCACACCCCTAAAATTGATGATGGCATAAAGTGAGCTAGAAGAATAGACCCCTTTGGATTCATACTGCCAGACCATAGCATCATCATCTACTTTGAGCACAGTCTCCTTTATGATTTGTTCAAGGGAGTACCACTCCTCCATCATGGCAGGGGTGAAAATTCTCCTAAAAGTAAGCTTAATGTTGCTCCCATCCCAAACTTCAGAAACTGTCACACATTGTTGATGACAAATGGAGTATAAAGGCCAAAATTGAACTGAGAGAGGGGAGGTTCCAAACCAGATATCCTCCCAAAATCTAATTTTCCTACCATTTCCCACTACCCATCTGTAGCCAAACTTAAGGGCCTTGGCAGCCCACATAACCCCTTTCCAAAAATTTGAGGAGGCTTGTGGTCTACATGCAAAAATATTAGGAGCATTCCTAATATACTTGATGTCTACAATTGATTTCCAAATTTTACCCTCATCTTGGGCATATCTCTTGACCCAACTGCCCAGTAAACACAGGTTAAGATCCCTGATATTGGGGATCCCAAGCCCTCCATGTTCTTTCTTCATACAAACTAGGTGCCAGTTGGCCAGGTGGAGTTTCCTGTTCCCCTCAAAGTCACTCCAAAGGCAATGGGCTAGTTGACTATTAATCAGATCTAGGGCCCATTTAGGGAACTTAAAGAAGGACAGTAAATAAATGGGGATACTAGCTAGACAAGCTTTAATGAGAGTTATTCTAGCCGGGTAGGACAGTAGTTTTCCCCTCCAGCCAGCCATCCTCTTTAAAATCTTATCAATAAGAGGCTGGATGTCTTCCCTCCTCAGCTTGTCATAATGTAAAGGTATCCCTAGATATTTTATTGGAAATGTACCAGCAGTACATCCAAAGATATTCATGAAGTTACTTAGCTCTCCTCCCTCAACTCCTAATGGAATGAGTTCACTTTTAGCATAATTGATTCTCATACCTGATACTCTCTCAAAGCAAGTCAAAATCATTTTCAAGTTAGTAGCCTTAGATTCATCCTTATCCATGAAGAGGATAGTGTCATCTGCATATTGCAGACATATCACTCCACCAGGATAAGATTAGAACAAAGCCCTTTAATCAGGTTGTGAGAAGTTGCTTTAATGAGCATTCTAGTTAGCACATCCACCACAATGTTAAAAAGTAAAGGAGATATATGATCTCCTTGTCTTAGTCCTTTGTTGGTTACAAAGAAGTCACTATCAACCCCATTGACCTTGACTCCCACAGAGCCCATATGAGTAATTTGATAGATCCATTTGGTCCAAACAGGACCAAAATTTCTTTTTTGGAGAATCTCCATCAAGAAATCCAGATTAACTTTATCAAATGCTTTCTCATAATCTAACTTTAACACTAGTCCTGAATTATCAGAGTGGAAAGTAGAATGTAAAACTTCATGAGCTGTCACTACACTTTCAAGGATGTATCTCCCTTTTATGAAAGCTGATTGGTTACTGGAAGTAAGGAAATTCATGAGAGTGGCAAGCCTATTAGTTAAAACCTTGGTAAAAACATTAAAAATACAGTTCAGCAAACTAATGGGTCTAAATTTCCTCATATCAGTAGCATCTTCTTCCTTAGGAATGAGAGTAATCATAGCAAAATTTAATCTATATATATCAAGTTTCCCTGCATGGAAGTCATCAAACAAATCCATAACATCCTGCTTGATAACTTCCCAAAATTCCTGAAGAAAAAGAAAGGACAAGCCATCTGGTCCAGGTGCTCCTTCAGAGTATGAACCAAAAATGGCATCCTTCACCTTTTTTTTTTCAGAAAATGGAGCTTGGAGATATTCATTATCATTCTCAGATATTTTCTCCTCAACAGAGAAAAAGTCTTGTCTTAAATTGAATCCTCCTCTATCTTCATTCTTAAAAAGATCTTTATAAAAATCAAAGGCTATTTTAATCATCTCTCTGGTGTCTGAGGTAGGACCATCAGGGCCATCTAGAGAATGAATAAGAGTCTTTCTTCTCCTTTGGTTGGCTACAGCATTAAAGTATTTGGTATTCCTGTCTCCCTCTAATATATCTCTATCTCTAGATCTTTGTCTAGCCTTGGTTTCCTCTTTAATCCAGATATATCTAAGTTCTTTTAGAATATTCTGCATCCTAGCAGCCTCAACATCAGAGAGACAAGTTGTTTCAGATTTGATATTCAACCCATCATACTCTTTAGTGAGGGCAGTTTTCAGCTTCCTAATCTCTGCTTCTACATTTTTACTCCACCCTTTGGAGAATTTTCTGAATCTTCTAACTTTTTTCTTGCCAGACATCTATTGGTTTGCCCTTCTTGACTGGAGCAGTCCAGTTTTTGATGGCCAAGTCCTTAAAATCCTTATGGAGCAGCCACCATTTTTCAAATTTGAAACTGGAGCCTCTAGTACTGCTCCCCAACCCTGAATCCCATAGAAGGGGAGTATGGTCACTCCCAGTTCTAGGGAGGGCTTGGGAGGTACATAGAGGGAACACAGCTTCCAGCTCAGTGGTGCAGAAGATCCTATCTATGGTAGTCATGATGTTATTCTCTTGCTTATTAGCCCAAGTGAACTTCCTACCTGACATCCTAATTTCTAGAAGGCTCCAAATTTCTACCCAGGCATTAAATTTATCAGCCCAAAGATGATTAATGTTACCATTACTCTTACCTTGCTGATACCTAACTAGATTAAAATCTCCTCCTATGAGAGTGGGCATTTGGTCATCCACAAAGAGGCTATGAAGTTCATAGATAAAAGCATCTTTTCCCTCATCATATGGAGACCCATAAACAGCTATCACTCTAAAGCAGGTCCCATTAGCTTTAACTTTCAGGCTGCAGGACACAGAGTAATTCAAAGAGCTCCATTGGAGGACCTCAAAAATATCTGCCTCCACACCAACCAAGATACCACCAGCAGTGCCTACAGCAGGGAGATGGTGCCAGATAAAATTCTTATTCCCACTAATGGACTTAAGAAAGGCAACAGTAAGCTCTTCTTTCTTAGTTTCCCGGAAAGCAACTATACTAGCATTTGTTTTAGTCAAGGTATCTACAATACAAGGCTTCTTCCCTGGGGTAGTGATACCCCTGATATTCCAAAATAAACAATTCATTTAAAAGAGTGCTTTCTTGGGGTGCTTGCCCCGCCTATGTTTGGAGATTTTGGACCAGATAATACTCTGGTCATCAGCAGCATTAGAGGTCCTGTTTAACCCCACAGGTGTAACAGGAGAATCTAAGCCAGCTTTTTGGTTTTCAAGCCTAACAGGCTTACCCAGGGAGTCTATTTTTTCTACACTATCTTTTCCTAAAGTGTTATGAACCTTGTCCCCAGTTATGCTATCTTCTTGAGCTATGCTATTTTCTATGCGGATAGGCCCTGCAGGCCCTTTAGGAATTTTGTTCTTAGAGACTATTGAAGCATAACTTTCTTTCTGCACATCAATCTCTACTCCCACCATTCTAGCTACGGAAATAAATGCAGGATCATGAAAATTTTCAAAGTAATTTTTCTTAATTGTACCTTTGTGTTTACCTTTAGGCTCTTCCAGGTTCTGGACCTTCTTTGACCCCATGGAAATCTCCATGATTGTTCTCCCACCAATGTCAATCCTGGAGCTCTTTCTTTGTGCCTGGACTGGTCCCCATTTTTGTAGTATGGGTGAGGCATGAGTTGTGTTTGTGGCAAGACTGGGGCTGAAAATCACCTCTTCCAGGGATTCACTTTCTACTACCACCTCAGCTTGTTCTTCAAGCAAGCTGATGTTATCCTCCTCATCATCATCTCCAATCTCCATCTCTTGCAGCATCTTGAAGCTTTCATCTAAGGAAATGGGGTCTTGGAGTTGCTGTAAGTAGCCCAGAACATTTTGCTTAGTTTGGTGAGGAGTTCCAGAGGTAGAACCATTTCCCCCAGATTGAGATGAGGAATTTTTTGCAGTGTGGTGAGAGTCTCCAGCCCCATCATCACTGTTGGTGTTGTTCAGTGATTCTTTTTCTTTGTTCTTCTCAGTGTCTTCATCCAGAAGATCATCCTGTTCAAGGTCCTCTACTGGTGGTTCCACAACTATTTTGATCTTATACAACTTGTCTCCTATACCAAAGATTCTTTCAGCAGGAATCTTGGTAAAGTCTTTGCATCTGATTTTGATTCTAACCACCTCAAAGAAAGATTTGAAGTTTCCCTGCCAGTCCACATCAATCAAAGTGCCCAGAACAGAAGCAATTTGCTCTAGAACTGACCATTCTGCCCATGCTGGAGCCACTCCTCTTAACTGAAGCCAAACAGACTGGAGTTCAACATGAAATTCCATCTCTCCTTTCCACACCTCAACATTGACTGAAACTCCCTCAATTTCAGGTAGTCCAAAGTTGGGGTATCCAGCAACTGTTGCTACAGGGATATGAGGGGGGAATTTGACAAGGAAAGTCCAGCTGTCTAGCATCCTGATGTGCCATGGCCAATTGGTTTTGTATATTACAGAGAAGTTATGGGCCAGTTCTTCCTTGGTGACCTGTCCAGCTTCTATGTAAACAATCCCAACGTTTTTCTTGTTCCCTACATGTTGGTCATTGACATCTGGGACATCAATCTTGAAGAACCCTAAACCTGAAGCTGCACTGCCCACATACTTAGCACAATTCCTAGGCTTCTTTCTGACTGGACAGTTCTCTACCTTGTGTGTCACCATCTTGCAAATAAAACATGAGGGGGGCTTTGGGCACTGGGCCTTATGGTGCCCAGGCTCTCCACATGTGTAGCAAGTAACATCACTGTAGTCACCTCCAGTAGAATCCTTGGCCTTGTTAGCATTCTTGTTTTTGTTCTGCGGCTGCTTCTTCTTCTGCTGTTGAGTCTGATTGTTGTTCTCTCTGTTGTTATCTACTGCTGACTGCATCAAGGAAGCTTGCCCCTGACTTCCTTGCATTTGCATCTGGGGTGGTGCTTGCCCTTGGAATTGTTGCCCGGGGCCTCCTCCTTGTTCCTGCAGCTGTTGATTTTGCATATGATTTGGACCCCAATTGCCTGGCGCTCCCCACTGGTTCATCATCGGAGGCGGCTGCAGGAACGGCCCCTGGTACCATGGGGGAGGGGCACCTTGAAAGCCAAATCCGAAGGGGAATTGCTGTTGCGGGGGGCCAAACTGCTGCGGTGCCCACTGGTTCTGCCCGCCCCCTCCATGATCAGCTTGATCAAGATGGTCATCGCCTCCCCACTGGTTCCTGTTCAGGTCGCGTCTGCCTCGCCCTCGACCACGGCCCTGAGCATCAGCCATCTCGATCAGATCTGAGAAATTGGGCTGTTCTCCTCTCCACTCACTTGCAGAAATTGAGATGGTGGGCACTGAGGGGAGGTGTTGATCCTGATCGCAGGCGGGGTGGCAGTCTGCCGCGGTGAAGGAGCGGCGGCGGAGGAGGGATTTCTCGATCTAGACTAGGATCGAGGGGGGATTAGGGTTTGTGGCCGCGTCCCCCCCCCCCCCCCACAGTTGCCCAAAGTAGGCCCTGATGGCATCTCCTTCTCCCTCACGTGGCTCCTCCACCTCAGCACGCTCCGCTGCCTTTTGCTTCGGATCGCACCTCCGTCTTACTTTCTCACTGACGAGTGGGGCCTTGTACGGTGCCCCATCTGCAAAGCAGAGTATCTCTCCGACCTTGGCAACCAGCGTCTTCTCCGGCAAGGCCATGATCGCCGCAGAGTGCTGTCGGGAATTCACCCCATCTGCCATCACTCGAAACCCAGGGTCAGCCGCCCACTTGAGCGGCGTACCAAGGTCCCAGGCAGATTGCTGGAGGCATGGGGGATTCGAGATCTCGCCGCCCAAGGTCATGGGAGAAAGGGTTGGAGAGACCAGAACGCCCTCCACTTGGCTCTGCTCGCCGACGAGGGTGAGCTCATCTCCGCGCGCGCCCACGCAATCACATCCTCTGGTGAAATCTCTTCCCCCACCATCATCCGCTCCATCTCTTCCTCCGACGCCTCCACGCAGATCCGCGTGACTAGCTTGATCTTCGAGTCCCCCCTGAGAGGAAGCCGCATCGTCCTCCTCATACGCGCGCGATGCATCTCCCCCGCCATCTCTTCCCAGTCGTATCGCGTCCCCTCCCCCCTCCTCTCCATAGCGAGCCAACGGGCGTGGGGGAGAAGCCAATACAACCAACGGCCAAGGGGGAGGAGTCAGCGTGACCGACGAGGAGGCTGCGGCGCGCCGGCGTGCGGGGTTCGTCGGCGGGATCTGCCGGATCTGGTGGCTACGGTGGTAGGTGGATGGGGTGAGGCAGGTTGCGTGCGCGAGACCGAGACCGAGAGCGGTCATTTCAAACCCCTTTTCGCACAGAGGGGAGTAATACTCCCTATTTCCCTTGAAGAAAACTTAACGAGCGAAAATTCACGCATATTGTTCTGTGCTACCTGACACCGAGACACGGACGCTTAATCTGAGCTGCTTTATTCCGAGACGCTTAGGAAATGCGCACCGTTTTGGCTGCATTCTACCACGCAAGCCTGATCTGTCAAGTCTTGGGACCGAACTACTACTGGCTGAGTGCAGGTGTCATGACGACACGTCTAATCTCCTGGCCAAAGTGCTAATGGCAGTGAGCCTAGCTCGGCACGGCCATGAGCCCGTGCATGACCCATTCAATCTGAAGCAGCTTTCTTTTCATCCACTGCGTCGTGATATGCACCGAGATGGAATTGTTTCCCGATCTGCCCCCTCCCGCCCGGTGGAAATAACGAAATAGCACCTCTTGCGCCCCCATTCTTTTTCGCTCTTGTTTGATTTAATTTCTAGACTAGAAACTCCCTTCTTTGGAATGCAAATGCCGAGATGCCTGAACGGGTTTCATAGCGATGCACCAACTCGCTTCCCTTTCTTTCTCTTCTCCTAGTCTTTTTCTCCCCCCCCCCCTCATCCTAGTCTTGCTTGTAATGATCTCCAACTTTGTATTTTCGTTAAGCAATTAATGAAAAGGGATACCCGGTTGAACAAAAGGAAAAGAAATGCCTTAGCAACAAGCTCTGAAAGTACCGGGTGTTATCTTCCGCCCACGTAGGAGAACGAAACAAATCAATTTATCAAAGAGCGGCGAGAGATTCGCAAGAGGCACGGAGCGAGCCCGTACTTTGTGGACCACAGATTTGCGATTTGGGGTCGAATGAATGGTTCAGCCTTTAATTACTTTGGGTTTTGTGATGTATCGGTCCACCTTTATTTCGCACATATAGCCTCACGGAGGGATTAGAGAAGATTGAGAGGAGATTTGACTTGCAAGAGATTTAATTCTCTGTAGCCCCCACCATACCAAACAAATTTTAAAAGGGCCATATTTGGTTCAAAAAAGAATTAAAAGTAGCAGATTGCTTCGTAGAGGATGGCCAAACTGCGGTCTTTGCCAACTCTGCAAAAGAGATCCGGAATCTGCTGCTCAGCTCATGTTCAAATGTCCTTACACTATTAAAGTTTGGAACATGGTCTTCGACTGGTTAGGAATACAATCGACGACTCCGGGCTGGAGTAATCTCCGGACTATCAAGCAATGGTGGACCTCAAATGATGGAATGCAAAGGAACTTCAGGAAGGCCAACAACTCTCTGCAAATGCTCATATGTTGGGAAATTTGGAACGCTAGAGTCTTCCGCTTCAAAGCATCACCTCCTTCTAGGATGGTCGCGACGATTAAGGATGAGGTGAAGACTTGGTTTATCGCCGGGGCTAGATTGATGGGAAACTTAATTCCGGGAGAGTGATCCCGGTTTTTTCGGACGTGAGTAATCCTGTAACCTTTAAAACCATGTCTTACTCCTTTTTAAATTAATAAGACAATGAGGCAATGATTTTGCCTCCGTTTAAAGAAAAATAGATTATTTTGGCTGAACTTTAAAAATGGTTCGATTTCATTGCCGAAATGTCATTTTACTAGGGACGGGGGCAGATAAGTAAAAACACAAGATTCGCCTCCAAAGAGCGATGCGAACAGTGCACCCCCGGGGGGCCAAAGCACTACAAAAACCCAGGCCGGCCACCACCCTTCTTCACTTCTGCTTGCCGACGAGGCCGAGCAGAAGCACCATCTTGACTGGGCCCATCCCATTGCCCCAATGGCAGCAGCAATTCCCAGCGCCACCCGGGTCAGCCCAGACGACTGCTACTGCACCGAGCCCGGCTGTGGCTTCCAGGCCCCGCCGCGGGCGCTCCTGGACCACCTCGTCGCCGTGCACTCCCTGCGCGCGGCCAGAAACACCTACGACGAACAGTACCAGCTCGTCGTGCCGGCGTCGGAGCGCCGGATCCTCCTGCTCGCGGAGAAGGACGAGCGCGTGTTCCTCCTGGCCGTGGGCGACGCCGACGGCTGGGGCCCGTTCGTCAGCTCCGCCGACGAGAGCCGCGCGTTCAAGGCGGTCTCGGTGCTGTGCCTCAGGGCGTCCGCGGCCGCAGTACGTGACCGAGCTCTCCACCGCCGGTGAAATGACGATGGGGTCATCCGTGTCGAGCTCGTCGGGGCCGTGGGATTCCACCGTGAAGTCCATTATGCCGGCGACCCTGCACGGGGCGTCCAAGGACGTGCATCTCCGCATCAGCATCAGCATCGCAAAAAAGTCTCGGTTCTGGAACAAAATTCGCCACTCTTGGAGGTTCGGATTTCTCGGAAGACTTTGTTGTTGTGTCAAGGTTATATAGGACGGGTAAGTGGTAACTCGGTGACATATGTCAGTTGCCCCGTGCAGGGTTAGCAGGTATGTAACTGAGTTGCATGACTTGCATCTGAACACATTTGGTTAGCAGCCGACTAGTATGTCGCGTGCGTGGCACTATATACTTGGATGTATGGCTGTTAAATCTGTTTATTGCCTTATTAAGTAGTTAAGTCGCCCTGGATGGGCTTATGGGAAATGCTGTTTAGGGTTATGTAAGCTTCGTCTTGTGTGTTGTTGCGTTGCGTTGTGGATGCATGGGTCATTAGTTTGATGTATCCTAGATTCCTAGCAGCTACAATAGTCCACGTCAGTGTTAATCAATCTTACTAATCTTTTTGTAGCCGAATTAAGCTTACTCTTGGCTTCCAAGGATAAACCCTAGATAAGCTACAGGTGAATCTGACTACATAAGTCATGGATGACCTTAAAAAAAGCCGGAAAAGCCTAAAAAGCGCACACATGAGCATATGTAGCTTAGGATTGAGAGGGACATCTACTAATATCCTCTCATTTTTAGAACCTAGACGCTAGGTGCGTCCGGTTTTAAATTAATAAAGCTTACAACATAGGCAGCGTACCGACAAGATTCCATCCTTACACTAAGGAGGAAAGTCATAGGGTTCATGCCAAAAGACCACGAGCAGGAATTACATGGCTCTAGGGCCAGACAACAGCACGCAGGCTCGCAAACTAATACCCTCTCTCTCTCAACAGAAATAAAAACACCCGCCAACGATAACAGCAGCAATCTCCATCTCCAGTTCACCACAATGTAAAAGATCCAACGTTGGTCAGGCCCGACCATAATAGACATGTCAACCACCTGACTATTACTCAATTACCCAAAAAGAATCTCACCCCATTATATATAAAAGCAACGACCATACTAACCCGCACATAGAACTCGACACACATATCACATGCACCCAAGACAAGATACAATTGTGTAGAAGAACAACATCAAAGCCGAGCCTCGCAATTAGGGACTCCAAGACAGCGCTTCCAAGAAGGGGAACGACACCGTAGTATCGCCGCCGCCCAATCCAAAGCATCAAGGTATTCACCTAGAGCCACCCGAAGGACAAAGAGAGGCGGCGATGATGCCTTCAAGAAGAATACGACGTCCACGGACGCCGTCGCCATCGGCCTGGCCACGACCAGATAAGGGGATGGCCCTAGCAATCAAACCCCGCCTCCGAAATGCGGTGCGACTGGTCGCAAGGAATCTACTTCACCACCCGCACCGAACGCCAAGAACCACGATCGCCGCCGACCTAAGAAGGGCAAAAGGCGGCACCTTTCGCCCCAAATCGCCCCATGACAGGAAGGGGGCCTAGCCGGCCGGAGCACGAGCAGGGGGAGGTCGCAGGCAGCCGCCGGCCACACCGCAACCACCGTAGACCGGGGCCACTGCCACGATCGATCCGGCGCCTCCAGATTTCCGTGACGACAAGGCCGAGAGGCACCCCCGCCTTCCTTCCCGGATCGCCCTTGCCACCACCGGCCAGCCACTGGCGCACCCTACGTTGAGCTGTCATCACCATCGACTAGGAGCAGCCGCCGGCCAATGCATCACAAACCTGCACATAGGAGGGGAAGCCCACCACCACCGATGCGCCAACACCCCCATCAACCGACGCCACGGCAAGGGACGACCGCCCGCAGTGGAGGAGACGAGACGGGGGGAGTACCGGCGGTGGTGGCTAGGGTGCCCTCCCCGTCGCACGCAGGGGTGGCGAGGGAGGGGATAAGGCTTCTGGTGTATCAATTACTATTACTCAATTAATAAAAATGGCTGTGCATCACTATGATGCAGAGGCCGGGGTCTAACCTCCTTTCCGGAAAAACAAAACAAATCACACGCAGCAATATATTACCCCGCTTCGCGAATGCTATCAAATTACCATTCGGAGAAGTAGGATATACAACTATCAGATATAACAATGCGTTCTATGAAATGTGTTCAGAGCATCTGTATACCAGATTAGCACTTCACCGATTCCACTGTTGTGCATTCTACATTCGAATGCACGCGATCGATCGATCGATCCTACGTGGGCTCCGTGTGATTCCCTTGACAAGAACCAAACCGAACGAATGTTCTGGTTCAGGGAAAAAGAAAGACTGAATCGCCGTCCCGTCCAGGAAACTGAACCACGGTGCGTCATTTGATCCGGCAGGGGCGCACACAGTACATGAGATTTCTATTCTATCCATCTCCTCCTCCTGATCTACTAAGGAAACACATACAAATACACCGGAGAGCAAGGCCGATGGGGACTACATCGCCGTCGCTGCTCGCTCAAACACCGCCCTCAGTGACTTCTTCACCTCGTTGTCAGCGAACACAAACTCCACAGCTCCCTGGGCTAGCTCAAACAGCTCGGTCTTGGTAAGACCTGACGAATTACACAAACGAACCCAATGTTCAGAGTCGGTGTAAGCAAGTAGTATATGTTGTTGGAATTACTGAGGAATAACCTCTGATTGATTTTATGGGTACTGTTTCTAAGAGAAATGGGCGAGTACCGAAGGTAGACGCGACGAGGTAATACTCATTTGAGAGGCTCGTTGAAAAGAGGCCAGAATCGTCGGTGCATATCGACAGAGGGTGTTTCGCGTTGTAAAGGTCAGCTGCACAAGTTCAGAAACTCGGAATGTTAAGATGCTTGCTGGGGTTAGTTTTTATTTGTCAAGGATTTTGGGTTCTGCATTGTCAGATACAGACCAAAGTGATGAAGCTCAAGAGAAGGGGTGCCTCCGGTCATAACATTGGAGGTTAAACATATCTCCACCTGCAGAATTTCGTCTTGGAAGTTAGGTAAGCATGGCTGACATAGAATAGCTACAGATAATGAAAGGCGAGGAACAGAAATAATTAAGGTCACCGGGATCAGTGATGACTTGAGCTTCTTCCACTCTTCGTCGTCGAGGCAGCAGACATGACCCAGCCTTTGAGGGCAGAAGTCCAGCATTGCTTGGATCTCCTTCGTGTTTGGTACCTGTTGTTCACTAGTAATATTTAATTTCATCGGCCAAATAATGTATGTAAAGATTTGCAAACGGTACTTCGAGAAAATAATGATAATAAGAAAACAGTGTGTTTGAAATTGTCTGAATGTATTTTCATACCTCGCCACAGTGAATTGTGGTGGGGATTCCCAGCTCTTTAGCATGTTCTAGAGCAGGCAGATATGTCTCCCTTCACAAATTTTGGAAGCATCATGCAATATTAGCACATAAATAGTTAACATGTTTTCATTTAGTTCGAGCCAGATATGAATATTCCTTACCATTCCCCTACAACTGGATTGCCAGAGAGATCAATGCCAATTACACCCTGGTCCTTCATTTCCATGGCTAAATTAACCTGATGAAAGGAAGTAAACTATTAAATATGTTCCAATATTTGTTCAGAGTATAGGCCAAAGTGGAAGATCAACATACAGTATCCAATGCAGCAGAAGTTGTCTCATGACGGTCAATACTCAGAAGGAGCCTAACATATATCTTCTTTCTCTTTGTGTCGCCACCCAAATCACTCATTGGTGTACAACTTAATTTTTCATCGTTTAGAACGACATCAACGTCTTCAACAGACTTGAGACCTTTTACAACAGCGTTCATGTAGGATCGCTTGGTTATCCCCTTGGCTTCATTATTCTAGGCGGTGAGAGCAAAAGAGACACAAACTAGTCACGTTGCGCACAGACTTGTAGAATTGTGAACTAATATGAAAAATAATCCAAAAGTAGCACCTTAGGCGTCGTCCTTATTTCTAAATACACAACATTCTCAGCAGCAAAATCTCCCACAACCTGCTAGTTTTGTCTGAACAATTAACTGAAGAAATGTTGTGTAGAACAATGTGAAATAACGCAAGTAACGATTAACATGCCTCCTTGGCGATTCTTGTTACTGTATCATGGTCAGTCGTAAGTGTATGAAACAAATCAAAGAGCCTAACACACTCTGGGAGAGATCTGTCATCTGTTGAAAATTTAAAACCAGAGTTAATAAGCAGACATGGAATTCAAGCCATACAAATAGTACAATTGCAAACAGAGAAATATAAGTACACAATTTCAAAGATGTTCATATTTGGTTCATAGCATGTTTTGATATGACTTATGGGTAGGTAGCATTAGAAAACGGCATGGAAATGGTCCACTTACTCTTCATGATCACACCCTTAACATCTTCAAAGACAATGTCTCCTTTGTCACCTAGTTCTTTTGCTAGTTCTCTATTCAAGAAATGGCAACAAAAGGATATCAATTTCTAAAAATAGAAATATCAACTCCAATGGACAATCATGTTTTCCATCTCGATAGAAATACTAACATGCCAAGATAGCATTGTTAGGAGACAAGAAAGTAGAATACTGTCAACTGAGTGGTACCGAGCAAAATCAGAGATGTTCTATATGACACTAATGCACACAGTGAAGAAAATGCTGCGCGTTTTGGTGCGTATTTGAGAAAAGAGAAGTACGTGTTGAAGACAATGCAGTTATTGCGCCCTGAAATCACCATGGTAGTAAAATTGGCAGGTGATTTAAGTAGCTAGGGAGCATCCATGAGACTATGACACTATCACAGAACAGTTTCAGACTTTCAGTACGCACATGGCATCTACTTCCCCTGTCCCAAATTATAAGACGTTTTTACTAGGCTAAAATTTCGAAAATCTTAGGCGGTCAGTAGAGTATCAGATGATGAAACGTTCAGCAGAACTTGTTTAGGAAAATCGTTCAGCAAAAATGGAGGGGAGAGGGGGAGCGGTACTGACAGGAGGGTGGAGTTGCGGACGGAGCCGTTGAGGTGGGCGTGGAGCTCCACCTTGGGGAGCTCGACGCACCACTCCCTCATCTCCTTCTCCGCCTCCGAGGTCTGGGTCTCCATGGCCGCCGGCTTCGTCTTGCTCCGGCGTCTCCCCGGCGCTCGCCTTGTAAGATTGGTTTTGTCTCGCTCCAGTCTTTGTGGGGCCAGAGCACGGAGGCAAAGTCGCGCAGACGCCTGGCAAAATTGTAAATGCTGGTCGAATTTATTTTTTTTGAACACTGCTGGTCGATTTCTGGACCACCCGATTGGTGGTGTGTCATAAGTCCTAAAATTTTCTGGACCACGCTCCTAAAATGCATCATAAGTCCTAAAATTATTGGTGGTGTGTCAGTTTAGTCATACAATTTTGAAACTGTAATTTTAGGTCCTAAAACAATTGGAAGCGTGTTAGTTTAGTACTATAATTTTGAAACTGTAGTTTTGGCTCTCCTCAATTTTTCGATCCGGCGATGAAGAAGTGCTTCTTGTTGCCAGGATGGCGGCAAAGACCGATGGGGGCGGCGGTTGCGGATGCGACCGTCGGGCAGAGGAGAGGGCGACACCGACAGAGAGATGAGCGTGCGTGCGGCGACGACATGATTTGAAGTTCAAAGGGCTGGTCGTGCCGCTATCTATAAGAGCATCTTCAATAGACGGCCCAAATGTAAAAATACCTAACTTTTGAACCGTGTGGGCAAAAAACATTGCTCCAACAGACGGTCCATATGTAAAAAGAAATTGGACTGTAGCCTCCCGGTGATGTAAAATACAACACCTCGCGGTGCAAATTTGCATCGCGAGATACAACCGCTCCAAATTCGGCGGTCGTCCGTCAATGCCCAACCGCCCTTCATTTCATTTCCTATTCGCGCCCGTCCGCCCGCCCAAACACCAGCTGGCCGGAAATCGCAGCCGCCACCGCCGAAATCCCCGCCACCACCGCCCCGAATCCCCGCCCTCGCCCTCGCCCCCATCGCCTCCTTCGCCGGAAGCCGCTCGCAGCCGCCCGGGCGCCGCCGAATCGGGAGGCAGTCGCGGTGGGATTCGGCGCCTCCAGCGGTCCGGCTGGCCCTGTAGGCCTCCGCCGGCCTCCTCCCCGTCGGCTGCGGACTTCTCCACGGCCCTGTCGCCGGCTGCACGACCGCCGCACCTAGCCCGCACGACCTCCTCCCCGTCGGCCACCGAACTCCTCTTCGCCGCCCGCCGAGCTCCTCTTCACCGGCCGCCGAGCTAGCTCTCATCACCGCCGCCGTCCGCAGCAGCCAATCCAACCAGCAGCCATCTTCTTCCACCGCGCGCACAAGGTGTTCGCGTGGCTGCTGGCCGGTTTTTTACATCTTGTTTTGGACCATCTGTTGAAGAAGCTCTTTTACATCTCTGATTTGGACCATCTGTTGGAGTTGAGCATTTTTTGAAGCTCCAAAACGCACCATTTAATGATTCATATTTTACATCTTCGGTTTTGGACCGTCAAAATTTAGACCATCTACTGAAGATGCTCTAAACCTGAATAAGCCGAGTGTCCTTTCATGGCCACTCGGCTTACAAGGGACGCCAAAGGGTTTCTGATCTTTAAAATAAGAAATAAGAAATATAAACCGAGTGTCCGCGGTAGCATACTCGGCTTACACCAACGGTCGTCAAGCTATCCGTTAAGTGCGTCGATGGCATACACGTCGCAACAACTTTTGCTGGTGAATGCAAGTAAGCCGAGTACCTATTTTATGACGACACGGCTTACTTAGTGATAAACCGAGTACTTGCTTGAAGCCGAATGTCTTGTGCAGGAGCAGTGGCGGAGCTATGGGCCGATTGTTGGGCGGGCCAGACACAGAAACTACACTGAACACTTGATTTTTAGGCCCAGTTTTTCTGTCTTCCTTCCCTATTTTCTCCTGAGCAGGGCAGGCCAAGGCCTAGTTTGGCCCTCACGTAGCTCCGCCGCTGTGCAGGAGTACACGGCTTACTTAAGAGGTAAGCTGAGTCCCTAGGTTTTGCCGTGTGTCCCTGCTTTGTTACTCGGCTTATCTCTAAGTAAATCGTGGACCCGTGTTTTAACACTCGGCGTACGACTTGGTACTCGGCGACGTGTTTTTTTTAGTGATACCAAGTCGTTCTTAGGCAAGATTTTGGCGTCCCAAGTCTTTTGGAGTCGACGCCCAAATAACCGAAACAATTCAATATGATTGGGGCGTCATGTTGTATTAAATGATAGCCAGGCGTGTGCAGGTCACTATTCCAAAATAGTCATATAGCCGTGAATACATCACATTTTACAGGACATAGCACAGATCACGATAAAAGGATGCGGTACAGATTGCAGGAGCATTTGGACCTGGGAGACGAATTGCATTTCCGCAGTACTCACATCCTTCAAGCAATGGAAGCCTCCTGTTACATCTTCCTAGCATATATTGAGTGTAGCATCTTTCGGCTGCCCTTATTTTTCTAGTGTCTCACTTTGCATTTTGCACCAAGGGCCGAAGTTTCTACGTCGTTCTCGGTGCAAATATTTTTCATACCAAATCGTTCTCAGTGCAAGATTTTGGCATCCTAAGTCTTCTGGAGTCGACGCCCAAATAACTGAGCCTAGTCAGTATGATTGGGACGTCATTCCTATTCTAGTCTCGGGAGTGAAAGAAAGTTTAACTTGTCGAGGTTGTATGTTTAGACTGAAACCATGACCATCTCTTCTAGGATCATTTTCATATAAATTGATAAAGTGAATAATAACTGAAACGATCTCTTGTTTTCCTTGACGCCGTGTGCATAAGATAAGAAGGCAACAGAGAGTACACCCAGTGAGTAGTGACCGTACTCACATTTTGGCTCCCGGGTCCAGTTGATCCCGATATCTGAGCCGTCCATATGAGCTTCGGAATGTGTGCCATGCATTATTAAATTTGCTATACAGGGACATAATAAGCGTGGAATACATAGTGGTAGGCTCATGTACGTATGTTGTTGGAAGACGGCGCAAACATCTATGAAACCACTGTTAACTGATGTTTAGACTACCTATAGTGGGAAATAACTTGGACTAGTAACATATATGTTACTACCTTTATATTGGGGAGTAAGGCATCTCCCAGGCGAATCCGCAAATCTTCTACAGGCGTCTGGACCGCTTAAGCCATCCAACGCGAGCCTGCATCCGTCCGCCAGGCTCCATCTCCGCCTTGACGGCGAGGAGTGGTCGCTTAGCTACTGCTCCTCGAACACCGATCGCGACAAGGCCGCCGCCAGGACTCCGAAGGCCACGTCGGCAGTGGCCGCGGCGGCCCTCCGCACGGTGGAGCAGGAGGCGGAGAGTCTCCTCCGCCAGCGGCAGGCAGCCGCCGGACAAGGATGTCGTGTCCCTCCGACGACGTATCGACACTGGAGGGACGACGACGACAACAGTGATAGCGACAGCGGTACGGCAGGGCAGGGCGGCCACGCATACGAGGTGGTCGTCTGGTATAGGGTTTAGTTTTTTTTTAAGTTTTTTTAGTTAAACATCAAAACATCAACCATTTTATGTAAATTATCTTCGAATTTAAATGAAATATGTCGTGTTCGCATGAAATTCGTCCTGTTGGTACAAATGCGGGTTAAAATGTATGCGGCTACAGTTAGATGGCGGCGTCCTGCATCCGTGCCCGCGGATTGGTCCCTCCCTGTCCGCGGACAGACGCGTGAGGAAATTTACGGGTTGCCGTTGGAGATGCCATGACATACGTGTGGCGTCATGCAACACTTTATTTTATTAGTTTGCAGACTCATTTTGTCTTAATATGTATGATGTCACTCATAAAGTGAGTAACTATCTACTATGTTACTTAAGTCATGTCTCTGCTCATTAAATTATTGCCGTGTAAGTAAACTTGCTGGGTTGGACCTCGCTATGGGCAGTTTAGCGGAGAGGCATTTTGTACCAGAAGACGCGCAGGTGTTCGTCTGTTCAGTACAGTTCGTCAAGGACCCACTATTCAGGCCAGGCAAATGAATGCATCCCATCCACCAGCTTCAGCCCTGTTTGAGGAAAAGGGGATCGAGCGGAGGAAAAATTACAGCGGGAGGGCGGCGGCGAGCTTGCACACTGCTTTTCTACTCGCGGCCGCGGACGTTGTCTCCGAGGAGCGGAGGCGCAGCCATGGCGATGGATTTCCCCGTTTCTCCGGTAGACAGGTAAAAGAATCCCTCCTTGTGCAGCATAAATTGTTCTTCATTACCGTCCAGCATTAAAAAAAAGCTTAGAGCTTCAATTCAACGGGTGCAGGCTGCCTATCTGTCAGAAGCAACTGCATGGTCAACCCACGTAGCTCCCTCGGGACGTGCTCTAGCGCACGATCCCTCCTCCGACGCATGATCGCCTTGTACCAACCGCGCACTCATGCGCCTATAACTCATATATACGAGTCCAATACTGCAGCAGGACCGCAAGGTGCCTAGCTCATTCTTCCTCCTCCCGCATACATGGTATCAGACGCCCGGTTCCATCCCCTGTCTGTAACCTCCAGCTTCCGCTGCCCCGTCTCTGAGCCCGCACCCATGGCGGCTCCTTCTCCGCCGCCACCACCTCCCCCACCTCCCCCCCGTCCCACCTTCCCTGGCCATGGTTCCTCTCCCATGACACCGGCGCACCCCCAGCAGCCTCTGCTCACGCCGTCCGCGCTCGCTCGCGGCGCCCCCTCCTCCTGACTGATCCTGCCGCTTCCTCCTCGGCGGCACCGACCTTTTCCCTCCTCGCCGGCATCTACATCAACCAGCATGTGCCCATCACGCTCACCCTCAACCCCCACAACTTCTCTCAGTGGCGAACTCTCTTCGAGGTCATGTTCCAGAAATACGCGATCACCGACCACATCACCGGCGCGGCTCGTCCCGGCGACGCCGCCTGGGTACAGGACGACGCCCACATTCTCTCCTGGCTGTACACGCGCGTGAGCCCGGAGATCTTCCGCCTCGTTCACCAGCACGGCGCTACGGCCGCGGAGATATGGGGCGCGGTCCTCTCGCTGTTCATGGAGAACGCAGAGCACCAAGTCATCCTCCTTGCCACGGAGTTCCGCCGCATCGAGCAGGGCGGCGCGTCCGTCATCGACTACTTCGGGTGCCTCAAGGAGTGCGTCGACCGGCTCGCTGACCTCGGCGAGATCGTGCCGGACCGCGACCAAGTTCTCAACATGTTTCGCGGCCTTCACCCTCGTCTCCGGTACGCCATCCCCATCCTCACGATGCAGACGCCATTCCCTACCTTCCTCCGCTGCCGCGCCTTTCTGCTTCTGGAAGAGAGCCGCCTGACCCCCGACTTCACCCACGAGACGGCGCTTCACGCCGCTCGCGCTCCTCCTCCACCGAGCTCCAACACCGGCAACAACAGCCGCCGTAACGGCTCCGGTGGGGGTGGCGGCCGCAACCGCGGCAAAGGGAAGGCGGTGGACAACTCCGGTGGCTCGCTGCACGGCGGGGCATCCTCCATCCGCGGCCCCGCGCCGCCTGCACCGGTCAGCACCACGCCCTGGACCGGCATGGTACACGCCTGGCCGATGCCGTGGCGTCCTCACTATTAAACATTAGGGTTTGGGGAAACTGCTCGACACCCAATACGGGTGTGGCTATCTCATATATATAGACATATGTCAAGCGTACAAATACAAGATTACATACTATATACAGAAGCTACGTAATATTGTCTAACACCCTCCCTCAATCTTAACTGTGGCCTGAAGTACAAAGCAAGTTAAGATTGCGCCTACAACCTTCAAACTGAGGTTGTGGAAGTGGCTTCGTGAAGATGTCAGCAAGTTGATCTTTGGAGGAGATAAACTTGATATAAAGAAGCTTCTGTGCAACACGTTCCCTCACAAAGTGATAGTCAACTTCGATGTGCTTGGTACGAGCATGGAAAACTGGATTAGACGAAAGATACGTCGCACCAATATTATCACACCAAAGAACCGGTGGCTGCTCTTGAGAGACTCCCAACTCTCTCAATAGAGATTGTACCCAAATGAGCTCAGCTGTGGCATTGGCAACTGCCTTATACTCTGCTTCAGTGCTACTCCGAGATACTGTGGCCTGCTTGCGCGCACTCCAGGCGATCAAGTTGCGACCAAAGAAGACAACATAGCCCCCCGTGGATCGCCGGTCATCCAGACTCCCAGCCCAATCTGCATCAGAGAATGCCGAGAGAGCACTCGAAGAGGTAGACCGAAGATGCAAGCCATACGAGACAGTATGAGAGATATAGCGCAGGATACGCTTCACAGCTGACCAGTGTGAAGTCCGAGGAGCATGAAGATACTGGCACATGCGATTTACCGCATAGGAGATGTCCGGCCGTGTGATAGTCAAGTACTGCAAGCTACCAACAATACTGCGGTACTCAGTAGCATCATCTGAAGGAAGCAAAGCACCATCCAAGGCCGATAACCGATCAGTCGCAGACATAGGAGTGGTAGCATGCTTGCACTGCAACATACCAGCACGTCGCAGCAAGTCCAACGAATACTTATGCTGAGTGAGAGCCAGGCCACCAGGGGACCGTGAAACCTCCAGACCAAGGAAATAATGGAGAGCACCCAGATCCTTGACAGCAAAATGACCACTCAAAGCAGACAGCAGACGATCAGCGACAGTCAGTGAGGAGCTGATAAGAATAATGTCATCAACATAAACCAGTAGGTAGATAGTAACCTCAGGACGATGGAACATGAATAGAGATGTGTCAGCAGTGGACGGAGCAAATCCAAGACGTCGAAGAACCGAGCCAAGTCGGGCATGCCATGCACGAGGAGCCTGCTTAAGTCCATAAAGCACCTTAACAAGGCGACACAAATGATGTGGACGAGCAGGATCAACAAAACCTGGAGGTTGCCGCATGTAAACCTCTTCCTCTAAGACCCCATGGAGAAAAGCATTCTGAACATCAAGCTGACGCAGAGACCACCCTTTGGCAACAGCCAAGGACAGAAGCAGGCGAATGGTGGTAGGTTTGACAACTGGACTGAAGGTATCCTCATAATCAAGACCATACCGTTTTTTAAACCCTTTGGCCACCAACCGTGCCTTGTAACGCTCAATAGAACCATCAGCATGCTTCTTTACCTTAAATACCCACTTGGAGTCAATGATGTTGACGCCAGACATAGGGGGAACCAAGCGCCAAGTATCGTTCCTCTGTAGCGCCTGAAACTCCTGCTCCATGGCACTGCGCCAATGAGGAATCCGAAGAGCCGCCTGAAAATGCCGAGACTCAGCAGTGGGGTCAGCATTTGCCTGTGCCATACATGTCGCAATCCACGCAACCGTGCCGTCAGTGCGCTCCTTCGGCCGAACAATACCGCTCTGACTGCGCGTACGAGGACGCACAATAGCAGGAGGCGGCGGAGGTGACGGCGGAGACGGGGTCGATGAAGATGGAAATGACGCAGACCGCTCCCCAGACGCACAGCCAGTCGCGCCAAGCGACCGGCCTGGCGAGGAAGGCTGGGACGCCGGCTCAGTCAACGCGGACGGGGACGCCGGCTCGGGCGAAACTGGCTCTGCCAACTCGACCGGCTCGGCCGGCATGTGGCTAGCTCCAAGCTGGATTGAGGTAGCAGGGCCCGGCTCGGGCAACCCCGTCGGCAGGCCAGGTGACGGAGCGGCGTCGCGAGCGGGCTCGGCGGACGTCTGAGGGGACGCGGGCGGCTGCTCATCCAGAAGCTCGAGGCGTGCTCCGCGCCCAGTACCTGCACCATGGTTAGGTAGCAACAAGGGGGTATATGCAGCATCAACAAATTGACCAGGCAAAGGTAAAACAAATTTATCAGGTGTAGTGGGAGTGGTGGAGGTGACTGGAAGTGTGGAAAAAGGAAAAACATTCTCATCAAACACCACATCACGTGAGATGTAGACGCGGTTAGAAGGGACATGAAGACACTTGTACCCTTTATGAAGAGAACTATAACCAAGAAACACGCACTGTTTAGATCGAAACTCTAATTTGCGTTGGTTGTATGGACGAAGATGTGGCCAACACGCACACCCAAAGACCTTGAGAAACGTATAATCAGGAACTTCATTCAGCAAGAGCTCAAGTGGTGTTTTCATCTGACGGAGTCGTGTAGGGAGTCTGTTAATGAGAAAGCATGCGGTGGAAAATGCATCACTCCAAAACCGGAAAGTAACAGATGCATGAGCAAGCAAAGCAAGACCAGTCTCAACTATATGACGATGCTTACGCTCAGCTACACCGTTTTGCTGATGTGTATGAGGACAAGACACACGATGTGTAATTCCAAACTTATTAAAGAATGCATTGAGGTTGTGATACTCACCCCCCCAATCGGATTGCACATGAATGATTTTATGACTGAGCAGACGCTCAACATGCGCTTGGAATTGCAAGAAAACATTAAACACATCAGACTTGCGTTTAAGAAGATAAAGCCAAGTGAACCGACTGTAAGCATCAATGAAACTCACATAGTAATTATGACCACTAACAGAGGTTTGGGCATGGCCCCATACATCCGAAAACACAAGTTCAAGCGGTTTATTGACTACACGACTCGACTCAGAAAAAGGAAGCTGATGACTCTTGCCTTGCTGACAGGCATCACAAACTGCATCAACATGTTTATTAGACACGACTGGAGGCTCATGACGATGAAGTACATGGCGAACGATGGGAGTGGCAGGATGACCAAGACGCGCATGCCAATGTGATGGAGACACACGAACACCGCTGAAAGCACTAGGAGCTGGTGGCACATCAAGTGCATAGAGACCATTATGGCGCAGTCGACCTCTAAGGAGTACGTCCCTCGTGTCCCGGTCCTTAACAAAAAAATGAAAAGGATGAAATTCAGCAAGAACATTGTTATCACGAGTAAGTTTAGGAACTGAAAGTAAACTACGTGAAACAGAGGGAACACGAAGGACATTAAGAAGACGTAATTGTGTGGATCTATTGGAAATATGCCCTAGAGGCAATAATAAATTGATTATTATTATATTTCCTTGTTCATGATAATCGTTTATTATCCATGCTAGAATTGTATTGATAGGAAACTCAGATACATGTGTGGATACATAGACAACACCATGTCCCTAGTAAGCCTCTAGTTGACTAGCTCGTTGATCAATAGATGGTTACAGTTTCCTGACCATGGACATTGGATGTCGTTGATAACGGGATCACATCATTAGGAGAATGATGTGATGGACAAGACCCAATCCTAAGCCTAGCACAAGATCATGTAGTTCGTATGCTAAAGCTTTTCTAATGTCAAGTATCATTTCCTTAGACCATGAGATTGTGCAACTCCCGGATACCGTAGGAATGCTTTGGGTGTACCAAACGTCACAACGTAACTGGGTGGCTATAAAGGTACACTACAGGTATCTCCGAAAGTGTCTGTTGGGTTGGCATGAATCGAGACTGGGATTTGTCACTCCGTGTGACGGAGAGGTATCTCTGGGCCCACTCGGTAGGACATCATCATAATGTGCACAATGTGATCAAGGAGTTGATCACGGGATGATGTGTTGCGGAACGAGTAAAAGAGACTTGCCGGTAACGAGATTAAACAAGGTATCGTGATACCGACGATCGAATCTCGGGCAAGTATCGTGCCGATAGACAAAGGGAATTGTATACGGGATTGATCGAATCCTCGACATCGTGGTTCATCAGATGAGATCATCGTGGAACATGTGGGAACCAACATGGGTATCCAGATCCCGCTGTTGGTTATTGACCGGAGAACTTCTCGGTCATGTCTGCATGTCTCCCGAACCCGTAGGGTCTACACACTTAAGGTTCGATGACGCTAGGGTTATAAAGGAAGTTCGTATGTGGTTACCGAATGTTGTTCGGAGTCCCGGATGAGATCCCGGACGTCACGAGGAGTTCCAGAATGGTCCGGAGGTAAAGATTTATATATGGGAAGTCCTGTTTTGGTCACCGAAAGGGTTTCGGGTTTTATCGGTAATGTACCGGGACCACCAGGAGGGTCCCGGGGGTCCACCAAGTGGGACCACCGGCCCCGGATGGCTGCATGGGCCACATGTGGGAGGGGACCAGCCCCAGGTGGGCTGGTGCGCCCCCCCACAAGGGCCCAAGGCGCCTAGGGTTTGGGGAGGGGGCGCCCCACCTAGCTTGGGGGGCAAGTTTCCCCTCTCCACCCCCTTGGCCGCCACCCTAGATGGGTTTGGGGCAGCCGCACCCCTTGGGGTGGAAACCCTAAAGGGGGCGCACCCCCTTCCCTCTCCCCTATATATACTTGAGGGTTTTGGGGCTGCCAACACAAGAGTTTCGATCTCTCCATGGCGCAGCCCTGCTTCTCTCCCTCCTCCTCTCCCGCGGTGCTTGGCGAAGCCCTGCAGGATTGTCACGCTCCTCCACCACCACTACGCCGTTGTGCTGATGCTGGATGGAGTCTTCCTCAACCTCTCCCTCTCTCCTTGCTGGATCAAGGCATGGGAGACGTCCCCGGGCTGTACGTGTGTTGAACGCGGAGGTGCCGTCCGTTCGACACTAGGATCATCGGTGATTTGGATCACGGCGAGTACGACTCCGTCAACCCCGTTCACTTGAACGCTTCCGCTTAGCGATCTACAAGGGTATGTAGATGCACTCTTCTTCCCCTCGTTGCTGGTTTCTCCATAGATAGATCTTGGTGACACGTAGGAAAATTTTGAATTTCTGCTACGTTCCCCAACAGTGGCATCATGAGCTAGGTCTATTGCGTAGATTCCATGCACGAGTAGAACACAAAGTAGTTGTGGGCGTTGATTTTGTTCAATATGCTTACCGTTACTAGTCAATCTTGATTCGATGGCATTGTGGGATGAAGCGGCCCGGACCGACCTTACACGTACACTTACGTGAGACAGGTTCCACCGACTGACATGCACTAGTTGCATAAGGTGGCTAGCGGGTGCCAGTCTCTCCCACTTTAGTCGGATCGGATTCGATGAAAAGGGTCCTTATGAAGGGTAAATAGCAATTGACATATCACGTTGTGGTTTTGCGTAGGTAAGAAACGTTCTTGCTAGAAACCCATAGCAGCCACGTAAAACATGCAAACAACAATTAGAGGACGTCTAACTTGTTTTTGCAGGGTATGCCATGTGATGTGATATGGCCAAAGGATGTGATGTATGAGATGATCATGTTCTTGTAATAGGAATCACGACTTGCATGTCGATGAGTATGACAACCGGCAGGAGCCATAGGAGTTGTCTTTAATTTATTTATGACCTGCGTGTCAACTTAAACTTCATGTAATTACTTTATTGCTAACCGTTAGCCATAGTAGTAGAAGTAATAGTTGACGAGACAACTTCACGGAGATCATGATGATGAAGATCATGGTGTCATGCCGGTGACGATGATGATCATGGAGCCCCGAAGATGGAGATCAAAAGGAGCAAAGTGATGATGGCCATATCATGTCACTATTTGATTGCATGTGATGTTTATCATGTTTATACATCTTATTTGCTTAGAACGACGGTAGTAAATAAGATGATCCCTCATTAAAATTTCAAGAAAGTGTTCCCCCTAACTGTGCACCGTTGTGAAAGTTCGTCGTTTCGAAGCACCACGTGATGATCGGGTGTGATAGATTCTTACGTTCACATACAACGGGTGTAAGCCAGATTTACACACGCGAAACACTTAGGTTGACTTGACGAGCCTAGCATGTACAGACATGGCCTCGGAACACAAGAGACCGAAAGGTCGAGCATGAGTCGTATGGTAGATACGATCAACATGAAGATGTTCACCGACGTTGACTAGTCCGTCTCACGTGATGATCGGACACGGCCTAGTTGACTCGGATCATGTAATCACTTGGATGACTAGAGGGATGTCTGTCTGTGTGGGAGTTCATAAGATGAACTTAATTATCATGAACAAAGTCAAAAGATCTTTGCAAATTATGTCGTAAGCTCGCGCTTTAGTTCTACTGTTTTAGATATGTTCCTAGAGAAAATATAGTTGAAAGTTGATAGTAGCAATTATGCGGACAGTACAAGGCTTATGTCCTTAATGCACTGCTCGGTGTGCTGGACCTCGAACGTGGTCTGTGGATGTTGCGAACATCTGACATACACGTTTTGATGACTACATGATAGTTCGGTAATGATAAATGGTTTAGAATTGAGGCACTGAAGACATTTTTGAAATGTCGCGGAACATATGAGATGTTTCGAGGGCTGAAATTGGGATTTCAGGCTCGTGCCCACGTCAAGAGGTATAAGACCTTCGACGATTTTCTTGGCCTGCAAACTAAGGGAGAAAAGCTCAATCATTGAGCTTGTGCTCAAATTGTTTGAGTACAACAATCACTTGAATCGAGTGGGAGTTGATCTTCCAGATAAGATAGTGATGTTTCTCCAAAGTCATTGCCACCAAGCTGATAGAGCTTCGTAATGAACTATAACATATCAGGGATAGATATGATGATCCTTGAAATATTCGCGATGTTTGACACCGCGAAAGTAGAAATCAAGAAGGAGAATCAATTGTTGATGGTTAGTGAAACCACTAGTTTCAAGAAGGGCAAGGGCAAGAAGGGATACTTCATGAAACGGCAAATCAGCTGCTGCTCTAGTGGAGAAACCCAAGGTTGAACCCAAACCCGAGACTGAGTGCTTCTGTAATAAGGGGAACAGCCACTAGAGCAGAATTACCCTAGATACTTGGTAGATGAGAAGGCTGTCGATAGAAGTATATTGGATATACATTATGTGAATGTGTACTTTACTAGTACTCCTAGTAGCCTCAGGGTATTAGATACCGGTTCGGTTGCTAAGTGTTAGTAACTCGAAATAAAAGCTACGGAATAAACGGAGACTGGCTAAAGGTGAGCTGACGAGATGTGTTGGAAGTGCTTCCAAGGTTGATATGATCAAGCATCGCACGCTCCCTCTACCATCGAGATTGGTGTTAAACCTAAATAATTGTTATTTGGTGTTTGCGTTGAACGTAGACATGATTGGATTATGTCTATCGCAATACGATTATTCATTTAAGAGAATAATGGTTACTCTATTTATTTGAACAATTCCTTCAATGGTCTTGCACCTAAAATGAATGGTTTATTGAATCTCAATCATAGTGATACACATGTTCATGCCAAAAGATATAAGATAGTAATGATAGTACCACCTACTTGTGGCACTGCCATGTAAGTCATATTGGTATAAAACGCATGAAGAAGCTCCATGTTGATGGATCTTTGGACTCACTCATTTTTAAAAGGATTGAGACATGTGAACCATGTCTATTGGTATATACGCATGAAGAAACTCCATGCAGATGGACCGTTTGGACTCACTTGATTTTGAATCGCTTGAGACATGCAGATCATACGACATGGGCAAGATGACTGAAAGCTTCGGTTTCAGTAAAATGGAACAAGAAAGCAACTTGTTGGAAGTAACACATTTTGATGTGTGCAGTCCAATGAGTGCTGAGGCACGCAGTGGATATCGTTATGCTCTTACTTCCCCGATGATTTGAGTAGATACTGAGCATATTTACTTGATGAAACACAAGACTGAATTATTGAATGGTTCAAGTAATTTTAGAATGAAGTTGAATATCGTCGTGACAAGAGGATAAAATATCTATGATATGATCATAGAGATGAATATCTGAGTTGCAAGTTTGGTACACAATTGAGACATTGTGGAAATTGTTTCACAACTAATACCGCCTGGAACACCATAGTATGATGGTGTGTCCGAACATCATAGTTGCACCCTATTGGATATGGAGCATACCATGATGTCTCTTATCGAATTACCACGATAGTTTATGGGATAGGCATTAGAGACAACCGCATTCACTTTAAATAGGGCACCTCGTAATTCCGATGAGATGACACCGTATGAACTATGGTTTAGAGAAACCTAAGCTGTCATTTCTTAAAAGTTTGGGGCTGCGACGCTTATATGAAAAAGTTTCAGGCTGATAAGCTCGAACCCAAAGCGGATAAATGCATCTTCATAGGACACCCAAAACAGTTGGGTATACCTCCTGTCTCAGATCCGAAAGCAATAGGGATTGTTTCTAGAATCGGGTCCTTTCTCGAGGAAAAGTTTCTCTTGAAAGAACTGAGTGGGAGGATGGTGGAGACTTGATGAGGTTATTGAACCGTCACTTCAACTAGTGTGTAGCAGGGCACAGGAGTTGTTCCTATGGCACCTACACCAATTGAAGTGGAAGCTTATGATAGTGATCATGAGACTTCGAATCAAGTCACTCCCAAACCTCGTAGGATGACAAGGATGCGTACTACTTCAGAGTGGTACGTAATCCTGTCTTGGAAGTCATGTTGCTAGACAACAATGAACCTACGAGCTATGGAGAAGCGATGGTGGGCCCGGATTCCGATGAATGGCTCGAGGCCATAAAATCCGAGAGAGGATCCATGTATGAAAACAAAGTGTAGACTTTGGCAGAACGGCTCGATGGTCGTGAGGCTGTTGAGTACAGATGGATTTTAAAAGAAAGACGGACAATGATGGTAAATGTCACCATTAAGAAAGCTTGACTTGTCGTTAAGATGTTTCCCGACAAGTTCAAGGAGTTGACTGCGATGAGACTTTCTCACTCGTAGCGATGCTAAGAGTCTGTTGGAATTATGTTAGC
Source organism: Aegilops umbellulata (assembly GCA_032464435.1). NCBI lineage: Eukaryota > Viridiplantae > Streptophyta > Magnoliopsida > Poales > Poaceae > Aegilops > Aegilops umbellulata. Next base: position 561,532,766 of record CP136055.1, on the reverse strand, counting down.
GATTACTGCATTATTTATGAAATTGTGCAGATAGGATGTCAAAACATTGTTTCCTCGACGATTTTCTTGAGGAAAGGTTGTATGTGATACAACCAGAAGGGTTTGTCAATCCTGAAAGATGCTAACAAGTATGCAAAGCTCCAGCAATCCTTTTAAGGACTGGAGTAAGCATCTCGGAGTTGGAATGTACACTTTGATGAGATGATCAAAGATTTTGGGTTTATACAAAGTTTATGAGAAACTTGTATTTCCAAAGAAGTGAGTGGGAGCACTATAGAATTTCTGATGAGTATATGTTGTTGACATATTGTTGATCGGAAATGATGTAGAATTTCTGGAAGGCATATAGGGTTATTTGAAAAATGTTTTTCAATGAAAACCTGGATTAAGCTATTTGAACATTGAGCATCAAGATCTATAAGGATAGATCAAAATCGCTTAGTAGTACTTTCAAACAAACACATACCACGACAAGATTTTGAAGGAGTTCAAAATAGATCAGCAAAGAAGGAGTTCTCGATTGTGTTACAAGGTGTGAGTATTGAGCAAGACTCAAGACATGACCACAGCAGAATAGAGAGAAAGGACGAAGGTCGTCCCCTATGCTTTAGTCGTAGGCTCTAAAGTATGCTATGTTGTGTACCGCACCTGAAGTGTGCCAAACCATGAGTCAGTCAAGGGGTACAAGTGTTATCTAGAAATGGATCACAAGACAGCGGTCAAAGTTATCCTTAGTAACTAGTGGACTAAGGAATTTTGTCGATTATGGAGGTTGTAAAAGAGTTCGTCGTAAAGGGTTACGCCGATGCAAACTTTGACACTAATCCAGATGGATATTCTCCTACGTGCCCCACTTCGCTTAGCTTCTCTCCCTCTTGCCCCACTTTCTCAAAAAATCTCCTTCTTGCCCCACTTCGCTCTGTCCACTCTCGCTTCTCGCCAAATGGGGCGTTGCCGTTGGGTCAACCTCCTTTGACCGTTACTTGGCCTGACTGGTGGGGTCAACCTGGGGCATCTCATCGCGCTCACGAGTGGGGCTCGGGTGGGGCCGACCTGAGGCCTCATTTTGAATCGTGCCCAATCTTATCCACCCCACGCCCAATCCAGATCTGACCGCCGCTGCAGCCACTCACCGCAGGTGCCACCGCCGCCCCACCATGCCCCGCCACTCCCTAGTAGTTCCGCTTGAGGGGAGCTGCGGCAGGTTGACAGGAGCTACGACGAGGCATCAATGGCGAGCGCGGGGGCCCTATTGGATCGCGGCGAGGACTGGGTCCTCTCCCCGGAATCCGACAACAGTTGGATTCCATCGAAGTAAGTATTGAATCTCTCATTTGTGTGTTTTAGCTAGTAAATACGGGGAGAATTGACAATAGTATGCTTATTTTGGTTAAATAGGATCGACAAACTGCTTGCTTTTCGTTTGAAGGTCCGAATGGAAAGTTCTGTGATCGGTTCGAATGCATCGCCCAATGCGTTTTGGTTTCCGTTGGTGGTAGAGACGACTTATTCGTTGAAAGAATTGCTAAGTGCAATATGTAGGCTATATGGTTGGTTGCCAACTGATTCAGCGACGCTGAAATACTGGGAAATGATTGAGGATAAACTTGTCCCACTACAAAATGACGAGGATGTAGGTTGTATGTTTGCTCAGAACATGAGTGCCGGCTTTGGTAAAATTGAAGCCACAGTGCTTCGGAAACCAAAAATATTGCGAAAGGACAAGGGAAAGGCGGCTGTTGACAAATCGAAGTCTGCTAATTCTGATCTTCCACCCACACCTAGTAGGTCCAATCCATCTAAACCTACTGGCAATGCAAGTCAGACCACTGCAGGCAGTGCACACGATGATTTGTTGCCCGATGAGGCCGTGCCTCGCCTCGATGATGAAGATGAGAAGATGTTCCCTGAACATGTGGATCAGCCTAGCAAATCGGCCGTCGTTCAATTTGTAGAGACTGATTCTGAAGAGGAGGAGGAGAACGATGACATGCTGATAGACGAGGAATACGGCGGCGAAGAAGACATACCAGAGCTTGAATGGAACAGAGAGGAGCCGGATCTTAGTCCAGGTGCAATATACAAAGATATGAATGAACTTCGGAATGCACTTACAATGTTCTGTATTTTGTCCAATAATATGTATGCCACTGAGAAGAAAGAGAGGAGAAGGCTGACGGTGCACTGCCCAAGTGAATGTTGTGCATGGAAGTTGCATGCCACTCGTATGCGTGGGAAGAAGACTGTAATGGTAATTGGTTAATCTCAGTGTCCTAATATTGTTCCATGTTTGCTTGATCTCAATCTCATTGTCTAACATATACTTTTCATTGTATTTCAGATAAGGTACAACAATAATCCTCACACTTGTCAAGCGAAGGTGGAGAAGCATAAATCAAAATTAGCGACCAAGAGTTGGCTCGCAGACGTAATGATGTCATATCTAAGAAAGGAACCAACACTTGGAGCAAAGGATCTCGGTACAAGAATATCAGAGAAATATAAATTTGAGAAGGATTTTAATTACCAGAGGTTATGGAAGGCTAGAGGGCTTGCTATACAGAGGATTAACGGTACTGAATGGGAGGGAAGTTTTGAGTGGTTATACACATACAAATCTGAGGTGGAGAAGGCAAGTCCAGGCAGTGTCGTAGAGATCGATTATCACAATGTGAGTTACAAAAGCAAAAAAAAAGGGAGGGGAGATGCTCGAGAGAACATGCTTCAGGAGAGCTTTTGTCTCTTTCAAGGCTTGCCATGAGGGGTTTATAAATGGTTGCAGGCCCTATTTGGCTGTGGATGCAACTGCTCTTAATGGAGCATGGAAAGGACAGTTAGTAGCTGCTTGTGCAGTTGATGCACACAACTGGATTTTTCCAGTTTCTTTTGGTGTGGTGGAGGCTGAGTCAGAGGAAAGTTGGTGTTGGTTCTTGCAGCAGTTGCGCAATGTCATAGGGTGCCCAAAAGGATTGGCTATACACACAGATGCTTGCAAGGGTTTGGAGACTGCAGTTTCACTAGTGTTCCCTGAAGCAGAGCATAGGGAATGTATGCGACACCTTGCTGGTAATTTCGTCAAGAAATTCAAGGGGAAAGTTTTTGATGACAACCTGTGGCCAGCGTCGTACACATGCAGCGAGAGGAAGCATAACCACCACTTGAGGATGATGTACACTGCAAATCCCTCAATGCAGAGCTACTTGGAAGCACATCACGACAAGTTGTGGTCAAGAAGCAAATTTGGTACTACATGCAAGGTGGACTATGTGACAAGTAACCTCACTGAGAGTTTCAACGCAAAGATTAAGAAATTGAAATCTCTTTATGTGTGGGAAATATTTGACAACATAAGGCTGATGATAACGGAGAAGATGGTACTGCGAAATAGAATTGGGAATGTTGCATATGCTGGCCATCACATCATTCCACCTGTGATCAAGGCTTTGCATTTGAGAGGTAGACATTACCAGGGCACTATGTCTCATAAGAGACGGACGGAAGATGAGGCTGAGGTGATTTATGATAACGGGAAAGGAGATACTTGGAGGTACCCAGTAAATTTGAGGGAAGGTACATGTCAGTGTAAGCGATGGCAGCTCACTCGCAAGCCATGCATACATGCCCTGTATTTCCTGAACGTCCTCGGAGGTGAGCAGGGCAAAGTTGATCCGTATGTGTCTAAATATTTCTCTGTTGAAATGTTTAAGAAAACATATGAGGACAACGTGCCTGCTTTGTTGGGGAAAGACCAATGGGAGAAGGTCGATCCAGGATTCATGTTATGCCCTCCACTTCTGACCAGACCAACTGGCAGGCCAAGGAAAAACAGAATTAGAGGTGCTGCCGAGGGTGGAAGCACTACTAGGCGACTGTGCAAAAGATGTGGAGCATTGGGCCATATAGGTAGGTATTGCAAAAATGAAGTGCCCTTGGGTTTTGGAGATACCGCCGAATATTAGGCCGAGGCCGCACAAAAATTGGCAAAGGCAGCAGCCGCCGAGGTTTCAGCTAAGTATGTGTGTCTTTGATTGTTTTGATTGTTTCAGCTAGTTCTTTTATTTTCAATTTTTTGAAATCTTTGTTGCACTTCTGTCTCGAATGCAGCTCTAGGATAAGTAAGAAGGGTAAAACCAAAGAATTTTGGCAACCAAAGAAAACTAAAAGGCCAAGATATGAATTTGTGACATCAACAGAAGGAGAACCTTCTGTTCAAGACCAAGAAAGAGATGAATTTTTTGCGGCGGCTTGTGCTGGAATGGGAGACGATACTGACGCAGAGGCATTTCAACCTCAAGAACATGAAGTTGTTCCTGACGCAGAGCCATTTCAACCTCAAGAACATGATTTTGTAGCTTCAGGTTGTGGAAGTAACCGAGGACCGCCACCTACGCCAGATACTCCAGTTCCTGAGATCATCCCGGCCAAGAACCCAGCAAAGAAGAAACAAGGCAAGAAGGTTGTGCTACCAATGAGTGTTCCAGCAAAGAACACCAGGAGCAAGGTCGTGGCCCCATCATCTAACACCAGGAGCAAGATAAGAGTGTGAACATTGAATTTGTAATACCCTATTTATATTGGTACTTCTGTCGAACAACTGATGTGCGCGCTCTGGACGCGCTCTGGGCGCGCTCTGGACGCGCTCTGGGTCACACAAATTTGAAAACTGTTGTATTGCGATTTTATGATTTTTAACTGGTAGTAGTACACTTAATAGGAAGATTCCGTCAGGTTTTCCCTTTTTTTTGAGTTTTCCTCGATCAATGGGAATTTTTCTTCGGTAAATGGTATTAAACTCAAATAATGAGTGGAATATAGTTAAAAAGCTCAAAAATTCAAGATATTCTGGGATTGTGCATCCCTTATGATATACTATGTGGCAAAACTATGAGGGGTCACTTTTCCATCTTATTCGTGGTACCTGCTTCACAAAAAATTGCGATTTTGGCACTAAACAGATAATAAAAAATAGGAAATTTTTTTATTTTTGAATTTTTCTTTGGCAAGGTTGTTTATAATGTCAAGACACATGTTTGTGCCGATTTTCGTGATCATAGCAAGAAGGTAGCCATGCATAAGGGCAACTCCTTGGTCTTTGTCTTGAAAGCCATGAAACTCCAGACAAAGTTGTTGTTTTTGTGAACACTTGTTTTAAAAAAACGTGGTATTGCAGGTTTATGATTTTTCTCTGAAAGTATTACACTTAAATGGAAGATTCCCCCAGGATATACAATTTTTTGAGTTATTTTCCATTTATGTGATTTTTTTCAAAACAGGGCCAAAATTGCCGGTGTAACCATTCATATCTAATGGGTGCATTTTCCAACTTTTTTCGGTGCAATTGCGTAGAATCATGGTAGACTACGTTTGCATGATTTTTGTATATTTTTGGGGCCAAACTATCACACACTTGTAGTTCAAATTTGGAATATTGTCGGTAAATGCTATTAAACTCAAATAATGGATGGAATATAGTTAAAAAGCTCAAAAATTCAAGATATTCCGGGATTGTGCATTCCTTATGATATATTATGTGAGAAAATGGTGAGAGGCCAATTTGCAGTCTTATTTGTGGTACCTACTTCACAAAAGTTAGGGATTTTGGCACTAAACAAAAATTAGGGAAATTCGCGGCCAGGCTGCGGGCCACATGACAGGTGGGTCTGTAAGCTCTTCCCCGGCTCGCTCACCATTGCCTATCCTTTCCCTCCTTTCCCCCAAAAAACAAAGCAGTCATTCTTCTTCTTCTCCCCGTGCTCGCTCACCATTGCCTACCCTTTCCCCCACCCATTCTTCTTCCCCGGCTACGAAGTGCCCACGCGCCGGCTGTCGAGAGATGTCGAGCTGTAGCTCAGCCTCCCACCCCTCATGGCCACGGTATGGTGAAGTGCCGCTGATGCCATGTCCGAAGTGCCGACGCATCGCGCCACTGAGACGTCGTGTTACTAAGACCAATCAGAATGGGAACGAGGGGCGCGAGTATGTGAAATGCACGAGCCTGCCAGAGGTGGGGAAGGTAAGATCTTTCCAGATCTCTCCAGATTTCTCTAGATCTTTCCAGATCTTTCCAGATTTCTCCAGATTTGTTTTGTTTTTTGCTTAGATTTGGGATTTAGGGTTCATGTTTACGTTTTCAGAATCATTGCGACCATTTTGAGTGGATGGATGCATACATTGCGAGGCTTCAACTGGAGGGCGTAATTGATTCGACTGGGGCAGCAAATTTGATGCTCGATCTGCCGCTGCCGCCTGCTCCGAAGAGGATGGAGGCTGCGCAGATTTTGCGTTCTGACAGCGTCGCTCCGACGATGGGGGATGCGGAACTCAAGGGGAACTGAAGCAGTTGAACAAGCACTTAAGGGAGATGATTGCTCTGAATAAGCAGGCTAATCTGAAAGCTGCAGCATTTTATCTGTGTATAGTTGTTCTAGGATTTGTTTACTTGCTGATAATCAGTCATTAGAGCTTGTTATTACTGTGTAGCTTGATCCATGTAAGCTTAATGCGACATATGCTCTCTATCTTAGCACTGATTAAAAGGTTTGGTTCTATTGCTCACCTAGCCTAGCTCAGCTCTAGCCCGTGAAATAATCTTGCTGTCGAGAGCGAGCCGAATTGGCTCTCCCAGCGGACCTTGCCCACCCAGGCCAGTTTGCCTTGAAAAGCCAGATTATTTCAACCATACCAAACGCACAGTCTTGCCCAGCGAGGTTACGTCGGCAATAGCTCTCTCTCTCTCTCTCTCTCTCTCTCTCTCTCTCTCTCTGTGTGTGTGTGTGTGTGTGTGTGTGTGTGTGTGTGTGTGTGTGTGTCCGAAATGAATGCAAATGCACGGCTAGTTTATAACTCCCGAATGTGGCACCCTTTTTTCAACTTGTAAAATAATAGAAAATTTGTTTTCTAACAGCGAAAACATTTTGAAAAAGGTCGTATGCACGTATCTTGATAAAGTTTCACATATACACTACTTCATAGCACCGGAATTTTGTCTTTTTCATCGAGGCAAAGTCATCTATATTTTCTTCGTGAAATTTCGCATCTCATTTGCACGTCCTAAGTAGGAGGGTTCATATGTACCCGGTGTTCAAATTATTCACTTGTACCGACAAAATAAAAACAAATTAAAGTGCAACTAAACTAAAGTGCAATGAGTTCCCACAAATTATAGTAGACGATTCAAATATATATAGGGAGGCTACGATTTCAACTAAAATTCAAAACAAAATACAAATATATATAAAAGACGAACCCTATGCTAGGTTCGCCAGGCGAACCCTATACTAGGCTCGCCGCCTTGCCTCGCCGCGGCCTACTCCTCGCCGCTGTCGGAGGAGAGCGGCGCCTCCTCCACCTCCTCCTCCTCCGGCAGTGGAGCCGCCTACTCCTCTGCCGGTGGATCCGCCTGTCCTTGCGCCGGTGGAGGCGGCACCTCCTCCTCCTCCTCCTCCTCCTCCGGCAGTGGAGCCGCCTACTCCTCTGCCGGTGGATCCGCCTGTCCTTGCGCCGGTGGAGGCGGTGGAGGTGGTGGAGGCGGTGCAGGCAGGGATGGCCCGACGGACCCGAACCACATCCGGCGGCGCGCCTCAGGCACGACGCCGGGGATGAACCAGGTATCCCAGAGGGGGCTGGTTTCGGCGAAGGCTGGGTCATACCTGAGATCATCCGGCAGGATCTTGCGCCGCCGCCTGATCTCGCGCACCCGCTCGCGGCCTTCGGCCGGAATCTGCGGCACAGGCACCCCGCTGTTGCCGAGGTTCCACCCCTCCGGCAGCACGTGGTTAGGCGACGGCACAGGCTGGTTGGTCTCCCAGAGGTGGCGCGCGTGGTCCTCGTTCACCGTCCGACGCTTGCTAGGGCTGGTCGGTGCGGAGAAGCCTTCGCGGGCGTCGAGGTTGCGCTTGGGCGCCATCGGTTGCTCGGGGTCGCGGGGAGTGGGGTGGACGAGTGGGGCGAGTGGGGAAGAAGGTGGCGACGGGTGCTATTTAACGGGACCCGTCAAAGAAGCCGATGCGTCGCCGCTGTGGCTGCCCTGTGGGCCAGCAGGAGACGAGTCGTTCCCGCATGGGCCAGGCAGTACGCTTCGAAAATGAGGCCTCAGGTCGGCCCCACTGGTTAGCACGATGAGGTGCCCAGGCCGACCCCACTAGTCAGGCGAGTCGTTCCAGCTTCAAAATGGCCCCAACAGAGCCCCGCTCGTGAGCGCGATGAGGTGCCCCGGGTTGACCCCACCAGTCAGGCCAAGTAACGGTCAAAGGAGGTTGACCCGACGGCAACTCCCCGTTTGGCGATAAGCGAGAGTGGACAGAGCGAAGTGGGGCAAGAAGGAGATTTTTTGAGAAAGTGGGGCAAGAGGGAGAGAAGCTAAGCGAAGTGGGGCACGTAGGAGAATATCCCAATCCAGATTATTCTGAGTAGTAAACTGGATTCGTATAGTAGAACAATTATTTGGAATTGCTCCAAAGGTAGCGTAGTAGTTGCATCTACAAGATGACTTAGAAATTTGCGAAGTACATACGGATCTGAATGTTTCAGACCCGTTGACTATAACCTCTCTCACAAGCATAACATGATCAAACCCAGAACTCTTGGGTGTTAGTCACATAGGGATGTGACTTTGAGTGTTAATCACATATCGATGTGAACTGGATTATTGACTCTAGTGCAAGTGGGAGACTGTTGGAAATATGCCCTAGAGGCAATAATAAATTGATTATTATTATATTTCCTTGTTCATGATAATCGTTTATTATTCATGCTAGAATTGTATTGATAGGAAACTCAGATACATGTGTGGATACATAGACAACACCATGTCCCTAGTAAGCCTCTAGTTGACTAGCTCGTTGATCAATAGATGGTTACAGTTTCCTGACCATGGGCATTGGATGTCGTTGATAACGGGATCACATCATTAGGAGAATGATGTGATGGACAAGACCCAATCCTAAGCCTAGCACAAGATCATGTAGTTCGTATGCTAAAGCTTTTCTAATGTCAAGTATCATTTCCTTAGACCATGAGATTGTGCAACTCCCGGATACCGTAGGAATGCTTTGGGTGTACCAAACGTCACAACGTAACTGGGTGGCTATAAAGGTACACTACAGGTATCTCCGAAAGTGTCTGTTGGGTTGGCATGAATCGAGACTGGGATTTGTCACTCCGTGTGACGGAGAGGTATCTCTGGGCCCACTCGGTAGGACATCATCATAATGTGCATAATGTGATCAAGGAGTTGATCACGGGATGATGTGTTGCGGAACGAGTAAAAGAGACTTGCCGGTAACGAGATTGAACAAGGTATCGTGATACCGACGATCGAATCTCGGGCAAGTATCGTGCCGATAGACAAAGGGAATTGTATACGGGATTGATCGAATCCTCGACATCGTGGTTCATCCGATGAGATCATCGTGGAACATGTGGGAACCAACATGGGTATCCAGATCCCGCTGTTGGTTATTGACCGGAGAACTTCTCGGTCATGTCTACATGTCTCCCGAACCCGTAGGGTCTACACACTTAAGGTTCGATGACGCTAGGGTTATAAAGGAAGTTCGTATGTGGTTACCGAATGTTGTTCGGAGTCCCGGATGAGATCCTGGACGTCACGAGGAGTTCCGGAATGGTCCGGAGGTAAAGATTTATATATGGGAAGTCCTGTTTTGGTCACCGAAAGGGTTTCGGGTTTTATCGGTAATGTACCGGGACCACCAGGAGGATCCCGGGGGTCCACCAAGTGGGACCACCGGCCCCGGATGGCTGCATGGGACACATGTGGGAGGGGACCAGCCCCAGGTGGGCTGGTGCGCCCCCCCCCCCACAAGGGCCCAAGGCGCCTAGGGTTTGGGGAGGGGGCGCCCCACCTAGCTTGGGGGGCAAGTTTCCCCTCTCCACCCCCTTGGCCGCCACCCTAGATGGGTTTGGGGCAGGCGCACTCCTTGGGGTGGAAACCCTAAAGGGGGCGCACCCCCTTCCCTCTCCCCTATATATACTTGAGGGTTTTAGGGCTGCCAACACAAGAGTTTCGATCTCTCCATGGCGCAGCCCTGCTTCTCTCCCTCCTCCTCTCCCGCGGTGCTTGGCGAAGCCCTGCAGGATTGCCACGCTCCTCCACCACCACCACGCCGTTGTGCTGCTGCTGGACGGAGTCTTCCTCAACCTATCCCTCTCTCCTTGCTGGATCAAGGCATGGGAGACGTCCCCGGGCTGTACGTGTGTTGAACGCGGAGGTGCCGTCCGTTCGGCACTAGGATCATCGGTGATTTGGATCACGGCGAGTACGACTCCGTCAACCCCGTTCACTTGAACGCTTTCGCTTAGCGATCTACAAGGGTATGTAGATGCACTCTTCTTCCCCTCGTTGCTGGTTTCTCCATAGATAGATCTTGGTGACACGTAGGAAAATTTTGAATTTCTGCTACGTTCCCCAACAGGATCGACGTGTAAGAAGTGATGCCTGACCAATATGTGAGATGTGCATACCTTCCCCATTAGCGGTGCGAACCTAATCATGTCCACGGTATGGTTCCTGTGTAGAGAGCTTGCCCATCTCACTCGTCAGGTGATTGGTAGCTCCCGTATCCATGTACCAAGATGCGTCAACTGGATAGGAAGGAGTATGTCCCTGCTCATGACTCGTCAGGGCAGCCTGCTTCTCATTACCCTTGCCATTGTTCCCGATCCCCAAGAAATCCTGCTTGAAGCGACGATGACAACGGGAAGCAAGGTGACCATCAAGACCACATAGCTGGCAAGGGACCTGAGCACCACATGAGGGACAACAGGCACGAACATGGCCGCCTGCGGATATCGTGGAGTTCCGTGGGTTGCGCGCGGGCGGCGGAGGTTTTCCGCCAGTTGGCGGCTTGTGGGGCTTGCCCTTGCCACGCGTTGCAGCGTTGACGAAAGGAAAACTCGGCGTAGAGCGACGAGCCTGGATGCGTTGTTCCGTAGCGAGGAGACGCGCGTACAACTCACGCGGCTGGATAGGAGTGTCACGACCATTGATATTCTCCACCAAATTATCATAATCGTCACTCAGTCCATTGAGCACATAAGAGGTGAACTCCTCCGGACCAAGAGCCTTCCCAATGGAGGCAAGTATGTCAGCCATACCCGTCACCTTGTTGAAGTAGTCGGTGACGGTGAGATCATGAAGTTTCACCTCCCCAAGCGCAGTGCGGATGGCATGAGTCCGCGCCTGAGACTGCGAAGCAAAGCTGGTATGAAGGGCCGTCCACGCGTCCCGAGACGTAGCAGCGAAGATGACCAGTGACGATACCCCCTCCGTAAGAGAGGACTGGATGGCAGATAGGATGGCTTGATCCTGAGCCACCCACGCATGATGCCCCGGGTGGTATGGCGGGGGGCACGACAGAGTGCCATCAACAAAGCCCTCCAAGTAGCGACTGCGAAGAAGTGGCAACACCTTAGCACGCCACGACAGATAGTTATCCGTCGTCAGCTTCACTGGAATGAGATGCGCAAAGTAGAACGGTGCATTAGGTACACCATGATCTGAAGACGGCGACGGCGCATAAAAACCAGGTGAAGGACCACTCGGTAGCACGGAGGAGGCCACCAGCTCCATCGATGGACCACCTTAGGACGCCCCGTATGAAGAAGACGCGGTCACTGACGTTGTCGGGTAGGCATAAGCCAACGAAGCAGAGGGACCATAGGATGGCTGTAGCACAGATGAAGTTGGCCATGAAGTGGCAGCGGCGGCGCCGTAGAAGCCGGTCGCTGGCTGTTGTTGGACGTCATGGGACGAGGGCAGCTGGTGCTGGGCGCCGTAGGACGCGCCTGCCTGCGGGTTTTGCTGCTGTTGCTGGACGGCGTAGAAGCCAGACACTGGCTGTTGCTGCTGAGGCTGGCCATCACGGGACAAGAGCGGTTGGTGTTGAGTGCCATAGGACGCGCCCGCCTGATGCATCTGGTGCATCTGATGCTGCGTTGTTGGCTGATGCATGTGCCCCCATGGGACAAGAGCGGCTGTAGCTGCCGTGGGCGCCGTACAATACGTAGCTGGTCCTCCGTATGCATGCGGGTGATGGAGAAGGCCAGGAGGTGCGACGGCGCCATAGGGCAGTGGCTGCGCGGCGGCGTTGTAGGAGCCAGACGCCGGCTGGGCGTTGACGTCGCTGAGACACGGGGACGGCAGGACGGCACCGGTCGGGGCGGCAGCAGCCATGGAGGCGGCGACCAGGGGGATCAGCGGCCGAGACGCAGAGAACGGGGAGGCCGGCGCGATTGGAGCAGCGACGAGGGGCTTGCGGCCGGAGCGACGGGAGTTGAGGCAGCCGGGGCAGATGCCATCTGGGACGGCGGAGGGCGATCGGGACAGCGATCGAGACAGGCGGAAGCGATCGATCAATCCTAAACTGATACCATATTAAACATTAGGGTTTTGGGAAACTGCTCGACACCCAATACGGGTGTGGCTATCTCATATATATAGACATATGTCAAGCGTACAAATACAAGATTACATACTATATACAGAAGCTACGTAATATTGTCTAACACTCACGCACCAGGCGCTGGTGTCCTTGGGCCGCGGCCAGGCGGGCCCGCGCCGTTCGCCGGTGTCGCCACACACTACGGCGCGCCCTACCCTGTCGCCGCTGGCACCCCTCTGCCGCAGTGGCACCCTGGCGCCGTCCCTGTCCCCGTCCACCCGCCATACAATGCACCGATCGGGCCCGGCGCGGCCGCGCCCAGCCCGGCGTGGGATCAGTCCGCTCCGGTGCATGCCCTCAACAACCTGCACGTCCAGCAGCAGCAGCCGCCCGCGCCATCCGCCAAATGGTACCTGGACTCGGGCGCGTCCACACACATGGCCTCCTCCTCTGGTATGCTCTCCTCATCTCGCCCTTACACCTCCTCTGGCATTTTAGTTGGTGATGGAACCTCGCTTGCAGTTACGCACACAGGCCAAGCCACACTTCCTACCACCACAGCTCCCTTAGCTCTCAATGACATTCTCGTTTCCCCTCACCTAATCAAAAACATCATATCTGTCAAGAAACTTGCTCATGAAAACCCTGTTAACGTCGAGTTTGACGATTCTGGTTGTTCTGTCAAGGATCGAAGGACGAGGCGGGTGATCCTCCAATGTAACGACTCCGGCGACGAGCTCTACCCCGTGTCCCAGCCCACCCAGCACCATGCTCTCACCGCGGTCACCACTGACGTCTGGCACCAGCGGCTTGGTCATCCGGGGCACGACTCCCTCGCCCATCTGCTTCGCTCCTCGGCCATCACAGCTCATGGCGCTCCGTCGTCTTCCTGTAAAGCTTGTCAATTAGGAAAATATCATGTGTCGTACTTTCCATTTCAATTAGTGCATTGCGATGTATGGACTTCTCCTGTAATCAGCATGTCAGGCTATCAGTATTACCTTGTGCTTCTCGATGATTACAGCCACTTCGCCTGGACCTTTGCCCTACGACACAAATCTGACGTTCTGCTCACCATCAAACACTTTCACACGTTTGTACGATGCTATTTTCACCTAAACATCCTCACTATGCAAACAGATAATGGGCGTGAGTTTGACAACAACGCATCCCGCGGCTTCTTTCTCTTTCGAAGGCATTCAGCTCCGCCTGTCTTGCCCATACACCTCGCCACAGAATGGTCGAGTGGAACGTATACTACGTACACTCAACGACATCACTCGCTCCCTCCTCGTCCATGCGTCCATGCCGTACACCTTCTGGGTCGAGGCCCTCAACACAACCACCTTTCTCTTAAACCGTCGCCCCTGCCGCGCACGGCATAACCACACACCCTTCTACCTGCTCTATGGCGTGCTTCCCGCGTACTCCGCCGTTCGGGTGTTCGGCTGTCTCTGCTACCCAAACCTTACCGCCACCAGCGCTCACAAGCTCGCACCATGCTCTCATCCATGCGTGTTCCTCGGTTACTCTCCGGAGCATAAAGGCTACCGCTGCTTAAACCGCAGCACTGGCCGTGTCATCGTCTCCCGGCACGTGGTGTTCGACGAGACCCACTTCCCTTTCTCAGACGACGGCGTGCCATGCACGCCCCCGTCCTCCGCCTTCGACGACGACCATTCATCGCCGTATCCCTTCCCTGCCTACATCCCGCGCCAGCCCCGTTCCACTCGGCCGCATCCTCCCAACGCCGCGTCCACCCTCGACGCCGCACGCCCTGCCCCTACTCCTATAGATGACCCGCCAAACCCTAGCCCGTCTACCCCCACTCGTCAACCACCTACGCCTCCCGTCGCCACACCTCCACCCTCCTCCCCGCGCCAACCCCCCGCTGCTCCACCTGCAGCTCCGACCAGTCACTCCACCCGCAGCGTCGTCCCCACGCATCCCATGGTTACTCGTGGCAAACTCGGCAAATTCGACCCTAACCCTAAATACGCCGATGCAAACCTCGCTACGACCACCACCAACACAGACATCTCACCACTACCTAAGAGTGTGCATGCTGCGATGCGGGATCCACACTAGCTTAATGCTATGCAGGAGGAGTACAGGGCGTTGATGGTGAACCAGACATGGTCTCTCGTGCCCCGACCGCCGGGCACCAACATCGTCTCCGGCAAATGGCTCTTCCGCCACAAGTTCAAGGCCGACGGCTCGCTGGAACGGTACAAAGCACGTTGGGTGGTGCGCGGCTTCTCGCAGCGCCCCGGCGTCGACTTCGATGAGACCTTCTCGCCGGTGGTCAAGTTCGCCACCATCCGCGTCGTGCTCGCCCTCGCCGCCGCCGGGGATTGGCCCGTCCATCAAATGGACATGAACAACGCATTCCTTCAAGGCTACCTCACCGAACGCGTCTACTGCCAGCAACCTGCTGGCTTCGTCGACGCGAGCCGGCCTGATCATGTCTGCCTGCTCGACCGGTCGCTCTACGGCCTGCGGCAGGCGCCCCGCGCTTGGTTCGACCGATTCGCCGCGTTCCTCCGGACGATCGGGTTCGTGGCAGCTCGGGCGGATCCCTCCCTGTTCGTACTACATCACAGTGATCAGGTGGCGTATCTTCTTCTGTACGTGGACGACATTGTTCTCACGGCCTCGACGTCCGCACTGCTGCAACGCCTTCAGCGCCAGCTCTTCGCCGAGTTCTCCATGAAAGATCTCGGTCCTCTCCAATTCTTCCTCGGCATCCAGGTCACCCGCGACCACACGGGCTTCTTCCTCTCCCAGAGCAAGTATGCTGCCGAGCTGCTCGACCGCGCCAACATGACGGCATGCAAGCCTGTGAGCACGCCCGTGGACACGCACAACAAGCTCTCTGGCGATGCCGGACCACCGGTGGATGACCCCTCCGACTATCGCAACATAGTGGGGGCGTTGCAGTACCTGACCATGACCAGGCCCGACCTGGCGTACGCGGTACAGCAGGCGTGCCTCTCCATGCACGACCCGCGCACCCAGCACCTGGCACTGGTCAAGCGCATCCTGCGCTAAGTCCGCGGCTCCTCCACGCATGGGCTGCATATCAGCCGCTCGTCCGCTCTCGACCTAGTCGCCTACTCCGACGCCGACTGGGCCGGGTGCCCGGACACGCGGCGCTCGACGTCGGGCTACGCTATCTTCCTCGGTGACTCCCTCATCTCTTGGTCATCGAAACGACAGCCCACCGTCTCGCGGTCCAGCGCGGAGGCGGAGTACCACGCCGTCGCCAATGCCGTCGCAGAATGCTGCTGGCTTCGTCAACTCCTCGGTGAACTCCACGCCCCGCTGCACAAAGCCACCGTGGTTTACTGCGATAACATCTCCTCGGTCTACATGGCGGCTAACCCGGTCCACCACCGACGCACAAAACACATCGAGCTCGACATACATTTTGTGCGCGAGAAGGTTGCCCTCGGCGAGCTGCGTGTTCTTCATGTCCCCACGACACAGCAATTTGCGGACGTCATGACGAAAGGACTGCCAACACCGGCATTCCAAGAGTTTCGATCCAGGTTGTGCATCCGCTCTCCGGACGCTTCAGCTGCGGCAGGGTGTCAGAAGCAACTGCATGGTCAACCCACGTAGCTCCCTCGGGACGTGCTCTAGCGCACGATCCCTCCTCCGGCGCACGATCGCCTTGTACCAACCGCGCACTCTCATGCGCCTGTAACTCATACATACGAGTCCAATACAGCAGCAGGACCGCAAGGTGCCTAGCTCATTCTTCCTCCTCCCACTTACACTATCTCCCCGGAGGAGGCGGCTAGCGCGGCGGCCCTAGCGGAGTTGATTGGTGGGGCTGATCGCGGGGAAGAGGAGTCAGCCAATGGATCTCGCGGTGCGGTTCTCGGACGATTTGGGCGCAGCTGAACTGGGCAGCACGGGGGTGCTGCTCTGTGCGGCGAGGAAATAAGTGTGGCTGTTGGCGCCGCCGCCATGTCCGGTTTCAGTGAGAGTGAGGGGGACATCGCAGATGCCATTGCCCAGGGGGGCGTTGAAGCACATCTGGATGGAGACACTGTAATTGAAGATCGAACAGAAAGTGGCGATGGAGGCTCTGCGCAGTCTACTGGCAAGGTGGATCTGCAAGCGCCGGGATGGACTAAGAGGTATTCCTCCGTTTCAAAATAGATGACCCAACTTTGTACTACAAAATTAGTATAAAGTTGGGTCATCTATTTTGGAACGGAGGGAGTAGTAATTAGCATATTCATAAAAACGGCGGTGTGCTCCTGCATCTGGACCAGAGGTGGTCTGTCAGTTGTCATTTTATTGGTGATTTCGCAGCATTGGAGATGTTTCTCTTTGTGTAGTAATTGGCACTGGTGTAGAAACTCACACTGACAGCCCGTGTGTGGTTTGTGTTTTAGTTTTGATTTCTATCTACTTTTTTTTTTAGGGGATTGATTTCTATCTACTTTGTTTGGTCGCAGGGTAAGAGTAGGGAAGCATCCACCGGACAGGACGCCGTGTCCGGAAAGATTTGGCGTGCTGGAGCAGACGATTCGGAGATATGCAGAAAAGTTGGTTGATCATGTAGTTGAGCCTGCAATTGGTCTAACATTCGACTCGCTGGGGAGAAGTCTACGATTTTTACAGTCTATTCGTGGGAGCATGGCTTTGGCATCAGATACGGGGAAAAGTAGGCTTAACGCCGAGAAGGCGAAGTGTATGCAGGATTGGTCTGCGCATGCTCTGTAAGTGTTACGCTGGAAGTCTCGATTGAATAAATCACATCGTGATTGCCGTATGTGTGCTCCTGCGTATTAATGTTGCAGCTGGCGTTGTAATTGCAGGGGAATCCTATAAAAAGAAAACAGCAGGTCCTGTTCCTGTTTAGAGTGGTATAGGTTGAAAAAAGTCAATCTATAGCAATCAGCCGGTGCTCAACTCGGCCGAGATAACAGATTTTGTGAACTTCACACCAAGGTACAAACCATCCCCCACGAACCTGTAGTGCTGGATATATTGATGATCCCGGACTAGTAAGAAGTGCAGAACTCACAAAGAGAATGCCCGCTGCCGTTGGTGAATGACTTCAAACTTTGAATTGAAAAATCCGTCGATATATCTGCTCTGCTACTGCACTTGTTGAAGAACTATATGTTTGATTTTGCAGGGTTAGCTAGGGTGGGGAGTCACCCAGCAGATATAACACCATGTCCCGGCAGGGTGGGAGTACTCGAGCAAACGATAAGAGGATATGCAGATAAGTTGGGTAAACATGTGGTAGAACCAGCACTTGGTTTGACATTGGGAAAAATCAACAAAGACCAGGCGGGAAATGATGTTAGCAAGACAATAGATATATTTGCGGAGATAGCACCAAAGGACTGTGAATTCCTGTTTAGAGTGCAACCTGATGTTGGGAGCCATTTTTTTAGTCGTGTTGGGAGCCGTATTAAGAGTTTGATGTGGGCTACCAGTAGCAGCCGTGACCACATAGGAAGAAAACCTGCTCAAATCCTCTGGGTGAGAAATTTACAGCAATCCAGGTGCAGGTCCTTGTAATGCATAATTCAGCAAGTCTGAAAATCAGTTGTTTTCTTTCTTACTCCAGAAGTAGGAAGTTCTGTTTGTAGTAGAATGTTGTGATAGATGTGGAGATGTAAAATGAGGCTTACGGAATGTTTTATTTGACTGAACAGATTTTGTTTCTGTTTGAGAAATTGTGTATCAGGCGATTTCTTGAGACATGCAGTTCTGGGAGTTGGGCTTGGCACACTCAGGATACCAGTTCATGTCGAGGAGTAAACATGACGATCGCTTGCACTACCGAAGGGGACCAGCATATGGAGGTCAGTGTGTTAATGGAGGTTCGTGCACGAATTTTCTTTACTGATGCTTGCACAAGGCTATGGCTCCTCACCCATAACAATTTCGTTTCCAGTTCTCTGAATCTAGTGGTGGCCTAGTTAGTGATGGGGTGGAGGGCACAGATGACGCCCAAACAGCACAAAAACGTCAGTCTCCCTCTGGACCAACGGCGGGCAGAGGTTCATGCGTGCATTAAACGATAGCCAGGTGTGTGCCAGTTTACTGTTCCAAAATGGTGATACGGCCGTGAATACATCACATTTTACAGGACATAGCACAGATCACGATAAAATGGTGTGGTACAGATTGCAGGAGCATTTGGAGCTCCTGGGAGCCGAATTGCATTTCCGCAGTACTCGCATCCTTCAAACAATGGAAGCCTCCTGTTACATCTTCCTAGCATATATTAAGGTCATACTCGAGTGAAGCACCTTTCGGTTGCCCTTATTTTTCCAGTGTCTCACTTTGCATTTTGCACCTGGGGCCGAAGTTTCTACGTCGGTGCAAATATTTTTCATACCAAGTCGTTCTTAGCCTAGTCAGTATGATTGGGACGTCATGCCTCATTCTAGTCTCGGGAGTGGAAGAAAGTTTAACTTGTTGAGGTTGTTTGTTCAGACTGAAACCATGACCATCTCTTCTAGGATCATTTTCATCATAAATTGAATAATAACTGAAACTATCTCTTGTTTTCCTTCACCCCATATGTATAAGATAAGAAGGCAGCAGAGAGTACACCTAGTTGTTAGAGTTGTGTCGAATATAGTGTACAAGGTAGGTTACAGTTGGACTTATAGTTGTATTGTGTTTACATAGGATATGGAGTCGTGTCCTAATAGGACACTTGTATCCTAGGCCCCTTTTATATAGCGGGGGTAGACACACGATGTAACCTATGCCAACATAATAACACATGCGTGCAAGGGGGAGCCGGCGGCGTGTGCCGACGCCCGGGTGGCCGATGTGCGGTATTGTGACGGTGTCACGGGGTGGAGCGCCCGTAGTCAGGCCCCGGAATGTAGCCATATCGGTGAACCTCGTTAACAAATCTCTGCTCGTGTGATTGCTTGGTCCTCGGATGATCGACGGTATGCCTCGGATTTATTCTAACAAGTGGTATCATGAGCAAGGTTTGATTCGAGGTAGCGGTTGTTGATCTAGAGGTGGATTGGAATTCGTCGAATTGGTGGTGGGAGTTCTGTCGTGTCAAAAGCAATCGGAGGCGGCGTTAGGTCGTGTGGTGCAAGTCCTGGAAGGCTGGAAGGAATCGGCAAGTTGCGCAAGGCGATCGAATCGATCCGACTAGCAGGAAGCGTGCGGCTGGCTGGCATGTGCTGAAGGCTACGTGGAGTCAGTGCATGCAAGGGGGCGTACTCGTGGCGCGGGCTGGCCCAGGCGGGGTCGGCTGGAAGGCTGCTGCAGGCTAAGCGCTGGCGGCCCTGACGCTTTTGGAGCTGGCTCGTTCGGTGATTGCACGGGCGTACAGAAGGCTGGAGCTGAGTTACATCTACGGAGGCTTAGCCAGAATTGCACGTGATGGCCAAGACATATGAGATTTGTTTGGACAAAAAAATATCTACGTTATATATGGTATTGAGGTGGCAAGGACAACAACACAATAAAGAAAAAAGTGCTTTGGAGGTTACGGGAGGCAAAGGTTTGATGCACCCATGGAGACTACCAGGCTAGTGAAAATTTCTTTTGGAAGTGTTGGTAATTGTACACGAGGTTTTACCATATAGATGGCAGATTGGTGATGTGCGTACAAGGCTTGTGGAGTCTCGAGCATATCGTGCAGCCGTTGAACGAGTTCGGCTGGGTCAGACTGGGTAGTCTGACGGATCGACGTGAGTCGGTTGGTACAGAAGACGATGGTGGGATCGGCGACGACAACATAGGTGCGTGATGTTGATGGTGACCGACTTCTGGGGCGTGGAAACACGCGACGCAGGCCCCGAGGGCTTGTGTGGCTTCGACAAGACTATGGCGCGGGGTTGATTCAAGGTGATGTACACATGGAGCTTGATGTCGACGGGGCGCAAGGGTGGACTGGTCATCTATCATGAAGTCATGTTGAAGGTGGAACTGGAGTCTGGAAGACTTCACTCGGTGCTGGATTGAGAGGCTACGGTGTAAGGATCCAGGGAATCGAAGCCTATTTCAGTGGGAAAAGCGAGTGACATGCAGTTCGGACTGGAGCCCAGTGGTCTGATGGAAGCGTGAAACTCGTCATCGATCGGTGATGATCGGTGGTACTCTGCAGTGGGGGTTGAGTGGTGTGGGCTCGCGACCCTTGAGACTCGACTGGGACAGCGGAGGCTCGACGCGGTAATAGCAGCGAGGCGTGCGGTATGCACGGGGCATGGAGACGGGCCAGGGCTCTGGTGGTCATACATGTGATGAGACAACTGCGAATTTGACTCGGGATGACTACAAGCAACGGTGAAATTCCTTCATGTTTCAGACAGGCGGTCAAGAAAGGAGCGGTCATGTTGAGTTCAGGTAACTCTTATGTGTGACGCCCAATATGTGAATTGTTCACTTTCACACAGGTCAGTGATCAGTGTGTGTTGGCGTTGGACTGATACTCTGAAAGTTGGGAGCACAAACTAGAGTAACAAGGAACTTATATTTGCTCGAGTGTTGACTATGGTCAAGAAAAAAAGGGACTACAAGTTGCAGGTGGAGTCACATGGAGTCTTTGGAGTAGCAGTGGTACTCATGGGATAAGCTCAAGTCCAATGTACATGGAAGTTTGACACATGGACGAATTCAAGGTGGTGGAGAATATTCGCCAAGGTGGAGTTTGTTAGAGTTGTGTCGAATATAGTGTACAAGGTAGGTTATAGTTGGACTTGTAGTTGTATTGTGTTTACATAGGATATGGAGTCGTGTCCTAGTAGGACACTTGTATCCTAGGCCCCTCTTATATAGCGGGGGTAGACACACGATGTAACCTATGCCAACATAATAGCACAGGCGTGCAAGGGGGAGCCGGCGGCGTGTGCCGGCGCCCGGGTGGCCGGTGTGCGGTATTGTGACGGTGTCACGGGAAGGAGCGCTCGTAGTCAGGCCCCGGGATGTAGCCATATCGGTGAATCTCGTTAACAAATCTCGGTGACGTGCTCGTGTGATTGCTTGGTCCTCGGGTGATCGACGGTATGACCCGGATTTATTCTAACACTAGTGAGTAGTGACAATACTCGCATCCTTCAAACAACGGAAGCCTCCCGTTATACATCTTCCTCACAGTATCAAATAATATATATTAAGTTTATACTATAGTACTCTAGTGACGTATCTTCGGTTGCCCTTATTTTTCTAGCGTCCCACTTTGCATTTTGCACTGGGGGCCTAAATTTCTAGTCTTTCTCGGTGCAAATATTTTTCATACCAAGTCATTCTCAGTCCAAGACTTTGACGTCCTAAGTCTTTTGGAGTCGACGCCTAAATAACTGAGCCTAGTCAGTATGATTGGGACGTCATGCCTATTCTAGTCTCGGAGTGGAAGAAAGTTTGACTTGTCGAGGTGGTTTGTTCGGAGTTTGGACTGAAACCATGACCATCTCTTCTAGGATCATTTTCATCATAAATTAAATAATAACTGAAACCATCTCTTGTTTTTCCTTCACGCCGTGTGTATAAGATAAGAAGGCAGAGAGTACACCTAGCGACCACCCTATTCGCATCCTCCTTGAAACAATGGAAGCCTCCCGTTACATCTTCCTCGCAATATACCTTCACATTCTGTGCTCAATCCTCCTTCCTGTCCCAGCAACATCCGCATCCAACGAAACCGATCTATTAGCACTTGTATCCTTCAGGTCTCTTGTATCAGGTGATCCACTGAAGATACTATCCTCGTGGAATGGCTCTGTCCACCACTGCCTGTGGCCGGGCATCAAGTGCGGCCGCCGTCATCCTGACCGTGTTACTTCTCTCGTTCTAAACTCCAGCCGTCTTTCAGGTCAGATATCTCCAGCTTTGTCCAACCTCACCTTTCTCTATGAGCTCAGCCTCAGTGATAACCAGTTTACTGGAATTATCCCGGAAGAGCTTGGGAAGCTGGTTAGACTAAGCTCCATTGATCTGTCTCGCAACACCCTCAGTGGCTATATACCATCAACTCTTGGAAATTGCACCAGATTACTCAATATTAACCTCAACAAGAATGATCTTCAGGGCACGATCCCTTCTAGTCTTGGACTATGTAAGGACCTAGTTTACCTGGTGTTAACCTCTAATAATCTCGTAGGAAACATCCCACCAAACCTTGGCAATCTAACCAATTTGCTATTACTTCGTTTGGATATGAACAATCTGACTGGTTCCATCCCGTCTTCTCTTGGCCAGCTCCATGTACTCCGAACCATTTGCGTTAACGAGAACAATCTTTCCGGCGATATACCACCTTCCTTGTACAATATTTCATCCATGGAGATCTTTCAGCCAGCTTACAACAGTCTCCAAGGTAGTCTTCCTTCTGATATTGGTGTTTCGTTTCCTAACCTGTTAGCTCTGGTTATATTTGGAAATTACCTTCAGGGGCAAATCCCTGAGTCAATATCCAACTGCTCCGACTTATATGAGATTGCAATTGCTAGTAACAAATTCACAGGTCCCATTCCTGCTAGCTTAGGAAGCTTGCAAAACCTTGAGTTATTAGAATTTTCTGGCAATCTACTTGAGGCCAAGACAATTGGAGACTGGGGATTTATTGACCAGTTAAGCAATTGCACAGAGTTGCAAGTGTTAGACCTCGCCCATAACCAACTCCAAGGAATGATACCTAACTCTATAGGAAACCTTTCCACTAGTCTTCGCATTTTAAGTATGGGATATAATGGAATTTCAGGAAGCATCCCTGCTGTAATCGGTAACCTAGTAGGTCTGACGAGAATTCTGCTAGACAACATGCTACTTAGTGGCCCTATACCCGAGGAAATTGGCAACCTCTTGAGACTTGAGATGATAGATCTGTCCCTTAACTCCATATCTGGGGAAATCCCATCGATGTTTAGAAATCTTACCCGGATCAGTGGATTCTTTCTCCAAAGCAATGATCTTGAAGGGAATATACCAGAGCAGATGAGTCGTATGCAATCGCTACAATCCATGAACCTTTCAGATAACAAGTTAGTGGGTAACATTACAAAAGAAATAATGTCTTACTCCCTTTCTATGGCCATAGATTTGTCGCATAATCATCTCAGCGGTCCATTGCCACTGGAAATCAGTAGGCTGAAGAACATACAGAGTATAATCCTTTCAAATAACAACTTATCTGGTGAAATTCCGAGCACCATCGATGGTTGTGAAGTACTGCAAGCACTTTATCTTGATAGAAACATGTTCGATGGGTCCTTGCCATCCTCTTTTGGTAACATGAGATCTTTGCAAGTTCTTGATCTGTCCCACAATTCTTTTTCTGGTGAATTACCACACTCTATAGATCAGATGAAGCTCCAATTCTTGAATATTTCTTTCAACAATTTTGAGGGAGAACTACCCAAAGGAGGAGTATTCCTTAATATTACTGCAATTGATGTAAGAGGAAATCCTGATCTTTGTGGTGGAATATCACAAATGAAGCTACAAAGATGTGGCATACATGTCCAAACACACAAAAAATGTTACCGGAGAACCATTGCAATTGCATTTTCCATAATTGGTGCATTTGCAGGCTTGTGCATGGCCATATGTTTCTTTGCATGTCGATATTCCAAGAGATCACATAGCAATGCAAAGTCCAGTCATGCCTTGAAATTTGAACTCAAGCGGGTGTCCTACAATGACATTTTTAAGGCTACGGATGGTTTCTCTCAGGCTAATCTAGTCGGAAGAGGCGCATTTGGAACAGTATATAAAGCCACCATGCGCTTTGAAACTCCAACAATTGTTGCTGTAAAGGTCCTTGACCTTCAAAAGCAAGCTGGTTCTAAGACATTTGTGACTGAATGTGAGGCACTGAGAAATATACGGCACCGAAACCTTATTAAGGTTTTGAGCTCATGTTCCAGTACGGATCACAATGGTATTGATTTCAAGGCATTGGTTTTTGAGTTCATGCTGAATGGGAGTCTGGAGACTTGGCTACATATATCCTACAGCATGCACTGCTCGACCATTTGAAGCTCTAAGCCTTACCCAGAGGATGGACATAGCAATTGATGTTGCCACAGCATTAGACTACCTCCACCACCGCGGTGCAGTGCCAATTGTGCACTGCGATTTGAAGCCTAGCAATGTTCTTTTGGACAGTGAAATGGTTGCACATGTGGGTGATTTTGGATTAGCAAAGTTTTTGGTTCAACAAGATACCATGATCTCTCATTCGGCAACAAGCACCGGGATCAAGGGTACTATTGGCTACATTCCCCCAGGTATATATATATATATATACATATGTGTATTTTTGTATATATTTGTGCGGACAGATATACTATGTTTTAGGGTGTTTTAGCATATCTATCAGTAACGTTTACCTTTTCATGATTTTCTTAAGAACAGTTACATGGATAATTCGTTTTAGAAAAGTCCATGTGCCTATTTATGCACTTAATCACATCCAACAAATTAATATCTTGTTCTCTGTTGCAAATAAGAATGGGAACAAATATAAGTTTACTTTCGCATTCACGTACTACCGAAAGCAGCAGTAGCACCGCCTCCAGAAAAAAACCTATGCCCATTTCGGAGCATTAATTCAGCTGTTGATAGAAAATGCACCATGTGTAAGAAAGGCATTAATTCCCTATTATTTATTTTCAGAATATGGTATGGGGGCTCAAGCATCTGTGCAGGGCGATATATATAGCTATGGGGTTCTTCTGCTCGAGATATTCACTGGAGTGAGTCCAACTGATGAAAAGTTTGTAGATGGGATGAGCCTTCAGAAGCTGGTTGAGATGTCTTTTCCTGAGACAGTCATGGAAATAGTTGATCACAAACTGTTCTCGACTAACGGTCAGAATGAGAAAGAAAACCATACCCATGACCGTGACAATATCTACCAGTGCCTGCTCACGGTGATACAATGTGGACTCGGGTGCTCCAAGGAGTTGCCAAGAGAGCGCACTGATATACAGGATGTTGTCAAAGAGCTAAACTCAGCAAAAGAGAAGCTACTGAGACGGGACAACCACCATGTCATGGTTGATTGATGCTTGGCGCCGCCCGCAGTCGACCATTTTGCGTAAATAAGGACTTTATGCATCTCCTGTCCTCTGCATCAAGATAATGCACACAACCCAGTGATCGATCAACTTAGAAAGACTAGTATGGAGAACGATTTGTGCTGAATATTTTATCAGCAACTTGTAAATTAGCTGGAGTCTCTTATCCTCCTTCCGCTATTTTTGGTACAACAGTAACATAGTGGCCTCGTGTGGCAACATCTTTAAAATGTGCAATTATTGTTTGAAGCTTAATCAATCTTATCTTAAAATCATATTATCAAAATTTTACTTATTATTTCTACGCATGAGATGATGTGCGCAATATGATTGTTGTGACAAAAAGCACATAATGTAACAAAAAAAATGGAAGGTTGGGAACTTGTGAATCATGTGTGTATATTTCACCACTACAAAACAGAGCATTAGAGGTGGTCCACGGAGTCGGTTTTCACCCCCATAAAATTCAGCTCTCTGATAACCTAATGCAAGGGTTTTCCTTCTTTTCGGAAACTATCTCAGGTGGTTGTGGTTGATATAACGAAGGTGACTCTAAGAATTCAATCTCAAAACAAGCTTTCGCCCTGCTTTATATATAAAGCAACATCTGAAGAAGTACACGGCCTAACGATATAAGATGGTGAGGTTCATATAATTTGTTACCGTAGTAGGAACAAAACTCGGCTCGAAGTATATGCCGAACAGCGTGCCAGTTACAAGGCTGCTTGTGCACCTTGACTTGCACACTCGACATGATGATGGTTGCACCATTCTACACAAAATATATTGAAAACTAAGTATAATCAGATTCTAGACTACTAAATCAACACTAAGTATAATCAATTTCTACACTAGTAAACAATTTTTTACTAAACATAATCGGATACTAGAGTGCTAAATATAATTCTACACTAGTAATTGCATCCACGGAGAGAGACACAAATAAACATGAGGGAGCAGTTAAGTCGCCTTGGATGGGCTTATGAGAAATGCTGATTAGGGTTATGTAAGCTTCGTTGTGTTGTTGCGTTGCGTTGTGGATGCATGGGTCATGAGTTTGATGTATCCTAGCAGCTATAATAGTCCACGTCAGTGTTAATCAAGCTTACTACTCCTTCTGTTCCTTAATAGATGACCCAACTTTGTACTAAAGTTAGTACAAGTTGGGTCATCTATTTTGGAACGGAGGGAGTATGTTTTTGTAGCCGAATTAAGCTTACTTTTGGCTTCCAAGGATAAACCCTAGATAAGCTACAGGTGAATCTGAATACATAAGTCATATGGATGACCTTTTAAAAGGCCAAATGATAAGTATCCCATGTGTGGCATGAAGCTAATACATAAGTCATATGGATGACCTTTAAAGAAACCAAATTCACACATGAAGCTAATACATAAGTCATATGGATGACCTTTAAAGAAACCAAATGATAAGTACCACGCGTGTGGCACGAAGCTCTCTGACCGGGAAAGCCTAAAGTGCACACATGAGCATACATAGCTTAGAATTGACAGGGACATATATTATATCCTCTCTCTCAACAGAAATAAAAACATCAGCAATCTCCATCACTAGTGATTTCTGACGATGCGCATTCAGTGGGAGGAGACATTCCCCTCGACTACGAGATGCTTATAGAGGTAGGGTGTGCATGTGTGCATTCATAGGGGTGAGTATATGCGCATATTTATGAGCACTTGTGTTGTACCGTGTTAAAAAAAGATCCAACGTTAGTCAGGCCCCATCATAGTAGACATGTCAACCATGTGACTATTACTCGTCAATAAATAAAAATGGTTGTGCATCACTAGATGCAGAGGGCGGGGGTTTAACCTCCTTTTATTTTATTTTTACTCAAATCAGCATCAGACGCGCAGCAATGTATTACCCTGCTTGCAAATGGTATCAAATTAGCATTCAGAGTAACAGGGTATACAGCCTAGCAACTACCGGACATAACCGTGCGTTCTACTGTATGAAATGTGTTCAGAGCATCTGTATACCAGATTAGCACTCCACCGATTGTTCGTCCTACTAGATGACCCGGTTGCGCCAATGGCGCAAGAAGCCAGTTAGAAGCGATGTTAGTATTGAATAAGTAAGAGACATAAATGGAAAAATGATGCGATGCGGATTGTATTACGAATGGCTTAAACCGGTTAACACAAGAAGCTAATTAAAACCAAGAATTATGGTATCGATAACCATTTTATATGCATAAATATCATTTCATTATTGACCAAAGAGAAAACAAATATGTTCATGCCATATTGTTCGAAGCCACTCTCAATAAAATAGCATCCAGTATGATATGAACTGTTTGAAATAATTTGGAATCATAGATATCTAAACAAGCAACATCCACCTTCAGGACCTGATGCATAAGAAATGGTCTCTCAGGAACCATATCCATTCATGTAGGTTGTAGAGGGAAAGAAAGATAAAGATAAACGATTAACAATGTTGACAGCATGAAGCAAGACATATGGAAACTAAAGCAAATGTGTCACATGTTGCAGAAAAGTATTTCAACCATGAAGATGGGTACGAAAGCTAATATCACGCTTATTATTGCACAACAATTAAGTATAAATAAGTGAAGCATTCATTGTTGTACAATATTAGCATGTAGGCCTAGGATATGGTTCCATTCTTAGTCCATCTGTAGCAGCCCGTATAGTTATTATCTCTGGCCTATCTTGGTTTTCAGACCATCTGTAGATGCCCATATAGTTAAAAGGCCAAATGGCACAAAATACAAATTCAGATGAGGAGATATTAGCAAACAAATGCTTAGCATTACAAAAAGTACATAACAATCAATATGTAGATTGCTTCTATAAAGTAGAGCACTAACCATCCAACTAACCCTATGCCGCAGAGATCTTCATCTAAAGGCCTCGCCGTCTCAGGGTGTGATAAACAAACTTGTGTAAGGGAGTCATAGACTCTGTTTGCAAAGTAGATCAAACTGTTAGCAAATTACCTTACAAAAGGCTATGGAAGGGAGTCATCACTGAATGTTTGATTAGTATCGAAGATCACCCCATCATATATGCATCTTTTCATGGCAGACCACCTGTTTCACTCATGGCGCAAAAAGCCTGTTAGGACTGAGCATCATGTGGTAATTGAAGGGTAATCAAATGGAATGAAACAATAAGCACTATTGTAAACCTCATTCCTATAACATAATAGGATGAGAGGCAACTAAATTTTTAGATAGTCCTCAGATATTCTAGGATAATGTACTTTGGACCATATATATATATATATATATATATATATATATATATATATATATATATATATATATATTATGGCTTGGTATAAGCAGATGTGTGTACAGATGAGCTAGCCAATAACCTTTTTGCCAACACGAACCAAAACACACTGAAATAGGAGTGGATAAACCGAGCATATAACTATATGACGGCGAAGCGGGCTAGCCAGCATCTTCAGATTATTCCATCCAAAAAGCACACCAAAGGTAATAGTTGGATTGATTGTATTATCCCTAAAATGCCATTATAAAAAATTCAGAGTGTGCTTAATTGTCCATAGAAGTGCAGAGCTTGCTTATCACTCTTACTAAGGACTCGTAGGTCTTACGTAATCCCTCACAAAAGCAAATGATCGATCTACGCGAAATAGGCAATAGGGTAGGCAAAAATGCTATATACCAAAGAATATATGTCAATCTAAAAATTAATGATAGAGGAATTCGGCGGTGTTGCCATTTGCAAAAAAGTTCAGGCCCAATGGTTCTACTGATTAAATGACAACAAAGGGCAAATTTTAGATGCAATGGCAATAGTAGCTTCCAGTCTACTCAAATAGAAATATGTACTCACTATGTAAACTAAAGTAGTGGTCCAAAAGGTACAAAAGCTAATATCACGCTTAATATTGCACAGTTGGAAAATATGCCAAAACATCGATCACTTTCTCTTTTGAGCCGGAAAGACCAATCACTTGGCTAATATGCATGCAGACACCTCTAATCTAAATAGAGGAACTGAAAAATCAGTCACTATGATTTTATTAACTATATACATATACATTCGAGTCAAGCGCCTTTCTAGGAACTGACATGCTTAGCTGTGATTTTCTTAAATATGCACCACCAAATATTGAAAGGTAGAATAATATCATCATCCTTTTAGTTCCCATCCATATGGAGGAGCATAAAGATTGCAAAAATGTTATATAGTACTGTATGCACCTTTTACTAAAGTATATATGACCTTCATGGCTAGCAAGAAAAAAAAGGAGCTTGAAAGTTCTGAATCTTGTGTTGGTCACAACAATGGTGCGATCTGATTGATAATATAACAAATATTTGCTATCTTCATCTGCAGAGAGATAGAATGTATTCACATGATAAATTAGCAACCAGTTGTCCACACTTAAATACAAAATGCGATCCAAAGAACCGCCCACCCAATTGCCAACTACATCTCCAACAGTATATTGAGAGCAATCATCAAATCTCGGCAGAACAAAAGGTCCCCATATGTAGGTACCACAATTAGTATATGCCCAAAATACTGTTTCCAAAAAGAAACATGAGTTACAATTTAGTAGGACCGAGAAGGATTCAAGATTATAAAAGAAGCTGGGATGCACATTGTTATTAAAGTTATTGGTTCATATCTGTGTAGCTTTTAGGGGCTACCAATCAATCTGTATGTCCATCCCTACAATACTTTCAGGAGGGTACCACTCAATCCATGTGTGCATCTCCTTTTTGCATTAATAGAAGATGAGCTAGCATAACTGCAATGTGAAATATTTTTTAAAATAGTCTAGTTTGTGAAATACTTTTGCATTGAGGTCAAATTTGTTAATTTTGCCACCCCACCCCTAGTTGCACTTTCTCTGCTGGTCCCATGGTAAACAAGCCCCACATGTTATTCGGTATTGAAACAGCCACACGAGTCGTATAAAAGAAGGAACGGTCAAACCCACCACCAGCCCAGCGCTGCAGCACGGCCAGGTTTGGAGGTAAAAGAACGAAAAATTGGCAAAAGAAAGTATTGAGCGATGATTAGTTCGTTCTTTGCTGTAACAATGAAATTAAGGTGCATGCTTATACGAGCAGAGACATGTGTAATTTATTCACGTCAAAGGAACAAGATACAAGTAGTTTACATCCGGCAAATGGAAATCAGTCTCCAACAGCTACACCGCGGGAAGCCGCTGCTAAGTACATTGACTTTTCTGAACCTTTCCCGGCCCTGCGATCATATTATAAGCTAGCACTTGCAGCAGTCAGCAAATACTTCATTCGTGGCCATCCCTGCACATAAGAGAGGATGAGGAACGGCCGGCTACACTACATGAATCAATCAAAAAAGAACAGGAAGAAATACTCGTGTGGTTCGTCCATGCGCTTGACATGCATGCCGGCGTGCCCCGCGCGCGCACGAACCAGAGCAGAGACCAAGCAAGCATGGCATGCCTACTGAGGCGGGGCCGGATAGACAACGGGCATGACGTAGGGCGGGTGCCCCGGCCCTGGCGGGAGCATCACCGGCGTCCCGACGGGGGCGGGGACCATGTGGCCGGCGACCAGGTGGCCCATGGGCGCCCCTCCGTACATGCCCACCATCCCGGGATGCTTCATGATGCCGCCGGGCGGCCCCCCAGCAGGGCGAGGGCCTGGCCGGTGATGGGGCCGTGCGCTGCGGCTGTGGGGCGACGTTGTGATGCTGGTCATGTTGTGGATGCTGGAGCGGCGGCGGTCCCGGTTCATGGAGTTGAGGCAGATGAGGTACTTCTGCGCGTGGCTGGCCACCTGCGTCGGCGTCCGGGAGATGATGAAGTTGGGCGGGATGCTCCGCCCGCCGCCCTTGCCGAACTTGTCCAAACCCAGCAAGAAGAGCCTGCTCGCACCCCGATCATCAAAATGATGCAGAGCTTCTGCTGTTATCCATGGGAGATGCGAGCTTTCTTTCCTGTATACCTGTGCTCCTCCTCTGTCCACGGGATGCCCTTGCGCCGCTCCTGCTAGGCGCGGCGGAGGCAGATTCCTCCCCGGCGTAGCGCGGGAGGGGGACGCGGCTGGCGTCGATCGCGCCGACGTCCTCCACCAGGGCCTAGCAATGGCGCTGCACATCCTCCGTCGACCGCGCGGGAGCGCCATGAACAAGCGGAGGCGGCACCGCGGCCGCGAAGGCGTTCTCGAACGCCTTGTCCTCTTCGTTGGTCCACGCCGCCGCCGTGGTTGCTCTCTGAGAGGCCATCGTGGGCTGTGTCGCTAGGCCGTGCCGGTGGTGACGGCGTACAGAGGGGCACAGGAGAAGCTCACCTCTGCGGCCGCGTGCCTCGGATCCGGCAGGCGCGCCACCACCTGGTCCTCCTCCTCCTCACGCCTCGCGACCCGCGCACTGACGCCGACGGGGAGAGGTGAGGCGCTGGCGCCGACGGGGAGAGGACAGGAGCTGACGGCCATGACCTTCTCCTCCTCACGCAACTGTCCTCTCACTCTCCTCATACCCAGCGAGCGACCCGCGCGCTCGCGCCGACGGGGAGAGGAGAGGAGCAGCCGCGGCCTCCTCCGATGCCCCGCAGAATGCGCCACCGCCACCGTGCCGGTGGCCTCTCGCCCGCGCCTTCTTCCTTAACCACCTCCTCGACCCGCGCCTTCCAGTGCCACCGCCGCCGCAGCCGCACTCCCATTCCTCTGTCTGGCGCGGCGCTGGCACCGGCGCGCTGCCGCCGTCGCTGGAGCTCAGCTGACGCAGGAAGTAGTCGCAGCTGCCCCCACTGCTCCCCGTCGATCCCTCCCCGCCTTGCAGCGAGCTGCGGTTGCCAACCGTGTCACTTCTCCTTTTTCTCTCGCTGCGCTGCTGCCCGTTCTGGATGGCCTGCAGCCAACAATCGCTCTATCCCAGCCCTCTTTTTCAGTCTATAACACACACACACTCACGCAGTGACTGAAATGCGGCCAACGCTGCATATTGGCCCACACGTCATCGACTCTAACACGAACCAGCAGTCCACAGTCGACGCCTTGTGGGGGCCTTGTGGGGGACAAGCGCTCCAGCCCACCACTCTTTTTACCACAGAGCGTCTCTTTTTCTCACATACACGCACACATGCAACCCACACTGCACCGCTGGCCCACTCAGATGCCTGGCCCATGTGTCATCCACTAAATCGCAAAAACACAGAGTAAGTTAGAACTGACGGCCGGATCTTTGACAGCCAGTCAAAAAGTACTGAAAACTTTACACCGATGCACGCTGGATGAACCAGATCGATCGCAGAGTTCAATTGCCTCAGATGGGTGGGTAGCATAGCGGTGTTTATATGTTCGATGCCGCTGTTGTGTATTCAAATGCACGCGATCCATCGATCCTATATGGACAGAAAAACCGTTCCGGTTTAGGGAAAAGGAAATACTGAATCGCCGTCTCGTCCAAATAACTGAATCAAGTGCGTCATTTGATCCAGCAGGAGGCACACACCGTACATGGGATTTCTATTCTATCCATCTACTCGGGAAACAGTCACATGCTAATACACTGGAGAGCAAGGGTGCTGACGGGGCCTAACTCGCGAGCCTCTCCGCCGCCGCACGCTCAAACACCGCCCTCAGTGACTTCTTCACCTCGTCGTCAGCGAACACGAACTCCACAGCGCCCTGGGCTAGCTGGAACAGCTCGACCTTGCTAAGACCTGACGAATTACACACCGAATCCAATGTTCGGAGTCGGTGTAAGCAAGTATATGTTGTTGGAATTACTGAGGAATAACCTCTGATTGATTTTCTGGGTACTGTTTCTAAGAGAAATGGGGGCGTACCGAAGGTAGACGCGACGAGGTAATACTCATTTGAAAGGCTCGTTGAAAAGAGGCCAGAATCATCGGTGCATATCGACAGAGGGTGTTTCGCGTTGTAGAGGTCAGCTGCACAAGTTCATAGACTCGGAACGTTAAGATGCTTGCTGGGGTTAGTTTCTACTCCCTCTGTAAACTAATATAAGAGCGTTTACATCACTATTTTAGTAATCTAAACACTTTTATATTAGTTTACGGAGGGAGTATTTGTCAAGGATTTTGTCAGATACAGACCAAAGTGATGAAGCTCCAGAGAAGGGGCGCCTCCGGTCATAACATTGGAGGTTAAACATATCTCCACCTGCAGAATTTCGTCTTAGAAGTTAGGTAAGCACAGGTGACATAGAATAGCTACAGACAATGAAAGCCAAGGAGCAGAAATAAGGTCACCGGGATCATTGATGACTTGAGCTTCTTCCACTCTTCGTCGTCGAGGCAGCAGACATGACCCAGCCTTTGAGGGAAGAAGTCCAGCATTGCTTGGATCTCCTTCCTGTTTGGTACCTGTTGTTCACTAAGCTCTAATTTCATCGGTCCAATAATATATCACATATGTAAAGATTTGCAAATGGTACTTCGAGAAAATAATGATAATAAGGAAACGGTGTGTTTGGGACTTGTCTGAATGTGTTTTCATACCTCACCACAGTGAATTGTGGTGGGGATTCCCAACTCTTTAGCATGTTCTAGAGCAGGCAGGTATGTCTCCCTTCACAAATTTTGAAAATATTAGCACATAAACAGTTAACATGTTTTCATTTAGTTCAAGCCAGATATAAAATATACCGTACCATTCCCCTACAACTGGATTGCCAGAGAGATCAATGCCAATTACACCCTGGTCCTTCATTTCCATGGCTAAATTAACCTGATGAAAGGAAGTAAATTATTCAA
Organism: Aegilops umbellulata; assembly: GCA_032464435.1. Lineage (NCBI taxonomy): Eukaryota > Viridiplantae > Streptophyta > Magnoliopsida > Poales > Poaceae > Aegilops > Aegilops umbellulata. The sequence goes on along the minus strand of CP136055.1, from coordinate 561,498,591 downwards.
CATGTTCCAAGATTTGTACAGAGTATAGGCTAAAGTGGAAGATCAACATACAGTATCCAATGCAGCAGAAGTTGTCTCACGACGGTCAATACTCAGAAGGAGCCTAACATATATTCTTTTTCTCTTTGTGTCGCCACCCAAATCAGTCATAGGTGTAGAACTTAATTTTTCATCGTTTCTTAAGTTGGAATCAAATAGAACAACATCAACGTCTTCAACAGACTTAAGACCTTTAACAACAGCATTCATGTAGGATCTCTTGGTCATCCCCTTGGCTTCATTATTCTAGGCGGCGAGAGCAAAAGAGACAAAAAAAACTAGTCACGTTGCGCACGGTCTTGTAAAATTGTGAACTAATATGAAAAGAAATTCAAAAAGTAGTACCTTAGGTGTCGTCCTTATTTCCAAATACACAACATTCTCAGCAGCAAAATCTCCCACAACCTGTTAGTTTTGTCTGAACAATTAACTGAAGAAATGTTGTGTAGAACAATGTGAAAGAACGCAAATAATGATTAACATGCCTCCTTGGCGATCCTTGTTACTGTATCATGGTCAGTCGTGAGTATATGAAACAAATCAAAGAGCCTAAAACACTCTGGGAGGGATCTGTCATCTGTTGAAAATTCAAAACCAGAGTCAATAAGCAAACATGGAATTCGAGCCTTGCAAATCTCGCAACAGAGAAACATAAGTACAAATTTCAAAGATATGGATATTTGGTTCATACTATGCTTTCATGACTTATGGGTAGGTAAAAGCATTAGAAAATGACACAAAAATGATCCACTTACTCTTCATGATCACATCCTTAACTTCTTCAAAGACGATCACTCCTTTGTCACCTAGTTCTTTTGCGAGTTCTCTATTCAAGAAATGGCAACAAAAGGAAATCAATTTCTAAAAATAGAGATATTATAACTGCAATGGAGACAATCCAGTTTTCCATCTCGATAGAAATTCTAACATGTCAAGGTAGTATTGTTTTTTTTTTTGCGGGGAGTCAAGGTAGTATTGTTACAAGACAACAAAACAGAATACTGACAAATGAATGGCACGAACAAAATCACAGATGTTTTTATATACTACTCCCTTTGGAAAATGATGCGCACTTTGGTGCGCATTCGTAAAAAAAGAAGTACACGTTGAAGACAATGGCGTTATTGCGCCTTGAAATCCTCATGGTAATGAAATTGGTACTACTAGTAGATGCTATAAATCTCAGGTGAGCAAAACAATCTGGGAGAGAGGGAGCAGGCGCTGTTGCCGCCGAGGATGCAGAAGAACTGAAGCAAAAAGTAACTACGACTCCAATTGCACTGCTCTAGCCTCGGATAAGCAGACCATGGCAACCAATGGAAGGCCAGAGGAACTGGGGGGCTGGGGTTGAGGTTTGGGCCTGGGGTTGGGGAGGGGAGGGGAGAGGGAGCGGTACTGACAGGAGGGTGGAATTGCGGACGGAGCCGTTGAGGTGGGCGTGGAGCTCCACCTTGGGGAGGGCGACGCACCACTCCCTCATCTCCTTCTCCGCCTCCGAGGTGTGAGTCCCCATGGCCGCCGGCGCTCGTCTTGCTCCGGCGTCTCCCCGGCGCTCGCCTTGTATGATTGGTTTTGTCTCGCTCCAGTCTTTGTGGGGGCAAAGGTGCGCAGCCGCCTGGCAGAAGTATCATAAATGCTGGTCGATTTCTGGACCACCCGATTCTGCGCTGAGATCAGCATGGCTTTATGCGTCCCGTCCAACACGTCCTCGCCTCCCCATCGTTCAGAAGTTTTTTTTTCTTGAACCATCGTTCAGAAGGGTTGGAGTGTGCCAGCATATCACAAAAATCGCATCAGTGTGCCGGTGCGTAGGGTTCCCAACCCTAGCCGTAGCCACGGTGCCAAAGCTTTCCTACATGTCGCTGCCTCACTTTTCCTCATCTTTCCTGTCCAGTAACCTTGTCAGCGGTAAGAGATATCAACAACGTCAACATGATGCAAACCAGAGGATTTCCCGACCTAACGACAAGCATTGGTGTGGGGGGGGGGGGGGGGGGGATGATGACCTATCGTTTTTAACACTACACTAGTGTAAAAAACGTTCTTATATTATGGGACGGGGGGAGTATAATTCTGATTTATTAACGTGTACTTGCATCTGAAGAACCGGTGGTGTATGCTATATATGAGTGCTTTTAGCTAGCAATCAAGTGACCCGATCATATGTACTCCTTCCGTTCCTAAATATTTGTCTTTCTAGACATTTTAAATGGACACAATATATGAATGTATGTAGACATACTTTAGAGTGTAGATTCACTCATTTTGCTTATTGAAATCTCTCGAAAGACAAATATTTGGGAACGGAGGGAGTATAAGCCCTCTGTTTTGACATGATTTGGTTATTTTCACTAGGGTCTTGGTTTGCACTTTTGTGACATTCAGAAGCTTTTTGCTAGCACAGTGTGACATTCAAGAGTCAAGACCTACTTTCACTGTCTCATGCCAGAAATTTCTTCGCCTTATTATACTTTCAGCCTGACACCTGTGGCCTAGCCCATATTGCTTTTTTTTAGACAACCTAGCCCATATTGCTTTCACTAAGAGATTATTACTTATATGGACCGGGCTCTAAGCCTAGAAATATAACAAATCTAGTCCAAGGGCCTCTGGCACAGGAGTTCCTATGCGCCGCTCATTGCGGTGAATTACCAAGTGGACACAGGCGCAAGTCCAGCTGGGCTGGCCCATTAGGGTGCACAGTGAAAAATCCCAAAAGAGAAGGCTCGAGGGAGGGATCGAACTAGGGACCTCTGTTGCTTGCGCAAGCCTATCCACCGGGACAGACAAGCTTTCTCGGTTTACTATGGCGCGTGAAGCTAAAGGTAATGTAGATCCGAACATTTTGTCAAATTCCAAACGCGAACATTATTTTGAAAAAGTGTTTTTTTAAAGCGAACACTTTTTAAATTTGGGAAGAAAAATTAAAAGCTCGAATTTTTTTTGAATATATGATCAAATTTTTGATAAACTGAACATTTTTTTGAAAATCGCGAACATTTTTAAATATGTGAACAAATTTTTGTTAAAGGGAAAATATTATGAAACTCTGAACAAAAATTTGGAAATGTGAATATTTTTTAAATCTGTGAATTTTTTTTGAAACAAGAACATTTTTTAAAACTCAGAACAAAATATGAAAATGGAAACATTGTTTAAAATTTCGAACATTTTCTGAAAAACATGATCATTTTTTATAAAAACAAGAACAATTTTTTAAACTGTGAAATATTCATAAAAAACGAAAAAAGAAGATGAACATTTTTCAAATTCCAAAACAAATTTTGAATATGTGAACATTTTAGAAAAAAATTGGAAAAAATGGAAACTCCTGAACAAAATTGGAAAATGTAAACATTTTTTAAAATTGGCGAACACTTTTTTGAAACTCCCAAACAAAATTAGAAATAGACACATTTTTGAAAATTGTGAACAATTTTGAAAAGGAAACAAAATTTGAAACTGCCAAACAAAGTTGGAAAACACAAACATTTTTCTTAAATTTGCGAATGAATTTTGAAAGAGAAACATTTTTTCAAATTATGAACATGATTTTTTTGAAATTATGAACAATATTTGAAAGGTAAACTTTTTTTCTAAATATGTGAACATTTTTATAAAAGACAGAGAATTCTTTTTTGAAATTGTCAACAAAATATAATAACAGGAACATTTTTTGAACTTCTAAACACTCTTTCTGATTTTTTCTTTGAAATTCTCAAGAACGAGAAAGAGAAGAAAAAGGAATTACAACGAAATAGAAAAAATGAAGTAAAGAAACAGAAATATGGAAAAAGAAAAGTTTTTCTTTGAAACGCTAACATTTTCTAAAACTACAGAAGAAATTTGAAAACGTGAACAAATTTAGAAAAAAAACAAACATTTTTTGAAAAACAAGATTTTTGGAAACTCCCAAATTATTATAAATGCAAACTTTTTTATAAATGTGTGAAGAATTTTCAAGAAACATGAATATTTTTTGGAATAAAAACGAAAAAGAAAAAAGGAAAGAAAAAGAAACAAAAAAGGAGAGAAAATAAAAAATGGAAAAGGAAACAAAAAGAAATTGAGATAGCAAAAAACCGGTTCAGGAACCTCCTAGAAAGTTCCCAAAATCGAAAAAACCGGTTCAGGAACCTCTTGGAAGGTTCCCAAAACCGGATGACAGAAGCGGTGGGCGGGCCGGCCCAGATCATCCCTCGCTCGCGAACCTCAGTGGTAAAGCTCAACAACTTCGCAACGTGCGTCACATAAGATTTTCCCTCTAGCACAGCTGCCCGGCGGGCACGCGCCCTGCCGCGAATGCGAAAAAGTTGTCGTAGTTGCTCCTCGGCAACGGGTGTCGGCTCATATTCCTCAGTCGCTGTTCACGAACATGTGCAGGCGGACCAACTCGTCCGGGTCGTACCATAGCGCGGCGGCGCAACAACGCCACATAAAGGCACTGATAAGGTCGAACCGTGAGGCGGCAGAACGCAGCGCCGGCTGCGGGACCTGAGACCGGCCGCGGGCGAACTCTGTCAGGGCGTCAGGAACTGCATGATTCCATAGCCGTCGGTGATGTAGTGATGAAGCCTCCGCGCACATCAGCCGCATTAGTTGAAAAAGGAGTAAATGACGGTACAAATTTGTCGCAGAATCTAAGGGCATGAATAATGGTGCCATATGGATACAGATGGCCCATGAGAAAAAGTAGTTTGAGGCATTAATCTTTTTCTCCACAATGCATGCTACTACTAGTGGCCTCATAGAAACTTTAATACCTAGGCATCTCTACTCTCTACTTCAACTTTTTCAGCTTTTTACATCGGACCACACTTCTTCTCTTCAAGCACTCGCCTCTTGCAGAGGATCCTGCTTCCCTATCCAAACCTACTTTCCCTGATATTCATCCTAAATGGCACATGGGGCATCACCATGAGGCCATGCATTGGCCATGCCCTAATACTCTCTCCGATCCATATTAATTGTCACAGACTTAGTATAAAGTTAGTATAACTTTGTACGAAATCCGTGTCAACTAATTTGGTCCGGAGGGAGTAAATTTAATGAGGGCACGTCTGTGTGCAGATAAGTGGGCGGCAACAATAAGTAGTTAAAAAAATATTTTTCTTTGTTTCTAAAAATGTCTCGTATCTATTACTCCCTTTGTTCGGATTAGTTGTCGGTCAAATGGATGTATAAGCACTGAAATATGATACATAAGTTTGAGCGATAACTAATTTCAGATGGAGAAAGTATAAAGATTTATCATAAGTACAAAGCACCCCAAACATCATAAAAATTACATTAAGATCTTTGGACACCAAATGACCACTGATGCCGCCAGAACGAGCTGTCGACGCGTTGTTGTCGCCACTCCCATACTGGAGCCGTCCTAACCTTGTCGATGGCAGTCGGGAAGTCTTCGTGCACGTGCACTAAGAATCAGCGCCCTAAAGCAACAGTCGTGGTCGTTGAACCCTTGAATCGATTCAAAGAACTTGGCACCAAATCTCATTGTCGCATACACACGACGAGAAACCCTAATGTCATCGCCTCGAGGAGCTGGCAGGAATGTAGGCCGGAACTCCGTTTAACCTGTCTCGATGAACGAACTTGAGGAGGATAGGAGCCCAGAAGACTGACTCGAAGAAGAAGCGTTGCCCCGAAGGACTAAAATCTCTAACCTATCTACTAGCCGAAGTCGAGACACCAGGATCCCCTTCGCGTCGTCAGTTGCCAGAACGGCTGCGACCGAGAGAATCCATGGGCTCACCGACAAAGATCGAGAGAAGGAAGGCTTTGCCCTAGTCGCCTTACGAGAGAGAACATAAAGATGTGCAGTTCCGCATCCATATCCTACTCATTTCCCTCTTCCATTTTTCCACTATGTGGGCACTCCTTTCCCTTCTTCCTTATTAGCTTACAGACAGATAAGATTGACATGGAGAGAGCGGATCACATGCAATCAGGAGAGAGACGGGCTTCCCTAAATAGAAAAACACATGCTAGTACATGTGTGCTGGCATGTTTTTTTCCAAGAAATGTGTATAGTGAACGTTTGCTGCAGTGTGTCATAGCACAAGGCTACTCTATGTTGTGCGGTCGAGCAGTGATGCAACAATGCTAGGTAAGGTTGAAGAAAGGACGAGCTGACCACATAACCTTATGTCTTTTTTAAGTATACTAGAACAATGCCCGTGCGTTGTAACAGGATATAAATATTCTAGTACGTTAGCTTTTGATTTACCTGTCCATAATATGCAATTGTGTAAATAAATGTTCATCAAATTCTGCCTGTGATTTACCTTATATTTTGATCAAAAGTGATTTACCTGCCCATAGTATACGACTACATAAATAAATATTCATCAAATTCTACCCGTGATTAATCTTGTATTTTGATCAGAAGTTTGGTAAGCAAATTAAAATGACATTGGTTCAGAAAGTAAATAAATTAAGATGATTGATTATTATAAGGAGAAGGTTGGATGAAGGGGTGGTGGGAAGAAAGATGAAATGAGAACTTTACGTTCTTTATAAGTGACAGAGAGATCAAAAGTAATTTACCTGCCCATAGTATGCGACTATATAAATGAATATTCATCAAATTCTGCCTGTGATTAATCTTATATTTTGATCAGAAGTTTGGTAAGTAAATTAAAATGACATTGGTTCAGGAAGCAAGTAAATTAAGGTGATTGATTATTATACGGCGAAGATTGGACGAATGGATGGTAGAAAGAAAAAGAAATGAAACCTTACCGAAAAAGGCTTTCACCCCGCTTTATATATAAAGTAAAGATCAACCAAAAAAGTGAAATGGAACCTTACGTTATTTTTAAATAGTAGAGATAGAGATATACCATATGCGTACTTGATAATGATTCACAGAATTGATATTTCGAGAACTGTGATTACAACTGGTAGTTCTACATAGAAATGATTAGCAGAATCCAATAAATTAATCGGGGCACATGGGCGCCACTAAGCTGCTCAATCCACCTTACTCATTTCGCTTCATCCCTTCTTCCCTTCCACTAAATGGGCACAAAAACAATAATGGATGACGGCTGGGAGAAAGATATGATCGACTGGGAGAGAGCGGATCACACATGAGATCAAGTGAGATATGTGCTTCCCTAAAATAAAGAGATAAGTACATGCCAGTAGATGTGTGTTGGCATGATTTTTTCGACAAACGTGTAGCGTGAACGTACGCTGCAATGTCTCACCGCCCAATGCTACCAGATGCCGTGTGGTCGAGCGGTGATGAAACGATGCTAGGTAAGGTTGGAGAAAGGGTGAGCGGACCCAGAACCTAACGTCTTTTTAAGTACACATTTATATCAGATTCTAGATAATTTCCTGTGTCATGCAAGGGGGTGACTAAGTCTCCATAATTTGTTCATTGACGCGTTAAAACTTTATTAAGTTTTCGATATTTGCATAACATTTTGTCTTTGATGTGATTGTTTATAAAAATGGATTATATTTGATAATCACTTACTGGCTTCCGAAAGAAAATATGATTTTATATGGTAAGTCCACCTTTAGGATCCTCATATGATGATATTGTTGATTATTATTTTTACCGTTAAATCACTTTCTTCTTGTTTCATCCACTATCTTCGTTTCGTCCAAGTTCACCACCTTTGCCACCGACACACTTCGAAATTCGAACCCGTAACAATGCAGTTGTGATATACTATTTCACACCATGATTGTTTTAGCAAGGTGTGCCTGCAGTTCTCATCTCTCTCTCTCTCTCTCTCTCTCTCTCTCTCTCTCTCTCTCTCTCTCTCTCTCTCAATGTCATAATCAACTACCCCCCCCCCACCCTCCCACTCGAAGGGAACATGACCCATAGTGAACTTAAAAGTATAAGTGTGAGAATAATAGTTCATTCCCGAAGATATGAATACAATATGGAATGTGTAGAAGCCAAATTATTGAATATGGAAAATGCCATGTTTCTGTTGCACTTGGTCACGTGTGAGTTGCACAAAATAATAGTATATGTACATCGGCCATTAGCTTCAGGTCAAAAGAATCAGTTCAACTGGCACAACTATGAGTTTGGAAACAACTTGAAACTTTTGTCCAAAACACAAGGAAATGATTGTATCTTTGCCATCAGTAGCATAAATAGTTGAGGCTCCAGGACACTGAATCTTTATCGCTGCACTTTGATGGTGCCTGGAAGTACATGTGTAGTCTCAAACTGCATCAGTGTTCCCCTCACTCAACAAATCCATGCACATAAAGGTGCACAAGTGGGTGCTTACAAATGCAAGAAACATCAACAATTGTTAATCCAGAACATTCATGGTAGTCCTATCAACATGGTATTCAAACATCAAGTATTTGTTGGTTCGTAATCCGGAACTGAGATTACAATTGATAGTTCTTCATAGGAAATGACTCATACACTAATAAATTTAACCAGGGCACAACTTTGTGTAGGCACGTGGGCGCCAGCATAAGCAGTTAAAACAAATCATTTTTTCTTCGTGAAAAGTACTCGATCTATTATAAAGACTCGACGGAAGTACAAAGCACCCCAGACACAATAAAAATCATATTGGGGTCTCTATACACCGAACAACCACTGTCGCCAACAGAACAAGCCGCCAACACATTGTTGTCACCGCTCCCATATATACTAGACCCGTCATAACCTTATCGATGACAATTGGAAAGTCTTCGTGCGCATGACCCTAAGGACAACGCCTTGGAGCTGTAGTAGTCGCTGTTGAACCCTGGAAACGATATGAAGAACCTGACACCAAATCTCGCTGTCACGTACGCATGATGAGAAACCCACGTCACACCCTGTGGAGCTGGTAGGAATCTACGCCGAAGCTCCATCTAATCCATCTAGATGGACGAGCTTAAGGAGGATTGGGCCCGAAAGACTGGCCCGAAAAATAAGCGCCGCCATCCGTCCAAGTGTTGCCATTAGGAACTAAAAAAACTTCAGTTAATGACTAATTACACTAGGATATGAGATGACAATAGGTAATTCGCAGAATCTAATAAATCAGTACAAGTTATGTGCAGGTATGTGGCCGCCACACCGAGCAGTTAAACAAACCATTTTCATGTACATAACAACATTCCAGATGTTCTAAACATTATTATTTGATGAAGTGGTCTAGAATTTGTAGATCCAAAAAGAAGGGTGACCTGTGAGTTAAAGATTTGCACAAACAGAATGTGAGATTGCTCACCAGTGGAAATTGGAAAAAAAATATAAGGGCCTTTGGCAAGATATTATTAAAGCTAAATACTTTTAAAGATCTATGGTTGCCTCTGTGAAAGAAAAATTCAATGGCTCACCATGTTGGAAGGCCATCCTTATAAAGTTAAAAGGTTCGTATAAGGCTGGAAGGAAAGTTGAGATTGACTCTGGTAATACTGGTAGACCATGGAAGGACCCCCCTTGCTAACGATATTCCTTTGAGTGACAAATTTTCATAGTTATTCAATATCTGCAATTTCCAAGAGTGCACATTCGGTAAATGTTTGACTGTGGATGGTAACTCTTCTTGATAAGAAGATTAGCTCCTAAATTAAATGATCAATGCAATGAAGTTCTTTTATTAGCCAGAAGCATGTGTACCTCTTCTGCTGATGACAATGCTAAATGGTCTCTTGGTTCTAATCAATCTTCACTACAAAATCTGTTTAGGAAACGCTAGAAAATAACTTGGCTGGTTGTGATTATAGACAGATTTGGAGGGCTAAAATCCCTTTAAAAATTAAGATTTTCTTATGGCAACTGTTCTAGGACACATTACTAACTGGAGATATTAGGAGTAGCAGGAATTGGAAGGGTAATCCTAGATGCCCCTTTTGTGGAGATAGAGAAACTTAGTAACATTTATTTTTCCTCTCTTTGGTTGCTAGGGTGGTGTGGCGTATTATTGGTTCTTTGTTCGGCACGGATCTATGTCCCAATAACATTTGGAAATTGTATGCTTGGTGTTTCACCTTTTTCATGATGGGGAGAAATTTTATGCGGTTTGCCTAGTAGCAATACGGTGGGCTATTTGGAATTGTTGCAACAGGGCAACCTGTGAGTTCAAACTTCCTAAAACACCCTTAAAAGTGGTTTTGCATGCTATGTTTCAATGTTGTATTGGCCAGGGATGCAAAAGTGCGAGTATAGTGAATATTTGAAGTGGCGCGCAATGGTACTGAAAGAGAATGCAAGAAACATGATGAGGTTCAGCGCTGTTGCATAGGATGGCACTTCATCGTCCAACTAGATCCGCGGGAATGATGTTGTTGGTTGGTATGGAAGTCAGTTGGGCCTCAATATTGGTTGTGTTTTATATCGAGGTTTTTGAGTTTGTTTTTTCTTTGAAAAGGAGAATTACCTCAGGCCTCTACATCAAGTGATGCAAGCAGCCATAGATGTTGGAGTTTGTTGATCGTTTGAACTATGTCTGGCTTGCTCCTGTGTCAGTTATGGTTTGCATGTTAATTAGAATAGTCATGTGTCGTCAGGTTTTAGCCCCATGGTGAGTGTTTGATTGCGAGCGCCCACAGTGGGTTTCCCAGCGATGCTTTGAACTCGCTTTTTTACTTTCTCATTTTTTGGACCACTATGTTTGGATGAACCACTACAAAAAAATACACTTCCGTGATGATACGTGTTTGTCACAGTAGGTCGCGTTTTTTGTCATGCATGTACATCCATGACAAATTTATGACAGAATCAAGATAGTCATACCTGTGCTGTCGTAGAAGTGTTCCATGACATTACCAAAATTATCATCACGGAAATGTCCACTGCCATGACGATAAATCGCGCGTCATAGAAGTGCTTTAATCAAGGGTGACCGACGCGTGGCATCCACCATAACGGAATGTCGTTAAGCTATGGGGTCGGGTTTTGGATCCGATAACCCATTAACAGCCCCGACCAATGGGAAATTTCTGCGTGTAAAATTCTTATTGGCCGGACGAAACACGTGTCATCTCGTCAGTGGGTTAGATAGGCGCCTATGATACGTCGACACGTGGCACGACCCACCAGAGGCCCATTCCTGTGAAAAGGCTGGCCTGTTTGACTTGGTCAAAAGGTGGCGGGCCGGCCCATGGAAAGCCTGTTAACGGCCTGTTCGCATATAGCCCATTTACAGCCCGCTAACCTAAGGCCTGTTACGCCCTATCCGAATTAGGCCCAGTAGCATCATCTGGGCCATCCAATATGATTCCAGCCCGTTTTCACTTCTGGCCCATGTACGGCCCATGACGTCTTTCGTCCCATATGAGGCCCTAGTAACTCTTGGCCTATTAACGGCCCGTGGTGAAACTGGCCCGTAATGAACAGTGTATCACTTTACACCCATTAACGACCCGTGGTGAAACTGGCCCGTAATGACCAGTGTATCACTTTATACCCATTAACGGCCCATTATTCCATTGGGCCGTTTCCAGCCCATGTTATCTTTCGGCCTTCTCAGAGCCCATTTATTCTTGGGCTCATTTCCAGCATTCGTTTACTTACGGCCCGTTACTGTCATTTTCTGCTTGTGGGCCAAATTCAGCCCGTGGTTACAGTCAGCCCATTTGTGGTCCGTTAATACGTTGGGCCATTTTCATAGCGTCATCAAATACAGCCTATTAACGATGGCCCGTTATGGTCGGCCCATGAACGGACGATTCCAACTCTAGCCCGTTTACGGCCATAATGCGGCCTCTTATTGGCCCATGTTTGGCCAATCAATCATATGGCCCGTATAAGGCCCATTGATGATACGACCCGTAGAAGTCCCATTGTTTCTATGTCCCATAGAAGGCCCATTGTTTCTACAGCCCGTAGAAGGCCTACTGTTTCTACGGCCCGTAGAAGGCCCACTTTTCTATGGCCCTTAGGAGGCCTAGTGTCACTACAGTAAATATTAGCCCATGGTTATTGTGACCTAGTTTTAAAAAATAGGTTATTGCAGCAAACCGCGGAAAAAGAACTGCACTGACTACAAGCAAACAAATAAACAAGACAACAAGGAAATAAATAAGGAAGCAACTTATGCTAGGCTATCACGGCTATTACACATATTACATCCACTGGGTATCAAAGTTCGCCACCAGTGCAAATATAGGGAACAAAGCAACATATAAACGCCGCAGCAAAACAAGTCCAGAACTGAAACCACTTCAAAAGATTTCAAGAAACAATATCCTGGGTACCCATAATACTGTCAAGATGCTTAGCAAGCTTATTAACTTTCTCTTGTTTGGCGCTTAAATCCTCCAGCGCTTGCTGTTGCACAAGAAAGTACGCATCTGAATTCTGCAGGGACTTCCTCAGTCCTTCGGCTTCTTGCCGCAGCACAGCTGACTGATGCCTTTCAGCTTGTAGCTGAGACTGAAGAAGCCGAAGTGATTCAGGCAGCGAGTTCGAAGAGCTTGTGCCAGCGGTACTGGCCAGTAACTCGAACACTACATCAACGCAGGACTGTGGGGTTTTCTCACTGTCTACAAGATCATTTTTATCACCTTTCTTGGAGACCAACAGGGTTGTCTCACTATCTTGAACCTTATCTGCATTACTTTCTCTACCATTGCATATTGGGGTGCTCTTCTCTAATATTCTGTTTGCATACTACAAGAGAAACAAGAAGACACATCACATGTTTAGCTTGTAGTATACGAAACTCATTTTGGTAAACCGGTTCAGTAGTAAGATGGACATGATAACATCATGAAAAATATATATATCTATGTACTATAGTCACTGTATTGTCCATATCATTCTAGTTTATGTTCCCTAATCAAGATAGAGACATAGTTCAACTCATATATTTTTAAGACACAGCAACATAGACAGAATATAAGTCTGAGAAACTACACAGCATTGGCAGCACTTGTAATGTGCATCACATGAGAACATAACTGTTTATACAACTTAAACTGAAATCAACATAGAGCAAGAAGTTAGAACAATAATCCAGTTAAAGAAATAGGTTTAAAACATACCTGTTGCGCCATTGGATTTTCAATTGGATCCTTCAAATTTGAAAGTAGTTGGTATGAGTAAATACAGTGATGCAACAGCAAAGGAGTATGGACCATAGCTACGGAATCTGACCTGAGAACAGTTGCTCTTCTGCTTTAAACGTGGAGTTTGGGTTAGCTGTGGTGGTCTTCATGCTTTGGGCACTGCAGTAGCTTTACAAACTGCTCGTGTGGGGGTACTCTGTGGTGGACATGGTGCTTTGTCAACTATAAGTAGGTTACTATCCGCTGGGGTTGTGGTTAGATGGGTTGTAGCGGGTTCTCTGCCCAACGGTGTAAGTGTGCAATCTAGAAGAGTCTCGATTATGTGTGGTGGGGCTAGTTTGTGGGCCAGTATAACCATGGTTCTATCTGCATCGACGGGTAGCACTGTCTTTTGTGAAGAACGGGTTTTTGCTCCCTTAGATATTGCCATCACCCCCTCCAATTCAAATGGCTGATAAACAAGAAAAGAAATTGAACGCACAGACATTGTATGATAGACATATGTGGTAATTCACATATATGTTGTCTAACCAAACAGGACAGCATGACACAATTTCACATATATGATGCCTGACTAAACAGGATAGCATGACACAGTTTCAGTTATATGATGGATAACTTAACAGGATATAATGGCATAATTCAACATATGATGAGTACCTAAACAGGATGACATGACAAAACTATATGATGTCTTTCTAAAATAGGTTGGGATGAAATAATTCACATACATGTTGTCCAAGTATACAGGATGGCATGATATAATTTACATAATTGATTCATATACTAAGCAGCTGGCACTCGCATGTATGATCTCTAACTAAGCAGATAGAATTCAATATTGTGCATATGATGTCTAAACTAAGCAATGCAAGACACCATATGCATCATATGAGAAATATAAACATTGCAACTTAGAGCATACACCTCAGGTGGGATATAGGACCTGGTCATCTGTCTCTGAATCCTCCTCTGAGGAGCTCTCTGTAACCATCGAGATATATACTTCAACAGGTACCATTGCCTGCTCTGAAGACCTTGTTTTCACTCCAGATTTTTCCATAACCGGCTCAAATGGCTGATACACATGAAGAGTAGTTCAATATACACAGATTGTCGACAAATGGAATACGTAATGAAAAAAAAGATGGCATGAGATAATTCACATATATGATGCCTGGCTCCATGGCGGTGCATAATTCACATATATGATAACTGGCTGAAAAACATGGCATTACATAATTCACATATCTGATATAGAAAGCAGACAAGAGGCATTCATACAAAGCATGTCTAATCTAAGCAGATGGCATGGCAATGCAAGACACCATATGCATGATATGAGCAATATAACCCAGCCAAGTTAGAGCATGCACCTCGGGGGGGGGGGGATACGACTGGTCATCTCTCTCTGAATCCTCCTCTGAGGAGCTATCTGTAACCAGCAAGAAATCTGCATCGACAGGTAGCACTGACTGCTCAGAAGACCTTGTTTTCACTCCAGATTTTCCCATGACCGACTCAAATGGCTGATGCACAGGAAGAGTAGATGAATGTATAAACATTGTTGGCAAATGGAATGCATTATGGAAAAAATATGGCACGATACAATTCACATATACGATGACTGGCTAAACAGGATGGCATTGCATGATTCACGTATATGATGCCTGGCTAAAGAAGATGGCATTGCATAATTCCCATATACTCCCTCCGTTCCTAAATATTTGTCTTTTTAGAGATTTCAAATGGACTACCACATACGGATGTATATAGACATATTTTTAGAGTGTAGATTAACTCATTTTGTTCCGTATGTAGTCACTTGTTGAAATCTCTAAAAAGACAAATATTTAGGAATGGTGGGAGTATGATATAGAAACCAAACAGGTGGCATTCACACAAAGCAAATCTAAACTAAGCTGATGACATATAAGATGTATAATGTAAGCAATGCAAGGCGCCATATGCATGATATGACCAACATCAGCATGCCAGGTTAGAGCAAACACCTTAGGTGGTAAACAGGCGTGGTCGGCTCGTTCTGAATCTCCATCTGAATAGTTATCTTCCTCTGGAATACAATCTGGAAATGCAGGAGGGGGGGCACTTCGCCCACCATGGAGCGGCGTCTGCATGACATTATATTCGCATGCAATGGTCTTGTCTTCTTCTCTACATTTTTAGTATGATTGTGTACAATATCTGACATGCATAATAAATAAAATAGTTAGATTTTGTAAGGCCTAAGGGGTGCATGCAAAAATCAAGACTGATGGTAGCAAACGAGTGGATGGATTCAAAACTAATGATAGCAGGTAGATTATAGCTTTAGTTTAAAAAGATAGACAATGGATCATCTATCGTTTGTTGCCCACCCAACATGAACCACATAGAAGACCCCAGATGAACCGGATAGTAGACAGATACTATTCGTTGCTGGCTCGATATGAGACCCATGGGAAATTCAAAACTTAAGATTGAACGATAAAGTAGCAGCTAATAATAACCGATGTATAACGTAAGCAAACACGAAAGACTGTGACCTCTCTTCCGGAACTGTGTAGTCCTCAGGTTCATCTGCTCAGTCGATGATGGTAATGCAGTTGGCGTGGCTGCCGGCAACGGGAAGATGACCTGAGGTGGCGAAAGGAAGTCTGCAGGGGGGATCTCTGCTGCAGTGAACACTTCTGTCGATGGTTCACCTCAGGTGGGGTGTATGATGGCACGGCAGGAGGAGGACATAACACACAGAGTTTTCTTTGACGCCTATCTGAAAATGAAGTAAATCTGTAAGGGCTCCTTAGAATTGGAGGATTCTATAAACACAGGGACAGGAAAAACACAGGAATAGGATAGGAATGCATGTGCAAAACAGAGCATTTGGAAACATAGGATTTCAGTCAACCTGGGTGTTTGGCTCACATGAATTGGAAGAACAGAGGAATGGAGAAACAAAGTGATGAGACGAGTGTACAACCTCTTTGGCATAGCCTTGTGGACCTCAGCATCATTGGGTTGGACGTGGAGAATGGTGATGATGCTGGTGTGACTGTCGGAGGCGGGGAAGAAGATCCGAGGCCTCTGGAAACGGCGCCGAGGGTACTGCTCCGCTGTGATGGACGGTTCTGTCGTTGGAGCAGCTCCGCTAAGGTGACGACGAGGCTGAAGCATGACAAGACATACAATGTTAATCTGAAGTGGGACCCTAATATCATCTGCAATAGATGATGTAAAATACATCACCAAAAAGTGCTAGATGTAAAACGCATCAGCCGCGCCACGGCCGCTCCGACAGATGTTGTAAGTACTGTTCACTCTGAACTTTTTTTGAGGAATTAGACAGTGGGAGAAGCTCCCACTGTGTTTGTATTACTCAAAAGGAGGGTACAATGTACAAGGGGGATTTACATGTTGCCTGACCTCCACTTGTAGAGGTTGGGGCCACTACATTGTTATGGGGATGCAATCAAGGGGGTTCTAAGTTATTTACAAAGGAGAGAATAAAGTCTCTCACATCTTCTTTGGTTCTATGTTGGAGTAGGCTAAGAACATGTTTGAAACGTTCGAGCCAAGAGAGAAAAGTCGGTGTGATGCTTTTGAAATGTTTATTATTCCTCTCTTTCCAAATGCTCCAAGCCGCTTGAAGGAAGACATCCATGAACATGGGTTTGTTCCAATTATGAGCTGCCATGCTGATCCACCGAAGCCTTGAGCCAGTTTGCTGCCAAGATATCCCTAGAATGGACCAACAATGTTGGCTAAAGGGGCATTGGAAGATCATGTGTTCGATAGTCTCTTCAATTTGCTGGTCACAGAGAAGGCAGTTGTAATTGTCTCCAATGTTGTAGTGTCTCCTCTTGAGCATGTTACGTGTGTTTAAGCTGTCGGAGAGAAGAAGCCACCCAAACACCTTAATTTTCACCGTTGACTTGGCTGCCCAGAGCCAATTGTATGATTGATGTGCATGCACCTCTCTAAAATAGAACTTGTAATATCTGACTGCCTTAAATTCCACTGAGCCCCAACAATATGTCCAGTTATCGTGGGGGGGCGGGTCATTAATGTTGCCAACACGTCTCACCTTTTGTTGTAGATCGCGGACTTCTTGCATTGCTTGAACTGAGAGTGGGAGGTGAAACGTTTCATGCAGTGGCGTGGCTCCCAGGAAGTCCTTGACCGAAATATCTTCATTTATTGCGAAGGAAAAGGCGCGCTGGTACGTTTCTTCGAGAGCGGCGTCAAGCCATAGGTCTTTCCACATGAGCATTGTGGCTCCATCATGCACAATTGCTTTTGAAATTCCTCTATAAATCGGGGTAAGCTTGAGAACATCACGCCACCAGAATGATCCGCATGGTTCCATGGCATGGGGGATTTTGTTTGTGTAGTAAGTGGACCATAGGAGCTCCACCCAAGGCACATCGTGTCTGTTGTAGAATTTATGCAGGTATTTGAGGAGGGCATCGCTTTGTATGCGTAGGTTTATTACGCCAAGACCCCCACACTGTTTGGTCGACATACCATGCTCCATGCCGCAAGCGAATTGCATTTGTCCCCATGTTCAGTCTTTTTTGTCCAGAGGCACTTCCTTCGCAATTTGTCAAGCAGCTCAAGTATCTTTGGTGGCAGTATGAGAGTGCACAGAGCAAAGATGACTAGGGATGTGATCATGGTATTGAGTAGTGATAGCCTGGCTCCATATGACATCAAGGCCAGGGTGCTTGTCATCCGTCGTTCCATTGTGCAGACAAGTGGCATTAAATCTTGGACTGAGGGCTTGGTTGTCCCTAGGGGTAACCCTAGGTAAGTGAAAGGCATGGAACCTACTTTGCATCCAAAGATATTGGAGAGTTCATTGTAGCAGTCAGCCTCACAGTTGATTGGGATGAGTGTGGACTTGTGGAAGTTTATCTTGAGCCCAATGGAGACAGCGTAGTCAGTGAGAATGTTTTTAATCGTGCGGGCTTGGAAAGGGCAGGCAGGAAGAAGAATGAGCGTGTCGTCTGCGTACTGTATCACAGGGTAGTCGTGTTGGGTCTCTCTGGGGAATGGTAGCTGGATTCTCCCATGTCTGAAAGCATCTTTAATTGCAGCTTGTAAGAGGTCAGCCGCCAGTACAAAAATCAAAGGATATAAGGGATCTCCTTGGCGAACTCCGCATTTGCAATAGAATTGGCGACCCGGGACACCATTTAAAAGCACCGCTGACTTGCCAAAGGAGAAAATGCATTTTACCCAATTGAGCCATCTGTCATCAAAACCCATGTGCTGCATAATCATAAGCATAGCATCATGTTCGATCGTGTCAAAGGCCTTGGCGAAATGCAGTTTTAGGAGAATGATCTTTTCCTTGGAGGTTTGACACTGATGGATGTACTCGAACGCCCAGGCTAAACAGTCCTGTAGTGATCGGCCTTTCAGGAATCCATATTGATTTCGATGAACGATAAGTATGAGCTTTTGCAGACGGTTGGCAAGAAGTTTTGTGAGAATCTTAAGACAACAATTCAACAGAGTGATTGGTCTAAAGTCAGAGACGGTCTCTGGGGAGCGAACCTTAGGAATGAGTGTAATAAACCCCTCATTAATGCTTTCGAGATTTAAGTTCCCCTCATAGAACTGGTTGCATAGCTCATAGAAGTCATTCTTGATAATATGCCAACATTTTTTGATAAAGATACCAGAAAACCCATCCGGTCCTGGGGCACGGTCAGCCGGCATTTCTTTGATGATCAAATCTATCTCCTCCTTGGTGAAGGGAACGGTAAGTAGATCCAGTCCCTCAACTTTCTTGATGATGTCAGGGAGGTTGAATTTCATTTGGAATTCGCCTGATTTTCCCAACCGCTCTTTAAATGTTTGATATATGATTGCATCTTTGCTCGCGTGGTCATCAACGGCTGATCCATCTGAGAGTCTGAGTGTTGGTATCGTCTTCCGTCTGTATCTCTCAGAGGCCAGAGCTTTCAGGAACTTAGGGTCCCCGTCACCAAATTTGATCCAACGGATAGTGCATCTCTTTTGCCAATATTGGCGTTGATAGCTTAAAAGCCGAAGGAGGTGCCTTTTCAGGATTTTCCTGAAGTTTTGCTCTGGCGTGGAGAGGGTTCTAATGTTTTCTAGAGCGTCCAGATTGGCCAATGCCAGATTGGAGTTATCAATCGCCACTGTCAGCTTAGAGATTCGTTTGCTCCACCGCTTCAACTCATATCGTAGTGCTTTGAATTTTCTGGCTAATAGAGTGGCTGCATTTGAGGTATTCTTGAAAGTTCTTGACCAGACCGATTGGACCAATTCAAAGAAACCAGGATGTTCGGTCCAATAAGATTCAAACCTAAAAATTTTACTGCGTGGAATGGATGTTTCAATTTTCACCACACACGGGATATGATCTGAAATTGGTTTTCCCAAGGGCACAACTATGGTGTTGGGGTATGAAGATGTCCAATTGTTGGAAGTGAGAAACCAGTCGAGCTGTTCAAGTAGTGGATCAAGTTGCATATTACTCCATGTGTAGGCCCTGCCCTTGATTGGCAGTTCAATTAACTGATTAGATCGTATGATGTCATTGAAAGCAATCATGTCGTTCGG
Organism: Aegilops umbellulata; assembly: GCA_032464435.1. Lineage (NCBI taxonomy): Eukaryota > Viridiplantae > Streptophyta > Magnoliopsida > Poales > Poaceae > Aegilops > Aegilops umbellulata. The sequence goes on along the minus strand of CP136055.1, from coordinate 561,478,959 downwards.
ATTACCTCCAGGTTTGTTTCTGTTGTCGGGGCCTCGTATGTAATTAAAGTCCCCCAATAAGAGCCAATCCTCATTAGTTGGTATATTAAGATTTTGGAGCCAGTTTGTGTAGGTCACTCTAGAGTCCCCTTGACAGGGGCCATAGATGTTCACCAGTGTCCATTCCTGGGAAGACTGTGTGGAGCGAAACTTAATGGTCAAGGCAAAATCTTCTTCTGAAATCACAGAGCCAGTAAAAATGGCACTATTCTAAATTGTGGCGATCCCTCCCGAGGCACCATGCGAGGGTATATAAGCAAATTTGTCAAATCTCTTCGGGCAGCAAGACTTAATGAACATATTATCAATGGTGGGTTTTTTGTTTCTTGTAGACAAATTATAGCACAACCACTAGAAGCGATAGCATTAGAAAGCACCAAAAGTTTCGGTTCAGAGTTTAAGCCACGTACATTCCAGCATAGGATGTTCCAATTCAACAAAGAAGACATGATAAGATAAAGCAAATAGGGAAGCCGCGCTGCAGGCACTTTCAGATACTTCAAGCTTGGGACGGGCCGTCTGCCGGTTCCGCCGAGAGAGCTTCCTCAGAGACTTCGGCTGGCGGAATGGCGCACTTGTTAATGCCAATGTGCTGCAGAACCTGAATTGGAGTGGGCGGCGGGATGCGGTCCCCCTGAGTAACTGTCTGATCAACAGTATCCATTGGAGTGACAGAAGCAGAGGGCACAACACGGGGTTTAACTTTGGAGGTTTTTGGCTTAATATCAGAAACAGATGGTACCTTAAACCCATCATATTTGTTGGACCTGTTGCTGCGACTTCCTCCACCACAGATGTCAGAGCTTTGCCTTTACCTTTTCTGGTCACTGAAGTGCCTGAACCCAAATCAACAGCAGGAGGAGCAATCAGTGCATTTGTGGCTTCACTTGCGGCTTCAGTATTGACAGTGGGAAGTTGAGGAAACACTGCATCATCAGGAGTTGTCAGGCTCAAAGCATTAATGTTACTAGAAATGGCCACATCCAATGGCATTTCCTGGTCGAGGCCTGCAGCAATCTCAGTAATGACAACCTTGGAAGGAGCAGCCCTGGGGTCAATGGCAGGGTCTTCAAGAGTGTAGGGCGCGACCTCCCCCGGATTCAGAGCCCATGAGGTATGGCTAGGAATGAGAACCGTGTGAGAAACAGAGTCAGCAGAGTGCTTGACAGTTTTAGAAGCTGACACAACAGAGAAATGCCCATTTGTCTCTTCAACATTGACCGTGACCTGCACTGAACTATCACGAAATCCAAATCCTGAACTCCAAGGTCCAAAAGCAGCAATGATAGGTTTAATAGCAGCAGTGAGGTAGGTGTTTAGCCTCAACATAGCCACACAATCATTCAGTAGGAGCGAGGCATAACTATCATGGTCTGAAAGCATGGAGAACTGCATACCAGCATTGGATATAGTCATGGACAGTTGAATATTGTTTACCTCAGGCGGAGCAACGATCGGGCCCTGGACAGAATCACTGGACTAAGCTATGTCAGCAGACAAAACACCCATTGCAGAGCCATTGACAGAGAGTAGCTGGTTGAAGATGTTTAAGGGAACGATTGCATATCCATCAGACAGAGTTGCACTGGAATCCGAGCTGCTGAAAACGGAGATTGAGTCATTCCAAGCAGCAGCCAGGCTATCTTGCAGGTTGTTGGGAGGAGGAATACCATGATGTACCTGCAAACCTTCTCCAGCTAGACAGGTCTGGAAATTGAACACTGCAGGAGGTGTGTGTGGTGGGGATGGGGGCCAGACTCCCCAGTGAGGTTGAAACTACACTTCATCCTCTACCACCTGCTCTGCATTGCCATTACCTGGATGAGCATTGGCATTGGCAGCCACATTTTGGGCGATCCAATTATGGAGCTGCATTTGGTAAATCTGTTCTGCTGTCAGGTTTTCACCATGAAGTGGGTTCGGAATTCCATGTTCAGGAGGGGGATCTTCAGTGGCCGGCGGGACATCTGGAATATGTGCATTCCAGTCACTGCTCCGTAGCATAGTGACGGCCACAGTCCAGCTCTGTCGAGCGCCCCCAAGCTGACGCAGCACCATACTCTTAGGAACAAATTTAAGGTGTATCACCCTGACCTTCAGAAGCACGAATCTACGGTCCCCTCTAGGGTTATGCCATTCAACCAACTGACCAAACTTATCGACAGATTTGTGCATATAGTGCTGAGTCTGATAGTCATACGGGAAACCAATGTAAAGCAGCCAGATCTCCGGCCCAAAAGAAGTAAGACGCATATTCAGAGCAGCATCATGAGGAACAAAGGATATCACGACCGGTTCATCAAAATCATCCTCATCGAGCTCAAAGGTGGTACCAACTACTGCATCCCTAGTGACCGTGGTGGTAAATCCAAAGATACCAACCCCAAGAGGGTGGTCACCTACTTCAGATGGAAAAAACTCGGATTCATGTAGCAAACCTTCAATGATGTGACGAAGCGCCGCCTTGCGGTGAAAAGGGATGTCTCTGTTAGCTTCGGCAGTGGCGAGGAAGTCATGGCGCAGCGGAGGGATCGGGCCGACCACCATGTCATCACGCACCCTACGGTCAGGCGGCCCGAGCTCGACGGTCATGCCCGGCGGGAGGTATGGGATGACATTGATTGGAAAGTTAGCCATGGATGTGGTGGTGTTCTGCAGCGGAGCAGAGGATGGTGTGGAGGTCGAGGTAGAATGCGGAGCGGCGGCCCTTGGTAGAGACTTGGGGACCCAGCGCCACCCCTTTTTCCCTCAGTTGTTGAAGCAGGATGAAGCCACGTGTCCAGCACGACCGCAGTTGTGACATCTTAGGGTACCAATCGACCGCCGCGAATCCCAGTCAAGGTTGGTAGGTGCGGTAAATGGGAGGGGTGAATCAGAAGAATGATTCTGTGGCTGAATATGAGTTGCATGGGAATTATTCTGGCCCAAAGTAGGATTCCTGTCCAATGCTGATTGATGGTGATTGTGGGGAATCGCAGTAGTTTCCAAAGTGGCGTTGCGATCTTTAGTAGAAGGAAGTATCCGAAAATCATGAAGTCTTCCCAACCCAGCAATTGAAACTTCACAATTGAAACTGAATTTTACTGTCGAAACTGATTGAACTAGTAACAGAGCATTGCAATAGATGTTTAGGGCGTTCGAGCACTAGTAGCAGAGAAGCAGTGATCTAAATCAGCAGACGCTCGAGTAGGGAACGCACTAGCAGAGAGCAAGTCGCGCAGTAGCACCGCGAGCGAGTGCTAAAGCAGCAACTCTTGTAGCTGCCGGAGGTCCTGCAGCAGCAGCGCAAGCGAGAGCAAGAGCAGAGCAGCAACACGAACGAAAGCAGGAGCAGTGCAGCAGCGCGACCGACAGCAAGAACAGAGCCGCAGCGCGAGCGAGAGCCGGAGCAGCTGCAGCTAGTGCCGTTGTGGAAGTCGCCGCCGAGGAAGCAACGACATGGGGGAGAGACGCCGTGGATGATGTGGCCGGCGACGGTGCCGTCGATGGAGACACGCCATGTCTGCTCGGTATCGAGCACCGGCAGCCCCGTGAGATCGAATAAAAGATAAAATGCAGCGGTGAGTGCAGAACCTCCTTGGTGGCGCCGAGTTGGCCTCGGCTACATCGAGGAATTGGTGAGGGTGCTACGGTTCCGGTGGGGCAGGTCAAGACGATGCTATGAGGATTGAGGTGGCGCGATAGACGAGGCGAACGTCGGGGCAACTCCTTGGAGGTAGAGGGCGGGGCGGCTGATCCGGCGGGACGACGAGATCAACAACGGATCCTCATCCGGTGTGGCGGATGAGGGACGGCAAGCTATTGCGGTGCACGACATAGTCGGGGAAGAGTCTCCGGTTGGGCGGCGGTCGGGAGGCCGACGGAGGAGCGTGGGGTTTCGCGGGTTTTAGCGGCCTCGGCGTACGAATGGGGGGGGGGGGAAGGGGGAGGGGGGAGCCAATCTTAGGGACGCGCTTGTCTGAAATGGAGGGTAAGTTACCAGCGTACCCCACCGGTTTTCACACCGCGACGTGGAGCTTCATTTCCGGCTGAGGGGTAGAAGGGGGATTTCACGTGTCTGGGCTGTGGGAGCGATTTCGGATGAGGAAGGAGTTCTCGCGCGCATCCAAATTTCGGGATAACAAGGCGTGGCGCGGGTTGAAGAAGCGGGAGTTTCAAAGCAGGTGAGACAAAAGATACTCGAGCTTGAAAATTTCGGGATAACAAGGCGTGGCGTGGGTTGAAGAAGCGGGAGTTTCAAAGCAAGTGAGACAAAAGATACTCGAGCTTGAAAATTTCGGGATAACAAGGTGCGGATTCCTTGTTCGGCAGAACAAACTTAACGTGTAAAAAAAATTCATACAAGACACAAGAGAGGCATGTCCCCTTTTACTATATTGCTATAGATGCCATTGAAAAAACTACAAGAAAAATATAAAAAAATCGGGAGAACAAGATTACCCTGCACAGTACCAAATCAATTCGCACTTCCCTCAACAACAACAAAAAACAAATCAATTCCCACCAAAGAAAGATTAATGTCCCTTTTTATATGATTACAGATGCCATGATCTCGAATTTCAATTTTTGAATCCATGTTATGTTGAATTCAAATATATAGTTAGGTGACCTTGCAGTTTATAATTGATGTAGTCGTACATTTTGATCTTCCATCATATATGAACATTTTACTCCACCATGTGAACATATATATTGTCGTCTACCATATGGACTAAATTTGAATCAATTTTCCTTATTTGAATACGATTGTTGTCAAGTTATACAATAATTTAAATATTATCTTGATAACAAAAAACATACATATAGCAGTAATCATATTTCACTGTGAACTACATGTACCATACGCTCTCCAATTAAAATATTTGTATCCATTTTATGTTGAGTTCAAATCATAGTACATTATTGGTCTAGGTAGCGAGATGTTTGGGATAATCTAAACCCTGTTTTCATACGTATAATTTTTGGCTGAATTGGGACAAGTTTTGGTATAAGCCTCTTGCAAGACCAGAGATTGTCTCAACAAGCCTCGTGGTTCCGAGAGGGAACATGTCACCTTTGTGTGCGAAAGGATATACGCTGCCTCCCCCCTGATTTTATTTACAGAGGCAACATAGAACTATATGAGTGCCCTGTTAAATTTTGGAATTATTTCGGGTTCATTTGGCCTTTTTATACATTAATTGAGTTTATGGACTTTTAATGTGCATAATCTAAATATGAATTGCATGCACATGCTCCGATGCACCAAAGTGGGTTGAAAAATCACATGTGTGTCCTTGGTTGAATTTCTAGGTCCCATGGAAGAAATGAGAATGAAATTCAAACATCTGGGCGTCATGACTCGGCCGAGAGCATCGAGAAACTTTGATTTTAAATTCATGTAAATCCAAAACTCGCTTGGAAATCATGAAACTTGGCATGGTGTCATGTCATGGCACTAACATGTTGTGGTAAAAAATTGGGCCGATTTGGAAGCTCGTGGTTCTAAGAGGGACCATTCCACCTTTGAGTGTGAAACGATATATGCTGCCCCCCTTGAGTTTCTTAACAAAGGCAACATAGAACTACATTAGTGCCTTGTTAAATTTTGGAATTATTCCGGGTTCGTTTGTCGTTTTTTATACATTAATTGAGTTTCTGGTCATTTAATGTGCATAAGTATAATTTGAACTACAAGTACATGCTCTCGTGCACCAAAGTTGGTTCAAAAATCACATTTGTGTCCTCGAGTGAATTTCTAGGTCCCATGCAAGAAATGAGAATAAAATTAAAACATCTAGGCATCGTGGCTCGGCCGAGAACATTGAGAAACTTGGTTTTAAAATTCTTGTAAATCCAAAACACGTCTGAAAATCATGAAACTTGGCATGGATGTCATGTCATGGTACTACCATGTTGTGGTAAAACAAATGGCCGAATAGGAACAGATTTTGGTATAAGCTTCTTGCAAACCGAAGCTTCTCTCAAGAAGGCTCGTGGTTCTGAGAGGGAGCGTGCCACCTTTTAGTGCGAAACGATATACGTCGTCCCCCTTGAGTTTATTTACAAAGGTAACATATAACTACATGAGTGCCCTGTTAAATTTTGGAATTATTCCGGCTTCGTTTGGCCTTATTCACACATTAATTGAGTTTTTGGTCATTTAATGTGCGTAATTCAAATTTGAACTACAAGCACATGCTCCCGTGCACCAAAGTTGGTTGAAAAATCACATTTGTGTCCTCAGGTGAATTTCTAGGTTCCATGCAAGAAATGAGAATAAAATTAAAACATCTGGGCATCGTGGCTCGGCCGAGAACATTGAGAAACTTGGTTTTAAAATTCTTGTAAATCCAAAACACGTCTGGAAATCATGAAACTTGGCATGGATGTTATGTCATGGTACTACCATGTTGTGGTAAAAAAATGGCCGAATAGGAACAGATTTTGGTATAACCTTCTTGCAAACCGAAGCTTCTCTCAAGAAGGCTCGTGGTTCTGAGAGGGAGCGTGCCACCTTTTAGTGCGAAACGATATACGTTGTCCCCCTTGAGTTTATTTACAAAGGCAACATATAACTACATGAGTGCCATGTTAAATTTTCGAATTATTCCGGCTTTGTTTGACCTTATTTACACATTAATTGAGTTTTTGGTCATTTAATGTGCATAATTCAAATTTGAACTGCAAGCACATGCTCCCTTGCACCAAAGTTGGTCGAAAAATCACATTTGTGTCCTTGGGTGAATTTCTAATCCCTCCTTCCATCTATATAGGTCCTAATGCGTTTTTCGAGGCTAACTTTGACCAAACGTTAGAGCAATAATATATGACATGCAACTTACACAAAGCATACCTTCAAATTTGTATGTCAAAGGAGCTTCCAATAATATAATTTTCATAGTATACATCTCATGTGCTATTAATCTTGTCAATAGTCAAAGGCTGTCTTGAAAAACACATTAGGCCCTATACAGATGTAAGGAGGGAGTAGGTCCCATGCGAAAAATGAGAATAAAATTCAAACATCTGGGCATCGTGGCTCGGTCGAAAACATTGAGAAACTTGGTTTTAAAATCATGAAACTTGGCATGGTACCATGTCATGGTAGTACCATGCCGTGGTAAAAAAAATTTGGCCGAATAGGAACAAATTTCGGTATAAGCTTCTGCAAATCAGAGCTTCTCTCAAGAAGGCTCGTGCTTCTGGGAGGGAACATGTCACCTTTGTGTGCATAATTCAAAATTTGAAATACAAGCACATGTTCCAGTGCACCAAAGTTGGTTGAAAAATCACATGTGTGTCCTCGGGTAAATTTATAGGTTCCATGCAAGAAATGGGAATGAAATTAAAAATTCTAGGCGTCGTGGCTGGGTTGGAAACATTGGGAAACTTAGTTTTTTAATTCCTGTAAATCCAAAACACGCATGAAAATAATGAAACTTGGCTTGGTGCCATGACATGGCACCAACATGCTGTGGTAAATTTGCAGTCCGATTTGCGAAGGCGCACACATTAACCATCAACAAAGTTATTTTGGAACAAGTGCTGTCACGTTACAATCGGAAATACAAGTATTATTGAAACCGTGGGCGTTCTACTTACTAGTACCATTTACGTGCCGCCACGCGTCCCTATTTTTTATTAGCTAGGAGGCGCCGTGCAAGGTAGCTATTTGAGTACGAGAGGCGTGCGACCAGACCCCTGCGCGTGCTTATCGGGAGGAGAGCCCTTTGACCTCCATCTGCCGTCCACCTCTATCCCAAGGTCTCCATTAATGGCGCCCGAGCCTCTGTTTAATGGCGTGGCTATGTCTCACTCGACTGAGATTTAAGAGAGAAAAAAGAAAATCTGAAAGCACGGATCTTGATGTAAGATATGACGGACCTATATAGCATATACTGCGACTTATAGCAAGACTGATGAATATATAAGGACGATTAAATTTTTTTTGATCAAAGAAGGGCTTGCCCCTTTCGATTTTCATTACTGAAAACCATCACAATTCACAAGAAGTTCAGCACAACTCCAGCCTAACACGAAGGACTAAAAGCTACCAGATTGAAATCGCAACATCCCAAGAGGCCAACAAAGGCCAAATATCCGTGCTAGAACCCATCATTTCACAACCGATGAGACAATCCACATCCTAAACCGATTATTACATCAAAAGAAACTAGTAAACCGAGGAAGCCCAGCAACAACTAGAAGAACAGCAACGCCAGGGTCGCCACAGCAAGAGTTTTCTTCATTCCAGCCTCGCAACATTGATCTTCCACAGAAAGATAAGGATGATTAATTTTCTTACATAATTATAAAGATAATTAAAAAAGCCACATGCGGCTACGCCCGAAATACACAAGGGCAAAAGAAGAAGGAAGACAAGGATCTGGCTCGCTGATCCCTACTTTCTTGATGCGTTGCTGCAGGCCGCGGGAACTAGTCTCCGCGGTGAGCGGCGATGAGCTCTTTTGTGTCCTCAATACGCTGCTTGAGAACATCCACAAATTCCTCCACCAGCCTTTGGCACTCGTTGCGGAGCATGTCATTCTCCTCCATAAGTTTCTTGACGGTGACGCTGGTCCTCTTCAACAAGGCACTGGTCTCCTCCTGCTGGTCTGCACTTCGGACGATCTTCTCCCTCAGCAGGTCACGCTCAGCCCGGAGCCTCTCATTGCCCTCCCTTAGTACGCCGATAGCCTGTTCAAACGAGGCTCTCATGTCGTCCTGCAACCTCGCACAGCCGGAGATCTGATCCATCTGGCTATGGACGATCGCATGCATGCGCCTGTAACAGTCGTCGCCTGCCCGCGAGAAATTTTCCTAGGCCGCCGCGGCACGGCGGGACATCTCTGCTGCATTCATGGCACGACGAGACATCTCTGCTGCTTCCACGGCGTGGTCGGACCAGTCTGCTGCATCGACAGCACGGCGGGACCTCTGTGCTGCTTCAGCGGCATGACGGGACCTCTGTGCTGCTACTTCCGCGCGGCGGGACATGTCGGCTGCTCTCGCAGCGAGGCGGGACATCTCTCTTGCTTCTGCTTCCATGCTCGCCAATCCCTGGTGGCAATCTCTCGACCCAGAACTCACGCTGGCCATGGCAGACGCAAGGGAAGGATGCTGAATGACTTGTTTGTTTTTGTGGATGAGGAGTTGAGGAGAAATGTGCAGTCATCTAGGCATACTAGTATTTATAACCGAGTACTAGTACGCTCCTAAGTGGGAAACCGTTTAGGTTGTGATCGGTGTGAACAGGTTTGCAATTCAATATAGCGTGGAGTAATTTGGAATGTGACGAGACGCAAGCTCAAAATTTATTGACGGTTCTAGTTTCGAAGTGCGGCACTATTCCCGGATGGAGTACTTCTTTTTCCACTCCCTCCTTTCCGGTTTTATAGGGATTATCTCAAAATTTTAGTTTTTCCATTTTATAAGGCTCAATTTGGTTGTTCCCCAACACATGTTCAGATTCCAAGGTGCATTAAATCATTGCATGCAAGTATTAAGAGAAAATTGACCAATGCATGTACTTTATGCATGCATGCATTGTAATTAATGCATTGATAAACATAATTTTTTGAGTACTTCTTACCAAACAAACTTTATATCCAACATACACAAAATATCCGTTCGACTATTGGAAATTACTGATCTGATGTCAAAGTAATTGCTGCATCACCACCAAAACCCACCATTTCTTAAGCTAAAGTAGAGCAAGGTAATCCCTATATTAGCATATTACTAAGATAAACAGAAGGCACTGTAGAAACATTTAGGACGTGAGCTTGTCAATCTGAATGTGGAGGGACACAAGCTTAGCCCCGGCCAGCAGCTTGGGCGGAACTGTCAAGAAGGTCAGCTCCTGCACGTCGACGTCGCTGGGATCCTTGCTGATGGTCACCTCCATTTCCACCTTGACGGCGTCGGTCGTGCCTTCGGGCTCCCCCGGCGGGCCGTTCGCCCACAGCTTGGCCACGTAGTGCGGCAGTGGGGACGCCCCTGCTCTGATGCAGACGACCGACACGGCGATAGGCGCGCCGATGTCGAGCACGCCGCCAACCAAGAAAAACACGCGGCGGTCCTCCTCCGCGAACAGCAAGAGCCGTGGCTCCGACATTGGCACTTGCAGCTGGAGCACCTTGCCATACTGGATCATGTGCACGAGCATGGGATGCGCGGTGCTGATGTGGTGGTGGAGCGCCGCCGGCGGGCCTTCGTAGCCGCAGACGGGCACGAGGCATTTGCAGGGTGCGAGCGGACACACGCTCTCATGATCGACGAGCTTGTGGTAAGTAACATAGATCCCACAGCCTTCGTGCGGGCACTCCACCCTCACCGACGAAAGGACGGAGTCCACCGCTGTGTTCCGCACGTCGAAGCCACCGCCGTGCTCGCACTTCTGGCACTGCCGCTGGTTCCCGGGGCGCTCGACGCGGCAGTCCGCGTAGGCCAGGTGCCCTCCCTTGCACTGCAGAAATTAATCAAACAACACATCAATCAAGAAACCTGCACCTTGCTCAATCAGCCGAACGGACGAGGTGTATTCGAACCTCATACACCGGAGGCGTCAAGGGGCGGAGGCACAAGGGGCAGTGGAGCACGGTGAGGTCCATCGAGACCTTAGAGAGCTCCATCGTCGGGTCCTGTTCGGTCTGCATGATCTCGTCCTCCTCGTGCACAACCATCTCTCGACTTGGGCCGGGGTATTACAAAGCAAGTATCAAAAGGAGAGTCACGACATGCATGCGTTGTAATTAATGCATCGATAAACGCAAATTATTGAAATATATTGAGTGCAGTGCTTTGATGTGTCGCGTCAACTCGTACATCAACGAGAAGTTTGATTATCCTCTCCCTCGTGGACTTAACTGCACCTGCCTTTGGCTGTATGACAGGTTGGGCACACACCTGTCGGGCCCACCTGTCATACACGCAAAGGCAGGAGTGTCCCTCCCTCGCCCATGAGCGTGGTGGCTAACAAGACTAGGAGAAGCTTTCGCTACACGCTCTCCCTCCCACACGCGGTGGACATGCAGCAGTTCAATCGGTGTCAGATGGCCAGAAGCGTACTGTAGTACTCCATCATTGTTTGACTTCCCGAAGAGGCGAAGAGCCAAGCGCATCTCGGACGCTCGTGTGACAGTTTCATGTGTAGAGTAGTCTAGGATAGCGTGTACCGTGCCTGTAAGCTTAAAATCGTTGGGTCGGCTCCATGCTATGTGGCCGTCTCGAAGTTTTAAAAAAAAATTAAAATAGTCTTCTAGCCCTACCTGACACCCTAGTGATTGTAGTTTGCACGCTCATCTGGTCAAGACAGGAATATATATTTTAATTTGGTTTTTTTCGAAAAGGGGGGACTCCCCGGCCTCTGCATCAGAACGATGCATACGGCCACATATATTTTAATTTGTGGTGGGTAAATGTTAGAGGTTGCAGCAAATATATTGTACACTGCGGGTCTTTCAGCCAAGTTTAGAGGCAAGCATGTGGGGCCAGTGCTATGATGTGTCGCGTCAACTCGTACAACGAGGAGAAGCTTGATTTTACTACACACCTTCTCCCTCACCCATGCGCGCGATTGCTGGCAAACGAGGACAGGCTTTTGCTTAGTAGTACTTCTACAACAAGCTATCCGTCCCGCTCGCGGTGGACGGACATGCAGCAGTGGATTCGACACTGTAGAAGCAGTAGTAGTAACATCATTGTTCGTCTTCTCGAAGAGGCGAAGAGCCAAGTGCAAACATAATGTTGCAATTGGGAACATTGGAGCACGCATATAGCCAGGCTCTTGCATGAGACAAAATTGCTATGTGAGCCCACTATTGTACTAGTACGTACAACTACTTGATAGTATAGCCCTGTAAACCAGAAAGGAGTATTCGCCCTTCTAGAATTTCAACAAGTGACTAGACTACACCGAGACAGAGTACATATGGAGCAAAATGAGTGAATCTGCACCGTAAATAAATACGTACTAGTTCTATCATTTTCCACTCCGAGGTGCACAATATTGAGTATACTGACTAGTCTCTTTTTGACACGCATTTACGTTTTTTTACACAGTACAGACGCAAGCGCTCATATACACGCGCATACACTCACCCCTATGAACGCACACACGCACGATACTATCATCTTGAAATTTACGAAGTCACCATAGGCACCTCGTCATCGACGGGTCCATAGGTGCTTGAATGCCAAGGAGGGAGAGGGTAGCGGTTCCCGAGACGTTGAACGGTCAATGATGCATCCTCAATTACATGCAGAGGGAATTAATTGAAGAAGCATAATAGAGCCAGCACGATGTGAATGCAACAGAGTTTGGACTCTCATATAATAAAGGCGCCCCACCACTCCAATCCATCTACTCCCAAGTCTCTGCGCAACACTGCTCACTCCAATCCAAGACCAAGTGACCAGAAGCCACAAGCACCCATGGAGGCGATGGACGCGAGCGGTAGTCGGCTGTGCTAAATCATCCAAGGCGCCGACCTGCAGCCCCGCACCGCGCAGCATTTCCAGACGGTGCTGGCGACCGCAGGCATCGTAGCCCTCGCTGACGCCGGCTTCGCCTCTCGCATGGACGACATGATGGTCAACTCCATCCGCAAGTTCACCGCCGTCAAGAAGCGCGCGGACGACCTTGCCGTACTGCTCTAGCCCGCGCGCCCAGGCTCCTCATTGCCTACCACCCTCATCGGCCTCCATGGTGACGAACTCTTTCAAGCCCTGGTGGCCCTGCAGGTGCCGGAGGTTGCGACGAAGAATGTGCACCTCGAGGCCGCGCTCGCCGCGCAGCGCCTCACCATGCAAGAACCCGTCGACCTACACATCCACGTCTACAAGGAAATCGTCTACATAGGCCACTACAAGGCAAGCGAGGACAGAAAGATGTTGGCCTTCTCCTAGCGGCTGGAATCTTTGGATGCCATTGTTCAGAAGCACGTCGACCTGGCCACGAAAGCCGCTGCTACTTAGGCGCCGTTCGGTGGGCCAGCGCCCTGAGTCGAGGAGGTGGACGTCATCGATGGATGCATCTCTTCTTCTTGCCGCCTGTAACCAGCACTGCATCGCCTCGTGGCCTTAATGTTTTATTAGTATAGTACTCCCTCCGTTCCCAAATATAAGTCTTTCTAAATATTCCAGCAAGTGACTACTACATACGGAGCAAAATGAGTGAATCTACACTCTAAACTATGTCTACATACATCTGTATGTTGTATTCCATTTGAAATAGTATCTAAAAGGCTTAGATTTATGAACGGAGGGAGTATATGGCATTTTTATTCCAGTCGTAACGTTTTCACTGTGAGGTGGGGCCGCAGTTGAGCAAACCCACCCCGCCCACCGGGCGTCGGCCGAGTTTAGAATTAGAAGAGAGAAACGAGGGAGGAGAGCTAGCTGTAGCACGGACGCTGTTGTCAGATGGGACTCATGTTTATAGAATAGGAGTACTGAGCACTCTTGCCTCTTTTTTTTTGAGGGAAAAATTAGTCGTATTTCTAGTACCACTAGTTGGGTGCGTGCGACCTATAGCTATCATCACTTTAGGTCTCCTTTTCGAACTACGACTATGCTTCACAGTACATATTATTTCACGCATTTATCCTCCTATATGTACTCCTAGGCTATTTCCACGTGCTCCCATTCGCCGACATGTGGGACATAGAGCATCTGGGTCGTAGTGCATGCACGACTCAGAGCATATGTCGGGGTACTTTACATTTCAGACCTCACGAATTACATGCAAACCCCCCGCAGAAGAATAAATAAATGAATGAATTACTACATGAAACCGGATTATTTTTGTGGAAACCGGAGCACGCTCATTAAATTTTGGACATAACACGTTTATAAAAAATGACCTGACCGAAACCAGTCTAAGGGCCTCTTTGATTTTTCCCGCAAAAAAAGGGCCTCTTTGATTCGCAGGATACTGAAAACACAGGAATGGGGAAAGTATGATGGCGATGAACCGAGACGACGAGAGCTCTAACTCAGTTAGAGGTTAGAGTTAGATTCTAACCCTGAACTAACTCTAAACCAAAGAGGTGTATGGATGGCAGGGTTAGATTGACAATAAATGCTCTATCTCAATCATTTGACTACTTTGCACCCTATTTCCTGCCGGATTTGGAGGGTGCTTGGATACGTTTTAGTTCCATGACTAAAAGTAGTGGGACTAAAACTTGCTAGCCTCACCCATGCTTGGATCCAAATACTAAAGAGACTAAAATCAAGTTAATGAGCATTTATTATCCTCCAAACCCTCCAATCCAGAACTTGCCTGTGTTAAAGGAGAGGAGTTAAATGAGGAGAGAGAGGACTAATCCACATTTTAGTAGGGGTACCCCTGACTAAATTTTTTTAGTCTCAAGACTAGTTTTAGCCCCTCTTTAGTCAGGGGTGCTTGGAACTTTAGCCTCTTAAAGAGACTATTTTTAGTCAGACTAAAATAAGTCCCTTGGATCCAAGCACCCTCTTGGTGTGGCCGGCACTTCTGTGGCCTCCTCCCTCTCACAATTGACATAAACGAACCATCTATACAAATCAAGCATGCAAATCATGATAACTTTTACTTTGTCCATACAAATGAGATATCCCACTTAAACATACAAGTCGTCAATCAAGCTTCACAAAATAAAAAAAACATTTCATGAAACAAAGAATGAGCTAACTCATCATGGAAGTCATTCACGATAGGGAGGGAGCCCGGAGCCCCTCACGCACCGAGGGAGAAGCTCGCCATCGTCGCTCTGGAGGAAGGCTCCGTAGAGCCCAAGCCCCGGGAACCCCTCCGACGCTGGCCCTTGCGAGTTGAGGTCGACACCGGCATGGGTAGCAGGGCCGCTTGCCGCCGACTGGGAACTTAATCTTTGGGCCTCTAGAAATAATGCAAGCCTGTAACTAAAATACCTAGAAAGGTGAACTGATCTTTGGGCCTCTAGAAATAATGCAAGCCTGAAACTGAAATACCTAGAAAGGTGAACTGAATCTTTGGGCCTCTAGAAATAATGCAAGCCTGAAAGTGAAATACCTAGAAAGGTGAACTGAATCTTTGGGCCTCTAGAAATAATGCAAGCCTGAAACTGAAATACCTAGAAAGGTGAACTGAATCTTTGGGCCTCTAGAATAATGCAAGCCTGAAATTGAAATACCTAGAAAGGTGAACTGAATCTTTGGGCCTCTAGAAATAATGCAAGCCTGAAATTGAAATACCTAGAAAGGTGACCTGAATCTTTGGGCCTCTAGAAAGATTTATTACCTCCTCAAGCAGCATCAAACAATTCCATGTGTGCACCACAAATCTATACCAAGTTTGATCAGGATCTACTATTCCAAATCAGAATTAGCGCTAGAGCAAGCAAGATCAATGATATGGCCATGAGACAGAGAAGGAACGAACAAACTCACCCCTCTCGTGACCTCCCTGGTAGATGCGCCGCTGCCGCGCACGACAGAGGGAGAAAAACAACTGGTGAAGGGGGAGCGTGGCGACCTTCGAAGGCCGAAGGGAGAGGGTGGCCGGAGTAGGGTGGCCGGAGTAGGGCGGCGGAGGCCGGAAGGAGAGGGCGGCCGGAGGAGAGAAAGGGCGAGCGGCCCTATGGGGAATAGAGAGGAGTCATGCGAGAGGGGGGGAGTGATCTGGTGCGGATAGGGGAGATTTTTTTAGTTCTCTTTTAGTGGGCCTGAGGATAACTAACCCAATTAGAACCTCTCCACCAGGCTAGTTTTTTTAGCTGGGTTAGAGCAAACTAGCTCAAACTAACCCCTCTTATTTCGATAATTTGAGGCTATTTCAACCCAAACTAGCTCTAACTCAGCGATCCAAACAAAGAGGAGTGTTACTGTACATGCTACAGTGTGGACCGTAGCACATTGTTTTTTATGGCCATATCACCACATTGTTTTCTACTGCTGGTTCACTGGGCTACCGTGGTTCGCACTGCTGGTTCATTGGGCTGCCGTGGTTCGCACTCCTCCGACCTGAGTAGTACTCCCTCCGTTCCTAAATATAAGTCTTTGTAGATATTTCACTGTGGATCACATACGGATGTATATAGATGCATTTTATGTGTAGATTCACTCATTTTTCTCCGTATGTGGTCCATAGTGAAATCTCTCCAAAGACTTATATTTAGGAACGGAGGGAGTAGTATAGTACTAGTATATACCGCATCATTCTTTGCTCCTTCTTACTACTCTGACATGTGGGAGAGCCAGCATCCGGGTCGACGTGTCATGCACCAGATTAGAGCGCGGAACGGAAGGGGGGCATCACCCCGGTCGGAGCGCCAGTAATTCATGACTATAGTGAGTGGTCATATCACAAGTATTTCTAGCTGTAATGCGCCTTCAAATCGCACAGCCTCACTCACTCGCCCTCCTCGCCTCTCTGTCAAACCGCCTACCCGAAAACTGCCGCGCGTACTGCCCAGGAAAAGCCCCGCCCTCAACTTTTAACTACGTGAAAATAGTTCGAGCTTGTTCATTCTATATAAGTACAGTACTTACTGTATGTTTATTCACCCGTGGGGTTGTTCAATGAATGGAGGGGCAGGGAGCCCAAGTGAACAATACTGTAGTACTACTAGTAGTAAGTAGGAGTCGTACAGTAGTCACCTTAAATAGAGAGTTTCTTTTCTTTAATGCCACGTACACAAATTGAAACGCTTGTTGTGGAGAGAAAAAAGATAATCACTCCACTATATATGGACGCAGGGGCCTGAGCGCTTGCTTTACTAGGGTTGCTCTCTTCATTCTCTCATCCTCTCCAGATATAAACAAGACAGCGGTAGCGACATTTTCTCTCTGCTCACCGCTGGTCACAGATCCGGCCGGTTCCCTTCGGCCGGTGTGTGTAGAGGACTAAAAGGTGCATCGTTCATGCGGTCATCGCTGCTGAGGGAGGAAACCCACAGCTGCCGGAGGGGCCCGATCCTCTGCCCGTGTCATTCTCTCCGACACAACGCCGGCTCGGGAGGTCCTCCGACCCTTCTTCCTCCCTGCCGTATTGTCCGCAGATCCGACCTGCCGCCGCCGACATCCCGGTGACCCTCAGGTATAAGTTCTCTTAAAGCGGCCTTGCTCTACTGCCCAAGCTCCCCACGTGTCTGCATGTGCATCTTTTTCTACTCCCATCAGCTCTTCCAAAGCCACCTAAATTTTTAGTATTATTAGAGGTAAAGCTACTTCATGCATTCGAATCTAGGGCTTTGTTCAAACAACGAAGAAAGGGGGGAAAGTTGTAGCATGAATCTAGGACTTGATTCAAAGAGGAAATAATATGGTGAAAGTAGTAGAGACCGGATACCCAACCGGTCTCTTGGTTGAAAAGGGAAATAATGGGAAAGCGCAGTACAAACTGGATAAGGAACATATCTATTACTGGTTGAAAAAAGGATAGAAAGTGGCGGTTGGTGGACAAGTCAACAGAGTATGTCCAGGATTAGATTTGCTGCCATCACATAGTGATACGTCTCAAACGTATCTATAATTTTTTATTGCTCCATGCTATATTATCTACTGTTTTGGACTATATTGGGCTTTATTTTCCACTTTTATATTATTTTTAGGACTAACCTATTAACCGGAGGCCCAGCCCAGAATTGCTGTTTTTTTGCCTATTTCAGTGTTTCGGAGAAACAAAATATCAAACGGAGTCCAAACGGAATGAAACCTTCGGGAACGTGGTTTTCTCATCAGATAAGACCCAGGAGACTTGGACCCTCCGTCAAGAAAGCCACGAGGCGGTCATGAGGGTGGAGGGCGCTCCCTAGGGCGCGCCCCTTGCCTCGTGGGCCCCTCAAAGCTCCGCCGACGTACTCCTTCCTCCTATATATACCTACGTACCCCCAAACGATCAGGTACGGAGCCAAAAACCTAATTCCACCGCCGCAACTTTCTGTATCCATGAGATCCCATCTTGGGGCCTGTTCCGGAGCTCCGCCGGAGAGGGCCATCATCATGGACAACTTCTACATCATCCTAGCCCCTCCGATGAAGTGTGAGTAGTTTACCTCAGACCTTTGGGTCCATAGTTAGTAGCTAGATGGCTTCTTCTCTCTTTTTGGATCTCAATACAATGTTCTCCCCCTCTCTCGTGGAGATCTATTCGATGTAATCTTCTTTTTGCGGTGTGTTTGTTGAGACCGATGAATTGTGGGTTTATGATCAAGTCTATCTATGAATAATATTTGAATCTTCTCTGAATTCTTTTATGTATGATTGGTTACCTTTGCAAGTCTCTTCGAATTATCAGTTTGGTTTGGCCTACTAGATTGGTTTTTCTTGCAATGGGAGAAGTGCTTAGCTTTGGGTTCAATCTTGCGGTGTCCTTTCCTAGTGAAAGAAGAGGCAGCAAGGCACGTATTGTATTGTTGCCATCGAGGATAACAAGATGGGTTTTTTATCATATTGCATGAAATTATCCCTCTACATCATGTCATCTTGCTTAAGGCGTTACTCTGTTTTTAACTTAATACTCTAGATGCATGCTGGATAGCAGTCGATGAGTGGAGTAATAGTAGTAGATGCAGGCAAGAGTCGGTCTACTTGTCTCGGACGTGATGCCTATATACATGATCATACCTAGATATTCTCATAACTATGCTCAATTCTGTCAATTTCTCAACAGTAATTTGTTCACCCACCGTAGAATACTTATGCTCTTGAGAGAAGCCACTAGTGAAACCTATGGACCCGGGGTCTATTCTCATCATATCAATCTCCATCACTTTATTATTGCTTTGCTTTTTTTACTTTGCCTTTTACTTTTCACTTTGCATCTCTATACCAAAAATACCAAAAATATTATCTATCATCTCTATCAGATCTCACTCCCGTAAGTGACCGTGAAGGGATTGACAACCCCTAATCGCGTTGGTTGCGTTGAGCTATTGTTTTGTGTAGGTACGAGGGACTCACGCGTAGCCTCCTACTGGATTGATACCTTGGTTCTCAAAAACGGAGGGAAATACTTACGCCACTTTGCTGCATCATCCTCTCCTCTTCGGGAAAATCCAACGCAGTGCTCAAGAGGTAGAAAGAAGAATTTCTGGCGCCGTTGCTGGGGAGTCTACGCAAAAGTCAACATACCAAGTACCCATCACAATCCCTATCTCTCGCACTACATTATTTGCCATTTGCCTCTCGTTTTCCTCTCCCCCACTTCACCCTTGCCGTTTTATTTGCCCCCTCTTTTCCGTTCGCCTTTATATCTTTTTTGGCTCGTTTTCTCACTTGGTTGAAATAGTTGAGTATTTATTCCTAAATAGAGAAGCTAATATCTATGGATCCTCATCCGCTTGCCAATGTTTTTAAGAGATCCAATTATGATGAACCAATTTCTAGTGGTTTGGATGCACTAGATTATCTTTATAAGCTTTTTCCTGAAATCCGTAAATCTGAAAATTGTGATGAAGTGCTTCATGATAGATCTTTGAATAAAAAGCATGATTGCAATGATTTTATTATAAATTCTCTTGATGTCAATTGTGCTAATAATATGCAAAACCCTAAGCTTGGGGATGCTAGTTTTGCTATGTCCAATAGTCATGATTGGGGAGATTCTTCTTATGATCTTGAAAATTTATTTAAGCCCCATGATGAATATAAGATTGATAATAGTGTTTGCAATAATATTGAAAGTGGGTTTGGAAGAGTGTCAACTTCAGATCCCACATATTTGGATAACATTCAATCTTATGAAATTTTTGATAAAAGTGGGCTTGGAGAAATCATGACTTTAGTTAATGATAATCCCACTATTTTGGAAGAGTGTCAACTTCGCATGCATGTGGATCGTGTTGAGAATATGTTATGTGATAGGTATATTGTTGAATTTTCTTATGATCCTACATGTAATTATTATGAGAGAGGAAAATATGGTTATAGAAATTTTCATGTTACTAAATTACCTCTCGTTATGTTGAGATTGCTATTGTTTCTTTCCGCTTCCTTGCATATGCTAGTTTTTGCTTGCCTTGATTTGTTTGCCTATAAAATGCCTATGCATAGGAAGTATGTTAGACTTAAGTGTGTTTGTCACATGTTTTATGATGCTCTCTTTATGCTTCAATTCTTGTCTTTCACGTGAGCATCATTGAAATTTTAATGCCTAGCTAAAAAGGCTTTAAAGACAAGCGCTTGTTGGGAGGCAACCCAATATTTTTACTAGCTGATTAGTAATATATAATCCATCTACCTTCTGTTTATATGTGGTTTTATCTTTTAATTAGTGTTTGTGCCAAGTTAGACCTATAGGATCTTCTTGGATGATAGTTATTTGATCTTCCTGTAATTTCCAGAAACTTTATGTTCATGAAAACAATTGTTAAAAATCACCAGAACGTGATAAAATGCTGATTCCAATTGCTGTTGATCAATAAACAAATTGTATAGGTCGTCCTATTTTGGTAGATTTTTTGGAGTTTCAGAAGTTTGTGTTAGTTACAGATTACTACAGACTGTTCTGTTTTTGACAGATTCTGTTTTTCGTGTGTTGTTTGCTTATTTTGATGAATCTATGGCTAGTAAAATAGTTTATAATCCATAGAGAAGTTGGAATACAGTAGGTTTAACACCAATATAAATAAAGAATGAGTTCATTACAGTACCTTGAAGTGGTCTTTTGTTTTCTTTCGCTAACGGAGCTCACGAGAATTCTATTGAGTTTTGTGTTGTGAACTATTTCAAGTTTTGGGTGAAATATTATGATGGATTATGGAACAAGGAGTGGCAAGATCCTAAGCTTGGGGATGCCCATGGAACCCCCAAGATAACCCAAGGACACCAAAAAGTCAAAGCTTGGGGATGCACCGGAAGGCATCCCCTCTTTCGTCTACTTCCATCGGTAATTTTACTTGGAGCTATATTTTTATTCACCACATGATATGTGTTTTGCTTGGAGCGTCCTGTATTATTTGTGTCTTTGGTTGTTAATGTGACACAATCATCCTTGCTGTACACATCTTTTGAGAGAGCCATACATGAATGGGAATTTGATAGATACTCTATGTGCTTCACTTATATCTTTTGAGCTTTATAGTTTTGCTCTATGTGCTTCACTTATATCTTTTGAGCTTTATAGTTTTGCTCTATGTGCTTCACTTAGATATTTTAGAGAACGGTGGTGGATTTGTTTTGTAGAAACTATTGATCTCTCATGCCTCACTTAGATTATTTTGAGAGTCTTTAATAGCATGGTAAATTGCTTAATAATAATATGCTTGGTATTCATGATCTGTAAAACTTTCTTTTGAGTGCGTTGAATACTAAGAAAAGATTGATGCTTGATAATTGTTTTGAGATATGAAGATGGTGATATTAGAGTCATGCTAGTTGAGTAGTTGTGAATTTGAGAAATACTTGTGTTAAAGTTTGTGATTCCCGTAGCATGCACGTATGGTGAACCGTTATGTGATGAAGTCGGAGCATGATTTATTTATTGATTGTCTTTCTTATGGGTAGCGGTCGGGGACGAGCGATGGTTTTTTCCTACCAATCTATCCCCCTAGGAGCATGCGCGTAATACTTTGCTTTGATAACTTCTAGATTTTTTCAATAAGTATATGAGTTCTTTATGACTAATGTTGAGTCCATGGATCATACGCACTTTTCCCATCCTTCCACCATTGCTACCCTCTCTAATACCGCGCACTTTTCGCCGGTATCATACACCCACCATATACCTTCCTCAAAACAGCCACCATACCTACCTATCATGGCATTTCCATAGCCATTCCAAGATATATTGCCATGCAACTTTCCACCGTTCCGTTTATTATGACACGCTCCATCATTGTCATATTGCTAGCATGATCATGTAGTGGACGTCGTATTTGTGGCAAAGCCACCATTCATAATTCTTTCATACATTTCACTCTTGATTCATTGCATATATCGGTACACCGCCGGAGGCATTCACATAGAGTCATATTTTGTTCGAAGTATCGAGTTGTAATTGTTGAGTTATAAGAAAAATAAAAAGTGTGATGATCATCATTTTTTAGAGCATTGTCCCAAGTGAGGAAAGGATGATGGAGACTATGATTCCCCCACAAGTCGGGATGAGACTCCGGACAAAAAAAAGAGGCCATAAAAAAGGAAAAGGCCCAAAAAAATATAAAAAAATGAGAGAAAAAGAGAGAAGGGACAATGTTACTATCCTTTTTACCACACTTGTGCTTCAAAGTAGCACCATGATCTTCATGATAGAGAGTCTCTCATTTTGTCACTTTCATATACTAGTGGGAATTTTTAATTATAGAACTTGGCTTGTATATTCCAATGATGGGCTTCCTCAAAATGCCCTAGGTCTTCGTGAGCAAGCGAGTTGGATGCACACCCACTTAGTTTCTTTTGTTGAGCTTTCATATACTTATAGCTCTAGTGCATCTGTTGCATGGCAATCCCTACTCACTCACATTGATATCTATTGATGGGCATCTCCATAGCCCGTTGATGTGCCTAGTTGATGTGAGACTATCTTCCCCTCTGTTTGTCTTCTCCACAACCACCATTCTATTACACATATAGTGCTATATACATGGCTCATGCTCATGTATTGCGTGAAGATCGAAAAAGTTTTGAAAATGTCAAAAGTATGAAACAATTGCTTGGCTTGTCGTCGGGGTTGTGCATGATTGTCGGTGTGGAACGACACCTATGGGATCACAAGAATCCCTACTACGGTTGCGGAGCGCGGGGTCGCGAGAAGAGCGGATCAAACAGATAGCACACGGTTCCTTTACCCAGGTTCGGGCCGCGAGGATGCGTAAAACCCTACTCCTGCTTTTGTGGATTGTTTATCTGTGTTCTTGAACTAGCAATGGGGCGTGAGGAGCTCCAAAAAGCCGAATCCCCTTCTTGGTCGCCTTGGGCCTCCTTTTATAGGGAAAGGGGTCGCCACAGTAGCACACCGGAGGTGGAAAGGGTACAGTGATGCGAGGTTATCCCTCGCATTACATGACAAGGCGCATTTAATGCGTCTTGCTTAGGTGTCCTTGCTTTATCGGGGACGAGGGAGAGCCCTGTCTCGTCCGTCGCCGCTCCCTCTTGCGTCGACACGCGCCTTGGCTAGCGGTGTCCGCGGTGCCATGTAGGCAGGCAGGCAGCTGAGGTGGCGCAGTGGTGGGTCTCCACGAAGATCCGCATGCCGCCACGCAGGTGCCTGCCCAGCTGGTTGGGTCGGCAGCTGCATGCGAACGGCGGTGGAGGTCTGATTGGCATGGGCCTGATGGTGGCCCTACGGGTGTTCATGGCAAGGGCCTTGCCGGGGCCGGGGCAAGGGTCTTGCCGTGGCGCCTGCTGTAATCCCCGGCAAGGTTCTTGCCGGGGGCCTTGTGGTCCTCCTTGGCTGGGATCCCGCCAAGGATCATCATCTTCTAAAGTGTGTATCTGATCTTGAATGTCTTCACAAAGATCTGCATGCCACCACGGGGATGTCTCCCGAATCCTTGCCCCATGGGGGCAGTGGACTCAAGGGTGACTCGCTCCGTAGGTGTGGGGTGAGCTGCCACGACGAAGGTCTTGCCGGGTTTGCTAAAACCGCCTTCCGGCAAGGATCTTGCCGGGCGAGTCCGCTTCGTCCCCTCTTCTCTTTGTGGTCTTGGTCTTGGCGTCGTTCTGCTCCTCTCGAACTTCGGCCTTACCTTGGCTCACCTCCCTTGCCTTGCTCAGTGTGGTGGTGCCCGTGGCTCAGACTGCCCGTGCACAGTTATAGGGGTACAAAAAAGTGTACCCCTCTTTTTGTACACCGATAGGAGCCCCCGGGCCTGGGCCACACGTAAGCGCAATCGCGTCGTTGGGCTAGGCCCAAAAACGGTGCGCGGGCAGGCGGGGTGGTTTTTACCGCGGTAAGTCTCTTCGCGCGCTGCGCTTCCCACGCTTCCCGCACGTGGCGCGGCGTGGGGAGGCATGTGTGACGTGGGCGGCATGCGTGGGGCTGAGCTCTGCACGCATGCGTCACTTCGTAGTAAAGGGGGTGGTTCGCGCCTTTCCCATAAACGGAGGGAGGCATGGAGGCGCCGCCCATTTACTGTACGGGGCCGAGGCGTGGTCTTCAAGGCGTCCACTCCCCATGATCACGGGGTGGGGAGAGGTTGCATCACCCGTCGCCTCGGTTCTGCACGCCTGCCACGTGGCTCTCATGCGCTCGGGGTGGCGAACGGTGGAGGCGGGAAACCGGGCCGCCGCGGGCTGGGGCAACGGGTCGGTCCCAGTTCCCTGCGCCTTCCGCGTCTTGAGGCTGAGCGGGGCGGCCGAGCCCCCACCCCGTTCCTTTATAAAGAGCGGGAGAGAGGGGGGATGGCGTCCCACATTCTTTCATCTCCTCCTTTCTTCAGCTTCTGCTCCCCCTTCCACCTGCCATGGAGAGAGGGAATCCTGGTCCTTCAATGGTGGCGGCAAGGGTCGCCGCTCGACAACGCGCCCCTCCTTCTCCCGCACCTACGATGGCAGAGCCAGCCGCGAGGGGAAGGGGAAGGGGGCGAGGCCGTGGGCGAGGCCGGGGCGCTCGGGGAAGAGGAGGACGGGGCGGCGCGCCGGCCTCGCCTCCGCCAGCAGTTCCTTCCCCCATGGAGGGCCAAGTTGGGGATGAACCTTGCGAGTTCTTCGTCAGGCTGCGCCGGCCGCCTCGCCGTCGTCTTCGTCTCCCAACTCCATTCACGCGGGAGATGGAGCTGGATCCGCCGGAGTCATTGCGGCTGCACATGAGGGGCTGTGGGATCAGCGGCACGCGGGTTCGCGTCGACTTCCCAGACCCTCACGTGATGTATCTTCGTCGGGGATGGAAGATGTTCGCTCATATCCACCGCCTGGCGGAGGGGTCCACTCTCCATTTTAAGCTGATGGAGGGCGGCCTTCTCTCCGTCAAGGTCTTCGGCGATTTCAGAACTCGCCTGAAGTGCTGCGTGGAGAGCTCCTCCGATGATGAAGATTCCTCCTCGGGCGAGAGTGACGAGGAGGACAGCGACAGCGGTGACGAGGGTGGTAGGCGGCAGGATGATGGGTCCGACTAGGCGTCGGTCCCATTGTCCTGGGGTGATGTTGGCAGCAGCAGCATCTGCATCCCGTTGTCCTCGTGGCCGTCTCCTTGGGTGGCTGGCGTAGGAAGTGCAGGAAGGCGAAGAAGGCGGATGGCGGGTCGTCAGCTTGGAGTACGCGGGCATCGACGCCTTCGTCGCGTATTGCCGGTCTTGCCGCCTCGTCTTCCAGCTCTTCTACCATCATCATCATCACCGGCTTCCCGTGGAGGTGGCCTCCGGGATGTTTTCCTGGTGCCTTCTGCCGCTCATACCTCGCCTAGGTGCTCCTTTTGTCCTTTTCGCCTCCTTGACCTGCCTCCTGAGGAGAGGGACAAGAAAGGGGTTACGGGCACCTTATCTCTTTTTAGTTTGTAAGCCTTCGGGCCTTAGCTGAATTTAAAACTTGTAATCCCATCATTCATGTTTTTCATTCCCTATGGACTATACCTGAGTGGAATGTTTTTAATGAAAAAGGGATGCTTGCCGGGTCATTTGTTTGCGGGTAGAACCCACGTCAAGGAGTAAATCCTTGATATCTCTAGATAAACATTTCCTTGCCCGGCAGCAGGCCTTGCCGTCTTCCCACGTCGCTCGACCTTTCTCACGCTTTTGGCGGAGG
Source organism: Aegilops umbellulata (assembly GCA_032464435.1). Classification (NCBI taxonomy): domain Eukaryota; kingdom Viridiplantae; phylum Streptophyta; class Magnoliopsida; order Poales; family Poaceae; genus Aegilops; species Aegilops umbellulata. The sequence goes on along the minus strand of CP136055.1, from coordinate 561,453,291 downwards.
CAGGGATGAGGTGGGTTCAGGCTCCTTGTTTCATCCTTTCGCTGCCGCGACTACGACCAAACCTGGCCCCAGGAACGAACCCTAGGGCCTAGAGTTTAGGGGAGCACAGTAGATTTAGGAAGGAACGAGGTTTCACATACCTCAATCCATAAGGGAATGCATGATAAGGGATGAAGAACTTATCTGAAGCTGTAGCCCCCGGCAACTCTGGTTTGCCGTGGGTGAATCTTTGCACTTGCAGCCCCCAGCAATACTGGCTTGCTGGGGTCTAGATGCTGGTCTGCCCCTCTTCTCTTTTTCGTCCTCAAGGGATCCGGCAAGGATATCTGTGAGTCCTGCGAACCAAAGAAGACAAAAGAACGGCAAAGAAACGCACACTCGACCTCTAAGCTAGGGGTTAGTCGCCGCTAAGCACTATCAACCCTAACCAAGGACGAGACTCGACCTAGCTTGCATGCTATAACTTAGGGCGCCAGCGCTTCACTTATTTATGCTCAGGGTCTGCGCCTGGCTTTGTACAAAGGGTTACATGCATCATCGGCAATGCTTGTACAAAAGGTGGCTTGCCGGGGGGCCCGGCAAGCCGCGCCTCACGGGTAAAACTTGCGAAGATGCTCAACGTTCCAGGAATTACTCACTGGAACAACATCTTCGGTCTCCAGGCGGACTGCGCCGGGCCTGGTGACTTGTATTACCCGATAAGGGCCTTCCCACTTTGGCGTCAACTTGTTGGAATTCTTGGCCGATTGAACGCGCCGAAGGACAAGGTCGCCTTCCTCAAGGCTTCGGGCATGAACCTTGCGGGTATGGTAGCGGCGCAAGGCTTGCTAGTAGCGTGCTGCTCTCACAGCCGCCCGAAGACGATCTTCCTCAAGGAGCATTGCGTCATCTTGCCGCAGTTGCTCTTGCTCAAGCTCATCATAAGCGAGCACTCGAGGAGTTCAGTGGGGAGAACTGCTTCTACCCCGTATACTAGGGCAAAGGGTGTCTGGCCGGTGGCTCGATTTGGCGTCGTCCTGATCGACCAAAGAACCGTCGGCAACTCATCAATCCAGCGCCTTCCACTCTTGTGCAGCCTGTCAAAGGTCTTGGTCCTTAAGCCTCATAGTACTTCAGCATTTGCCCTCTCAGCTTGACCATTGCTTTGTGGGTGAGCAATGGAAGCGAAACAGACTTTGTTGCCGAGGACTTGAGTATATTGCATGAAGGTGCGGCTTGTGAACTGTGTGCCGTTGTCGGTGATGACCCTGTTGGGTACACCAAAACGGCACACTAGTCCCTTGAAGAACTTGAGGGCTGTCTAAGCTTTGACCTTCCTCACTGCCTCCACCTCCGGCCACTTTGTGAACTTGTCGATTGCAACGTACAAGTACTCTAAGCCCCCGACAGCGCGGGGGAAAGGGCCCAGTATGTTGAGCCCCCAGACCGAGAAGGGCCAGGAGAGAGTAATGGTTTGAAGGGCTTGAGCTGGCTGATGAAGCTTCTTAGAATGGAACTGACACGCTTCACACTTGGTGACTAGTGTCGTCGCATCATGGAGGGCGGTGGGCCAGAAGAAGCCTTGCTGAAATGCCTTGCCGGCAAGGGCCCTTGACCCAATGTGGGATCCACATATGCCTCCGTGTATCTCTGCCAACAGCTCCAGTCCTTCCTCTCGAGGGATACACTTCAATTTCACACCGCTCGGCCTCTTTCTGTATAGGACGTCATCGACGAACTGGTACATGGTAGAGCGATGGGCTACTTTTTCTGCTTCTTCCTGCTCCTCAGGAAGTTCCCCTGTTTGGAGGAATCGGACGGTATGTTGTGCCCACGCTGGAGCCTGGGGCTCGATGGCGAGGACTAAAGGCATTTCCTCCGCCATAGGAGTGGTTGTCTCGACGGCAAGAGCTTGACGCTCCGCCGGAGCTAGCCGTCCCGTGGCGGGCTCAGTGTCCCCGGCAACATCCTTGCCGGCGGCTCCGGGGAGCTCGGCGGGAAGGTACTTGCCGGGCCCTGATTTCCTCCTCTTGTTCTGCTCTGTTGATGGATCAACGGATGGCTGAGTTAGCTGAAGCACAAAGGTACCTGGTTCCACAGGTAGCTTGAGGGCAGCGCGTTTTGACAGGTAGTCGGCGATATCGTTCTCCGCTTGGGGAACGTATTCAGCCTGTATACCGTCAAAACGCTCTTCCAGCTTTCTCACTTCATCGACGTAGGCCTTCATCAACGGGCTCTGGTAATCCTTGTTGACTTGCTTGACGACAAGCTGTGAGTCACCCCTGACAATGAGTTTCTTGATTCCGAGGTCCGCCGTGATCCTAAGACCGGCAAGCACCCCTTCATACTCAGCCGTATTGTTGGTTGACGCCTCCCTCCTTGCCAGGGAGAGCAATCTCTTGGGCTTCGTCGTCAGGCGTTGCGGTCCATTCTGCAATGAACTCCGCCAGGACTCGGCATTGAATCGTCGAAGTACTTTCAAACTTGAGGCTAAAGCTGGACAGCTCCAGTGCCCATTCCACAATTCTTCCCGTTGCATCTGGATTGTGCAATATCCGTTGCAGAGGGAGGCGAGTGACGACAGTGATCTCGTGTGCCTGGAAGTAGTGACGCAGCTTCCTCGAGGCCATAAGAAGGCCGAAGAGCAGTTTCTGCACGCCGGAGTACCTTGATCTAGCCCCCTGCAGGAGGGAACTAACAAAGTAGACCGGGTGCTGCATCATTTTCTTCTTCTTCAGCGGCACTTCAACTGGCTGTGTCGTCTCTGCATTGGTGGTGTCGGGCTCTGTCGCTGCCATTACCTCGTCGTCAACCTCTCTCTGCGCCACTAGTGCGGCGCTGACCACCTGGTTCGTTGCCACTAGGTATAGCAGCAATGGCTCCTGTGGCCTAGGCGCAACTAGTATTGGCGCGGAGGAGAGTTACTTCTTCAAATCTTGCAATGCTGCTTAGGCTTCTGGCGTCCACTCCATCGGGCCCGCCTTTTTCAGGATCTTGAAAAAGGGAGGGGCGCACTCGGCAGACTTGGAAATGAACCTGCCCATGGCGACGACGCAACCAGCAAGCCGACACACATCCTTGATTCGCTTGGGTGCTTCAATCTGCTCTATAGCTTTGATCTTGTCCGGATTGGCCTCTATCCCACGCTTTGACACAAAGAACCCGAGAAGCTTGCCGGACGGGACGCCAAAGACGCACTTCTCAGGGTTCAGCTTGAGATTGATCTTGCGCGGGTTTGCAAATGTTTCTTGCAAATCTGGTATGAGGGTTGCCCTGTCCTTGGTTTTGACCACTATGTCATCCATATAAGCTTCCATATTTCTATGGAGCTGGGGTTCAAAACCAATCTGGACCGCCCTTGCAAACGTCGAACCAGCACTCTTCAACCCGAAAGGCATCCGCATGAAACAATACGTACCACATGGGGTGATGAATGCTGTTTTCTCTTCGTCTTCTCTTGTCATGAAGATCTGGTGGTAGCCGGAGTAGGCGTCGAGGAATGACAACAGATCACACCCAGCCGTGGAGTCAACTCTGGTCAATGCGCGGCAATGGGAAGGGGTCTTTAGGACAAGCCTTATTGGTATCTGTGTAATCAATACACAACCTCCACTTCCCATTTGCCTTGCGCACTACGACCGAATTGGCCAACCACATTGGATGGAGCACTCCTCTTACCAAACCCGCTGCTCCTAGTTTCCGGATCTCTTCTGTGATGAACTCTTGTCGTTCCAAAGCTTGCTTTCTGACCTTCTGCTTGACGGGCCGCGCATGAGGACAGACAGCAAGGTGGTGCTCAATCACCTCCCTGGGAACGGCGGGGATGTCAGAAGCTTGCCATGCAAACACATCGACATTCGCCCGCAGGAAGGTGACGAGCACGTCTTCCTATTTGTCGTCAAGGGTGGAGATTATGGTGAAAGCTCCTCTCGTGCCGTCCTCATTGACAGAAACCTTCTTGGTTCCCGGTGGTATGGCCCTGGGCTTCTTGTTTCCGCCGGTGGAGCTCTCTGGCACGTCCTCGACGGCAGCGCTACACTCCGAAGAGGTGCGCTTGCCGGAGTGGGTGTCTGAGGTCTCACCGGTCTTCTTCTTCTTCTTCCCGCCCGGGGTCCCAGCGGCAGGAGCAAGTGCCCTAGTGGCTGCAGCTGCTGCAACTGCTTGCTGGTATAGTTGGTCAGCGCAAATCAGCGCATCTTTCTTGTCGAAGGGGATGGTGATGATCGTCACAGGTCCTGGCATCTTTAGGGTGTTGTAGGCGTAGTGTGACGCCGCCATGAACTTGGCCAGCGCTGGGCGGCCAAGGATCCCGTTTTAGGGCAAGGGGATCTTGGCAACATCAAACACGATCCTCTCCGTCATGTAGTTCAGGTCGCTTCCAAAAGTCACGGGCAGCGTGACCTTTCCCTTGGGTTGGCTTCTTCCCGGGTTGACCCCCTGAAACGTGCCCGTCTCTTCGAGGTCTCCATCAGGAATCTGCAGTTTCTCAATCATGGCAGGCGAGATTAAGTTCAGACCGGCCCCGCCATCGACTAGCATCTTTGTCACCTTGAGGTTGCGTATTGTTGGTGAAACCAACAATGGCAAGCACCCGACCGCAGTAGTGCGATCAGGGTGATCCTCAGTGTAAAAAATGATAGGTGTGCTGGACTTCAACGGCCTTTGGGCATCAAACGACGGCTCTGCCGCTGTAATCTCTCGCGCCCACTGTTTAAGCCGGCGGTGAGAAGTATGCAGCGAGGTGTCGCCGTTGACGCACATGGCCTCTGTAGCTTTCTGAAACTCTTGGTCGCCGGATTCGTCGTCCTCTTCGCGATTGTCATCTTCTGGCTTTCTGTCACGGCCCCGGGCGGGCCTCTCCTGTTGTTTAACTTTGCCGCGATGGCCCGCCTGGCCGTCATGCTTCTTGCCGGACCCCTCAGCACCGTCTTGGCCCTTCTCCTTGTCCCGCCTCTCATACTCAGCCCTTTGCTTCTCAGCGAGGAGCTCAACCTATCGGCAGTCTTGGAGAGCATGGCCTTTGGTGCGATGGATCTTGCAGTATCGCTTGTCGGAGTTTCCTGGCTTCTCGGCAGCCGACAAGGCCCGGCAGGCGACACATCCGGCAATTTCCTTGCCGGGGTCATTTGCCTTGGTTTTCTTGGTGGAGCCGGTGTCATCAGATCCCTCGACGGCAAGCACGGCTTTACCTTTGGGCCTCCTGTTGCGGTGCCGGCCCTTCTTCGCCGGGGCAGCAGTATCCTCATTTGAGGAGTCGGTTTCCACGCCGGCATCTTCGTCGGGGGTACTTCCTTCCCTCTTCAGCTCGGGCACATCTGTCAGCAAGAACATAGAGTTCTGCCACATCTTTCACCTTGTTCATTGCCAGCTCTTCGCGCATCTTGCGATTACGCACGTTCTGATGGAACGTGCTGATGATGGCGGCAGGGTGAACATCAGGGATATTGTAGTGTATCCGGCTGAACCTCTGTATATACTTGCAGAGACTCTCGCCTCCCTTCTAGGGAATGACGTGCAGGTCGCATGCTTGGCCATGGGCTTGGTGGCCTCCAGTAAAGGCGCCCATGAACTCATGGCACAAATCCGACCAGGAGGAAATAGAGTCTACCGGCAAGTGCATCAACCATGACATGGCGTTGGGTTTAAGAGCCAACAGAAAGTAATTCGCAAGCACCTTATCGTCGCGGGCTCCGGCAGCTTGCATCGCGATGGTGTAGATGCTGAGGAACTCGGACGGGTGGGTCTTGCCGCTGTACTTCTCGCCCACGTCAGGTTTGAAGGTGCGGTGAGTGGGCCACTGGAACTGCCGCAGCTCACGGGTAAAAGCCGGACAGCCTACCTCGTAAGGTAGGCCTCCAGGGCTCTCCGGTGCTGGGTGGTTCACAGCAGGCCCTGCTCGCCTGTTTGATTGGTGACACGCTCCGTGCCGGCGCTCGATAGTGGTTCGAGCGTCTTCATGTTCTCGTTCCCGAAGAACTTGGCGCTGGTCACAGTGGGTCCGCGGGTCGGACGACGCTATGGAGATCTCGTCGCCCGTAACACCGTGACGGGCTGGCGTTCGCAGTACCGGGCGAGGAGGAGGCGAGTGCATCGTGGTCGCGGCGCCGCCGGCTTTCCTTCCACTGGTACGTGGGACTCCGTCGGAGCGTCGACCCGGGGGCTTCACTGGACTCGGTTCGTCTTTGTTGGCCACCGCAACAAGGCTTCGGATAGTGGCTCTCCATTCGTCGAGTTTCCCCGTAGTGGGAGGAAAATCGAGGAGCAACTGCGTGCGCCAAGGCTTCTGTTGGCGTTGGTGGCAGCGAAACCTGCACGGATCGTGACGTGCTTCGACTTCTGACCATGTTTGAAGGAGCTCTATCACGACCCCGCGGTCGCATGCCATCTTCGCCAGCGCCTCGGCGAGCGGGCGGGTCTTCTACATCCCGGGAGTGGCGCTCGGGGCTCTTCCCGCGGCGACGCCCGGGGTCTTTGGCGTGATTACGTTGTTCGTCACGCGCCGGCGTGGGAGTCTTGGAAGCCCTTGCGTCGCCTTCGGGCGGGGTGGCAGCGATCTTGGAAGGCCCCGCGCCACCTGCGGAGGGCCTGGCTCCGTCCTTGGATTTGGCGGCGTGCGGCCCATTACTAGGCGCACGAACATCGCCGCCTCCCAAACTCCGGCTGCTGGGACGGTGTTGGTGTTCGCGAACGGCGCCCCGGGTCCTTTCTACGACCGGTCCGCTGCTCGCCCGCGTCGGGACGGGATGTCCGGCTTCCGACGGGCCAACCACCACCGTCGTCTTCTTCTTGGGCGCCATGACGATGAAGAAGCGTCGAACTAACTGCTAGAGTCGATTCTCGCAATTGCGCCCCCTACCTGGCGCGCCAAAGATGTCGGTGTGGAACGACACCTATGGGATCACAAGAATCCCTACTACGGTTGCGGGGCGCGGGGTCGCGAGAAGAGCGGATCAAACAGATAGCACACGGTTCCTTTACCCAGGTTCGGGCCGCGAGGATGCGTAAAACCCTACTCCTGCTTTGGTGGATTGTTTATCTGTGTTCTTGAACTAGCAATGGGGCGTGAGGAGCTCCAAAAAGCCGAATCCCCTTCCTGGTCGCCTTGGGCCTCCTTTTATAGGGAAAGGGGTCGCCACAGTGGCACACAGGAGGTGGAAAGGGTACAGTGATGCGAGGTTATCCCTCGCATTACATGACAAGGCGCATTTAATGCGTCTTGCTTAGGTGTCCTTGCTTTATCGGGGACGGGGGAGAGCCATGTCTCGTCCGTCGCCGCTCCCTCTTGCGTCGACACGCGCCTTGGCCAGCGGTGTCCGCGGTGCCATGTAGGCAGGCAGGCAACTGAGGTGGCGCAGTGGTGGGTCTCCACGAAGATCCGCATGCCGCCACGCAGGTGCCTGCCCAGCTGGTTGGGTCGGCAGCTGCATGCGAACAGCAGTGGAGGTCTGATTGGCGTGGGCCTGATGGTGGCCCTACGGGTGTTCATGGCAAGGGCCTTGCCAGGGCCCCGGCAAGGGTCTTGCCGTGGCGCCTGCTGTCATCCCCGGCAAGGTTCTTGCCGGGGGCCTTGTGGTCCTCCTTGGCTGGGATCCCGCCAAGGATCATTGTCGGTGTCAAAACCGGCGGATCTCGGGTAGGGGGTCCCGAACTGTGCGTCAAGGTCGGATGGTAACAGGAGACAAGGGACACTTTATTTTACCCAGGTTCGGGCCCTCTCGATGGAGGTAAAACCCTACTCCTGCTAGATTAATATTGATGATATGGGTAGTACAAGAGTAGATCTACCACGAGATCAAGGAGGCTAAACCCTAGAAGCTAGCCTATGGTATGATTGTGTATGATGATGGTTCATCCTACGGACTGCAACCCTCCGGTTTATATAGACACCGGATAGGGTTAGGGTTACACAGAGTCGGTTACAATGGTAGGAGATCTTGAATATCCGCACGCCTAACTTGCCTTCTACACCAAGAAAAGATCCTTCCGGACACGGGACGAAGTCTTCAATCTTGTATCTTCATAGTCCTGGAGTCCGGCTGAAGGTATAGTCCGGCTATCCGAACTCCCCCTAATCCAGGACTCCCTCAGTAGCCCCTGAACCAGGCTTCAATGACGACGAGTCCGGCGCGCAGATTGTCTTCGGCATTGCAAGGCGGGTTCCTCCTCCAAGTTCTTCAAGAAGATTACAAACACCAAAAATAGTGTCCAGCTCTGCAAAATAAGTTTCCACATATTGCCATATAGAGAATAAGATTAACACAAATCAAATCTGCTGACGTATTCCGCAGTGCGTCAAAACACTGCGGCCAAGCTCTTTATATAAATTGTTTTCATTGTTCCACCTCAGCGTGTTTAGCGAGGCGGTTTCCTTGGCACATGTTGTCAAAGCAGAGATCGCGTGCCCCTTTTAACGGGATTCTCATCAATACGGACGTGGGTAACCCAACCGCGCCATTTACCACGGCGCTTGGGAGGCAAGTGAATTTTATTAGGTAGGTGGGGACGCCTAACCGCACCCGCTTGTATAAAGGGATAAGGATTCACCTTTTTAACCTATGCTTCCTCCTTTGCCAATCCATCTCTCGCGCACTCAAGCTCCTGCGCCCAAGTCCGCTCTTCCTTCCTCAACCTTCTCCAACAATGTCCGGAGCGGGAGGCAAGTGGATGGCCTCCTCCGTTACGGAGGCCCAAGTAAAAAAGCTAAGGAAAGCCGGATACTTGTCCAAGGACATCCCGCATCGGCTTCCTGAGAAGGGGCAACTTCTTCCTACCCCAGGGCCCCATGAGAGGGTAGTTTTTCTTCCCCACTTCCTCCGCGGACTGGGCTTTCCACTTCACCCATTTGTCCGGGGGCCCATGTTCTACTACGAACTGGATTTCCATGATCTGGCCCCGAACTTTGTCCTCAACATCTCGGCGTTTATCGTCGTGTGTGAGGCCTTTCTCCGCGTCCGCCCCCACTTCGGCCTCTGGCTCAAGACCTTCAACGTCAAGCCCAAGGTGGTGTCCGGCACCCAGGCGGAATGCGGAGGCGCTATGGCCGGCAAGACGGCCAACGTCCTCTGGTTCGATGGCTCCTATGTGGAGTCCCTAAAGGGGTGGAAGGCCGGGTGGTTTTACATCACCGAGCCACGTGATCCGAAATGGGTCGCAGCCCCCGAGTTCAGATCTGGACCCCCCACGCGGCTCATGTCCTGGAAAGAGACGGGCCTGTCGTGGGGCAACAAGGAAGAAGTGATTGGGTTGCAAACGTGAATCCAGTCCCTGGTGAACAAGCCAATCCGGCTGATCAATGTGATCCAGGTCATGCTCGTTCGCCGGATCCTCCCGTGCCAACAACGGGATTTTACTTTGTGGGAATTCGACCCGGCGCAGCACCTAACCCTCAGTAGGCTCTTCGACACGACGTATGAAGACGTCTGGAAGGTGCTGACCAAAGGCGCCGAGTCCCCTACATCCGCTTCCGAGGACCGCGGATACAGCTCGCAGCGTCATGCCAGCGAGGTGAGCTATCTATACCTTTGACAGGTTTGTTAAGCTCTTCTTCATAGATTAACTCTATGCGGGATCTAAACTCCCTTTACCTTTGAAAGGCTTGGCAGGCTGTATCCGGACCAATTAACTGTCCGGCTCCCCTGCCCGAAGACCCAGCCCCAGCTCTCTTGGTGAAGCTGATGGCTCCGGCACCTTATGTGGTGCCGGAGAAGAAGGCCAAGAAGAAGAAAACCACCGGGACTCGAAAAAGTTCCCGCAACATGGTGGTGTCGGACTCGTCATCTGACGAGTCCGCGTCGCTCTCCTCTCGTGAAAACGAGGAGGAGGAACAAGAAAGCTCTCCCCTCCCAGCGAGGGGAGAAAAGAAGAAGAAGGCCACCCCAACGGGGGAGGCCGAGGGGTCGAGGAAAAGGAAGACCCCTCCGTCGGACTACTCCCACGACGCCGAAGAGGGCGGAGAGGAGCGGCCGTACAGAACCAAGCGTCCGGCGAAATCGTAAATATTTATATACCAGAGTGACTCATGATATTCTTTTAATGCGCGGATTTCCCTAATATCGCTCGTAATTTATGCAACCCGCCCCGGGCCGAACTCGACGATTTGTCGAGCGGCTCCCTGGATTCGTCGGACGTGAACTCTGTTCCGCCCGCTGTCTCCCCCAGCAGGGCGGACGACCCCGAAGTGGCGTCCCGCCAAGCTCCAGGGCAGGAGGAGATAGTCCTGGAGGAGCCGCAAGGCAATCCTCCGGACCCCAGGAGTAAAGGGGATGAAACCCCCCAGGGCTCCAAGTCCGGCTTTGCACCGGACACCGCACCGGACTCGACAGTCCTGGTCCGCGGTGGGCGAAATCCTTCCAAGAGGAGTAAGCCGTCTGAGCCGGCGACCTCCGTCCAACCAGAGGCGCCAGACAATCTGTTGGAGGTGCTTCAGGGCGCCGCCATCGACGAGGAACACCGTACTGTTATGAGTACGGTGATCCAAGGGGTTCAGTCCGTCAAGAGCGGACTGACTGAAGCTTGCGCTAGCCTTCTAACAGACTTCGAGGTAAGTTAAAATATGTCAAATTATTTACCGCATAGACAGTAGCCCCTGATGCTCTGTTCGGTGTTCGGAAAGAAAAGCCGAATAGAGGATCTAGTAATTATCGCAGGAGTCTAACAACAAAAAGTCAAATATGCGTATGCAGGCTTCACTGCTGTCCACCGCCGCACTGACTGCGCAGGTGGATGTCCTTAAAAAGGACCTCGGGCGGACAGAGCAAGAGCTCGGCCTTCCCAAACGGCAGCTCGAGGAGAAAGAAGGTAAGAAATACCCTTAAAAAAAGAAAAAAGGTGCCTATAGAGAGGCTTGATTGCAGAAAGAAATAACAGGATTGTACTGCTTATTGTAGGGGCCACAAACGAGGTGGCAACCCTGAAGCAGGCGCTGGATGAGGCCGGAAAGAAAACGGCCGAGGAGCGCGCTGAGCGAGAAAGGCTTGGGGTTCAGGTCGGCGAGGTGTAGCAAGAGCTGCAAGCTCTCATGAAAAAACATAAGAGTTTGGAGCTTGAGTCAAGAGCGCAAGCGTCCGAGCTCGCGTCGGCCCTTGAGACCGCCAAGAATGCCAAGGCCGAAGCCCAAAAGGCCCTCCAAAAGTTGGAGGAGGTGAAAAAGATAGCAACGGGTAAGGCATTCTTAATGCAAAGTAGGAATATAAAAGTTAACTACCTGTTACTTACCCGAATCCGGAGTTCTCCAGGGGCGTTCGCCGATCTTCCCTGTAGCGTATCCGACGCCGCCGCGTTCTACCGAGCTGAAGAGGGCAGCTTGATGGAGAGTGTGTTCTGGTCTCAGTATTCTGAGGCCGGACACCCTGTGCCTTTGAGCGATCAGCTGAAACAGCTGGTCGAGCTCCACAAGGCGGCCGAACAGGCCATGAAGGGCTTACTAGTTCGGCTGTGGCCTGGAGAGGCCCTGCCTGGGAGCTATTTCGGGCTAGTGCGGCGGCTGGTGGAGGCCTGTCCACGGCTTGAGGTCATCAAGCGCTCCGCCTGCATTGAGGGTGCCCGGAGGGCCCTTGCCCGTGTAAGGGTACACTGGGGTAAGCTGGACGGAGAGAAGCTGGTGAAGGACGGGCCGCCGTCGGGGAAGGAGCATCGCAAGCCCGAGAACTACTACAAGGAAGTTCTTGCTGGAGCCCGCCTTGTCACGGATGAATGTACTAAAGATGTAGTATTTGAATGAACTCGCTCGTTTGTATCCTGTGCCCTGAAAACCTGTTCATATGCGCTAAGCAATGCTTATTGAATTTAAAATATTATTTTCTGTGCGGTCGTTTATCAAAAATTGAGAGATGGCCAGTCGTCGGCTTCTGCCCCCATGCCACTAGTGCTGGGGTGTTCGATATAAACCTGAGGGCTCTTTTTCCCATAGTTGGGTCCTTCGAGGGAGGCGCTCAGCACAACAAACCAGGCAATTGGACTATAATGCTTGAACACTCTCACTTAGCTATAAAACGTTATAATTTTAAATTTCGGCGAAGCCCCTAGTTCGGAAGGCCGAATTTGGGGCGCTATCCACGCCTTTGGCCAGACATAGCCAGCTCCTCGCTCGAAGCGTCATAAGTCTTTAAGGACTCGAAAAACCTCTCGAACAGCGACCGGTCTCACGCCTTATCATGACAGTCTGTTTTAGCTTTCTCCACTGAGGTGCTTAACCCACCTGAACTGGGGCACAATCGCAGTGGTTCTCCTAGTGCTACCTTAGCCGATATAGCGGAACGTAAGGCACCAAAACATAGGAGCCGGGCAAACCCAACATGTGACCAAAATCATGATTTGGAGCCGATGCATATAGTGTTATAAGTTCGGGGTGCCGCACTTGTGAAAGTGTACGGACTTCTCACACCAGATAGAAGGGTAATGAAGCCCCTGGCGTGTTTTGCCGTACCATGGTGTACGGTTGCGATCATGTTTTTTTAATGAACATATATATTAAAAGAGGACAACGCAAAAAATAGGCGAAAAGCTATGCATTGTTTATAGAGAGGCTATTTATCAAAGCCGAACGATACAAGTAGTGCGATAAGCAAAAAAGATATTAGACGATTTAACATGTCCTGACCAGGCGCAGGCCGCGGAATTTAGAAACAGATATATCGCTCGAAATAGAGACCACCTGAGAGTTCCGTAATGCGGCGTAGCTTTGTCTGCTTCCCTGGGTCTTGCATCGTCTGTGCGGCAGCAAAGCCGAAAAGGTTATCCAGAGTGTGGAGTCCTGAAAGTAAAAAAAGAATCCGGCAGGCCCTAGTACGTTTGACATCGTATTGTAAGCATGCCGTTGATGTGCCCCTCCCCCTGTGCCCATGGAATTCCGAGGGCGTAATTGTGTACTCGAGGTACTAGCTCCGCTATGTTGCGATGGCTGAGGTTGGGGCCGTATTGCTACGCTTGCTCCGAACGTGCCAGGAGGTCTTGTTGCAGGTTACTCCAGGCGCGCTTTGCATTGTCCGGCTTTTTAACGGCCGGACTGGAGAGTTGCCTTGAAAGGCTGCTTTGTACTTCCGCTGCGAGGGCCGCCGTGTGCTCCTCCGTACGGATGGAGCGTTCTGTGTTTCCGTTGACCGTAATTACTCCTCGAGGGCCTGGCATCTTGAGCTTGAGATATGCGTAGTGCGGCACCGCATTGAATTTAGCGAATGCGGTTCGTCCGAGCAGGGCGTGATAGCCACTGCGAAACGGGACTATATCAAAGATTAACTCTTCGTTTCGGAAGTTATCCAGAGATCCGAAGACCACATCAAGTGTTACCGAGCCTGTGCAATTGGCCTCTACACCTGGTATGGTGCCTTTAAAGGTCGTCCTTGTGGGCTTGATCCTTGATGGATCTATGCCCATTTTCCGCACTGTATCCTGATAAAGCAGGTTCAGGCTACTGCCGCCATCCATGAGGACTCTTGTGAGATGAAATCCGTCAATGATTGGGTCAAGAACCAATGCGGCAAAACCGCCGTGACGGATGCTAGTGGGGTGGTATCTTCAATCAAAAGTGATCGGGCAGGAGGACCATGGGTTGAACTTTGGGGCGACTGGCTCCATCGCGTATACGTCCCGTAGCGCACGCTTCCGCTCCCTCTTGGGAATGTGGGTCGCGTATATCATGTTCACCGTCCGCACTTGTGGGGGAAACCCCTTCTGTCCATTGTTGTTCGGTGGCCTGGGCTCCTCCTCGTCGTCGCTATGCAGCCCCTTGTCTTTGTGTTCGGCTCTTAACTTGCCTGCCTGCTTGAACACCCAACAATCCCTGTTGGTGTGATTGGCTGGCCTTTCGGGGGTGCCATGAATCTAGCACGAGCGGTCGAGTATCCGGTCCAAACTGGACGGGCCCTGGGTATTCTTTTTAAATGGATTTTTTCGCCGACCGGATTTATATCCTCTGAATCCGGCATTTACTGCCGTATCCTCATTGCTGTCGCTGCTAACGCGGCGCTTTTGCTTATTTCGACGTGTCCTGCCACTTTTGTCCTTGGTATCCGAATTACCAGGGTTCTTAGATAAGTTGTTGCTGCGAGCTAGCCAGCTATCTTCTCCCGCGCAAAAGCGGGTCATGAGTGTCGTGAGGGCTGCCATAGATTTCGGCTTCTCCTGTCCCAGGTGCCGGGCAAGCCACTCGTCGCGGATGTTATGTTTGAAGGCTGCTAGGGCCTCTGCGTCCGGACAATCGACTATCTGATTTTTCTTTGTTAGGAACCGTGTCCAGAATTGCCTGGCCGATTCTTCTGGCTGCTGAATTATGTGGCTTAGGTCGTCGGCGTCCAGTGGCCGCACATAGGTCCCCTGGAAGTTGTCGAGGAATGCAGCTTCCAGGTCTTCCCAAGAACCGATTGAGTCCGCTGGTAGGCTGTTAAGCCAGTGCCGCGCTGGTCCCTTGAGCTTAAGGGGGAGATATTTGATGGCGTGTAGATCGTCGCCACGTGCCATGTGGATGTGAAGGAAATAATCCTCAATCCATACTGCCGGATCTGTCGTACCATCGTACGACTCGATGTTGACGGGTTTGAAACCCTCTGGGATTTTATGATCCATTACTTCATCTGTGAAGCATAGTGGGTGTGCGGCACCCCTGTACTGGGCTATGTCACGACGCAACTCAGAAGAGCTATGCCTGTCGTGTTCGGCCCGACCGGATTTATTGTGTCCGGAGTGAAGATCATCACGTGTCGTCGGGCGTCCGCGCGATCCGTAGATCGATCTTGTTTGCCTTGTTTTATCCTCCAGTACGTCTCGCAAGTCTGGCTCATTTTCTCGTGCCTTAGTTGAGCGGCACCAGGGCATGGCTTGTTTAGAGGTTCGACAAGCCTCTCTGTCACGGCCACGAGGTGGCCGGTCTGCCATGTCATGCATTGGTGATGTAGGTGTTTCCCCCTCTGATTGGGGTAGCGGCCTGCGCTTAGGATAATTTTTGGAGGGGCGCTCGAGTTCATACTCTTCGGCCGCAAGGACTTCAGTCCATCTGTCAGCTAGCAAATCTTGATCAGCTCTAAGCTGTTGCTGCTTTTTCTTTAGGCTATTCGCCGTGGCTAGAAGCCTGCGTCTAAAACGCTCTTGTTCAGCGGGGTCCGATGGTACGACGAATTCGTCGTCGTCGAGGCTTGCCTCGTCTTCGTAGGGAGGTATGTAGTTATCATCCTCAACCTCTCGCTCTGCCGCTCTCTCATGAGGGTTGGCTTCTCCATCTTCCTGCGCCGAATCTTGCTGGATTTGGTGTTCTTCAGCGCTATCCGGGGTAGTATTATCTCCCGTGCCGGAATCACCGTTTCTGCTGTGGCGGGATTTAGAGCGGCGCCGTTGACGCCGATGTTTTGGCTGTGTTTTCGAGGTGTCATCCTCCGCTGTTCCATCGCCATCTCCATCCTTTGGAGCGTCCACCATATATATGTCATATGACGAGGTGGCGGTCCAGCGCCCTACAGGTGCTGGTTCTCGTTCGTCTCCTCCTTCGTCGTCCATACCGTCGAAGTCTTCGGAGCCGAACTCAAGTATGTCGGTTAAATCATCGACGGTGGCTATTAAGTGGGTGGTGGGTGGGCTTTGAATTTCTTCGTCGTCCGAATCCCAACCTCACAGACCATAGTCTGGCCTGGGCTCTCCTAATTGAGAGAGAGACTTGAGAGAATTCAGGATATCGCCGAAAGGTGAGTGCTGAAAGATGTCCGCGGCGGTGAACTCCATTATAGGCGCCCAATCGGATTTGATCGGCAGAGGCACGGGAGGCCCGGAGTTCGGAGAAGAATCCAACTCCTTGGAGTTATGGACCGTGCGGAGTACGGGGCTGGCGTTCAGCTCGATCGCCTTCAAGATCGCAGCCCCCGAGGTGACGTCCAACCGTTCATCCTCCAAGAACGCAGCGGGCTCCGAGTCGAGGATCGAGGCCGGTGCGTGTGCGGCCTCCAAGGCACTATTCGGAGGCAGAGCTATATCCTGCCCCTCGAGGTAGTGCGGCGCGCTTGGCTGTGGCTCGAACCCGTCGAAGATCAAGTCTCTGCGTATATCTGCCGTGTAGTTTAAGCTTCCAAACCTGACTTGATGGCCAGGGGCGTAGCTTTCGATCTGCTCCAGACGACCAAGCGAATTGGCCCGCAGAGCGAAACCGCCGAAGATGAAGATTTGTCCGGGGAGGAAAGTCTCACCCTGGACCTCATCGTTGTTGATGATCAAAGGAGCCATCGGGCCTAAAAGCGACGACACAGAGGAACTCTCAATGAAAGCACCAATGTCGGTGTCAAAACCAGCGGATCTCGGGTAGGGGGTCCCGAACTGTGCGTCAAGGTCGGATGGTAACAGGAGACAAGGGACACTTTATTTTACCCAGGTTCGGGCCCTCTCAATGGAGGTAAAACCCTACTCCTGCTAGATTAATATTGATGATATGGGTAGTACAAGAGTAGATCTACCACGAGATCAAGGAGGCTAAACCCTAGAAGCTAGCCTATGGTATGATTGTGTATGATGATGGTTCGTCCTACGGACTACAACCCTCCGGTTTATATAGACACCGGATAGGGTTAGGATTACACAAAGTCGGTTACAATGGTAGGAGATCTTGAATATCCGCACGCCTAGCTTGCCTTCTACGCCAAGAAAAGATCCTTCCGGACATGGGACGAAGTCTTCAATCTTGTATCTTCATAGTCCTGGAGTCCGGCTGAAGGTATAGTCCGGCTATCCGAACACCCCCTAATCCAGGACTCCCTCAATCATCATCTTCTATTGTGTGTATCTGATCTTGAATGTCTTCACAAAGATCTGCATGCCACCACGGGGATGTCTCCCGAATCCTTGGGGCGAGCTGCCATGGCAAAGGTCTTGCCGGGTTTGCTAAAACCGCCTCCCGGCAAGGATCTTGCCGGGGGAGTCCGCTTCGTCCCCTCTGCTCTTTGTGGTCTTGGTCTTGGCGTCGTTCTGCTCCTCTCGAGCTTCGGCCTTACCTTGGCTCACCTCCCTTGCCTTGCTCAGTGTGGTGGTGCCCGTGGCTCAAACTGCCCGTGCACAGTTATAGGGGTACAAAAAAGTGTACCCCTCTTTTTGTACACCGACAATGATTTAAATACTTTGTGTGGTGAAGACAGAGCACAGCCAGACTATATGATTTTGTAGGGATAACTTTCTTTGGCCAGGTTATTTTGAGAAGACATAATTGCTTTGTTAATACGCTTGAAGTATTATTATTTTTATGTCAACATGTACTTTTGTCTTGAATCTTTTGGATCTGAATATTCACACCACAATTAAGAAGATTTACATTGAAATTATGCCAAGTAGCACTCCGCATCAAAAATTCTCTTTTTATCATTTACCTACTCGAGGACGAGCAGGAATTAAGCTTGGGGATGCCTGATACGTCTCCAACGTATCTATAATTTTTGATTGCTCCATGCTATATTATCTACTGTTTTGGACTATATTGGGCTTTATTTTCCACTTTTATATTATTTTTGGGACTAACCTATTAACCGGAGGCCCAACCCAGAATTGATGTTTTTTTGCCTAATTTAGTGTTTCGGAGAAACAGAATATCAAACGGAGTCCAAATGGAATGAGACCTTCGGGAACGTGATTTTCTCATCAGATAAGACCCAGGAGACATGGACCCTCCGTCAAGAAAGCCACGAGGCGGTTACGAGGGTGGAGGGCGCACCCCCTGCCTCGTGGACCCCTTATAGCTCCATCGACGTACTCCTTCCTCCTATATATACCTACGTACTCCCAAACGATCAGATACGGAGCCAAAAACCTAATTCCACCGCCGCAACTTTCTGTATCCACGAGATCCCATCTTGGGGCCTGTTCCGGAGCTCCGCCGGACAGGGCCATCATCACGAAGGGCTTCTACATCATCCTAGCCCCTCCGATGAAGTGTGAGTAGTTTACCTCAGGCCTTCGGGTCCATAGTTAGTAGCTAGATGGCTTCTTCTCTCTTTTTGGATCTCAATACAATGTTCTCTCCCTCTCTTGTGGAGATCTATTCGATGTAATCTTCTTTTTGCGGTGTGTTTGTTGAGACTGATGAATTGTGGGTTTATGATCAAGTCTATCTATGAATAATATTTGAATCTTCTCTGAATTCTTTTATGTATGATTGGTTATCTTTGCAAGTCTCTTTGAATTATCAGTTTGGTTTGGCCTACTAGATTGGTTTTTCTTGCAATGGGAGAAGTGCTTAGCTTTGGGTTCAATCTTGCGGTGTCCTTTCCCAGTGACAGAAGGGGCAGCAAGGCACGTATTGTATTGTTGCCATCGAGGATAACAAGATGGGTTTTCTATCGTATTGCATGAAATTATTCCTCTACATCATGTCATCTTGCTTAAGGCGTTACTCTGTTTTTAACTTAATACTCTAGATGCATGCTGGATAGCGGTCGATGAATGGAGTAATAGTAGTAGATGCAGGCAGGAGTCGGTCTACTTGTCTTGGACGTGATGCCTCTATACATGATCATACCTAGATATTCTCATAACTATGCTTAATTCTGTCAATTGCTCAACAATAATTTGTTCACCCACCGTAGAATACTTATGGTCTTGAGAGAAGCCACTAGTGAAACCTATGCCCCCCGGGTCTATTCTCATCATATCAATCTCCATCACTTTATTATTGCTTTGCTTTTTTACTTTGCCTTTTACTTTTCACTTTGCATCTCTATACCAAAAATACCAAAAATATTATCTATCATCTCTATCAGATCTCACTCCCGTAAGTGGCCGTGAAGGGATTGACAACCCCTAATCGCGTTGGTTGCGTTGAGCTATTGTTTTTGTGTAGGTACGAGGGACTCATGCGTAGCCTCCTACTGGATTGATACCTTAGTTCTCAAAAACCGAGGGAAATACTTACGCTACTTTGCTGCATCATCCTCTCCTCTTCACGGAAATCCAACGCAGTGCTCAAGAGGTAGCACATAGTAAAAGGTCTCCAGGATTAGATTTGCTGCCCTCACATAGTAAAAGGTCTCATGATTAGATTTGCTGCCCTCACATTGTAAAAGGTCTCAGGATTAGATTTGCTGCCCTCACATAGTAAAAGGTCTCCAGGATTAGATTTGCTACCCTCACATAGTAAAAGGTCTCCAGGATTAGATTTGCTGCCCTCACATAGTAAAAGGTCTCCAGGATTAGATTTGCTGCCCTCACATAGTAAAAGGTCTCCAGGATTAGATTTGCTGCCCTCACATAGTAAAAGGTCTCCAGGATTAGATTTGATGCCCTCACATAGCATGAACAAACTCGGCATCACCACTTTATGCCTCCTTGTAGGTACATTGTGCTGATGCGTCCACTGTCGCATGTCCTTATACCAACCTTTTGCTGTTGTTAATGTAAGGGCGCATGTAAAATGAAGCAATCACACTGTTACCTTAGGGACATGTCTAACCAGTGATATTGTTAATCTAATGCCTCCAGTGATAAGATGCAATTAAACTGTGTTACAAATGGCACTCCTGCTGTTTTCCCCGGTATGATAAGTAAGTTGCTCCTTTACGCTGCTGAGTGTCCTGGTGTCCCCACGGTCCCATGCCCTTAAACCAACTCTTTAGCTGCTGTTGATTTACTGTGTCTGGTAAACGAGCAATGCCATCATTAAAGTAATCCCATATTTGAGGAATCTCATTGTTGATCGTAATGCTTCTGGTAACATGAAGCATTGCTGACGTTTTAAAATTTCTACTGTCCTTGCGTGATTGCCATGAACATAATTAAGATGCTTCTTTTCATTTTGTATATGTTTCGTATATTCTTATTAACCAACAACTGTTTACTTTCTATCTTTTTGTGCAGATAGGGATATCCATTTCACCTTGTTGCTATTGTGACCTTTTGGTGAACTGCACAAAACACTTCTTTTGGAATGAGTGTCTTGTGCAGTTCAATTAAAATGTCACGTGGGCAACATCTCTCAATTTTGGTGGAACTGCACAACATGGTGATTGGAGTTTCCAAAATCTCCGTCAAGTTTCTGCTGGTAATCTCGTGCAACATTTTATTGGCCTTTGCAAGATGGAGCCGTCACTGTCACCACAATGGCACTTTATTTTAGTGGAACTGCACAAAAGGATAAGAAAATTATAGTTGCACCTTACATGAACCGGACAGCCAACCTTAATGTTCCTCAATTTTAGTGCAACTACTAAAGAAGAACCTGCCAGCTCACAAGAGCAAGTACTTCTTGCTAGCTGAATGATGCAATCTTTGCTTCATTTCAGGTGAACTGCAGAAAAAGGCGCGTGGATTGAATCATGGAACTCCGGGACGACCTCATCCAAGAAGAGCTGGAGGATGAGTTCAAGGAGGCCGCTATTAAAGCGAAATCATGCTCTCTTGTCTCCTTGTTTGTGTTGTGCAAACATGTTGTGCAAACAGGAATACTCAACTACAGATGTTGTGACGGTCAAGAGCATTCGCCAAGTTCTTCGATTGTATGACATGGCTAGCGAAGATGGATTTAATCCCGATATTCACTTTATCAAAAGGCTCTAATGGGTTGGTTCTGAATCTTGCAAGATGGGAATCAGTGAGATGTGTAGGCATCTTTGTTTTACTTATTATTTCAACCTTATTTGTTGGTTCTGAATCTTGCAAGCTGGGAATCAATGAGATGTGTAGGCATCTTTGTTGTACTTATTATTTGGATCTTATTTGTTGGTTCTGAATCTTGCAAGCTGGGAATCAATGAGATGTGTAGGCATCTTTGTTGTACTTATTATTTGGATCTTATTTGTTGGTTCTGAATCTTGCAAGCTGGGAAACACGGCATGATGATGCAGAGGACAACAACCATAACAAACAGTTCAAACTTGGTAGTATTATCTTTGTGAAAGTGCGACAAATGTGCTGATCGTGTGTATCCTGAGAATAATAATTCTAATTGTTGTGCATGTTGATCCTGTTGCACTGATAGAACAAGCGAATGCATTGCTTGTTTTAAGTTTAAATTTCTATTAAAGCTAATTAGATTTAAGTAAAGTGACCACTAACTCCTGTTATTACAGTATCAATACAGACCCGCTCGTGAACCGACGTGTGGCCGAGGGTGCATCTTCTGCCGGGCGTGCAGCGGATGAGGGAGGGGTAGTAACTGTTGTCGCCTGTACACACTCAGCTTACTGTTGAATCTAGTTCCCCAAGAGCTGAAAAATGAACTGCTGCCGCCACCTACACACTCGTTCACTCGAAGAGACTCCAATGGCGATCCGAGGGGTGAGCCTGCTGGATATGGACTTCAGCAAGGAGTTCCCCTTTGAGTTCGCCGTTCAGTCCTATGGCTGCACCAAGTTGAATGTGATGTACACCAACGATATGGACTCGGTGAAGCTCTGTCTCGCCTCGGTCCTAAAGCTGCACCAGGTTCTGGAGCATTTGCCCGTTTCATCGGCAGTGCCGACTGCACCTTTGCTACGGTGAAGAGAAGGAAGAACGCGACGATTCGGCCAGCTGGTGCAACAAGCTTGTCGACATCCAGAAGCAATACAAGATCATCAGCAACGGGCAGGAGAAGGACTCCGTGGTTGACCTCGCTGAGACCATCATCGACCCCTGATACGCCAACATGAAAGAAGATGACCTGAACACGTGGGAGGTACCTCTGAATCTAGCCTACATAACCTACGCGGCCAAGGACGCATACGCATGCTACGACATGTATAGGCAGATCTTGGACATGAGGGTGTGTCTGCTTCCCGTAACCGACGAGTACACGGACAGCCGCAGCGTCATGATCAAGCATGCCAGGAAGGTCTAGATGTTGTACTTTATCTGTTTATAAGCACCTTTATCATCTGAGTGTTTCATGCATTAGCCTATGTGTCGTAATTATCTGTTTTGTCCGAAATATTTCTTTTAAGAACCCATTAATCTGATTGCTTTTTTTAGTGGCTATTTGCTTATGTATGTAAACTAGTTCACTTGTCCGTAAAAAAACTAGTTCACTCGGCTGTCGTGCTTTGAATCTCCTTCCTCCCAATATATTCCCCTCCTCAGGTGATCCCAGCAGGTCTCTTAATTTTCTCCCACTTTCTTTTTCGATGTAAACTGAGTTTTCTCCCAGTACTTTCCCCTAGAACCAACTTAACTGTCCCACGTCTAGCCTAAAAAATAATAATACCCCACGTACTATTAACTCATCGAATTAAAATGATATTTCATTTCGTAAGTTGAAAGTTCTTACAAAATAGTAATAATTGTTTATATGTAACTTGGCAAGTTAACTCTTAGTGATTGCCTACATAAGCTTGCAAATATTTTACTGACGTGCAATCATGTGTTTATGTTTTTGTAACATTTCTCCGTCTAGCCCAACATGATATTTTCACCCAGCCTAGCAAGTCCGCGGATTTTGAGAAAAATGGAAATGGGATTTAAACGGGCTGCATAGATGCTACATCACTGTTTCACCCAGCCCACCAAATGGACTAAAAAAACAAATGGACTGCCTGACATGTGGGCCAGTAGGTCGAAGCCTAAGAAGGCGTTGGATTTACATCCAACGGTCGGCATTCTTCTTCAATCTATCGTCTTCTTCCCGCAGCGCTGCCGGAACCGCCTGCTCCAGCCTTCGGCGTTTAGCGGCGTTGTTTTGTGCTCCTCAGCGAAATGCTACCCCGCCGACGGCCAGGCCATCCCTCCACTCCGCACCTCCTGTTATTCTCTGCCGAGTGTAGGCCCACCCCGCACCCGAACCAGTCAAGTTTCCCACTCCTCTCCGTCTGCGACTCCACTGCCGCGTCTTCCCCATCTCCGGGTAGTTCCGGTCTGGGGCCTCGCCGTCGTCCACCGCCTCGGTGCGCTCGGCGCGGCATGGTCAACATATGAGAGTCATCGAAAGAGGACCGTACGTGGAGTGTCTGACGGCTGGGACCCAGGACGTCCATGGTCGCACGCAAGGAAAGTTCCTCCTTATTACGCACTGCACGTGCACTATACGTGGGAAGGGCTTCTGTATTTCACGAAAAAACATTCCCCCCGCTGACGGGTCGGACCCACCAGCTATATCTTCGCACTCAAGGAGTGCCTCCTTATTACGCACCAAAAAATGAATACCCCCTGCTAGTTGGGACCCACCATAGTGGGTGGCTAACTTGTGGGCCTACTAAGTTGACGAGGACGGAGGACTTTGTCAACTTAGTCAATATGAACGATTCTAGCTCCAGTGACCGTACGATGTCCATCCAACAGTCATAGTGCTTCTTCAACCTCTGGTCTTCTTGCTCCAGCCGCCCAAAGCAGCGCCGGTCGTGCCGCGTGCTCCTGCCTCTCGTGGCCGGCTGTGATGCCGCAGAGGCCTCACCGCCCCTACTACTCCCACCGCTGGCCCAGGGTATCTCTCTACTCACCACACTCCTTGTTATTCTGCGGCGACGGCAGCCTCACGCCGCAGCCGAACCAGTGAACCCTCGTACTCCTCTCCGTGTGGGCATCCACTGCCGCGTCTTCCCCGGATCCACGCCGTCCCCTTCCTAGGCCTCGCCGTTGTCCACCGCCTTGGTGCTCTCGGCGCAGCGTGGTCAATGTGGTCAACGACCGACTTCCATTGGAAGAGTACTGTACGTGGAGAGGCTGACAGCTGGGTCCACGGCCACAACCCAGCTTTTTGTGATTTGCCAAGTAAGTCGCTTTGTCAGGCCTGTTGGGCTGCAAATCTTTCAAGACGAGGAGAGCTTCATTCGGCTGGCCGAGAAAATGGTCTATCAGTAATGAGAAATGGGCTGTACATTTTTAAAACACATCAAGCCGGCAATTAGTTTCAAATATATTTTTTTCATTTCGAGATTTTAAATTACATTAATTTTTATGCATGGAGAATTTGTTGAATTTTATATTGATATACATTTATTTTTAAAATCAGTTTGAATGTGAGTCGAAATTTCGGGATTAAAAACAGTTCGGACCGCACCGAAATATGCAAAATTTCGTACTATAATTTTTTAACCGTGGCCACAATATGGGCTGTAATGCTAACAAAAAGAATATGGGCTCCAAAAAACCTTAAGAATTAGCAAATGGGCTGTAAATTATTAGAAATAATGGCAGATGGGTTGTATGCTGTTTTCGACAGATTTGAGGCTTTCCTAAAAAAAGTTGACGCACAAGCAGTGACTGTTGGATGTCCATCGAACGGCCGTCGTGCTTCTTCAATCTCTGCTCTTCCTGCTCCAGCCGCTCAAACAAGCGCCGGCGGGACTGCCTGCTCCCTCCTCCCTGCGGCTGGGTGTGCTGCCGCGCAGGCCTCACCGCCCCACCGTACTCCCATCGCTGGCCTAACCATCTCCAAGCTTTTAAATCTAGGCCGATACGACCGATATATAGGCCGATATACCACTTTTGGGGCTCCACTGATATAAACATAACATATCATTTTGCAAATATCATTTTCCAACATATCATCCGATATGGATCGGAATATCGACCGATATGGCCGATATCTAGCCCGATATGTCCACTGATATAGGACGGTACATAGACGACAACAATTATTTATTAGATAGCAGTGAAATAAGATTATGCATTTACAACTTCATAATATATTGTCAAAGTCATGCACAATGTTTCGTACAAATGCATATATATCATACTATTTTTAATCATAGAGTAAGCATTTTGTGCATCTTTCCTTAATAGATTCTTAATCAACAAGTTAATAAACTAAGAATCTAAAAGTGTCATGTTAAAGATTTGACATCATACATTTTGTTTTACTAAAAATAAATGTTTATAAACAAGAATAATGAAAAACAACTACACATGTTTTCGCCAATATATCTACATATCGTCCGATATATCACCCGATATCCGACACCCGATATGTCAAAGCCAAACCGATATGAACCCGATATCCGATATTTTGAAGCTTGGCCATCCCTCTACTCACCCACACCTGTTGTTATTCTCCGGCGATGGCAGACGAACTAGTAAACCCTCGTACAGTCGTACTCCCCTCCGCGTGGGAAACAACTGCCGAGTCTTCCCTACCTTCGTGTCGTTCCCTTCCTAGGCCTAACCGTCGTCCACCGCCCTGGTGCTCTCAGCACGGCCTGGTCAACATGGTCAACGACCGACATGCATCTGAAGTGGACTATACATGGAGAGGCCGACAGCTGGGTCCACGGCCACACGTAAGGAAATGCCTCCTTATTACGCGCAAAATAATGATTCGTCCACCTGACATCAGGGACCCACCGAAAGGGCCTCTGTATTTCGCGAAAAAAACGTTACCGCCGCTGACAGCTTGGACCCACCACCTATATCTTCGCACGCAAGGAAGTGCCTCCTTATTACGCACAAAAAAATGAATACTCCCCCTGTTAGCTGGGACCCAGTATAATGGCAGGCTGACTTGTGGGCCTACTAAGTTGACGGGGACGGAGGGCTTTGTCAACTTAGTCAATATGCACGATTCTAGATCCAGTGACTGTATGATGTCCATCCAACGGCCGTAGTGCTTCTTCAACCTCTGGTCTTCTTGCTCCAGCCGCCCAAACCAGCGCCGGTCATGCCTCGTGCTCCTGCCTCCCGTGGTCGGCTGCGATGCGGCGGAGGCCTCAACGCCCCCTACTACTCCCACCGCTGGCCAGGCCATCCCTCTACTCAACCACACCCCCTGTTATTCTGCGGCGACGGCAGCCTCACACCGCAGCGAACCAGTGAACCCTCATACTCCTCTACGCATGGGCATCCACTGTCGCGTCTTACCCGGCTCCACATCATCCCCTTCCTAGGCCTCTCCGTCATCCACCGCCCTGGTGCTCTCGGTGCGGCGTGGTGAACGTGGTCAAGGAACGGCTTCTATCGGACGTGGACTATACATGGAGAGGCTGACAGCTGGGTCCACGGCCGCAGCAAGGAAGTGCCTCCTTATTACGTGCAAAATAATTATTCCTCCACCTAACAGCGGGGACCCACCAGATGGGCCACCGTATTTCGCGAAAAAAGGTTTCCCCCCTGACTGCTGGGGCCCACAAGCTACATCTTCGCACGCAAGGAAGTGCCTGACAGTCGGGACTCACCTGGTCGAAGCGTACGTAGCGTTGTCATTCTGGTTGCAAACGTGTACGTACATATATACTGGTGGATGTAGAGGCGCGCACGTGTCATAGTAGAGGCGCACACATAGCATGTACACGTATGTACAACAGCCAGGGTGCAAGAAAGAAAATACGGCCACGTATGTGTACATACGGGCGGGGTCTCGAACGCCTACTCGCGCATACGTACGGCGAGGGCTCGTTGACATGGCTGGGTCGGAACGGAGAAACAACGTCGTCGCCGTGTTCATGGGGAGGCAACGGAATGCGTCGTGTTCATGGGGAGGCAACGGAATGCCTCGTGTTCATGGGGAGGCAACGGAATGCCTCGTGTTCATCGGGAGGCAACGGAAAGCGTGGGAGCCAACCGGTTGGGTCAGAACGGAATGCGTGGTCGTGTTCATCGGGAGGGCTTGGACGGAACAAGCGATGAAAACGAGGCCTGGCGTACCGCACAAGGAGGAAACTGACCTCCTACGTTCGGAATGGGGTCCTGTTGATCGGGAGGGGTCTGGCGTACCGCAAAACGGAGGAAACGGACCTCCTACGGTCGAAACGGGGGTCCTGTTGATCGGGAGGGGTGTGGCGTACCGCAAAACGGACGAAACGGACCTCCTACGGTCGAAACGGGGGTCCTGTTGATCGGGAGGGGTGTGGCGTACCGCAAAACGGACGAAACGGACCTCCTACGGTCGAAACGGGGGTCCTGTTGATCAGGAGGGGTGTGGCGTACCGTAAAACGGGACTCCACGGGATACTGTTCATCTCCACCGTCGACCTCCTCCAGCCTCCACGGGCTCTTGTTCATCCAGCCTCGACCGCGCGCTACTCCACCGGCTACTGTTCAACCACCCCTCCACCGTCTACTGTTCATCCAGCCCTCCACACCATGGGGTCCTGTTCAACCACCCCTCAACAGGCACCCCTCCATCATCTACTGTTCATCCAGCCCTCCACACCTCGGGGTCCTGTTCAACCACCCCTCCACGGGCACCCCTCCACCGTCTACTGTTCATCCAGCCGTCCACACCACGGGGTCCTATTCATCCACCCCTCCACGGGCACCCCTCCACCGTCTACTGTTCATCCAGCCATCCACCATACCATGGGGTCCTGTTCATCCAGAGGCAACACCACCGCTCATTGTTCATCCAACCCCCCCCCCCCCCCCGCAACGCTCACTGTTCATCCCAGAGGCAGCATCGATCGGCTTCAGTTAGCAGCAGTAGCGAAGGAATCGCTCGATCGGGTTCAGTTAACAGCCATCGATCGATAGCTCGGGTTCAGTAACGCGTAGCCTGCAGTGCAATCGCTCGGGTTCAGTTAGAACCCAACGCCTCGCTCGGTTCAGTTAGAGCCAACGCCTCGCACACATGCGCGTACGTGTACGAGAGAAACGCGCGTCGCTCGGCCCCCGACCTCCCACCGTAACCGGGAACTCCCCGAAATTTTCCTCCCCCTCGCTTCTACCACGGTTTTTTCCGTCATGGACGGCCCAAAGAATGTCATGCAGCTGCGTCTCAGGCCCACTCAGGACGGAAAGCCCATTTTCTGTCATGATTTTTTGTCATAGGAGCCCACCACATCTATGATGATACCGGGTTTTGTCAGAATTATCGTCATAGAAGTGTCATATGTATGACAGAAAAAAATTCGTTCGGCCCAAAATGTCACGGATGTGTCTTTTTTTAGTGAACTATGTATTCTCATTATGGTTTAACTGAAAGGGGAATAGCCCGGTTCAAAATAACTAAATAAATAAATAAATAAGAGGTACTAAATAAGACTGAGAGTAGCTGCCATGAGTGTTGTGCATATATATGGTTTTTTAATAAAGGGCGCATTTATTATCTCAAAATGAGCATCATGATGCGTCCCAAATGTATCTATTTTTTTAAACACTTTTGCTCTTATTTTGGACTCTAATTTGCATGAATTTGAATGGAATTAACTCCGACTAACGCTGTATTCAGCAGAATTGCCATGGTGTTGTTTTCGTGCAGAAATAAAAGTTCCCGGATTGGGCTGAAACTTTACGGAGAATATTTTCAGAATAAATAAAAAAATACCGGTGAAGGGAATTACCAGAGGGGGGCCACCCAGGCGCCACAAGCCCAGGGGTGCGCGTAGCCCATAGGGCGCGTCTGCAGGCTTGTGGGCCCCTGGCAGCTCCAACAACCCTAACTCCAACTCCATAAGTACCTATTCGTTCAGAAAAATTAGATAGAAAGAAGAGTGTGGTTGTTCTACACCCACACACATTGCACCACTGGTGCACCCACAATCAAAAACTTAGCAAAACATTTCAAAAAATTCTGAAACTTTGTGGATGTGATTATGAGCAAATGTTTTAGGTGCTTGCAAAACTTGGTGGCGAAATAATATCCGAGGAAATCTGTACAAAAAAACAAAGTTTGTGATCAAAACATGTGAACAGTAATGTGGGTGCACAGCATCATTTTTATTTTGTTTTTGTATGGACATCATTTGATGTTTTTTGGTGACCAAACTTTGTAAGCTCCTAAAACATTAGCTCATAATCACATCCACTAAGTTTTAGATTTTGTTGATTTTTTTACATTTTTTAATTTACTGTTCACTGCATGGGTGCACCAAAGGTGGGTGCATCCACTACTGTCCCTAGAAAGAATCATCGCGTTTTATGATGCGGAGCCGCCGCCACCTCCTGTTCTGCATGAGGAGGGCTGATCTAGAGTCCGTTTGGAGCTCCGAAGAGGGGGGATTCGACGACGTCGTCATCATCAACCATCCTCCATCAATAATTCCATGATGCACACCATCGGGAGTGAGTAATTCTTTCATAGTCTTGCTGGACGGTGATGGGTTGGATGAGATTTGTCATGTAATTGAGTCAGTTTTGTTAGGGCTTGATCCCTAGTATCCACTATATTCTAAGATTGATGTTGCTATGACTTTGCTACGGTTAATGCTAGTCACTAGGGCCCGAGTACCATGATTTTAGATCTGAACCCTTTATGTTTTCATGAATATATTTGAGTTCTTGATCCGATCTTGCAAGTTGTATGCACCTATTACATGTTATGATCCGCATCCCCCAAGGTGACAATAATTGAGATTCTTTCCGGTGATTACCGTAGTTTGATGAGTTTATGTATTCACTATGTGCTAATGTTTTGTTCTTGTTCTCTATTAAAACGAGGCCTCAATATCCCTTAGATTTCCTTATGGACCCCGCTGCCATGGGAGGGTAGGATAAAAGATGCCATGCAAGTTCTTATCATAAGAACGTATGACTATATACGGAATACATGCCTATATTACATTGATGAATTTGAGCTATTGTGTATCACTCTAGGTTATGACTGTTACATGATGAATGTCATGCAACATAATTATCCATCACTGATCCAATGCCTACCTTTCTCTCATATTGGTTAACGTTCTTGATAAGTTACTATCGTTACTACTGTTGTTACAATCATTAAAAACTACTATTGCTACTATTACAGTTACTATTGCTACTGTTATCGCTGCTATCGAACTATCATATTACTGCGCTACTGATCACTTTGTTGCAGATATTTAGTTCTCCAAGTGTGGTTGAATTGACAACTCAACTGTTAATACTTGCAAATATTCTTTGGCTCTCCTTGTGTCGAATCAATAAATTTGGGTTGAATACTCTACCCTCGAAAACTGTTGCGATCCCCTATACTTGTGGGTTATCACATCAAGCAGATACAAAGCATTATGAGTAACACTCAGTCTCTGGTAACTAGGATGCACATAACCAATCACCAAAAGTCTGATAAAAAAGTAAACAAAACTGACAAATCGGCAATAATAGAGTCCTATGAACTGACACTATGCCCATGTTGAAAGCGGTGGTGGATGAATCTGTAGGTTATGCTGCCACTCATGTTGGGGGGAAACCACTATAGCTATCTGCTCCAATCGCGTACACACCGTCTTGAACAACGGACGGTACTCTGCTTGTTATAGTATAGACCACATATGAAGCGAGTGCGTAGAACGAAAATAACCTACAGAAGAGAAGCATTTTTATCATTAAAATCAAATAATTTCTATATAGTCAAAGCGACCAAAGTAAGGCATATGCTCTCACCCTTACTTCCATTTTGAACCAATTTAGAATACAGTCCAACAAATCATCAAAAATATTGACAACACTTGTGGGCGAATACAAATTTGACGTATTTGAATGACTGACCATGTAGAACGAGCAAACTTGCATTGCTAAAAATGTGTTCGATTGTCTCGTGATGAGTACAAAGAACAAAACTTCTTACTTCCTCGCCAGTTCCGTCGTGCGGGGTTGTCTTTTGTTAGTGCAACTCGCCTACAAAGATACCACATGAAGATTTTAGTTTTTAGTGGAAACTTAGACTTCCAGTTTTTTGGGTTGTTAGTATTACTCACCGGTACATCAGAATGCGTGAGTGTATGGTACATAAAATCTACTGTTAAAGAGCCCAATGTACTAAGGTTCTAGCGAAACACATCCCGGCCTTGCGCCAAGTTAATCGAATTCAGCCAAGATAAAAGAGATATTCGGCGGGGATGAACTAAGCATCTGCACAATAGTATTGTTTTTACCGTGAGCAATGATGTACATGACCGGACATTGCCTAGCCAGATGTCTTCCCAGAAACAAATCTTCGACCCATCCTTTATTGTGAAAGACCCAAAGTAAAATATATGTTTCTTTGCCGCTATTAGGCCAGCCCAAAAGTGCTAGTCGTCAGGTTTTCAATATGCCTGAGACACAACCTTTTGGTTTAAATACTTTTGCGCAGCATGCTTTGCCAAATACCATCCTCACTAAGAATTTTGAACGACCATTTACTAAGTAGGGCCTCATTCTGGACCTGCAGGTCATGAATTCGAAGGCCACCTTGGTCTTTCGTCCTACGGACCATGCCCCATTTGGTTAACATATTTTTTTCTTCTTTTCATTGTCTTTTTACCAAAAGAAACTAGATCTAAAATAGTCCAGTCTTTGCAGAACCCTTTTTGGAGTTGAAAAAAAAACATATAGAGAATCATATTTGTGAGAGGAGAGAGTTAATCAAAACTAGCCGTCCTATATTGCATTATTTTATTCAATAATGAAGGTGATGATGCTACGCAAGATGCCATTGGACAGCCCTCATTTTATTTTTTTGCCAATCAACCTGTGGTTGAGTTAGTTAGGTGGACAGTGGTATCCCCAACCCACCAGGGTTCAAATCCTGATGCTCGCATTATTCCTGAATTTATTTCAGGATTTCCGGCGATGCGCTTTCAGTGAGAGGAGACGTTCCCGTCGACAACGAGGCGCCTACGGTGACTCCGTAAATCTCAAGATGATATGCCGGCTCAGACTCTCGGAGGTGCTCATAAGGGTAGGGTGTGCGTGTGTGCGTTCATAGGGGTGAGTGTATGTGCGTGTATATGAGCGCTTGTGTCTGTACTGATGCTCAAAAAAAAGCCCTCATTTTATTTTTGATTTTTTTAGATCAAATCTGCCAAGATCGCATGATAATCTCCCCGATAGTGTAGTAGTGTCAGGAGATTTGGGGGGAAATACAAAGGCAAAAAATGAAATCAGCACCAGTATGTTTTCAAAACATGACGTGCACCGCACATCAACCAACCATATCGCGCGCTACTTCAGATCCTTATGTAATCTCCTGACACGGGACAAAAGCAAGGAACATAAGGATCCTTAACGAGCTGCCTCAAACAGCTCATTATAAGTAACGATCTGTGCCTCCCGTGTAATCTCATTTCTAGCGCCGAGAAAGAAAGCACCCACCCTGTACGCACGCACGAGGGCACGATCTCCCCTAGCCTGTCGGGTTTTCTTTCGCCGCGCGCGTTGCCGTTGGCGGCGGCGGCGAGCGCGTCACATCAGATAACTAGATGGACGACCCCGGCGAGACACACGCGTTCGGGCGCAGCCCGTTCTCGCGGTCGTCGCCGGACTATGACGAGGAGGAGGCAGTGCGATGGGCGGCGCTGGAGAAGCTGCCCACCTACGACCGCGCCCGGACGGCGGTGCTGGCCATGCCGGGGGAGGGGCTCAAGGAGGTGAACTTGGAGAAGCTGAGCGCCCAGGAGAAGCACGCGCTGCTGCAGCTCGTCGCCTGGGTCGGCGATGACCACGAGCGCTTCCTCTCCAAGTTCAAGGACCGCCTCGACCGGTACGTGACCGACGGACCTCCTTCTCCCTCTTCTAACGTGTTCACTTGTGATGTTCTTCTTTCGTCGCGTGCAGAGTTGGGATTCAGCTGCCGACGATCGAGGTGAGATACGAGAACCTCAACGTGGAGGCACAGGCGCACGTTGGGAGCAGGAGCCTGCCCACCATCCTCAACACCTATGCCAATGTACTGGAGGTACGCCAAACACAAGAGCTCTCACAAGTAGTACTACTCTTCAAAAAATGTTTTACCTCTATTCCTAAATGTGAGACATTTTTACGGTTCGAAACGTCTTACGTTTAGGAGCAGAGACTTTGTATTATCAACAAAGACTTTCACCCCGCTTTATAAATAAAGCAAACCATCACCACAACCAATGGATACAGAAATGTTCACACCCACGCCTACCCCCGCACAGAGTACGAACAAGACAAGTAGTACGGGTTCTGCTGAGGGCACAGCTTAACAAGCCAAAAAACAAAAACAAAAAACAACAATGCGAGCAAGCCGCAACACGACGAGATCTAATCCAGCTCTGGAGGTGGCGGAGGAAGCGGCGGCGCCAAGCGAATAGCCAATGCACGCAGATTATCAATGATGGTGTTGATGGCGTGTGATCCTGGGACGGCTAAGCGGCCGCCAAAACTGCAAGTAACCACACATTTTAAAAATAACGTCAGTCGCGCGCCAAAGGGGAACATGCATGAGGCTTTGTTTTGTACTTCCTCAGTCTCGTAATATAAAAGCGGTTTTTAGTACATGCGTGCTTACATGCTGGTGATCGTCTTCAAACAGGGCGTGGCAAATGCTCTTCACCTAACACCAAACAGGAAGCAGAAAATACCAATCCTTCACAATGTCAGTGGAATCATCAAGCCCCACAGGTAACTTCTAGACATGATGTGCACTTGCCAAATCATCTCCATCACATTCAACCTTATCCCCTCCATTTATAGGATGACCTTGCTTTTGGGCCCCCCTGGAGCCGGGAAGACCTCGCTGCTTTTGGCCTTAGCCGGAACTCTTCCTTCAAGTCTTAAGGTTTACTTTTTCATCAAGCTAATTTTGTTGTTGGTACACCATGATTAACGTTTTTTACTAACACGAGGAAACATTGAAATCGCAAAAGATGACAGGGGACTTAACTTACAATGGCCATACTATGGATGAGTTTGTGCCACGGAGATCAGCCGCTTATGTCAGCCAACATGATATGCATATGGCCGAACTGACTGTCCGTGAGACTGTCAACTTCTCTGCAAAATGTCAAGGAATTGGTCACCGTTTCGGTAAAGACCAAGTAACATGGAAACCTTAAAACTCATCACAGAAACATATCGCATTGAGTAACTTATATCAAATTTTGTACTGAATGATCAGATCTGCTAATGGAGCTATCTAGGAGAGAGAAGGAAGAACACATCAAACCAGACCCAGAAATAGATATCTACATGAAGGTACTACAGTTGTTACTACATTTTAAATCAGTTTTTTTTCGTAAAAAGGAGGTTTAACCCCATGACATCTACATCATTACTATGCACATAACCATATTGAAATAAACAAAGAACAAGTTATATCATCCAGTACATTATGAAACATCCGGGGGATAAATGCCACAACTGACTTATAATAAGAAACATGCCTACACACATAGCGTATTAATGAAACGCCATCCAAATTGGTCGAATATGTCCAGTGCAACCATCTCCCATCGGTTGAATCGAAACTCCATATACTCATGCGCTTCCGCACGCTGAATTAAGGACCGTATGAGGTGACCTACAAATAAGTTGGTATCCTTGTTCTATTAAAAGCACAGTCATTACGACACCTCCATAATCCCAGAGAAAAGAGCACACTCCCACATGATGTGTGCTTTAAACTTAGGATGAACCCCATCCAACCAGTTGCCAAACAAATTCCATATACTAGTAGGTTGAAAGCTAAAAGAATCATACGCCAAAGAAGGTTGGAGAATATACAAGAAATAAATAGATGTTGATTGTTTCCTTTTGATGAAGAAAGTAACATTTTTTTACTTTCTTATCACACATGTTTTCCAAAATTATCCTACGTTAGGATAGCTCCTCCATACAAAACCGACATGATTATCTTATTCTTGAGCAGTACCTTCATTTCCCAAATATAAGTCCCACGAAAGATGGGGCCGGTATTTATGAGATCCGCATACATAGATCGTACCAAGAGGACTCCAGAAGAATGCAACCGCCATAAAAAGAATTCGGTTTGTTATTTAAGTTGACTTACATCAACTATCTTAATAAATGGAGCCATGAAATCCACTTATCCCCGATCAAAGATCGAAGAAACTGGACACTCAACGAGGTTGTACCTAATAATGTACTAACAAAAACCTCTTTTCGTTGCACAACGTTATATAGGTTTGGTATTGCAAGGCCAAAGGTGTATGTTCCAGCCATGTATCCTCCTAGAATCTCATGGTACATCCATCACCCACAATAAAATTGCCTCTACAAAAGAATGTACACTTGATCCTTAACCAGCATTTCCATAATGGCGAGTTTGTCGGTTGCGCCTTTGCTTGGGGCAAAGTCTTTGAGTGAAGATATTTGTTGCGTAGCAACTTTAACCACACACCATCTTCCTCCATTAGAAGCTTATATAGCCACTTGCCAGGTAAGTATTTGTTCTTAACTTCAAGGTGTGCAATTTCTAGCCCCCCTTGGTGTTTTGGCCTACATAGGAGTGGTACTTTTTTTTTATATTCATCAATCTAACAGAAGAATCTAGAGCGATAAAAATCAAGTCTTTTCATACCCCTTTGGTATTTCGAAGTACGAGAGCATGTAAATAGGTAAACTCTTGAGCACAGAGTTAACTAGAATTAATCGTCCTCAATACACTTCCACTCTTTGTTTGTAAAGGTTAACCAGAAGAAAAGGCCATGAGTTTTAGTTTCCAATAACTGTGCTTCTTTTCAAACCTATCCTCAATACACTTTGGCTGTTTGTTTTTAAGTTTCAGAAAATCAATAGGTATTCTGAGGTACCGAAATGGAACCTACCAACCGCGCATATAGTTTCTTATAGTGATTCTTCTATTATTTGGCACGTCCAAAATAGAAGACTTCACTCTTGTGGAAGTTAATTTTAAGCCCATATAATTGCTCAAAGAGGGAAAGTAACAGTTTCATATTTACGACTGTGTCCACATAGTACTCTATGAAAACAATAGTTTCATCCGCATACTGGAGGATGGAGACACCCCATCACCCAAATACGGGATGAGACCACCCACCTTTCCACCCTCCTTAGCCTTTACTGTGAGGACCTCCAGCGTGGACAACAATGTTGAAAATAATTGGAGATATAGGATCCCCTTTTAACAACCCCTCCCGGGCTTGAAAGTAGTGAGCTATGTAGTCATTTACTTTCACCCCAATGCTGACCCCGAATAAACTTCTGCACTTGCTATCGTGAGGCTGTATCAAAATCCTTCATGCGCAGAGCTTGTTGAAACATAGAACATTGGACTTTATCATAGGCTTTCTCAAAGTCCACTTTGAAGATAACTCTGTCAAGTTTCTTCGAGTGTAACTCATGAATTTTCTCATGTAGGACTACCACCCCTTCTAGTATATGTCATCCAGGGCATGAATGAAATTTTAGTAGAGAGACCACAGTGTGCGCTATTGGAGTTAGTCTCTATTTATACCCACTTTGGTAAAAAAAAACTAACATTGAGCAGACAAATCGGAAAAAATTGTTCAATCCGCATGGCGTCCTTCTTCTTTGGCAACAACATGATGGTATCAAGGTTGAGCACAAACAGTCGAAACTACCCATTAAATAAATCCACAAACAATGTCATACATTATCCTTTTATAGTCCCCCAACATTTCTGGAAGAATTTCATCGAGAACCCGTCCCGTCATGGAGCTTTATTTCTCTTCATTTGCGAGATGGCTTAAAACATCTTCTTTCCCATAAAAGGCATTGCGAAAACCGCGTTCTCTTTCGGTGAAAGTTGTGGGATATCATGAGTAATGTCCTCATCCATCAACACGAAGGTGGACACTGAGGAGCCAAATAGCCTTATATAATAATTAGAGATAAGATTTGAGATTTTCCTGCCCCACAATCACCCCCTTGTCTTGCACTAATTGGACAGTTTTCTTTTTGGGGTGTTTGTCGCTCACGATCAAATGGAAGAATTTAGTATTATTGTCACCTTCCCTAACGTACCTCACTTTGGCATGGTCGGGTCATTTGGTTTATTCCTCTCTCGTGAGTTTGCCAATGATCACCTCAGCCTCGTGTTTGGCAACACATTCTGTCGGTATGAGGTGGCTTCATTCAGCCTTAATATCTAAAACATCAATATGTTGAAGGAACCTTTCTTTTCTTTTTTATAAGCACGGCTAGAATTCTTAGCCATCCTCATAAGAATTGTCTAATATGTCGGATTTTAATTTGTCACCTCCGTACATTAGTTCCACCATGTGTTTATTTTGCTCACTCTTTGGCCGCCATCTGAACGAAGCATTCCCTCTCTAACCACAATATCTCAAAAGAGAAAGTTGCTTCGTTCCCTATGTTAGCAGACCTCACCGGAGTCCAAAGGAAGTGGTGTGTGATGAGAAAGTACCCTTTGCAAGGCGTGTACCGCCACAAGAGAATTTTTGCTCCAACTCAACACTAGCTAACACACAATCCAATTTCTCGTAGCTAGTTCACTTCACTAGTTAACTTAATTCAATGGTTGAGACATGGTACGTTTAAATGTAAAGTTTGATGCATATCAATCTTTCTTTTTTTTTTCTTATCTAGGCTGCTGCAACAGGAGATCAGAAAGCTGAGGTGGTCACAAATCACATACTGAAGGTGCATGCGAATCAATTACTTAGTTATAGCTCAGATGTAATTTACACTGAATTACATAATTATAATAAGAATGATACCAAGTTCCTTTATTTAATTTCACAAAAGTTCTAAGAAATTAAAAGTGATCACACTACTAATTCTCTAATTTCACTCGTTTGAATTATTGAAGGTCTTAGGTTTGGATATCTGTGCCGATATAATGATAGGAAACAATATGTTGCGAGGCATATCAGGAGGGCAGAAAAAGAGAGTAACTACAGGTAAATATAGTCTGAAAATAAGAAACTTACAAGATGCTTATGTGTTATTACATAACTAAATTACTTTGTACTCCTATACAATCAAACTCACCCATTCTATGAGATGGTTGTGCAGCGGAGATGCTCGTCACACCCGGACGAGCCCTTTTCATGGACGAGATATCAACCGGACTTGATAGCTCGACAACCTTCCAGATTGTGAACTCCATCCGACAAACAATCCACATTATTGGTGGAACAACAGTCATTGCCTTGCTACAACCTGCACCGGAGACATATGAATTGTTTGATGATATCATTCTCCTTTCAGATGCTCATGTTGTCTATAATGGCCCTCGACAATATGTTCTCGAGTTCTTTGAAATAATGGGATTCAAATGTCCCAAGCGAAAAGGCGTAGCTGACTTCCTGCAAGAAGTGAGTTTAATCGACTTGTTGTATGAAGTTTTCCCTGATTATGGGTCTATTTTAAAGTGCATTATCACGAATTACCTTCAAAACATAAAACTTTAAATTTCTAGGAATTTTCATAATGCAGAATGTGTGCTCACAAGTGAAACAAATGGATCAACATATTTTTATATTTCTTATAGTTTGTGTCTTTAGCAAAATATGGCAAGCTGCAATATTTCTAGAAAATTGTCATAAGTTGTGATTTTTTTTTGCATCCCAAAAAACTTGGGATTTTTTAATAGCGGGATCATAAATGGCTAACATGTTAAAGTTTGACTAACTATAACTGGAAATTTATAGGTTACATCAATGAAAGATCAAGGACAATACTGGATAAACAATGATGAGACATATAGATTTGTTCCAGTTAAGGAGTTTGCGGAGGCATTTCAATCTTTCCACATAGGTCAAGCTATAAGGAGCGAGTTAGCTGTGCCATTTGACAAGGACAAAAGTCATCCCGCAGCTCTGAAAAAATCACAATACGGTGCCAGCATGAAGGAACTACTCAAAGCTAATATCAACAGAGAGATATTGCTCATGAAGAGGAATTCCTTTGTATATATATTCAAGGCAACTCAGGTGATGATTCTAAAATCAAAATCTACAGAAGTTCAACACTAAATGATTTCTTTGGTATTCCTAGAAAAGTATAGAAGAACATAACGTACATTATCTTATTATTTCTCCTTTTTCTTTAGTTGACACTCTTGGCAATCATTGCAATGACCGTATTTCTACGCATCAATATGCATCGTGACTCGGTAACAGATGGAGGGATATACATGGGTGCTATCTTCTTTGGGATCTTGATGATAATGTTCAATGGGTTTGCAGAAGTAGGTCTAACTACTGTAAAGCTCCCGGTTTTTTCAAGCAACGGGATCTTCTCTTCTTTTCAGCATGGACATACTCATTGACGTCATGGATCATTAAGATCCCCCTCTCCTTGCTCAATGCAACAATTTGGGTTGGGATAACATACTATGGTATTGGATTTGATCCCAACATACAAAGGTAAGTGGGAATTTTAAGATCAATGATTTTTAACACTTTTGCTTCGGTACACCCCGTGTACACATCAACGGTTGAGATTACCCATACCCCTTCATAATAAAGGGCAAGGTGATCTTTGTAATGTGTTGCACAAGATAATGAAAAAAATGCAATGCTACAGATTTTTTAGACAACTCCTACTGCTCTTCTTAGTGAACGAGGCATTTTCCGGACTCTTCCGCTTCGTTGCTAGCCTTGCAAGGCATCATGTTATTGCAAACACCATCGCTTCCTTCTGCATGTTAAATTTTATGCTCACCGGTGGATTCGTCATGGCAAGAGGTATGCAAAAGTGGCTAAATTGAAGTCCTAAAAAGATGTTTGAAGTGTCCAGCTGAGAAAACTTGGAAGGGGGTTAGCCTAGTTAAAAAAGGCTGAGAAAACTTAGAAAGAATTTCTGGAGTTTAGTTATGTTTGCCCCCATTGGATGTGTTGTCGGTGAATCATAAATTAAATGAAAATATTCGCATGATTTAACAGACAATGTGAAGAATTTGTGGATATGGGGATACTGGATATCAACCCTGATGTATGCACAAAATGCCCTATCGGTGAATGAGTTCCTAGGTCATAGCTGGAACAAGGTAAATAGACTTCTATGGAAGGATAAGCAATCATGTCTCTGAATATGTATGGCTAAAGCATATTGTTAATGATATACTACAGACAATCCCCGGTTTCAAAGGACCACTTGGAAGACTAGTTCTGGAATCTCGAGGGATTTTTTCTTATACAAAGTGGTACTGGATTGGTGCTGGTGCCTTGCTCGGATATGTGCTGCTATTTAATATCATGTACAGTGTTTGCCTCACATTCCTCGACCGTGAGTCCAAAATAAATTTTATTTAGAATGCAATAGATAGCTAACTTGCAATTTTTCAAACAATGATGTAAATTCTAATCTCATACATTCTCCTATCTGCAGCATTTGACAACAACCAGCCAACAGTATCTGAAGAAACATTGAAGATAAAACAAGCTAATCTCATTGGTGAACTTTTAGAAGCATCATCGAGAGGATGGGTTAACAACAGTACAATGGCATCTAGAGGTACTTATTGGTTCTATATTAATCAATCTAAGGAAGATATAAGATAAAAAATGGACATCTAGAAAAGCTCAATAACGTGACTTCCAAATCTGATAGTTGAGGTGTAATTCAAAATTATAACACTTGCATATGCCTACCAGATACTGTGGATGGGAGCAATGAAAAATCAAATTCCAACCACACAACTGTGAATTCTAGTCCAGGCAAGAAAGGAATGGTCCTGCATTTTGTACCTCTCTCTGTCACATTCGATGATATAAAATACAGTGTAGACATGCCAGAGGTATTTTCTTTATGGAACTTCTTAGGATATGGTTATACTCATATGTCCAATATGTAGAACATACATGAGTAAAAACCATCACACATCATTGCTTTATCCGACATAAACTGTAGGAAATCAAAGCACAAGGTGTGGCAGAGAGCCGATTGGAATTACTAAAAGGTGTCAGTGGTTCATTTAGGCCGGGAGTACTCACAGCTCTTATGGGTGTCACTGGTGCCGGTAAGACAACACTGATGGATGTGTTGGTTGGACGGAAGACTAGTGGATACATAGAGGGAAGCATTACAATCTCTGGATATCCAAAGAAGCAAGAAACTTTTGCTCGTGTATCAGGTTACTGTGAGCAGAACGACATCCATTCACCAAATGTGACTGTGTATGAATCACTTGTATTCTCTGCATGGCTCCGATTACCTGCCAATGTTGAGCCCTCAACAAGAAAGGTTTGCAAAGAACAAAAAAAATACTTCCTTTGAATATTTTCATAGTATAGAAGTACATATATTAGAAAAGTATATGAAACATGATTAATTTAGAAGACTCATATTATCAACTGACAAGGTTCAGTAAAAAGAATTGTCAACTGATATTACAAGGTAATGCCATGTAAAGTGAAAAATGGATGACAATAGAATTTAAGTCGAAATGTATGAGAAAGATATTTGGAAGTGCTTGTTGATCACATTTACATACTAGTCATATCTTGGTAAGGGATACTATATGTACCATCTACTTTAACACATGAAACCGTATGCAGATGTTCATTGATGAGGTCATGGAGCTAGTGGAACTTAACCCCTTAAAACATGCATTGGTTGGATTACCTAGTGTGAGTGGATTTTCAACTGAGCAGAGGAAAAGGCTAACAATAGCCATGGAGCTAGTTGCTAACCCTTCTATTATTTTCATGGACGAACCAACATCTGGACTAGATGCACGGGCAGCGGCCATTGTCATGAGAGCAATAAGGAATACTGTAGATACAGGAAGGACTGTTGTTTGCACCATTCACCAACCGAGCATCGACATATTCGAATCTTTTGATGAGGTACTAAATAGAGTGTGTACACACATTAAAGGGTAAAAAACTAAAGCAACATATGAGCAATTCATGATGTTTCTGAATTGTTTTAATACATGATGGTTTGTGTGTCTTTGCAGCTCTTCCTGATGAAAAGAGGAGGTGAAGAGATTTATGTAGGCCCACTAGGTCGGCACTCGTGTGAATTGATCCAATATTTAGAGGTGACGAAAGGAAACATAAATTAGTCTATGTTTACATATGAAGTGTCATACTAAACAAAGTTACTAAACTGCTTTGGTTCTACACAGGCTATTGAAAATATCAGAAAGATTAAAGACGGCCATAATCCTGCAACATGGATGTTGGAAGTTACCAGTACAACACAAGAACATATAACCGGGATTAACTTCAGTCATGTATACAAGAATTCTGAATTATATCGGTACTTTTCTTGTTTCATTAATAACTTAATAATGTCATGCTAAAAACTATAGCCATAATACAATTTTGATTTAAGCCATGAGATCTTATATTTCAAAAAAAGAGCAATAACTAATATATTTGAACAAATATGCATGACCTAAAATATACTGAAATCATAGATCACCCATTTTAAAAGCATGATAATACTCGTGTGTCAATTTGATCTTCTGCAACCGAAGTTCCTATATGTGTGACAAACACAATTGACAAAATAGTTGTTTACAATGTGCACTAATATTATCGGTTTTGTTGCATCTCAGGAGGAACAAAAAATTAATAGAGGAGCTAAGCACACCTCCTGAAGGGTCAAGCGACCTATCCTTTCCAACCCAATACTCACAAACCTTCATCACACAGAGTTTTGCTTGCCTGTGGAAGCAAAGTCTGTCATACTGGAGAAACCCTCCATATACTGTTGTGAAGTACCTCTATACTATAGTACTTGCACTGTTGTTTGGGACAATATTCTGGGGTATTGGCAGAAAAAGGTAACATCGTATATAATAAATTAATGCAAGTACATGATACTCCCTCCATCCCATATTAGTTGTCTTAGATTTGTCAAGATTAATTCGGTACGGAGGTAATACTTGTTAAGGAGACTACTTATGGTTCCCACCTTTACTCTTGCAGACACAATCAACAAGACTTGTTCAACGCCATGGGTTCCATGTACTCCACAATTCTATTCATGGGGGTGCAGAACTCTACCTCAGTTCAGCCAGTTGTGGCTGTTGAGCGCACAATATTTTACAGGGAAAGTGTGGCTCACATGTACTCACCTTTGCCATATGCGTTAGGATAGGTAAAGTTTCTTTGCATTAACTTTCATCTATAGTTATGTAATGTCTCGACCAAACTCACCGGTTCACCCGCCGATTTTTGGCTGTTGCACCTGGGATCTAGACTGGTCCCACACCGATTTTTGGTTGTTGCACCTGGGATCTATACTGGTCCCATATACCAACATTAGTCTTTCCTGTGCATTTTTTCCTCGCTCATGTGCATCTGGGATCAACTTTTCAATCGGTCACCAATCCTCAAATTGCTCCAAGGGGTCAACTTTCTGGTCGGTCACCCATCCTTAAATTGCTCTAAGACAAGCACGCTTAACTTTGAGCTTCCTTGAGGATGAACTTCCGGAAAAGAAGTCGCACCTTGTTGATATGAGTACTCTATCATTCCTATTAAACTGGAATGTCATAAGTTATTTTCTAGGGCAAATAAAAAACAAGACTATGGAGTTTAACGAACAAAATGCGTCGCATTTTCATGTATAGTATCATATATGAATGCAAGCATGCATTTTTCTTCTTCTTCTTGTGTTCTGGAGTGGGTTGATACCATACTTGAACTGATTATTGTACGTGGTGGTAAT
The DNA here is from genome assembly GCA_032464435.1 of Aegilops umbellulata. Taxonomy (NCBI): domain Eukaryota; kingdom Viridiplantae; phylum Streptophyta; class Magnoliopsida; order Poales; family Poaceae; genus Aegilops; species Aegilops umbellulata. Next base: position 561,410,217 of record CP136055.1, on the reverse strand, counting down.
TTGCTTTACATATAAGGCGGGGCGAAAAGCCTTTTCGTGAAAGGAAGATAATATTGAATTACAGCTAGAAAAGATGGTATAGATAGTTTAACAAATATCTAAGTGGAAAGCAATGGTAAAAAACTATAAGAACTAACATCCTTCCCTTTGCAGGTTGTAATTGAACTTCCATATATCCTTGTCCAATCCTTAATATATGGTATTCTGGTATATGCTATGATTGGGTTCGAGTGGACAGCTGTCAAGTTCTTTTGGTACATGTTCTTCATGTACTTCACTCTAGCTTACTTCACATTTTATGGAATGATGTCGATGGGCCTGACCTCAAACTACAATGTTGCATCTATTGCTTCCGCGGCATTCTATGCTCTCTGGAACCTTTTCTCGGGATTTATTATACCAAGAACTGTAAGTATACTAGTTGCTCTCAATGTTTTAACTTTCTATACTTCCCCTTCTAACCAATAAACAAAATTTTCTCCTTCTTCTCCAAATATTATTCAAACTCTTATTCAAAAAGTGATACTATGTGAACTGGCTACTTTGCTCTACAGAGAATCCCAATATGGTGGAGATGGTACTATTGGCTCAACCCTATTGCATGGACACTCAATGGTCTGGTCACTTCACAGTTTGGAGATGTAACAGAAGAGTTTGATAATGGAGTGCGAGTATCCGATTTTGTAGAAAACTACTTTGGGTACCATCAGGACTTCCTGTGGGTAGTCGCTAATGTGGTCGTCTTATTTGCTGTTCTCTTTGCTTTCCTTTTTGGACTCTCAATCAAGCTATTTAACTTTGAAAAGAGATAAGTCATCAAGGAAGAGCATATCCAAGTTTGATCGAAGACTGCTAGCAGATACAATACAATAGGACTATGTCCTTTTAGTTGTATTGGATACATGTGAATACTACTGGGAATATTAGACAATTTCATGATTAATTCTAAAATATAAATCATGATTAAAGTAACTATTACCATGTATACCTCTAGCATACTAGATGGATTGAACAACATTGTGCAGGTAGCAGCAACCATAATTAGGGAGTAGATCGAAATACGTAATCGTTTGTAGATGAAAATAGTTGTGGTTGCTGACAAGGTAATGTTATTGTCGACAATGTTATCGAAGACTGGTCGAAGCAAATGTGTGATGCGTCCCCGCCTAACTTGAAAGGAAGGTGACCCACGAATGTGAACACACGAGCAGTGGCGGAGGCAGGGGGGCAGCAGGGCCCTGGCCCCCCTAAATATGGATGTAGTGCTAATTTGTTGATGAACAGTGCAAAAACCAGTGATTATCTACCGTTAAAAGCCTATTTTTCATTGGCTTGGCCCTCCCCAGCCCGTTTTGACAGCCTTCAGCACTGGTGATACAAATTTCCTGGCTCCGCCACTGCACTCGCGTGTAGCGCTTTCTAAAACCTAGTTTGCCCTTTCCTAGTACAAGATTATAAGTGCGAGATGTTCCGGGGACCTGTTGTCTAAGTCGTTGGTGCATGCCTACGTTTGGGATGGACTAGATTAGCATGGCAACACGAACAATAAGAGGAGTGAAAACCTACCTCAATTTGTTATGTATTTGGAGATGTCCAATAGGGCTTTACTCTTATAAAGGATGTTAGCGTGGGCTCTACGATGGCAAAGAGGCCCTCCGCCGTCCGTTTCCGGCTGGCTTGATGTGAGGTCCACTCGAGGGTGATGCGAGATATCTGATCTGCCCGGACTGCTCAGACCCGGGCGACCTGGCTTGGCGGTCCATGACGCGTGGACTACAAGTGCGCACAGGACCACAGTCATGCAGCGGCTCGCGTCACGCCTGCACCCAAGCGCGATGGCCTAGCTGGACCCACCTGTTGGCATCTTCGCACCTGTCGGTTGTTTCGGTCGCTGCAGTCGGGATGTGTGGTGTGCGCTCTTGCGCCATCTGTGTCGAGCCATCTGTTTCGCAGTGGCGTGCCATGAGGCTCTCTGGGGGGCTCTCCGCGTCGTCCGATTTGCTCAGATTGCATGCACCTAGACGACCCGGATGGGTGGTCCTTGACGCGTGAAATGCGGGGCACAGACGAGGCCACCGCATGGTTTTGGTTGCGCACTATCACGCGCGAAAGCCGAGGTCGAGGCCTCCTGTCAGTGACGCACACCCGCTGCTGGGTGGAGTCTCTAGCGTCAAGCGGCCGCCCATCTGGGATCCTGCGTCAGTGAGGGTGCCATTTGTGTCGTCCGGTGCACGATGGCCTCCCGCGGCTGGCTCCCTGGCGCGGTCCGCACTGTCCGATCGACGCGACGGACCACACTCAGGCTGCAGGTGGACACGGGCTGTCCGCGGCGCCCACTTCCCAAGCCCACTAATTCGTGTACGTGGACACCCACGGGCTGCGTTAAAAATTATGTGGGATTTGTGGGCTTTCCCACGAAACCCACCTGTCCACATCCTGCCGTGGGGTTTAGGGTGCCGCCGTGAGCTCCGACACCACGCGTCCTCCCGGTCCGCCGCGCCGCCGCGAGCTCTACATCTGCACATCCTCCCGCTCCGCCGCCAGCTCCTCCTCCAAGTGTAATCCTGCTCTGCCACGACATGCCCCCCTGCGCCGATGGACGGGATCTTCGCGGGGGCCGCAGTCTCCCTCGGATTTACCCACCCGTGCCAACGCCGGCAAGGGTGAAACCGAACCAACATGAGCGTCAGTCGAAGGCGATAAGCGACGGCGTCGAAATCTGCAGGCAACCCTCAGAAACGAATGAGCCGGAAGAACACGGTAAAAAATTCTGTTTTTTCAGTGTTGTGCTAGCAATGCTAACGACTTGTCTGATGATTGCGTCCAATAAAGATGAACTGATGATTTGAAGTTTAGGAAATGACAGAGGATGACACACAGGCATACTGCATACATTATATCTGTAGTAGCATCGATGTTTACTATTCTTCCTAGTGATTGTGTTGAGAAATTTACAACATTTGAGGTCTCAAGTTGCTTTCTGAAACGAAGGCAGAGATCTCCACCTGCTCCCCAAGATAAGAGCAGGAGCCTTCTATTCCTCAAATTTATGTTGATATTAGTCTAAAAAAACTATTCCGCTGATAATCACTAGTAGCTGGTAGTACAGCTCATTACTAATTTGTACTGGACCAACATCATCAGAAGGAAGGCACAATGCTGCTCTTTTTAAAGAGTACCAGATCGGCGTACTGCACAATTCTGGTACCATTTCACAATAGCAAACAAACTGTAATCTGTAATGATAAATCGTCAAAGGAGTGGCTACCTTTTGTGTGCAGTAGTGTTAAAAGAGGTAGTAGCGCCGTCTTAACTTTCTTATATGTTTGCTCATACTCATTTACTGTTAGGGATTTTATTTCTTATTTACTTTTGTATGTAAATATATACTTGTAAGTATCCATATTTTACCGACACTGCAATATCAAAGGGTGGGTCACTATGAAAGGACTGCTCATTGGGACGTGGAGTTTCTACACCTGAGCTCATATGCTCCTGCCGTGAACAGTAAAATAAATAAAATAGAAAAACGTTTCAAAAAATTCTGAAAAAAAATTCTGGCATGCTTTAAGAAATGCTTGTTGTGCATGCAAAATTTCATCACGAAATGACATTGGTGGAAGGCATGGTAAAAAAAACAAAATCGATACTCTGTAAATGTTACATTCAAACGCATTTGGAGCTCTGATTTTTTTTTTGCCACGACTTCTACGAATGCGATTTCATGATGAAATTTTGCATGCACAACAAACACTTCTTAAAGTATGCCATAAAAAAATTTCAGAATTTTTTGAAATGTTTTTATATTTTATTTAGTGTACTGTTCACACCAGGAGCATATGAGCTCAGGTGTAGAAAGGTACTTTCGCTGCTCATTGTGTTTTCTGAGTAGGTAGGAAGCACATCAAGCTTCAAGTTATGGTACATTTGCTAACTTTAGTAATGGCCTTCTGTAGGCGTAAATTGGCTATGCTCAACATCACTAATAATGCATCAATTAGACAAATTATTGACATATAACTTAATTCTTGCCGCTATTAATATTTAGACAATGAGGAAATTTTGACAGAAATCTGTTTTTTATCTTGGTAATGCATAAAGCTACTAACTGTACATTGTTAAGTTCAGTTATTTCTGAAAAACTGAAAAATGCCAAGTGAGTTGTGGGTATGATCATTTTTCCTCTTCCTGCAAGTGTTAATGTGAGTAAACTTGTTATTAACCTATCCTTTTTTTGTTATTAACTTATTCTCTACTGAATTGAAGCTGATGGCCAGTTAAATTGAAGAAGTTGATGGCAAGGATTGCAAGCTGATGTTAAATAATTCTTGAAGAACTACTTGTTGATTATATGTATCCAAGCAAGTGGTTCTATTGTTGTAATCGTGATGAAGGATTAATGTTAAGCGATTGATTTCTATGATTCTGAGAAATCCAACGCGTCCATGCGAACATGAACTGGTGTCCTTGAGCGGAAGCATGCATGCAGCATGTAGCCTGCAGCACGTTGTTGTGAGCATGCGACAGATCGGACGAGAGTGGATTAAGTGGGCATGCGGCAACTGCGAACGAGATTTGCTGTTAAGCGGGCGGCCCGCATAATCCCACATAATTATGTGGACATACGCGGCGTTATGTGGGAGGCCCGCAGGTCGTCCCACTTGCAGCCTGAGACCACACCTAACCATGCTCCTTTTGGGTCCATGACGCGTGCCCCGGGAGCACGATCGGGGCCATGTGTCTGCGGGGATTTTCATCGCACTCGTGTGCGCCTATGCGCGGGTGAAGTGCATTCGCTTCTCGATGGGCTTCCTCGTTCGTGGGAGCCAGGTCGGGCGTGACCGCTGCCCGTGAGGTGCTCGACCTCTTTGAGTCGCGGTGAGGTGAGTCAGGGTGTCTCGGTTTTCTACAAGGTTGATTGAGTTTTCCAATAAATTTATCGTTTTATGCTATTTAGGGCCTGTTCGGGAACGCTCCAACTCTCAGCTTCCTCGACTCCACACTCAGCCGAACGCTCTATCACCAAGAAGCTGGAGTCGAGAAGCTAGCGAGGTGTCGTAGTGTAAAAAAGGTGGAGTTGGGGAAGCAACCCTTTTCCAGATCTGTGGATAGCCAGAAGTTGGAGTTGAGGGTAATTACCACCAGGTTGCCACCGCCAAGTGAGTTTCAACGTACCGGTTCGCTTTCTTTCCCGAACTCTCCCTCTCTCACGTTGCCAATTCGTTTTGGGCCCCGAACCTGGCCTGGTAATTGCGCCAAATGGGCTGGCAACCCCGTGCCTGAGGATAGAAAACGAAGCTGCGTTGCCGAACGCTTTCCAGGTCGCTACCTGAAGCGAGAAGCTGTGCGAGAAGTTGGATTTAGGAAGTTTTTGAGAAGCTGGGGCGTTCCCGAACAGGCCCTTATTGGACGCGGAGCACGCCGTCCTTCCTCTCTCTTCATTCTGCGGGCGCTTCTTCAAGCTTACCCGGTGTTGCCGGCTTCGAGCTTACTCGGCGTTACCGGTTCTAAGCTTACTCAGTGTCGCTGGCTTCCACTTTGTGTTGTTGTCAGAGTATCTTTCGGTTTCCTCAGCGCACGTACTTCAGTTGTCATGACGCTGGCCCCAGGCGCACTGGGTGGTCCACCCGTCATGGGCCTCCCAACTGGGTCGCCCGGGTCTTAGTCGTCCAGGCAGATTAGAAGGCTCGGAGCCGCCTGAAAACCCACAAGTGTAAAGGATGAGTTGTAACCTTTTCAATAAATAAGAGTGTCGAACCCAACGACGAGTTAAAGGTAGAACTAATAATCTCTTAAATTTTATCGACCATCAATACAACTTTAGCACACTTAACATTTGTTTTACCTAGAACAATAAATAAAACTACCTTGTGGGACTGAAAAAATAGCTTTACAAGGTAATAAAGAGTTAGGTGTTTGTTTTAATAAAAAGAACAATAAAGTAAATGGTTTTGAAAGAACAATAAAGAAAAGGATTGTCCCTAAGCAATTGGATATGAAACATCAATGATACTCATCATACTTATGAGGGGCCTAATCGATAGTGTCTTCAAACTTATATTACATGACTAGGCGTTGCAGAAGTACTCTCAAGATAGACTTTTGTTTCGCATTATATCTATACCAAGTAATAAAGCAATGTGTGTTTCTCTGAACTTTTTTCATATATTCACTGCCGAAAAGATTATTTTGCCCGACGTGGTACTAAATTATTATACATCCGTATGGTAAAAAAGGAAAAAAAAAGTTTTGTTCAGAATTTCATGCGTGCGGCGCCCCTTGTGGCCCAGCGAAGCCAACCCATATGTTTTCCTGCCCACACAGCTAGGAAGACTCGTACAAAGCGCCCAAGACTTGGCCGGCCCATTTTCCCATTTTCCTATGTTCTTTTTATATTTTACTTTTTCTTTTCCTTCCTGGATTTTTTACCTTTTCTTTCTTTCATTTCCAAGTTTATTTTTATTTTTATTTATTTTTCATAAATTCAAGGTTTTCAAAACACGTTCAGAATTTCAAATTTTCTTCAATTTTCGAAAAAAGTTCAGAATTCAAAATTTTGTTCACGTTTGACAAATGTCCAAAAATTTATGTTTTTCTCGTTCCAGAATTTGTTCTAAATTGAAAAAATATCCCATTTAAAAAATGTGTTTTACAAATTTGTTTTATATTTTCAAATAAAACTTGCATTTTAAAATGTTCGAAATTAAAAAACTATTCTTGTTTTTGTGAAATTTCAGAAATTCAAATAACGTTTGTTTTTATAAAATACGCATTTTCTAAATACACATTAATTGTTCTTAATATTTAAAACATGTTCTAGTTTTTAAAATTATTCAGAAATTCAAAAGGTTCATCTTTTTAGAAAAGTTTCATATTTTTACAAATTATTTGTGGATATGAAAAATGTTCCCGTTTGAAATTTTGTTCGTGTTTTTTTCAAAAATGAATGGAATTTTCAAAAAATTGTTCACAATTTTTAAACAGTTCAAGATTTCAAAAATTATTCATATTTTCATTAATATTCGGAAATTTATAATAATAATAATTAGAAAAGTTCAAAAAATCAAAAAATCTTTCGAACTTTACGCTGCAGTATGTTCTTAAATATTTGCACTACCCATTGGTTAGCAGGACCTGTTTGTTCGAGTGGATGGCAGCACTTGGTCGGGTCATTGAGGTCCTGAGCTCGATCCTTCAACTTGTCATTTCTTCTGGATTTTTACTCGCGCCTTACAAAGACATGTCATTTCGATGCCTGAGCCTTTCACAACCCGCACAATTTAACCGGCCCAACTACCTGGGAAATAAGGGTCATATCAATTTATGTACGTGTGCGAAAACACATGTATAGATGGACCCTGAATTTCCTGAGGATTGCTACCTGAGGAAAAGAGAAGAGTAGGAGAAGACCTGGCTCACTCCCATATTATGAAACTTCACACCTTAAATCCCCTCAATTAATGAATGAAAAAAATAGCAAAGTAGAATTAACTCCGGTAATACTATATCGATGGCTTGTACATGAAGAAAAAAGACTCACCTCACTTCCATATTATGAAAACTTCATATCTTGAAATCCCCTCAAATGAACGGAAAAAATATATTGAATAACTCGCTGGCCTTTTTAAACTTCATACCTTATTTTACATGTGGCGAAACCCGAAACCTAAATGTTTCTTACATCGCATGGTTATGCTTGCATATAGTATAATTCTAACTAAATTTAAATACACGTTATTTTTTCTTCCGTTACAACGCACGTGCTTATATGCAAGTTATTATATAGATAAAAACACACTACCCAACAAGATGACGAGGAAAAACCATCTTATAGTGGAAACAATCCACCAGAGATGCATTACTAACGCCCGCCACGACCTCGCTGTCCAGCACAAGCACAACAGTGACCGAACTTGGTGCTTTTTTTTTATGTTGTGTACGCAGGAGCCTAGCACCACACCCCTTCTACAGCTTTGCGAGAGCGTGACCATGAACCAAGGCTGACTTGCTCTTGTCCGCAGGTTCAGTGACAGTCCGACCGCTGACCGTTAGCCCCTTGCTCACCTCCACCTTCAGCCGCTCCAGCGCCAGCACCGGCAACCTCGTCGGGACGTTGACGCCCACCTCACCGGCCTCGTTCCTCCCCTCCAGATGGAACGTGGCCAGAATGATCGTCGCCGGGCCTCCATACACCGGCGTGCCCCACCCGAAATCCACCGCCATCATCCCCCCTTTGGCCATGTCCGAGATGAGGTATGTCCGGGCCTTGGGGAACGGCGGCCTCCTGTGCACCGCGTTGAAGCCGGCCACCGACTGCACGTACCCTTCCTGCTCCGCCCGTGCCTTGGCCTCCAGCAGCAGCCGCAGCGCCTCACCGAAGGGCCTCCGGCACAGCTGCCCGGCGGGCGCGCACGCGGAGGCGAACGCGAACGAGTTGCCGTAGTAGCCCCTCGGCAGGCGGTGCCGGCTCCTGTTCCTCACCCGGCCGTTCACGAACATGTGCAGCCGGACCAGCTCGTCCGGGCCGTACCGCAGCGCGGCGGCGCGGCACCGCCACATGAAGGCGCCGATCAGGTCGAACCGCGACGCGGCGGTGCGCAGCGCTGGCGGAGCCTGGGACCGGAGCGCCTCGATCTCGCGGGGGCCGAAGAAGAACGTGTGCTGCGAGAAGATGTCGGAGGAGGAGACGACGTCCTTTCCGGGGTCGGGGAGAGGCGCGTACTCCACGTGGTCATGCACGATGGCCGGCGGCCAGCTAGCCGTGAGGAGCTCGCGCTGCCATACCGGCCGCACGGTCGGCGCGCCCGGCACGCCGCGTGTGAACTCCGTCAGCGCCGTCAGGAACTGCACGATCCCCGGGCCGTCGGCGATGCAGTGGCATATCTGGAACCCGAAGACAAAGCCGCCGCACGCCAGCCGCGTCACCTGAGCAAAGAGCAAGGGACGGTCGACGACAACGGCGGTCGCGCTCTCCTGCTCGGGCAACAGCTCATCGTAACACGGCACCGGCGGCGCCACTGAGTCTCCAAAGTCTTCCATCCGGACGTTGGTGTCCGCCTCGACGAACACAACTCCCTCGCCCGTGCACTCGACCACGAGCTTCCTCGTCGGCTGGAGCTCCCGAAACCGGCCGGCGAGAGGGTAGTAGTGCACGAGCGCCTCCGAGATCGCCGACTTGATGACTTTGGCAGGATCAATCCCGGACTTGGAGGCGTTGCCGCGGTAGAAGAAAGCGCCGGAGCGGTAGAAGCGGAGGACCTCCTGGTCGTCAATATCGGAGAGCACCTTGAACTCGTAGGGCGTGGGCCTCGCCGGCGCCACGAGCTCGCGCTCGCCCCGCCGGATGGACAAGGTCGTCAGCGTCCGTGCCACAGACATTTTTCGGAAAAGAAACTTGAGGTGATAGTACTTCGCAACTGCCTCAGCGAATTGGTTTCGCAATGCATGGTTCCATATTATATAGGCAGGCGCGGCGATGCGGGCGAGCTGAGAAACATTTTTCAACGATGAGTTTGAGACTGAGATTACATTGGGTAGTTCTTCACAGAAAATGGCTGAGTTTCTATCAATCAGGGCACAGGCTGTATGTATAGCTAGGTAGGGCGATCTAACCCATGCTCAACATGCATTGGTGTACAGGGTATTTTCGTGGCAATTCGTATACGAATCTAAGCATCTTTCCGAAAGCTGAGTTTCAGAATAATATTTTCTTACCCAGTACTATTGTATGTAGTGCTCGTTCTGGCATGTTGGATTCTCCGAGCCATGTAAAGATTGTTCTGGTTTTCTATTTCTAATGCAAGTATACGTCTTTGATCACGTATCTACCCATCCATCTATCGAGTATTATAATTAAACTAAACGCTCTTATATTTTTTTACAGATGGAGTACTATCTTTGTTTCCAAATACTAAGACGTTTTGGCAGAAATTTACAGGGACACGCACCTGCCAAGCCCAGCCCCGCCGCTCGATTGCCTCACGATTCGTGAAGTACTTGGATCCCACGTCATCAAATCATGTCCTTAAACTGCACGAAGGTTCATTTAGACCAGGATCCACGAGGTTAGGGTACCGATTTCAGGGATTTGAACGCCGAGATTTGTTTATGTCGTGCTCTACGACCTCAAGGTTCAAAACAGACTTCACTCTCGCGCGGGCGACGCGTGTGATGGGGTGGGCGAGGATGTTCAGCGGGACGCCATCGACACGCTCAGATATATATGAGGTTGCGCACGGCATAGCACATGACGACGATCCTCCTCGGCAGCGGCTGGAGGCCATTCCTGGTGGTGCAGTCCGAGTGCCTGGGCTCTCCCAACGCCGTCCTGGGGGTGGTGTGGTAGCGCCGTCGTTAGCCAGCCACCAACGTCGGAGGTGGTGGCTGGGTGAGCCCGATGCGAGGGGAAACGTGAGGAGAGAGAGATAGGGTCTGGCGAGGGCGGTCGAAGCGGTCACTTGGTTCATTTAAGTGCAAATAAATCAAGGAAAAAACAAAAAAGCAAAAAAACATCTACATGGCATGCCTAGTCAGCATAAAATTGAGGGAAAATATGGCACAAAAGTGGATCGTTTGGGGTATAAATTGATAATTTTTTTGAAAAAAGTTAATGTCTGTCGCAAAGGCAATTTTAGGGGTAAAAAAATAGAGTTTACTCTATTTCTTTTTATAAATTTATTCAAATTTTATAAAGTTTTACTTCAATTAATCTAATATATACAAAGTAAATAAAAGCAGATGAATCATTATAGTACTAGGTTCGTCCAGGTTTATTAGGCCTCATTATATTTTGGGTCCAACTTTGACTATGTATTTGACTGAAAATATATAAAGTATATGATATAAAAAGTATATTGTTGGATTTGTATTTGATAGAGGTTTTCTATGGCATAGTTTTTGTGACATATAGTTTGCATTTTACTATTTAAATGCATGGTCAAACTTTGGCTCAAAATAAAAGAAGGCCTATTAAACCCGGACGGAGGGAGGGAGTATTAAAGATCACAAAAGAAAGAAGAATCACTACAGTTCTAAACATTTGTCTTTCCAAATATACATTGAAGATTAACTCTAGGAGGACAGTGCAAAAGCAAAGTAATTTACATGGGATGTAGAACAAAAAATAATGAGAGCAAATCAAATGTTTACTAGCCCTAAAAAGCCTAATATCTAGTAAAATAAATTTATTTTCAAAATTTATTCAATTTTTTTGCTAAATCGTGGTAATTCTCTTTGTCTAAATTTAAATATATGTAACAGAAATATGTAAAAGTCATTTAAAGTCTAGTTGTACAAATATGCGGATCACCCTTCTATTCCGCTAAATATAGAGACATGCCAATACACTAATTTTATTGTAAAGAGAAATAGTCGAAAGACACCTTAAATCTGATAAATATCAAGGAAAACAACCACCTGTAAAAAGAAAAGACAGCTGGACATAGAACGATCAGTAAAATTACGTTGAAAATTGATTTTTTATCAAAAAAGACCACCTGCCCAACAGAATTGTCAGAAAAGACCATCTCTAAATAAAATCGACAGAAAAGACTCCTAAACCGTGGCGGCATGCGCGCCAGCCGACACGTGGCACCCGCCACCACCAGGCCCGTCGATGGAGGAGGCCAAGGTGGGCGACCGCACAGGGCCCCCAAAAAAATTTGGGGCCCCCAAATGACCAAGGTGTAGCTAGCTTATGCCTTAATCTCAGCGGCAGACCCAGCTTGCAAAAGAAAATGGACTAGCCCATAAGAACGCTGCCTTCCGCCACGCACATGATGCATTGATGGTTCCGCCAATCGTTCGGATAATTATCCCATGAAGACGCTGCCTTCCGCCAAACGCACATGATGCATTGATGCTTCGGCCAATCGTCAAGATAGCTATCTGTACACACGCGTATTCTACATTCCTTTTTTCCCTTTTCGAAAAAAAAAATTCCTTTTTTGCCCGTCTTCTCTTTCATCTGATTGCCTCCGTGGGCTCCGGCCTGCGCCGACGGCGGATCTCCTAGGCGCGCACGACATCGCCTGCTTGCACCGATCGGCGATCGTCCACGATTCTATGACCCTTGCCTCCAGTCATCTGCTACTATGTATTGGTAATTGATCACTAATACTCCTACTTGATTAATTTGAACCTCCTACTCAGGGCTAGGAATAGGATGATTTTTTTTGTCCATGGGGCTAGGTGTTGGTAATTAATTAATTTGTCGATTGTGCTAGATTGGTTGTACTTGATTTTACATTTTTTGTTCACACAAATTAGGCTGTTTCATGTTTGAATAATGAAACATTAAGTTTCTTGGTTTATATAGAACAGTATATGCTTTCATTATATTAGTTCTTTGTTATACATATATTTTCAATATTTTTGGAACCTCTTTCGATTTTCGCTCCGGGGCCCCGAATTTGTGGAGACGGCCCTGGCCACCACGGTGCAAGGCGGCAGCCCCTGCCGCCAGCCAGCCAGGCGGCAGGCTGCCCATAACAGCGAGGGGCTAATCGGTACCGACGGAGGCCCGGTGGTGGGCACTGCCGCCTCGTCCGGTGGCGGCAGGACTGTTGCTAGCTGCAGCAAGACCTGATGCATGCATGTGGTAGTACGTCGTAGCCTCTGGACAGCTAGTTTTGTCATGCATGCATCGCACTAGTGTATGCACAATACAAGCCTTTGTATTTTTATAAAATACGTGCGTGTATAACCTGCAGTTAAAACTATCAAAGATCCAAAATATGCTATGTGAGACGAATAAATAAATAAAGAGAGTGCCTAGAACTCATTCAGATGAGATATAATTTGGTCTCATTCACCTTGAAAACAAAAACAGATATAACCCACGTCAGCACACACGCATCTTATAGCATCACATCCAATGGCTATAAAAGGTGAATGAGACCAAACTATATCTCATCTAGATGAGTTCTAGCAAAACTGATAAATAAAAGCGTCGAAACAGATCGATCCAGACGGTTGCGGGAGGTTTGAGATCCGTGTTCAAGATGCGCTAAGTTATTTTTAGGGAAAAGAGATGCCCTAAGTTGAGAAGGGTAGATGAAAGAAGTCCACATGACCCCCTCAGATTTCAGAAATCGGCCACTTAACCCCCTCAACTCTAAAACCGGGTATATGCCCCCCTGATGTTTAGAAAACCAGACATAACACCCCCTGAGATCTTTGGAGGTGGTTTTGAGAGCGGTTTTATTCACCAGGCCTGCAACCACATGATTTCTCGTGGAGTGCCGATCGACACTCACGCCATCGTTTCGGCCGTGCTTCCTTGCCATCAGTATCCACGTTGCCACTAGATGCTACTACTCGCCCTCACTCGCATCTCAACGTTGATTTATATCTCCACACAAGACCAGTTGCAGTTGGTCGCCTCCATGCCACCACATGCACACGCTGTATGCGGCCGCTGGTGCCATATCCATTTTCACATTGCAGGCTCAGCTCCAGCTCCATGCAGCCAAGCACTCTCCGGCGACACGGGACGACGTCAACGAAGCATGCTGACGGTTTCGCTCAATCCTTGCTACGACTCTACTATGTGGCTAGCTTTATCTATCCCGATCAATTAACATATGCATGCACAATAGAGCCGGCTGATTGATCATGCAGCCGGCCGGAAGGCAACACACACCTGTACACAAGGTTCTTACCAATCTTTGTTTTCTCCGATTCAGTACTACTCCTAGTAGCAACGAACGTATCACTCAAAATGATCGGATCGCCACAAGCACTGTGAGTTTCGGACAAGCCTTCGCGTTCTCACCATGAACAACTCCAAGCACTGCTCGCCCATGCTGCCAACGACAGAAGAGTAGCACCACCACCATCAGGCAGTATGAGTCGCGTCGTGAACAGTTAGGCCCTATGTGCACCTTAGCTTTTTCCATCAGTAGGTCTGTTAACTCGTGCCACATTGCAAAACTGCCTAGTGAAACCGCTTATAACAATGTGTGGGGGTGTTTTGTCTGGTTTTCTAAACATCAGGGGGTTAAATACCCGGTTTTACAGTTGAGGGGGTTAAGTGACCGGTTTGTCAAATTTGAGGGGGTTATGTGGACTTCTTTCTAGGGTAGATATCCAATTGTCGGTGGATCGGATAATTAAGAGAGTGATGAGATGAAAATACCCTAAAAAATATGGGAAAAGCTTACCTTCTGCCGACCGATCGCGAGCGCCCGTCCGCCGGCTTTGTGGCCGTCCAATCTATGTTTTATCAGACGGCCGAGAGCATTCCCGCGTCCGCTGGAGGCACGTCCGTTTCCTGCAACTCACCTCTTGTTTCAGCACAACCATTCCTACAACTGGATAATAGAAGGGGGTTTCATCCCGCAGCAGCGTGGGCTCGTGTGGCTGGGAGTGTGAGCGGCTGGATTTGGAAGGGCAGGACGCGGCGGCGCAAGGCGTTGGGCGATTGGGGCTTATCCAACGTGGTGGCGTCGACGATGGGCTCGGGATCGGCGGTGGCCGGTGACGACTCAAGCAGGTACGAATCAGATATCCCTTCCCCCATTTTTTGGCCGGTGTGGCGATGGTGATCCTCCCTACTATTTCTCCTCTACGCCTTCCTATGACACCCGGATAACTAAGCTACAGTAAACCTCAACTAATGATGTCATGTCATCTCGATTACTGTTGCTAATCTCGCGTTAGTTTGAAACCAGTTCGAGTTCAAATTAAAAATCAAACAAACAATAAAAGTTTTCAAACATTGAAACTAAAATGTTCTAAATGTGTCAAATAAATCTGGGAAATAATGGTGGAGAAACCACAATTTTTCAAAATGTTTAAATGCTCCAAAATAAATAGAGCAGCAGATAAAATCAATAATGAAATGCCTTTCATAATATATAAAATGTTAAACTAATTTATTTGGGTGCCCAAGTTATTATGGCATTAGAATAAGTAGTAATACTATTTTAGGAACTACTCTAATATTTTATAAAACTATAATAAATAGGAAATAAAATATAAAAGTAAGAGAAAAATAAGAAAAGGGAAAATAAAACAAAAACAAAAAGAATTAATAAAAGGAAAACCCCCACTGGCGCAGCCCCCCGGGGCTTCGGCCCACTCCCCCACGAGCTTCCACTGTTTGCGCGACCGTGATCACTCGGGAGCTGATCACGGGTTTATACTTACATATACATTATATGATACCTGTGGTGACTAAAGTCGGGTCGGCTCGTAGAGTACCCGCAAATGATTCCGATGTGGGGGCTGAAAGAACAGGTGGCTCCATCCCGGTAGAGGTGGGCCTGGGTTCCCGACGGCCCCCGGCTGTTACTTTATGGCGAAGTGACAGGGAAGGTTGAGACCACCTAGGTGAGAGGTGGGGCTGGCCCTGGTCGGCGTTCGCGGATACTTCAATTAACACGCTTAATGAGATCTTGATATTTGATCTGAGTCTGGCCACTAGCCTATACGCACTGACCAACTACGCGGGAACAGTTATGGGCACTCGACGTCGTGGTATCAGCCGAAGCCTTCTTAACGTCAGCGACTGAGCGGCGCGCACCGGGTTGGACCGCGTAACGCAACTTCCTTTGTAATGGAGGTTGCTAGGTCTGCTCACCGTCCGCGTTCGCAACGTGCAGGTGTGCAATGGGCGATGGGCCCAGACCCATGCGCGCATAGGATTTAGACCGGCGTGCTGACCTCTTTGTTGTGCCTAGGTGCGGCTGCGACGTGTTGATCTTCCGAGGCCGGGCATGACCCAGGAAAGTGTGTCCGGCCAAAGGGGATCGAGCATGTTGGGTAATATGGTGCACCGCTGCAGGGAAGTTTATCTATTCGAATAGTTGTGATCCTCGGTAACAGGACGACCCGGAGTTGTACCTTGACCTTATGACAATTAGAACCGGATACTTAATAAAACACACCCTTCCAAGTGTCAGATATAACCCGGTGATCGCTCTCACTCAGGGCGACGAGGGAAGGACCGCCAGGTAGGTGTATGCTATGCGATGATGCTTGGTGAACTTACCATCTACTCTCTTCTACATGCTGCAAGATGGAGGCTGCCAGAAGCGTAGTCTTCGACAGGACTAGCTATCCCCCTCTTATTCTGGCATTCTGCAGTTCAGTCCACCGATATTGCCTCTTTACACAGATACCCGTGCATATGTAGTGTAGATCCTTGCTTGCGAGTACTTTGGATGAGTACTCACGGTTGCTTTGCTCCCCCTTTTCCCCTTTTCCTTTCTTCCTGGTTGTCGCAAGCAGATGCTGGAGCCCAGGAGCCAGACGTCACCGTCAATGATGGCTCCTACTACACCGGAGGTGCCTACTACTATGTGCAGGCCACTGACTACGACCAGGAGTAGTTTAGGAGGATCCCACGCAGGAGGCCTGCGCCTCTTTCGATCTGTATCCCAGTTTGTGCTAGTCATCTTATGACAACTTGTTTAACTTATGTCTGTAATCAGATATTGTTGCTTCCACTGACTTGTCTATGATCGAGCACTTGTATTCGAGCCCTCTGAGGCCCTTGCTTGTATGACTTATTTATTTTTAGAGTTGTGTTGTGATATCTTACCGTGAGTCCCTGATCTTGATCGTACACGTTTGTGTGTATGATTGAATCGGGGGCGTCACACTTCCGGCCTCTACGCCGGCGTGTACGCGACGTTTTTTGCAGTGGCGCTCCCTATTGCGGTGATGATTCGGCAGTGTCATATGAGAGAGGAAGTTTTGTTTTAGAGAAGTAGTAGGGGAAGTTGTGTTTCAGAGAGAAGGGTGAGAGGCAGAGCATGTTGTAGGGTTTCTGAATTTTTGCACATGGATGGCCATAGTGTTGCAGAAACTTCCATTTAGCTATTGCACGCCGACGGCGGGCTGATTTTGGGGTGGGTTGGCGGCAGCGCCGCGCGGGATGCAACTCTGTCAGAGCCAGGGGCAAGAGTGTGTTATTTCTGCAACAGAGCGTTTGTTGTGGGAAGTAACGAGTGGACATGCGGTCTTGTTTCTGCAACAGAGCGTTTGTTGCTGGAAGTAACGAGTGAGCATGCAGTCTTGTTTCTACAACAGAGCGTTTGTTGCAGGATGTAACGAGTGGGCATGTGGGACATGGACGCTACATCGGAAGACTATCAGCTCGGTCATCCAATGGTCATCGAGGCGACGGACAATATCTAAACATCGACCGGCGGATGCGTAGCAGCGCCCAAAAAATATCAGTAGCAGGGCCTGTGTTGAGAAGAAAAAATATCAATGAAGATAATTAAGATTTTAGAAAATACCCTAAAAATATCAGTAGCGGGCCCTGGGGTTCACCCCGCCAGGTAAGTGATGACCAGTGTCGTGCATGTACTACCCACTACTAATAACTTCGGTTCCTCTTACCCATAGCCGAGATGACCATTAGCGTGCGTGTAGGATTGTCCATTACTTATCGTCGACGAGTCGCCGCGGAGTCGTCCCTTCTACTGTTGCTGTGGTGGCAATTCTCAATTAATGGTTTTTTTTTTGCTGCCGGGAAATGTAGAAGAGATGTTCCATGAGTGTTCAATGAGTTTTTGTTGTATTCCTTCCGTTCACATAGCTTATTTTGGATCTTCAATGATTTTAAATGCAGGTTATACGCGCACGTGTTTTAGAAATACAAAGGCTCATTCAATAAAAGAAGAGAAATACACAGGCTCATATTATGGGTACACAAGTTGATCGGTTAGTTGACTTTTCATTTTCAGCGGTAGCAAGCTAACTGCCACGATGTACTAGCACATGCAACGATCATTAGCCCTGCTACCACATGCATGCATGCATTTTGGTTCAGTAGCCCGTGAGCAGCAGAAACAGTCCGCCACCGCACGAGGCGGCAGGGCCAACCACCAGCCTCCGTTCCGTAGCGATTCGCGGCTCACTATTATGGGCAGCCAGCCGGCTAGCCGGCTAGCGGCAGCGGCTGGCGACAGGTACCACGTGCCGGCTGACGCATCTGCCGCCACCGTTTAGGGGGTCTTTTGTGTCAATTTTATTTAGAGGTTTTTTTTGTCAATTCTGTTGGGCAGGTGGTTCTTTTCGATAAAAATTCTTAAAAATTGTATTTACATTTTTCTTCTTTCGACTGTACACCGCCCAAAAAAAGTTATAAATTAGATTGAACCAACTGTAAAGAAAAGAGACATGTAAAAACGCCCTTGTCATACCAGACTTTGAAAAGTGCAATAAACCACTTGCGCAGAATCGGGTGGTCCAGAAATGAGAAAGAAAATCGACCAGCATTAATAATTTTTGCCTCTGCACTTTGGCCCCACAAAGAAAGACTGGAGCGAGACAACACAAAACCAATCATACAAGGCGAGCGCCGGCGGCCATGGCGACTCAGACCTCGGAGGCGGAGAAGGAGATGAGGGAGTGGTGCGTCGCGCTCCCCAAGGTGGAGCTCACGCCCACCTCAATGGTTTCAAAGAAGTTCTGCTGAACGATTCATCATCTGATACTGTACTGACCACCGAAGATTTTCGAAATTTTGGTTCAAAATTTTAGCCTACCAAAAATGTCTTATAATTTGGGAGAGAGGAAGTAGATGCCATGTGCGTACTGAAACTGTTCTGTGATAGTGTCATAGTCTCATGGATGCTCCCTAGCTACTTAAATCACCTACCAATTTTACTACCATGGTGATTTCAGGGCGCAGTATCTCTATTATCTTCAACACGTACCTCTCTTTTCTCAAATATACGCACCAAAACGCGCAACATTTTCTTCACTGTATACATTAGTATCATATATAAAACATCTCCGATTTTGGTCGATACCATTCATTTGTCGGTATTATACTTTCTTGTCTTCTAACAATGCTATGTTGACGTGTTAGTATTTCTATCGAGATGGAAACATGATTATCCATTGGAGTTGATATTTCTATTTTTAGAAATTGATATCCTTTTGTTGCCATTTCTTGAATAGAGAACTAGCAAAAGAACTAGGTGACAAAGGAGTCATTGTCTTTGAAGATGTCAAGGATGTGATCATGAAGAGTAAGTGGACCATTTCTGTGCCATTTTCGAATGATGTTACCTACCCATACGTCGTATCAAAACATACTTATGAACCAAATATGAATATCTTTGAAATTATGTACTTATATTTCCCTGTTGCAATATGTGTACTATTTGTAAGGCTCGAATTCCATGCCTGCTTATTAACACTGGTTTTAAATTTTTAACAGATGACAGATCTCTCCCAGAGTGTTTTAGGCTCTTTGATTTCTTTCATATACTCACGACTGACCATGATACAGTAACAAGGATCGCTAAGGAGGTTTGTTAATCATTATTCGCAAATGACAAGCAAAACAAGAATGACACGAATCTGCCATAAACAACATGGTGCTACTTAGCAAGCAACACATAATTAAGCTACTGCACCCAAACATGGCAACAAAGCATATGACAATAATCTACACAAGATGCACGACAAAAGATGAACACTGAGCTACGGCTAATTCACATAATAACAGGTCCAAACACTCATGGCAAAAGTGCAAACGATAACAAGTTCTCAGACTTGGTGAAATTATCAATGTAGCAGAAACTAACATCAGGATGACATGTTCAGTGCAATGAAACAACATGCTATAGGTTCAGAACATAGCAAAGTAAGGCATGGCATGAATCTACTCAAAGCACTAGACAAAAATCCCTTACTGACCATAAGTCAAAAAGGACTAGAAATTATGATTACACCCATGTCAAATAAGCACGTTTCGTTACAGGTTGCAGACTTAGCAGAAAACTGGACATGACAAAAACAGATAACGACTAGGCATGTTCGTGAGCTCGATGCGCTCACTATAGAGCATTGCATGATAAACTAAGCATACATACATCAAGAAGACATGACATAGTAATTATACATGGCAATAATAACATCATATCATGCAAGGATCAACTACACCAAACTTGGCAAAATTGAATAACATGTAAACAATCTGCCAGCAACATTTTGAAGCAAAAGTAGAGCTCGATTGACTCAAGCTATGGCACTCCATAATTGCAAACAAAGGCATGGATGGATATAGCAAATACTCAAGTTCAAAACTCCCTTACTGATCATGCTCAAATTATGCATAGATCTCTCAGAAACAACATGCATACATGGCATGAAAATAACAGCAGTCAGGGACTTAGTGAAATCACTAAGTCTCTGAAATCAGCAACATCAAGTGACCTAGTTTGCATGCTTGTGCTAGTCACCACAAGTATGAAAAAAATACAGGGCAAAATTCTCTGGAAAGGTAACATGGCATATTACAATACTCATGTAGGACTCAACTTCATAGGAGGTACACATCAATCATGGCAAAAATGACAAAAGTGCATGTTCAGATAAAATCCATCAACTAACATCAACTAGTCCTCTTCTAACAGCATTTCGGGCATCAATATGACCTCAAATGAAAATGATGCAATGGAACAAAATGATGTACTCTTCGAGTTGAATAATTTGACATATTATACGCGCAAAATGGAGCTACGGATGCAAAGTTATGGCATGTCAAACATGTGATGATGATACAAAATTTAGAGGACTTAGAGAAAAACGAGAGGGGGAAGAAGTCAACCAGATCTAGCACGCGGATCGAGGCGGCGACGGATCCCGCCGGAGACCGGCCGGAGGAGGTGGAGGAGAGACCGGGGCGGCCGGATCTGACCGGATCCGGCCCCGGCGGAGCGCGGGGGCGGCGCGGGCGGCGCGGGACCGGCCGGCGGCGACGGCGGAGGAGGCGGAGGCCGGCGGAGGCGGCGGTGGCCGGCGCGGGCGGCGGAGACGCGGTCGGCCGCGGGCGCGAGGGCGGCGCGCGGGCGCGGGCCGGGGAGGGCCCCGCCTGGGCCTAGCGGGCCGGCGGCGCTGGCGCGGTACGGGCGGCGGCGGTCGCCACGTGGCGCGCGAGGAGTGGCTGCGGGCGCGGCGGCGGACGCGTCCGGCGCCGTCCGGACGTGTCCGGCGCGGAGAGAGGAGCGGGGAGCTAGGGTTAGGGCGGATTAGACCGCAAATGGAGGAGGGGAGGCCTATTTATAGCTAGAAGGAGCTAGGAAGCTCCAAATGGAGAGCGGTTTTCGACCACGCGATCGTGATCGAACGGCGGAGGACATGGGAGAGTCTTAGATGGGTTGTTGGGCTGTTTTGAAGGGGTGTTGGGCTGCAACACACACGAGGCCTTCACGGTTACCCGGTTAACCGTTGGAGTACCAAACGAACTCCGATTGGCCCGAAACTTGACAGGCGGTCTACCGGTGCTATACCGAGGCCACATGTCAAGCCTCGGTCCATTCCGAGAATGTTTAATACCCGCTCACGAAGAAATGTAAAAGGGGACGCCGGGAGACATAGGAGCGCCGAATTGCAAAACGGATAACGGGAAAAATGCTCGAATTTATGAGACGAACACGTATGCGAATGCGATGCACATGATAACATGATAAGAAATGCATGACATGACCAAAATGCAAAACGGAGAGAACCCAACCACGGAGGAATATCATAACACATAGCCGGAAATGGCAAGAGTTGGATTACAAATATGGCAAGTTACATCTGGGGCGTTACAACACACCACCACTACGAGAGGATATCGTCCCGAGATCTAGGACTGAAAGAACTCCGGATACTCGGAACGTAGGTGGTCCTCACGCTCCCAGGTGGCCTCTCGGTCTGAATGATGTGACCATTTCACTTTGAGGAATTTGATTGACTTGTTGCGAGTCTTGCGCTCATTTGTCTCAAGAATGGCAACTGGATGCTCATGATAGGACAAATCTTCTTGAAGATCAATCTCTTCGAAGTTGATGGTGCGCTCAGGCGTCTTGAAGCACTTGCGAAGCTGTGACACGTGGAAGACATCGTGCACATTTGCAAAGTTGGAGGGAAGCTCAAGTTGATAGGCTAGATCGCCTCGTTTCCCGATGATCTTGAAGGGACCGACGTATCGCGGGGCAAGTTTCCCCTTGATACCGAAGCGACGAGTTCCTTTCATTGGAGAGACGCGTAGGTAGACATGGTCTCCGATCTCGAATGCCACATCTCGGTGTTTGCTATCGTAATAGCTCTTCTGGCGCGACTGCGCGGCTCTGAGGTTCTCACGAATGACCTTGCACATAGCCTCAGCCTCTGAGATCAAATCATTGCCGAGGAATTGACGTTCACCGGTTTCAGACCAGTTGAGAGGAGTACGGCACTTTCTGCCATAGAGAATCTCGAATGGGGCTTTGCCCGAGCTGGCTTGGAAACTGTTGTTGTAAGAGAATTCAGCATAAGGAAGGCAATCCTCCCACTTCATGCCGAAAGAGATAACACAGGCTCTGAGCATATCTTCAACAATTTGGTTGACACGCTCGACTTGTCCACTAGTATGATGGTGGAAAGCTGTGCTGAAGCGAATGTTGGTGCCCATGGCCTTCTGAAAAGAATCCCAAAACTTGGAGGTAAAGATGCTGCCACGGTCTGAAGAGATCAATTGTGGAATGCCGTGTAAGGAGACAATTCTGGATGTGTAGAGCTCTGCCAGCTGCGCTGCTGTGATAGACTCTTTGATAGGAAGAAAATGAGCCACTTTGGTGAGCTTGTCGATGACGACGAAGATAGCATCATTTCCACGCTTGGACTTAGGAAAACCAGTCACAAAGTCCATTTCGATATGATCAAACTTCCATTCTGGAATAGCAAGAGGTTGGAGAAGTCCAGCTGGTCGTTGGTGTTCTGCTTTCACCCTTCTGCAGACATCACACTCATTCACGAATTGAGCGATCTCACGCTTCATTCGAGTCCACCAATACGACTGCTTGAGGTCATGGTACATCTTCGAACTTCCAGGATGAATTGACAGAAGAGAATTGTGCACTTCGTTCATAATGACTTTACGAAGATCACCCTTTGGAACCACGATCCGGTCCTCGAAGAAAAGAGTATCTCTATCATCAACTCGATAGCACTTGTATTTGGGGATGCTCTTTTCAATACCACGTTTCACCTTCTTCACCATGGTATCCAACAATTGAGCCTCACGAATCTGATCTTCCAAAGTAGGAGAGACAATGAGGTTGGCAAGAACACCTTGAGGAACAACTTGGAGATTCAACTTGCAGAAAGCCTCACAAAGATCCGGTTGGAAGGGCTTGAGGATTAAGCTGTTGCAGTAAGCCTTTCTGCTCAAAGCGTCTGCAATCACATTAGCCTTGCCTGGAGTGTACTCAATACTCGGATTATACTCTTGAATCATTTCGACCCATCGAGTCTGCCTGAGGTTGAGATGAGGCTGAGTGAAAATATACTTGAGACTCTTGTGATCTGTGAAGATGTCCACTTTTCTTCCCAACAGGAGATGTCTCCATGTTATTAGTGGGTGAACCACTGCCGCCAACTCAAGATCGTGAGTGGGGTAGTTCCTTTCATTGGGCTTCAACTAGCGAGAGGTATAGGCAACAACCTTCTTCTCTTGCATTAACACAGCACCGAGGCCCTGAAGAGAAGCATCACAGAATACTTCATAAGGCTTGGATTCATCAGGAGGAGTCAGAACTGGAGCAGTGATGAGTTTCTCTTTGAGAGTCTTGAAAGCAACGTCACACTCAGGAGACCAGACATATTTCACATGCTTCTGGAGGAGGTCGAAAAGAGGCTTGGCAATCTTGGAGAAATTCTCAACGAATTTTCAGCAATAGCTTGCAAGTCCAAGAAAACTGCGAAGCTGCTTGACATTCTGAGGAGGTTGCCAATTCAAAACTGCAGACACCCTCTCTGGATTAATAGCAATGCCCTTGGCAGAGATGATATGGCCAAGATAAAGAACTTCATCAAGCCAGAATTCACATTTGGAGAACTTCGCATATAATTGATACTCTCTGAGCTTGTCGAGTACCTATCGCAAATGTTTGGCATGATCCTTCTTATTCTTGGAGAAGACCAAAATATCATCGAGATAGACCAAGACAAATTCGTTGATGTAGGGGTTGAAGATGAAATTCATCAAGCGAGTGAAATATGGAGGAGCATTGACGAGGCCGAAAGACATGACAGTATATTCATAAGAACCAAAGCTTGTTCTGAATGCTGTCTTGGGAATATCTTCTTCACGAATGCGAATCTGATGATAACCCATACGAAGGTCAAGCTTGGAGAACACCTTAGCACCTTTGAGTTGCTCAAATAGCTCATTGATGTTGGGAAGTGGGTACTTGTTCTTGATAGTCTTCTTGTTCAATGGACGGTAATCGACGCAAAGTCGGTCCGTGCCATCCTTCTTCTTGACAAAAAGAACACCACAACCCCAAGGAGAAGAACTCGGTCTGATCAGACCCAGACGCTCTTGTTTATCGAGTTGAATCTTCAATTCCTTGAGCTCATCTGGTCCAAGCTTGTAAGGACGCTTGCAAATGGGTTCCGTGCCAGGTTCGAGATCAATAACGAATTCAACTGGCCGACGGGGAGGCATACCCGGAAGCTCTTCTGGAAAAACATCTTGGTACTCACATACGACTGGAATCTGAGAGATAGCCTCCAATTCATCATTCTCATTGAGAGAAAACAACCGAATGGTATCATCACGAGAAGCATAGATGATCACATCTTTAGAAGAGTGAGTCAATTTGATTTCCCTGGCAGCACACTCAAGCTGAGCCTTGTGCTTAGAAAGCCAGTCCATCCCGAGAATAAGATCAATATCAGAATCACCAAGAACAATTGGTTTAGACAAGAATTTGTAGTCACCCATCTTGATGGAAACATTGGGAACCACCAAACTAGAGCTCAAACGTTTACCAGGAGAAATGACAGGCATGGGTCTATCCAAATTTGAAGAAGTGAACTCATGCTTGGCGAAAAATGGTCTTGACATGAAACAATGCGATGCACCAGTATCAAATAAGACTTTTGCAGGAATATCATTAACAGGAAGATTACCCATGATCACTTCAGAAGAATCCTCTGCTTGAGCTGCATTCATCATATTCACCTTGGCATGCTTAGGATTATGCTTGACCACTGCATTGCTGGAAGATTTCACAGGAGGAGGAGGCGGAAGGCGCCTTTGGTTGAAGCACTTGTTCGCATAGTGACCCTTCTGCTGGCATTTGTTACAAGTCACCTCTGAGAGCGGACGATGATAAGGAGCACTTGGCCTTGGAGCTTGATTCTGAGACTTGTTCTGATAGCCAGGGTTGGGTGGGTGGGAAGATCCACGACCACTTGAATTCTTCTGCTGATAAGGCTGACGGAACGGAGGAGGAGGAGGCAACCAGGACTTCTGTTGCTTAGCTGCCACAAGTGAGGAAGAAGAAGACTGAACTGCGTCTTTGACTCTCTTCTTAGATGCCTCACACTTGAGCTGAGCAGCTTCTTGTTTCAGCGCCATGTTGTAGAATTCATCATACTTTAATGGCTCGAAAAGCCCTCCCAGGCCCGCGCCCGCGCGCCGCCCTCGCGCCCGCGGCCGACCGCGTCTCCGCCGCCCGCGCCGGCCACCGCCGTCTCCGCCGCCCGCGCCGGCCACCGCCGTCTCCGCCGCCCGCGCCGGCCACCGCCGTCTCCGCCGCCCGCGCTGGCCACCGCCGCCTCCGCCGGCCTCCGCCTCCTCCGCCGTCGCCGCCGGCCGGTCCCGCGCCGCCCGCGCCGCCCCCGCGCTCCGCCGGCGCCGGATCCGGTCAGATCCGGCCGCCCCGGTCTCTCCTCCACCTCCTCCGGCCGGTCTCCGGCGGGATCCGCCGCCGCCTCAATCCGCGTGCTAGATCTGGTTGACTTCTTCCCCCTCTCGTTTTTCTCTAAGTCCTCTAAATTTTGTATCATCATCACATGTTTGACATGCCATAACTTTGCATCCGTAGCTCCATTTCGCGCGTATAATATGTCAAATTATTAGCCTCGAAGAGTACATCATTTTGTTCCATTGCATCATTTTCATTTGAGGTCATCTTGGTGCCCTAAATGCTGTTAGAAGAGGACTAGTTGATGTTAGTTGCTGGATTTTATCTGAACATGCACTTTTGTCATTTTTGCCATGATTGATGTGTACCTCCTATGAAGTTGAGTCCTACATGAGTCTTGTAATATGCCATGTTACCTTTCCAGAGAATTTTGCCATGTATTTTTTTGATACTTGTGGTGACTAGCACAAGTATGCAAACTAGGTCACTTGATGTTGCTGATTTCAGAGACTTCGTGATTTCGCTGATTTCAGAGACTTCGTGATTTCACTAAGTCCCTGACTGCTGTTATTTTCATGCCATGTATTCATGTTGTTTCTGAGAGATCTATGCATAATTTGAGCATGATCAGTAAGGGAGTTTTGAACTTGAGTATTTTCTATATCCATCCGTGCCTTTGTTTGCAATTATGGAGTGCCATAGCTTGAGTCAATAGAGCTCTACTTTTGCTTCAAAATGTTGCTGGCAGATTGTTTACATGTTATTCGATTTTGCCAAGTTTGGTGTAGTTGATCCTTGCATGATATGATGTTATTCTTGCCATGTATAATTACTATGTCATGTCTTCTTGACGTATGTATGCTTAGTTTATCATGAAATGCTCTATAGTGAGCGCATCGAGCTCACGAACATGCCTAGTCGTTATCTGTTTTTGTCATGTCCAGTTTTCTGCTAAGTCTGCAACCTGTAACGAAACGTGCTTATTTGACATGGGTGTAATCATAATTTCTGGTCCTTTTTGACTTATGGTCAGTAAGGGATTTTTGTCAAGTGCTTTGAGTAGATTCATGCCATTCCTTACTTTGCTATGTTCTGAACCTGTAGCATGTTGTTTCATTGCACTGAACATGTCATCCTGATGTTTGTTTCTGCTACATTGATAATTTCACTAAGTCTGAGAACTTGTTATCGTTTGCACTTTTGCCATGAGAGTTTGGACCTGTTATTATGTGAATTAGCCGTAGCTCAGTGTTCATCTTTTGTCTTGCATCTTGTGTAGATTATTTTCATATGCTTTGTTGCCATGTTTGGGTGTAGTAGTTTAATTATTTGTTGCTTGCTAAGTAGCACCATGCTGTTTATGGCAGATTCGTGTCATTCTTGTTTTGCTTGTCATTTGCAAACCGTGCATCCGATTCTGGTGATCTTTATATCGATTTCAACCGAGATCACCTCACCTATCCAGTGGCATGCTTGGTTTGCCAAGATTATGCCCTGTTCATCCTTGTCCTTCCGGAGCATGCATACGCATTGCATATCACCTCTCGCATATCTTGCCATGTTTTGCATCATGTTGCTTGCGCATTGCATCGTGGTTGATATTGGTTCCTTTGCTTGTTCTCTTGTCTTGGGTAGAGCTGGGAGACGAGTACGTGAATGAGGAACCTGTTGAGAAC
Organism: Aegilops umbellulata; assembly: GCA_032464435.1. NCBI lineage: Eukaryota > Viridiplantae > Streptophyta > Magnoliopsida > Poales > Poaceae > Aegilops > Aegilops umbellulata. The sequence continues at coordinate 561,382,889 of CP136055.1, read as the reverse complement.
GCTTTCGAGGACCAAGCTTTCGACAACTCTGAAACTCTTGCAGGCAAGATGACCATACCCTCGAAATCACTTCTATCTTTGCTTGCTAGATGCTCGCTCTTTTGCTATGCCTATGCTGCGATACCTACCACTTGCTATATCATGCCACCCATATTGCCATGTCAGCCCCTAACCATCCATGTCCTAGCAAACCGTTGTTTGGCTATGTTACCGCTTTGCTCAGCCCCTCTTATAGCGTTGCTAGTTGCAGGTGAAGATGAAGTTTGTTCCTTGTTGGAACATGGACTTGTTGTTCCTTGTTGGAACATGTTTACTTGTTGGGATATCACAATACCTCATATTTAATTAATACATCTATATACTTGGTAAAGGGTGGAAGGCTTGGCCTTATGCCTGGTGTTTTGTTCCACTCTTGCCACCCTAGTTTCCGTCATACCGGTGTTATGTTCCCGGAGTTTGCGTTCCTTACACGGTTGGGTGATTTATGGGACCCCCCCTGACAGTTCGCTTTGAATAAGACTTTTCCAGCAAGGCCCAACTTTGGTTTTACCATTTGCCACCACCTACCCCCTTTTCCCCCGGGTTTTCGCGAGCCCGAGGGTCATCTTTATTTTAGCCCCCCCGGACCAGTGCTTCTCTAAGTGCTGGCCCGAACCGAGCAACCTGCGGGGCCACCTCGTGGAAACTCGAGGCCTGGTTTTACTCGTAGCTTGACTTATCCGGATGTGCCCTGAGACCGAGATATGTGCAGCTCCTATCAGGATTTGTCGGCACAATCGGGCGGTTTTGCTGGACTTGTTTTATTACTGCCGAGATGTCTTGTAGTCCGGGATTCCGAGACTGATCGGGTCTTCCCGGTAGAAGGAATATCCTTCGTTGACCATGAGAGCTTATAATGGGCTAAGTTGGGACACCCCTGCAGGGTATTATCTTTCGAAAGCCGTGCCCGCGGTTATGAGGCAGATGGGAATTTATTGATGTCCGGTTGTAGAAAACCCGAAGTTGACCTTAACTAAAACACATCAACCGCGTGTGTAACCGTGATGGTCTCTTCTCGGCGAGGTCCAGGAAGTGAACACGGTGTTGGAGTAATGTCTGACGTAGGTCATTTCAGGATCACTTCTTGATCACTTCTAGCTTCACGACCGTGCTTTGCCTTCTCTTCTCACTCTCTTTTGCGCTGTAGCCACCATATGCTAGTCGCTTGCTGCAGCTCCACCTCACAAACCCCTTTCCCACCTTTAAGCTTAAATAGTCTTGATCTCGCGGGTGTGAGATTGCTGAGTCCCCGTGACTCACAGATATTATCACCACAGTTGCAGGTACCAACGATGCCAGCGCAGATGACGCGTTCGAGCTCACTTGGGAGTTCGACGAGGAACGTGGCCGTTACTATGTTTCTTTTCCAGATGATCAGTAGTGGAGCCCAGTTGGGAGATCCGGGGATCTTTTTAGCATTTGGGGTAGTCTTCTTTCATTTTGGTACCGTAGTCGGACCTTGAGTGTAATCTGTATGATGGATGTTATTTATGTACTTGTGTGAAGTGGCGATGGTAAGCCAACTATGTATCTTTCCCCTTTATTTACATGGATTGTGTGAAGATTACCTCACTTGCGACATTGCTTTCAATGCGGTTATGCCTCTAAGTCGTGCCTCGACACGTGGGAGATATAGCCGCATCGAGGGCGTTACAGCTGCAAGACGGAGGCTGCCAGAAGCGTAGTCTTCGACAGGATTAGCTATCCCCCTCATATTCTGGCATTCTGCAGTTCAGTCCACTGATATGGCCCTTTACACATATATCCATGCATATGTAGTGTAGCTCCTTGCTTGCGAGTACTCTGGACGAGTTCTCACGGTTGCTTTTCTCCCTCTTTTCCCCCTTTCCCTTCTACCTGGTTGTCGCAACCAGATGCCGGAGTCCAGAAGCCAGACGCCATCGTTGACGACGACTCCTACTACACTGGAGGTGCCTACTGCTATGGGCAGGCCGCTGACGACGACCAAGAGTAGTTAGGAGGATCCCAGGCAGGAGGCCTGCGCCTCGTTCGATCTGTATCCCAGTTTGTGCTAGCCTTCTTAAGGCAAACTTGTTTAACTTATGTCTGTACTCAGATATTGTTGCTTCCGCTGACTCGTCTATGATCGAGCACTTGTATTCGAGCCCTCGAGGCCCCTGGCTTGTATTATGATGCTTATATGACTTATTTATGTTTTAGAGTTGTGTTGTGATATCTTCCCGTGAGTCCCTGATCTTGATCGTACACATTTGTGTGCATGATTAGTGTACGATTGAATCGGGGGCGTCACACCCTCGAAAACTGTTGCGATCCCCTATACTTGTGGGTTATCAAGATTATTTTCTGGCGCCGTTGCCGGGGAGCATAGCTCTATTCTTTGAGTCACTTGGGATTTATATCTGCTGGTCATTATGAAGAACTTGAAAGACGCGAAAACAACAATTTATCCCTTAACTACGTGGGGAGGTAAGGAACTGCCATCTAGCTCTGCACTTGATTCACCTTCTGTTGTGAGTAAGCTTGCGACACCTAAACCTGCTTCTTCTATTCATTATGATATGTCGCATGTTATTGATGATGCCACTTCTGCTATGCATGATACTTATGATGAAACTACTTCTATGCTTGATACTACTATGCCACTTGGTGAATTTCTTGATGAACAACTTGTTAAAACTGCTTTATGTGATCTTGGAGCTGGTGTTAGTGTTATGCCTCTCTCTTTATATCGTAAACTTGATTTGAATAAGTTGACACCTACTGAAATATCTTTGCAAATGGCTGATAAATCAACTGCTATACCTGTCGATATTTGTGAGGATGTGCCTGTTGTGGTTGCAAACGTTACTATTTTAACGAACTTTGTTATTCTTGATATTCCCGAGGACGATAGTATGTCTATTATTCTTGGAAGACCTTTTTTGAATACTGCAGGGGCTGTTATTGATTGCAACAAAGGCAATGTCACTTTTCATGTTAATGGCAATGAGCATACGGTACTCTTTCTGAGGAAACAACCTCAAGTTCACAGTATCACTTCTATTGGAAAAATTCCATCGATTATTTTTGGAGGTTTTGAATTTCCTCTTCCTACTGTCAAGAAGAAATATGATATTCTTATTATTGGGGATGTGCATATCCCCGTTGAGGTAACATAGTGTTATTCGAAATTTCTCCAGTTCCATGTTATTCGGAATGAGTTTGTTAACAAGACTTGATCAACCTTGTTAGTGGATTTCTTTTGATGAGCATAAGATGGATGAAACTAGAAGGCACAACCTTCTATACCCTCTCTTTACTTTCTGTTATTTAGTTGAAATAAAGTTAAAATAGTATTTTTCTGTCTGTTTTCTGATTTATCCGTGCAATATGAAAATACCCCGAAAATAAAAGTTCTCCAAATGCCCTGCCAATTTAATATGATTTTTTCTGGAATATTTGAGAATATCTGGCACTGAGAACACAGCGGAGGGAGCAAGCACCTGGCCACGAGGGTCCAGGGCGCGCCCACCCCTACAGGGCGCACCCCTGCCTCGTGGGCCCATGGTGCCCCCTCCACTTATTCCTGCACCCACACACTTCTTCTTCCTCCCAAAAAAATCACCATCCAGCTCAAGCATGAGTTCTAGCTCATTTTGCTGCCATTTTCGATCTCCTTGCTCAAAGCACCTCTCACAAAACTGCTTGGGGGGGGGGTTGTTCCTTGGTATGTGACTCCTCCATTGGTCCAATTAGTTTTCTTCTAGTTCTTTATTCATTGCAAATTTGTGCTGCCTAGGTGGCCATGTTCTTGAGCTTGCATGTCAAATTTATATGGTTCCAAGTAGTTCTAATGCATGATATAGGCTCTAGGCACTTGTAGGAGTAGTTGCTATCAATTTTGGTGAGCTTGGTTCACTTTTATTTGAAGTTACTAAAAATTTCAGAATTTTTCAGAAATTAATGAAGAGATTTTTTAGGGGCTCATCGAGCCGAAGCTCGAAGGAAAAGCAAAGTGAAGAAGCACAGAGGCCCAAATATAATTTGCCTCGCACCGCGGAGGTTCGGCCGTGTGAGTGGCCTTCCAATGATTTATTGAGAGAAGCCGGGCTTTATGATGATTTTTATGAATTGGCTTAGAACGCAGGCTTCACCGACTTCCTCCGTGACAAACACGAATATTATCTCTTACTCACCAATACTTTTGTGCAAAACTTCTACTATTATCCTAAGGAATCACCTCCTTCAGTAGAGTTTCATTTATATGATGTGGTTAAGAAGACGTCACTAGATGAATTTTGCAAGGTTTGCAAAATACCTTTCGAGGGTAGTTTAGAGGAACCACATCGTAAAGATGTGGACGGATTTATTGACACTATTACTGTAGGGGAAACTAGGAATGTTTCCGATGCAAGAATCACTAGCATACATTTTCCTGTTTTACGCTACTTTGCAATATTTGCTAGTTGATGCTTAATTGGTCGCGGAAACTGTGGAAACCTTAGTGTTCCTGATATCATCATTTTGTCCCATGGTTTATTCTGTGATAACTCTGTCAGTATGGGCGGTATTATTGCTAAACGTTTAAGTTTGAACCGTACAAAGGGTCCCATCTTTGGAGGTATTTACGCTTCACGCCTTGCTACACACTATAACATACCTATTAGGCACTATGAAAAAGAAGAAAAATTGCTGCCCACTGTTTATCTAGATTATAAGAGTATGGTAGCGCATGATTTTATTGTTAAAAATAAGGAAGGGGCGCTTAAATATAAATTGTTCTTTGGTAAACATCACCTGAGACTATTACCTTGTCTTCTCCTTCCTTGTTTGATTTATTTGCAGGCCCGTACCTAGTTCCGTTGGCGGCCATCTACGCCCACCGGAACCCTACAACAGCTACAGAGCCATAGCCGAAACCACAATTTGATCCTCCACGACAGTTTGACTACCAGTGGGATCCGGAGATGATTGTCAACCAGTGGCAGTCAGGGGCTTCTTCATCTCAGTACGACCCCAACTACAACTATGGATATCCGCCAGGCCATTCGTGGCAATAAACCAACTTAGACCATAAGCCTAAGCTTGGGAGAGTACGTATTTCTCACCGACATTACATTTATGTTCACACACTCATTGCTAGATGTCGGTGCTTGCTACCTCTTGAGCACTGCGTTGGGTTTCCTTGAAGAGGAAAGGATGATGCAGCGAAGTAGCGTAAGTATTTCCCTCGGTTTGTGAGAACCAAGGTATCAATCTAGTAGGAGGCTACGCGCGAGTCCCTCTTACCTGCACAAAGCAAATAACTCCTCGCAACCAATGCGATAAGGGTTGTCAATCCCTTCATGGTCACTTACGAGAGTGAGATCTGATAGATATAATAGATAATATTTTTGGTATTTTTGTGATAAAGATGCAAAGTAAAATAAAAGCAAAGTAAAAAAGCAAAGGCAATAATAAAGTGAAGGAAGATTAATATGATAAAGATAGACCCGGGGGCCATAGATTTCACTAGTGGCTTCTCTCAAGAGCATAAGTATTTTATGGCAGGTGAACGAATTACTGTTGAGCAATTGACAGAATTGAGCATCGTTATGAGAATATCTAGGTATGATCATGTATATAGGCATCACGTCCGAGACAAGTAGACCGACTCCTGCCTGTATCTACTACTATTACTCCACTCATCGACCGCTATCCAGCATGCATCTAGAGTATTAAGTTCAAGAAAACAGAGTAACGCCTTAAGCAAGATGACATGATGTAGAGGGATAAATTCATGCAATATGATAAAAAACCCATCTTGTTATCCTTGATGGCAACAATACAATACGTGCCTTGCTGCCCCTACTTTCACTAGGAAAGGACACCACAAGATTGAACCCAAAGCTAAGCACTTCTCCCATTGCAAGAAAGATCAATCTAGTAGGCCAAACCAAACTGATAATTCGAAGAGACTTGCAAAGATAACCAATCATACATAAAAGAATTCAGAGAAGATTCAAATATTGTTCATAGATAATCTTGATCATAAACCCACAATTCATCGGTCTCAACAAACACACCGCAAAAAGAAGATTACATCGAATAGATCTCCACGAGAGAGGGGGAGAACATTGTATTGAGATCCAAAAAGAGAGAAGAAGCCATCTAGCTACTAACTATGGACCCGAAGGTCTGAGGTAAACTACTCACACTTCATCAGAAGGGCTATGATGATGTAGAAGCCCTCCGTGGTGGATGCCCCCTCCGACGGAGCTCCGGAACAGGCCCCAAGATGGGATCTCATGGGTATAGAAGGTCGCGGCGGTGGAATTAGGTTTTTGGCTCCATATCTGATCGTTTGGGGGTACGTAGGTATATATAGGAGTGAGGGAGTCCTGGATTAGGGGGTGTTCGGGTAGCCGGACTATACCTTCGCCGGACTCCTGGACTATGAAGATACAAGTTTGAAGACTTCGTCCCGTGTCCGGATGGAACTTTCCTTGGCGTGGAAGGCAAGCTTGGCGATGCGGATATTCAAGATCTCCTACCATTGTAACCGACTCTGTGTAACCCTAACCCTATCCGGTGTCTATATAAACCGGAGGGTTGTAGTCCGTAGGACAATCAACTCCATACACAACAATCATACCATAGGCTAGCTTCTAGGGTTTAGCCTCCTTGATCTCGTGGTAGATCTACTCTTGTACTACCCATATCATCAATATTAATCAAGCAGGAGTAGGGTATTACCACCATCAAGAGGGCCCGAACCTGGGTAAAAACATTGTGTCCCTTGTCTCCTGTTACCATCCGGCCTTGACGCACAGTTCGGGACCCCCTACCCGAGATCCGCCGGTTTTGACACCGACATTGGTGCTTTCATTGAGAGTTCCTCTGTGTCGTCCCCTTTAGGCCCGATGGCCCCTTTGATCATCAACAACGATGAGGTCCAGGGTGAGACTTTTCTCCCCGGACAGATCTTCGTCTTCGGCGGCTTCGCTCTGGGGGCCAATTCGCTTGGCCACCTGGAGCAGATCGAAAGCTACGCCCCTGGCCATCAAGTCAGGTTTGGAAGCTTAAACTACACGGCCGATATCCGCGGAGACTTGATCTTCGACGGGTTCGAGCCACGGCCAAGCGCGCCGCACTATCTCGAGGGGCATGATCTAGCTCTGCCTTCAAACAGTGTCCTGGAGGCCGCACCCGCACCGGTTCCGATCCTTAACTCGGAGCCTATTGCGCCGATCAAGGATGAGCGGTTGGATGTCACCTCGGGGGCTGCGATCTCAAAGGCGATCGAGCCGAACGCCAGCCCCGCACTCTGCATGACCCGTGACTCCAAGGGTCCGGACTCCTCCCCGGACTACGAATTCCCCGCGCCCCTGCCAATCGAATCCGATTGGGCGCCGATAATGGAGTTCACTGCCGCGAACATCTTTCAGCACTCGCCTTTTGGCGACATCCTGAATTCTCTCAAGTCTCTCTCTTTATCAGGAGAGCCCTGGCCGGATTAGGTCAGCAAGGATGGGATACGGACGACGAAGAAATTCAAAGCCCACCCACCACCCACTTTATAGCCACTGTCGACGATTTAACCGACATGCTTGACTTCGGCTCCGAAGACATCGACGGTATGGACGACGATGTAGAAGACGAACAGGCACCAGCACCTGTAGGGCGCTGGAAGGCCACCTCGTCATATGACATATATATGGTGGACACTCCAAAAGATGGAGATGGCGATGGAACATCGGGGGATGACCCCTCCAAGAAACAGCCAAAGCGCCGGCGTCAGCGGCGCCGCTCTAAATCCCGCCAAAGCAAAAACGGTGATTCCGGAACAGGAGATAATACTACCCCAGATAGTGCCGAAGAACACCCACCCCATCAAGATTTGGCGCAGGAAGATGGAGAAGCCAGCCCTCATGAGAGAGCAGCAGACCGAGAGGTTGAGGACGATAACTATATGCCTCCCTCCGAAGACGAGGCAAGCCTCGATGACGACGAATTCGTCGTACCATCTGACCCCGCTGAACAAGAGCGTTTCAAACGCAGGCTTTTAGCCATGGCAAACAGCCTCAAGAAAAAGCAGCAACAACTTAGAGCTGACCAAGATTTGCTAGCTGATAGATGGACTGAAGCCCTTGCGGCCGAAGAGTATGAACTCGAACGCCCCTCCAAGAGTTACCCAAAGCGCAGGCCGCTACCCCGATCAGAGGAGGAAGCGCCTACATCACCAGCGCACGAGATGGCAAACCGGCCACCTCGCGGCCGTGACACAGAGGCCTCTTGGCCCTCCACCCAAGCCATGCCCCGACGCCACTGAACTAAGGCACGGGAAAACGCGCCAGACCTGCGAGACGTACTGGAGGATAAGGCAAGACAAACAAGATCGATCTACGGATCACGCAGGCTCCCTACGGCACGTGATGATGATCTTCACTCCGGATACAACAAATCCGGCTGGGCCGAACACAACAGACATAGCTCTTCTGAGCTGCGTCGTGATATAACCCAGTACAGGGGCGCCGCACACCCACTATGCTTCACGGATGAAGTAATGGATCATAAAATCCCGGAGGGTTTCAAACCCGTTAACATTGAATCATACGATGGCACAACAGATCCGACGGTATGGATCGAGGATTATCTCCTTCACATCCACATGGCACGCGGCAATGATTTACACGCCATCGAATACCTCCCGCTCAAACTTAAAGGACCGGCCCGACATTGGCTTAACAACTTGCCAGTAGACTCAATCGGTTCTTGGGAGGACCTGGAGGCCGCATTCCTCGACAACTTCCAGGGCACTTACGTGCGACCACCGGATGCCGACGACTTAAGCCACATAATTCAGCAGCCAGAGGAATCGACCAGGAAATTCTGGACACGGTTCCTAACAAAGAAAAACCAGATAGTCGACCATCCGGACGCAGAGGCCCTAGCAGCCTTCAAACATAACATCCGCGACGAGTGGCTTGCCCGGCACCTGGGACAGGAAAACCCGAAATCTATGGCAGCCCTCACGACACTCATGACCCGCTTTTGTGCGGGAGAAGACAGCTGGCTAGCTCGCAGTAACAACTTATCTAAGAACCCTGGTAATTCGGATACCAAGGACAAAAGTGGCAGGACACGTCGGAATAAGCAAAAACGCCGCGTTAGCAGCGACAGCAATGAGGATACGACAGTTAATGCCGGATTCAGAGGCTATAAATCCGGTCGGCGAAAAAATCCATTTAAAAAGAATACCCAGGGCCCGTCCAGTTTGGACCGGATACTCGACCGCTAGTGCCAGATTCATGGCACCCCCGAAAGGCCAGCCAATCACACCAACAGGGACTGTTGGGTGTTCAAGCAGGCAGGCAAGTTAAGAGCCGAACACAAAGACAAGGGGCTGCATAGCGACGACGAGGAGGAGCCCAGGCCGCCGAACAACAATGGACAGAAGGGGTTTCCCCCACAAGTGCGGACGGTGAACATGATATACGCGACCCACATTCCCAAGAGGGAGCGGAAGCGTGCGCTACGGGACGTATACGCGATGGAGCCAGTCGCCCCAAAGTTCAACCCATGGTCCTCCTGCCCGATCACCTTTGATCGAAGGGACCATCCCACTAGCATCCATCATGGCGGCTTCGCCGCATTGGTTCTCGACCCAATCATCGACATATTTCATCTCACAAGAGTCCTCATGGACGGCGGCAGTAGCCTGAACCTGCTTTACCAGGATACAGTGCGAAAAATGGGCATAGATCCCTCAAGGATTAAGCCCACAAAAACGACCTTTAAAGGCGTTATACCAGGTGTAGAAGCCAACTGTACAGGCTCAGTAACACTTGACGTGGTCTTCGGATCCCCGGACAATTTCCGAAGCGAAGAGTTAATCTTCGATATAGTCCCGTTTCGCAGTGGCTATCACGCCCTGCTCGGACGAACCGCATTCGCAAAGTTCAATGCGGTGCCGCACTACGCATATCTCAAGCTCAAGATGCCAGGCCCTCGAGGAGTAATCACGGTCAACGGAAACACCGAACGCTCCCTCCGTACGGAGGAGCACACGGCGGCTCTCGCAGCGGAAGTACAAAGCAGCCTTCTTAGGCAACTCTCCAGTATGGCCGTTAAAAAGCCAGACACTGTCAAGCGCGCCCGGAGTAACCTAAAACAAGACCGCCTGGCACGTTCTGAGCAGGCGTAGCAATGCGGCCCCAACCCCAGCCCTCACGACATAGCGAAACTAGTACCTCGCGTACATAACTACGCCCTTGAAATACCATGGGCATAGGGGAATGGGCACAATAACGGCACACCCAAAATACGGCTTAAAACGTACTAGGGGCTACCGGATTCTCTTTTTCTTCTTACTTTCAGGACTCCACACTTCGGACGACCTGTTCGGAAATTCGATCGCCGCACAAACGATGCAAGATCCAGGGAGGCAGACAAGCCATGCCACATTATGGAACTCCCAGGTGGTCTCTGTTACGAGCAGTATACCTATTTTAAATACAATTCCGCGGCCTGCCCCTGGTCAGGACATGTTAAATAGTCCAATATCTTTTTGTTTATCGCACTACTTGTATCGTTCAGCTTTGATAAATAGCCGCTCTATAAACAATGCATAGCTTTTTGTCTATTTTTTACATTATCCTATTTTCAGATATCTGTTTATTAAATAACATGATTGCACCCGTACACCATGGTACGGCAAACACGCCAGGGGCTTCAGTACCCCTCATTATGGTGTGAGAAGTCCGTACACTTTCACAAGTGCGGCACCCCAGACTTGTAGCACTATATGCATAGGCTCCGAATCATGATTTGGGTCAATAGTTGGGTTTGCCCGGCTCCTATGTTTTGGTGCCTTACGTTCCGCTATATCGGCTAAGGTAGCACTAGGAGAACCACTGTGATTGTGCCCCGGTTCAGCTGGGTTAAGCACCTCAGTGGAGAAAGCTAAAACTGACTGTCATGATGAGGCGAGAGACCGGTCGCTGTCCGAGAGGCTTTTTGAGTCCCTAAAGACCTATGCCGCTTCGAGCGAGGAGCTGGCTTTGTCCGGCCAAGGCGTGGATAGCGCCCTGAACTCGGTCTTCCGAACTAGGGGCTTCGCCGAAATTTAAAATTATAAAGTTCTATGGCTAAGTGAGAGTGTTCAAGCATTATAGTCTGATTGCCTGGTTCGTTGTGCTGAGCGCCTCCCTCGAAGGACCCAACCATGGGAAAAAGAGCGCTCAGGTTTATCCCGAACACCCCAGCACTAGTGGCACGGGGGCAGAAGCCGGCGACTGGCCATCTCTCAATTTTTGATAAACGGCCGCACAGAAAATAATATTTTAAATTCAATAAGCATTGATTAGCGCATATGAACAAGTTTTCAGCGCACAGGATAAACACGAGCGAGTTCATTCGAAAATTACATCCTTGGTACATTCATCCGCCACAAGGCGGGCACCTCCAAGAACATCCTTGTAGTAGTTCTCGGGCTTGCGATGCTCCTTCCCCGGCGGCGGCCCGTCCCTCACAAGCTTCTCACCGTCCAGCTTACCCCAGTGCACCTTTGCACGGGCAAGGGCCCTCCGGGCACCTTCAATGCAGACGGAGCGCTTGATGACCTCGAGCCTTGGACAAGCCTCCACCAGCCGCCGCACCAGCCCGAAATAGCTCCCAGGCAGGGCCTCTCCGGGCCACAGCCGAACTATGAAGCCCTTCATGGCCTGTTCGGCCGCCTTGTGGAGCTCGACCAGCTGTTTCAGCTGGTCGCTCAAGGGCACAGGGTGTCCGGCTTCAGAATACTAAGACCAGAACACCTTCTCCATCGAGCTGCCCTCTTCAGCTCGGTAGAATGCGGCGGCGTCGGATACGCTGCGGGGAAGATCTGCGAATGCCCCTGGAGAGCTCCGGATTCGGGTAAGTTACAAGTAGTTTACTTTTATATTTCTGCTTTGCATAAAGAATGCCTTACCCGCTGCTATCTTCCTCATCTCCTCTAACTCTTGGAGGGCCTTTTGGGCTTCGGCCTTGGCAGACTTGGCGGTCTCAAGGGCCGACGCGAGCTCGGATGCTTGCGCCTTTGACTCAAGCTCCAAACTCTCATGTTTTTTCATGAGAGCCTGAAGCTCTTGCTGCACCTCGCCGACCTGAGCCCCAAGTCTCTCTCGCTTGGTGCGCTCCGCGGCCGTTTTCTTTTTGGCCTTAGACAACGCCTGCTTGAGGGTCGCCACCTCAGTCGTGGCCCCTACAATAAGCAGTACAATCCTGTTACTTTTTGCAATCACGCCTTTTTATAGGCACTTTTTCTGTAAGGCATTTCTTACCTTCTTTTTCCTCGAGCTGCCGCTTGGCAAGGCCGAGCTCTTGCTCGGTCCGCCCGAGGTCCTGTTTCAGGACACCCACCTCCGCAGTCAGTGCGGCGGTGGATAGCAGCGAAGCCTGCATACGCATATTGACTCTTTTTTTGTTAGACTCCTGCTAAATTTAATAGATCCTCTATTCGGCTTTTCTTTCCGAACTCCAAACAGAGCATCAGGGGCTACTGTCTATGTGGTAATATTTTGACATATTTTTACTTACCTCGAAGCCTGTCAGAAGGCTAGCGCAAGCTTCAGTCAGTCCGCTCTTGGCGGACTGAACCCTCTGGATCACCGTACTCATAATAGTACGATGCTCCTCGTCGATGGAGGCGCCATCAAGCACCTCCAGCAGATTGTCCGGCGCCTCTGGTTGGACAGAGGCCACCGGCTCAGAAGGCTTGCTCCTCTTGGAAGGAGTTTGCCTACCGCGGTCCGGAACCGTTGAAGATTCCGGCGCGGTGTCCGGCTCAAAGCCGGACTTGGCGCCCTGGGGGGCCTTATCCCCTTTACTCCTGGAGTCCGGGAGGTTGCCTTGAGGCTCCTCCAGGACCGTCTCCTCCTGCCCCGGAGTTTGTCGTGACGCCACTTCGGCGTCGTCTGCAGTGCGGGGGGAGACAGCGGGCGGAACTGAGTTCACGTCCGATGAGTCCAGGGAGCCGCCCGATGATTCGTTGAATTCGGCTCGGGGCGGGCTGCATAATTACGCTCGACATTAGGGAAAGCTGTGCAACAAAGGAACATCATGAGTTACTCTGATATCCGAACTTACGATTTCGCCGGACGCTTGGCTCTGTTCGGCCACTCCTCTTCACCCTCTTCGGCGTCGGGGGAGTAGTCCGGCGGAGGGGTCTTCCTTTTCCTAGACCCCTCGGCCTCCCCCGTTGGGGCAGCCTTCCTCTTCTCTCCTCCCTCCGCTGGGGGGGGGAGAGTTTTCTTCTTCCTCCTCCTCGTTCTCATGGGAGGAGGGCGCCTCGGACTCGTCGGATGACGAGTCCGACACCACCATGTTACGGGCACTCTTTCGAGTCCCATGGTCTTCTTCTTCTTGACCTTCTTCTCCGGCACCACATAAGGCGCCGGAACCAGCAGCTTCACTAAGAGAGCAGGGGCTGGGTCTTCGGGCAAGGGAGCCGGACAGTTAACTTGTCCGTATACCGCCTGCCAAGCCTGTCAAAGGTAAGGGAGTTTAGATCCGACATAGAGTCCAACTATGAAGAAAAGAGCTTAATATCCTGTAAAAGGTGAAGATAGCTTACCTCGCTAGCGTGACGCTGCGAGCTGTATCCGCGGTCCTCGGAAGCGGATGTTGGAGCCTCGGCGCCTTTGATTAGCACCTTCCAGACGTCTTCATACGTCGTGTCAAAGAGCCTGTTGAGGGTTCGTTGCTGCGCCGGGTCGAACTCCCACAAATTAAAGTCCCGTTGTTGGCACGGGAGGATTAGACGAATGAGCATGACCTGGACTACATTGACAAGCCTGATTGGCATGTTTACCAGGGTCTGGATGCATGTTTTTAGTCTGGTCACCTCTTCTTCGTTACCCCACGACAGGCCCGTCTCTTTCCAGGACGTGAACCGCATGGGGTGTCCGGATCGAAACTCGGGGGCTGCGACCCATTCCGGATCGCGTGGCTCGGTGATGTAAAACCACCCGGCTTGCCACCCCTTTAGGGTCTCCAAGAAGGATCCCTCGAACCATAGGACGTTGGCCATCTTCCCGCCATGGCGCCTCCGCACTCCGCCTGGCTGCCGCGCACCACCTTGGGCTTGACGTTGAAAGTCTTGAGCCAAAGGCCGAAATGGGGGCGGACGCGGAGGAAAGCCTCACACACGACGATAAACGCCGATATGTTGAGGATGAAGTTTGGGGTAGATCATGGAAATCCAGGCCGTAGTAGAACATGAGTCCCCGGACGAATGGGTGGAGTGGAAAACCCAGTCCGCGGAGGAAGTGGGGAAGGAACACTACCCTCTCGTGGGGCCTTGGGGTGGGGAGAAGGTGCCCCTTTTTGGGAAGCCGGTGCAGGATGTCCTTGGGCAGGTATCCGGCCTTCCTCAGCTTTTTCACTTGGACCTCCGTGACGGAGGAGACCATCCACTTGCCTCCCGCTCCGGACATGGATGGAGAAGGTTGAGGTGGGAAGTGCGGGCTTGGGCGCTGGAGCTCGAGTGCGCAGGAGATGGATAGGCAAAGGAGGAAGAAGGCGTAGGTAAGAAAGGTGGATCCTTATCCCCTTATATGGGCGGATGCGGTTATGCGTCCCCACCTGCCTAATAAAACTTGCTTGCCTCCCAAGCGCCATGGTAAATGGCGCGGTTGGGTTACCCACGTCCGTATTGATGAGAATCCCGTAAAAAGGGCACACGATCTCTGATTTGACAAGACGTGCCAAGGAAACCGCCTCGCAAAACGTGCTGAGGTGGAAAAGTAAAAACAATTCGAGTAAAGGACTTGGCCGTAGTGTGATGACGCACTGCAGAATGCGTCAGCAGATTTGATTTGTGTTCATATTATTCTCTCTATGGCAATATGTGGAAGTTTATCTTGCAGAGCCGGACACTATTCTTGGTATTTACAATCTTCTATGAAGGACTTGGAGGAGGAACCCTCCTTGCAATGCCGAAGACAATCTGCGCGCCGGACTCGTCGTCATTGAAGCCTGGTTCAGGGGCTACTGAGGGAGTCCTGGATTAGGGGGTGTTCGGGTAGCCGGACTATACCTTCGCCGGACTCCTAGACTATGAAGATACAAGATTGAAGACTTCGTCCCTTGTCCGGATGGAACTTTCCTTGGCGTGGAAGGCAAGCTTGGCGATGCGGATATTCAAGATCTCCTACCATTGTAACCGACTCTGTGTAACCCTAACCCTATCCGGTGTCTATATAAACCGGAGGGTTGTAGTCCGTAGGACAATCAATTCCATACACAACAATCATACCATAGGCTAGCGTCTAGGGTTTAGCCTTCTTGATCTTGTGTTAGATCTACTCTTGTACTACCCATATCATTAATATTAATCAAGCAGGAGTAGGGTATTACCTCCATCGAGAGGGCCCGAACCTGGGTAAAAATATCGTGTCCCTTGTCTCCTGTTACCATCCGGCCTTGACGCACAGTTCGGGACCCCCTACCCGAGATCCGCCGGTTTTGACACCGATAAGGAGGAAGAAGTACGTCGGTGGAGCAACGTGGGTCCCAAGAGGGTGGAGGGCGCACCCTGGGGGGTGGGCGCGCCCCCCCTACCTCATGCCCACCTCGTTTCTTTCTTGACGTAGGGTCCAAGTCTCCTGGATCATATTCGGTGAGAAAATCACGTTCCCGAAGTTTTCATTCCGTTTGGACTCCGTTTGATATTCCGTTTCTTCGAAACTCTGAAATAGGCAAAAAAAAAACAGCAATTCTGGGCTGGGCCTTCGGTTAATAGGTTAGTCCCAAAAATAATATAAAAGTGGATTATAAAGCCCAATATTGTCCAAAACAGTAGATAATATAGCATGGAGCAATCAAAAATTATAGATACGTTGGAGACGTATCAGTGCTCATACTCTTTCACTGTAATATCCATGCTAGTTTATTTTCTTTTTCTTGCTTTCTTCTTGTGTGTTTGTTAAACCTTAATAAAAACCAAAAAAATTAGTAGTAGCTTTTAGTTAGTTCACTTTCTTGCTGTAGTAGTAATAATTAAAAGAAAACCCAAAAAGGTTTCCTGTTCTTCTTTTGCTTGTTGGGAGCTTTCCTGTGTAAATAGTTTTATTTCTTTTCTTTTCTTTGGGGGTCGATAGGAGATGACCATAATTAAATTGTTGAAGTGGCTCTTATATACATTATTGTTGATTTAACCAAGAGCCCATATTGCCTTGTCTTCTCCTGTTTATTGAATGCTCGCAGATTCCAGCTTAGTCCAATGCACTTGCATTATTATTATTCTTCACATCTTTCGGTCGTGCATGTGAAAGGCAATTATGACGATATATAATGGACTGACTGAGATGAGAGAAGTTGGTATGAACTCGACCTCTCTTGTTTTTGTAAATATGATTAGTTCATCGTTCCTGATTCAGCTTATTATGAATAAATATGTTTGCAATGACAATTAGAGATTACAGTTGCTCGTGCCATGCTTGATTAGCTATGAGTTATAATGGTTTACCTTGCATGCCACCATGCTATTAAAATGGTTGTGATGTGGTATAGTGGGGTGGTATCCTCCTTTGAATGATTTAAGTGAATCGACTTGGCACATGTTCACACATGTAGTTGAAACAAATCAACATAGCCTTCATGATATTTATGTTCATGGTGGATTATATCCTACTCATGCTTGTACTCAATGTCTATTAATTTTAATGCACGATTCATGACTGCTGTCGCTCTCTAGTTGGTCGCTTCCCAGTCTTTTGCTAGCCTTCACTTGTACTAATCGGGAATACCGCTTGTGCATCCAATCCCTTAAACCCCAAAGTTATTCCATATGAGCCGACCATACCTTCCTATATGCGGTATCTACCTGTCGTTCCAAGTAAATTTGTATGTGCCAAACTGATGACCCACAAGTATAGGGGATCTATCGTAATCCTTTTGATAAGTAAGAGTGTCGAACCCAACGAGGAGCACAAGGAAATGATAAGAGGTTTTCAGCAAGGTATTCTCTGCAAGTACTGAAATAAGTGGTAACAGATAGTTTTGTGATAAGATAATTTGTAACGAGTAACAAGTAAAAAGAGTAAATAAAGTGCAGCAAGGTGGACCAATCCTTTTTGTAGTAGAGGACAAGCCTGGACAAACTCCTATATAGAGAAAATCGCTCCCGAGGACACATGGGAATATCGTCAAGCTAGTTTTCATCACGTTCATATGATTCGCGTTCGGTACTTTGATAATTTGATATGCGGGTGGATCGGTGCTTGGGTGTTGTTCTTACTTGAACAAGCATCCCACTTATGATTAACCTCTATTGCAAGCATCCGCAACTACAACAAAAGTATTAAGGTAAACCTAACCATAGCATGAAACATATGGATCCAAATCAGCCCCTTACGAAGCAACACATAAACCAGGGTTTAAGCTTCTGTCACTCTAGAAACTGATGACCCACAAGTATAGGGGATCTATCGTAGTCCTTTCGATAAGTAAAAGTGTCGAACCCAACGAGGATCAGAAGGAAATGATAAGCGGTTTTCAGCAAGGTATTCTCTGCAAGTACTGAAATAAGTGGTAATAGATAGTTTTGTGATAGGATAAATTGTAACGAGCAACAAGTAACAAAAGTAAATAAAGTGCAGAAAGGTGGCCCAATCCTTTTTGTAGCAAAGGACAAGCCGGAACAAACTCTTATATAAGGAAAAGCGCTCCCGAGGACACATGGGAATATCATCAAGCTAGTTTTCATCACGTTCATATGATTCGCGTTCGCTACTTTGATAATTTGATATGTGGGTGGACCGGTGCTTGGGTGTTGTTCTTAATTAAACAAGCATCCCACTTATGATTAACCTCTATTGCAAGCATCCGCAACTACAACAAAAGTATTAAGGTAAACCTAACCATAGCATGAAACATATGGATCCAAATCAGCCCCTTACGAAGCAACGCATAAACTAGGGTTTAAGCTTCTGTCACTCTAGCAACCCATCATCTACTTATTACTTCCCAATGGCTTCCTCTAGACCCAAATAATGGTGAGGTGTTATGTAGTCAATGTTCACATAACACCACTAGAGGCTAGACAACATACATCTCATCAAAATATCGAACGAATACCAAATTCTCATGACTACTAATAGCAAGACTTCTCCCATGTCCTCAGGAACAAATGTAACTACTCACAAAGCATATTCATGTTCGTAATCAGAGGGGTAATAATATGCATAAAGGATCTGAACATATGATCTTCCACCAAATAAACCAACTAGCATCAACTACAAGGAGTAATCAACACTACTAGCAACCTACTAGTACCAATCCCGGACTTGAAGACAAGAATTGGATACAAGAGATGAACTATGGTTTTGAGATGATATGGTGCTGGTGAAGATGTTGATGGAGATTGCCCTCTCCCGATGAGAGGAGCGTTGGTGATGATGATGGCGATGATTTCCCCCTCCCGGAGGGAAGTGTCCCGGCCAGAACAGCTCTGCCGGAGCCCTAGATTGGTTCCGCCAAGGTTCCGCCTCGTGGCGGTGGAGTCTTGTCTCGAAAGGTTGCTTATCAATTTTTTTCTCGACGAAAGACCTCATATAGCAGAAGATGGGCACCGGAGGGCCAACAGGGGGCCCACGAGGCAGGGGGCGCGCCCAGGGGGGTAGGGCGCGCCGCCCACCCTCGTGGCCAGGTGGGGGCCCCTCTGGTGAACTTCTTCCGCTCAATATTTTTTATATATTCTGAAAATAACTTCCGTGGAGTTTCAGGACTTTTGGAGTTGCGCAGAATAGGTCTCTAATATTTGCTCCTTTTCCAGCCCAGAATTAATTCCAGCTGCCGGCATTCTTCCTCCATATGTAAACCTTGTAAAATAAGAGAGAATAGGCATAAGTATTGTGACATAATGTGTAATAATAGCCCATAATGCAATAAATATCAATATAAAAGCATGATGAAAAATAGACGTATCAACTCCCCCAAGCTTAGACCTCGCTAGTCCTCAAGCGAAAGTCGATAACGATAAATATGTCCCCATGTTTAGAGGTAGAGGTGTCTATAAAAAAATACGGACATGAAGGCATCATGATTATTCTCATAACAACAACATATATGTATATTGTCATATGATTTATTATGCTCAAGTAATAATCTATTCACAATGCAAAAGTATGAATCAGAAACTTTATTGAGAACCAACAAACTATAATCTCAGTCATTGAAGCAATTGCAATTTATCATAACATCAGAAAGAGTCTATGTCAGAGCTTAATAGCAAGTCCACATACTCAACTATCATTTAGTCTTTCATAATTGCTAACACTCACGCGATACTTGTGGTTACAGAGTTTTAGTCGGACACAAAGAAAGATAGGGGCTTATAGTTTTGCCTCCCAACCTTTTACCTCAAGGGTAATGTCAACAATAATAACTCATGCTCCCCTACTTCCAATTAGATATATCTATCAGGATCTTTCCAACATACCGTGCTTGCCAAAGGATAAAATGTAAAAAGGAAAGGTGAAGATCACCATGACTCTTGCATAAGGTAGAAGATAATAGTAACAGAAAGGCCCTTCGCAGAGGGAAGCAGAGGTTGCATGCGCTTTTAGGTTGGATGCACAAAATCTTAATGCGAAAGAACGTCACTCTATATTGCCCCTTGTGATATGAAACTTTATTATGAAGTCCGTCGCTTTTATTTCTTCCACATCACAAGATCGTATAAAGCTTATTTCTCCCACACTAATAAGCCATACATATTTAGAGAGCAATTTTTATTGCTTTGCACCGATGACAACTTACTTGAAGGATCTTACTCAATCCATAGGTAGATATGGTGGACTCTCATGGCAAAACTGGTTTAAGGGTTTTGGAAGCACAATTAGTATTTCTACTTGGTGCTAAGAATTTGGCTAGCATGAGGGGGAAAGGCAAGCTCAACATGTTGGATGATCCATGACAATATACTTTATCTCATATGAAAGAAAACATAACCCATTACGTTGTCTTCCTTGTCCAACATCAACTCTTTCGCATGTCATATTTTAATGAGTGCTCCCAATCATAAGAGATGTCAATGATAATATATTTGTATGTGAAACCTCTCTTTCCTTATTACTTCCTATTAATTGCAACGATGACCAAAGCTACGTTTGCCAACTCCCAACAACTTTTAATCATCATACTCTTTCTATGTGAAGTCATTACTCTCAATAAGATCAATATGAACTTTTGTTTCTTTTTATTCTTTTTCTCTTTTCTTTTATCCACTCAAGATCATAGCAAGAAAATCAAGCCCTTGACTCAACACTAATCTTTATTATATATAGCTCACGGGCTCGGTTACATAGAGAGATCATAAAGCAAAACTCAAAACTAGATCATGCCATAAACTTTATTCTACTAGATCAAGATACTACTAATAGGATTGAACTAAGAAAAATAGTAAAGATAGGAGTGTGATGGTGATACGATACCGGGGCACCTCCCCCAAGCTTGGCAGTTGCCAAGGTGAGTGCCCATACCCATGTGATTATGTCTCCTTTGCTGGTGAAGAAGGTGGTGGTGATGTCGATGATGCGGGCTTGTCGTCCATCTTCCAAGGCATAGGCTCACCATTATAGAAGGATGATCGAGTCTCCAGGATCCTCAAATCTGCAGCCAAACTCATCCTTTTGAATCTATATTCATACTCACAGTTTTGGTTTTGCAGGTCATAGATTTAGGCTTGAAGGTGCTCGATCTTCTCATGAAGCTTGAAGATGGCCTCCCCGATGTTGTCGGCATCCAACTTGTGGCTGTTAGTGAACTCCGCGATCATCATGTGGTTGGAGTTGAGTCCACGTTCCACCATCCCCTGACACTTGAAAACTTGTTGCTCCACTGCTTCGAGCCTCGTCTCCATGCTTCTGGTCCCCTTCGGTCCCTCTTCATCGCGGATGTGCAGCAACCCATGACGCAACTCAATGGTTTGAGGGTGTCGTAGGACCTCCGCGAGGTAAGGGTTGATGACCTTCTCGAAGAACTTGTCCTTGGAGGCATTTGGGGACGTCATGATAATCTAGATCTGTCAGAAAAACAGCTCGAAACAAGAACAAAAGATATTTGCGTGATACACGAGTCAAAACCTTTGGGAGAATATATAATGAATTTTTAACGATCAAAATACGTATCGTGCAAGAAAACGGAGTCCGGAAGGCACACGAGGTGCCCACGAGGTAGGGGGCGCACCCAGGGGGGTAGGGCGCGCCCTCCACCCTCGTGGAGACCTCGTGTCCTTCCCAGACTGGTACTTATTTTTCTGTTTTCCTAAATATTCCAAAATGGAGAAATATTGCCTTAAAAGCTGTTTTGGAGTCGGTTTACTTACCGTACCACATACCTATTCCTTTTTGGAGTCTGAAACGTTCTGGAAGTGTCCCTTATGTATTCCTCTGGGGTTACGGTTTCAATAACATTGGTTTCAACATTTATTGGATTACCTGAGATATAATGTTTTAATTCTTTGACCGTTAACCACCTTCGGATTTGTACCTTCAAAGTTGTTGATTTTTATGGCACCGAAACGATAGACCTCCTCGATAACGTAGGGGCCTTCCCATTTAGAGAGAAGTTTTCCTACAAAAAATCTTAAACAAGAGTTGTATAGCAATACATAATCACCTACATTAAACTCACGCTTTTGTATCCTTTTGTCATGCCATCTTTTAACTTTTTCTTTAAACAACTTGGCATTTTCATAAGCTTGGGTTCTCCATTCATCAAGTGAGCTAATATCAAATAACCTCTTCTCACCGGCAAGTTTGAAATCATAGTTGAGCTCTTTAATAGCGCAATAAGCCTTATGTTCTAGTTCGAGAGGTAAGTGACATGCTTTTCCATATATCATTTTATACGGAGACATACCCATAGGATTTTTATATGCAGTTCTATAGGCCCATAATGCATCATCAAGTTTCTTGGACCAATTCTTTCTAGACCTATTGACAGTCTTTTGCAAAATTAATTTGAGCTCTCTATTACTCAATTCTACTTGACCACTAGACTGTGGGTGATAAGGGGATGCAATTCTATGATTAACATCATATTTAGCAAGCATTTTACGGAAATCACCATGAATAAAGTGTGAACCACCATCAGTCTTTAAATATCTAGGGACTCCAAACCACGGAAAAATGACTTCTTTAAGCATCTTAATAGAAGTGTTATGATCAGCACTACTAGTTGGAATAGCTTCTACCCACTTAGTAACGTAATCAACAGCAACTAAAATATGTGTATATCCATTAGAGGTAGGAAAAGGTCCCATATAATCAAAGCCCCAAACATCAAATGGTTCAATAACAAGTGAATAATTCATAGGCATTTCTTGACGTCTACTAATATTACCAATTCGTTGACATTCATCACAAGATAAGACAAACTTACGGGCATCCTGGAAGAGAGTAGGCCAATAAAAATCAGATCGCAATACCTTATGTGCAGTTCTATCTCCAACGTGGTGTCCTCCGTAAGCTTCGGAATGACACTTGCGTATGATCTATTCCTGTTCATGCTCAGGTACACAACGTCTAATAACACCATTTACTTCTTCTTTATAAAGATGTGGGTCATCCCAAAAGCAATGTCTTAAGTCACAGAAGAATTTTTTCTTTTGTTGGTAAGTGAAACTAGGTGGTATAAATTTAGCAACAATATAATTAGCATAATCAGCATACCATGGAGTACTACGAGAAGTGTTTATAACATTTAATTTCTCATCAGGAAAACTATCATCAATAGGCAGTGGGTCATCAAGAACATTTTCTAACCTAGAAAAGTTGTCTGCAACGGGGTTCTCAACTCCCTCTCTATCAACAATATGCAAATCAAATTCTTGTAGCAAGAGAACCCATATAATAAGTCTAGGTTTAGCATCTTTCTTTTCCATAAGATATTTAATAGCAGCATGATCAGTGTGAATAGTTACTTTAGAATCAACAATGTAAGGTCTGAACTTATCACAAGCAAATACAACTGCTAAAAGTTCTTTGTCAGTAGTAGCATAGTTTCTTTGAGCATTGTCTAGAGTCTTACTAGCATAATGGATAACATTTAATTTCTTATCAACTCTTTGCCCTAGAACAGCACCTACAGCATAATCACTAGCATCACACATAATTTCAAAGGGTAAATTCCAATCAGGTGGCTGAACAATAGGAGCAGAAATAAATGCTTTCTTAAGTACTTCAAATGCTTCTACACGATAATCATCAAAGACAAATGGTATATCTTTTTGTAATAAATTAGTCATAGGCCGAGAAATTTTTGAGAAGTCCTTAATGAACCTCCTATAAAATCCGGCATGACCAAGGAAACTTCTTATACCTTTGATGTCCTTGGGACATGGCATCTTTTCAATGGCATCAACCTTGGCTTTATCAACTTCAATACCTCTTTCAGAAACTTTATGCCCCAAGACAATACCTTCATTCACCATAAAGTGGCACTTTTCCCAATTCAAAACAAGATTAGTTTCTTCACATCTCTGCAAAACTCGATCAAGGTTGCTCAAGAAATCATTAAAAGACGATCCATAGACGGAAAAATCATCCATGAAGACCTCACAAATCTTTTCACAAAAGTCAGAGAATATAGCCATCATGAATCTTTGAAAGGTAGCAGGTGCATTACATAAACAAAAAGGCATACGTCTATAAGCAAAAGTACCAAAAGGGCAAGTAAAAGTGGCCTTTGATTGATCTTTAGCCGACACAGGTATTTGAGAGAAACCAGAATAACCATCTAGAAAGCAATAGTGTGTATGTTTGCATAATCTTTCTAGCATTTGATCGATAAAAGGTAAGGGGTAATGATCCTTTTTAGTAGCTTTATTTAATTTACGGAAATCAATCACCATCCTATAACCTGTAATAATTCTTTGCGGAATAAATTCATCTTTATCATTAGGAACAATAGCAACACCTCCCTTCTTAGGGACCCAATGAAGAGGACTTACCCACTGACTATCAGCAACGGGATAAATTATACCTGCCTCCAGAAGCTTTAATATTTCTTTTCTTACCACTTCTTTCATTTTAGGAGTAAGCCTTCGTTGATGATCACGGACTGGTTTGGCACCTTCTTCCAAATTTATTTTATGTTGACATAGAGTGGGACTAATGTCCTTAAGATCATCAAGAGTATATCCAATAGCAGCACAATGCTTCTTCAGAGTTTTCAATAATCTCTCTTCTTCATGTTCTGAAAGTTTAGCACTAATAATAACATGATATATCTTCTTTTCATCAAGATAAGCATATTTAAGATTATCAGGCAACGGTTTAAGCTCAAACACGGGATCACCCTTGGGTGGAGGAGGATCCCCTAGGATTTCAACAGGCAAATTGTGTTTCAGAATAGGTACATTCTTAAAGAATACTTCATCTATTTCCCTTCTTTCATTCATAAACATATCATTTTCATGTTCTAGCAAATACTGTTCTAAAGGATCGCTAGGAGGTACAGCAATAGAAGCAAGACCAATAATTTCATCCTTACTAGGCAATTCTTCTTCACGGTGTTGTCTACTAAATTTAGAGAAATTAAACTCATGAGACATATCACCCAAACCAATAGTAACAACATTCTTTTCACAGTCTATCTTAGCATTAACAATGTTAAAGAAGGGTCTACCAAAAATAATGGGACAAAAGCTATCTTGTGGGGAACCAAGAACAAGAAAATCAGCAGGATATTTCGTTTTCCCACACAAGACTTCAACATCTCTAACAATTCCCATTACCGAAATAGTATCTCTATTGGCAAGTTTAATTGTAACATCAATACCTTCTAACTCAGCAGGTGCAATTTCATGCTTAATTTCTTCGTATAAAGTATGTGGTATAACACTAGCACTAGCACCCATATCACATAAGCCATGATAACAAGATCTCCTATTTTAACAGAAATAACATGCACGCCTACCACAGGTCTATGTTTATCTCTAGCAAAAGGTTTGGCAATTGTAGCAGTTTCACCGCAGAATTGAATAACATGCCCATCAATATTACCAGACAAGAGATCTTTAACAATAGCAATATTACGCTCAACTTTGACTTTCTCAGGAGGTGTATAAGTTCTAATATTGCTTTTACGAACCACAGTTGAAGCTTTAGCATGATCCTTTATTCTAATAGGGAAAGATGGTTTCTCAAAATAAGAAGTAGGAACAATAGGATCATTATAAGTGACAGTCTTTTCTTCAACTTTAATAGGTGTAGCTACTTTTACTTCTATGGGAGGATGATATTTAAACCACTTCTTCTTGGGGAGATCAACATAAGTAGCAAAAGATTCACAGAAAGAAGCTACTATCTTAGAGTCAAGTCCATATTTAGTGCTAAATTTACGGAAAACATCGGTATCCATAAAAGATTTAACACAATCAAACTTAGGTGTCATACCTGACTCCTTACCTTCGTCAAGATCCCAATCTTCAGAGTTACGTTTAATTCTATCCAATAAATTCCATTTGAATTCAATTGTCTTCGTCATAAAAGAGCCAGCACAAGAAGTATCGAGCATGGCGTGATTGTTATCAGAAAGCCGAGCATAAAAACTTTGAAGATTTATTTCTCTTGAGAGCTCATGATTGGGGCATGAATATAACATTGATTTAAGCCTCCCCCAAGCTTGAGCGATGCTTTCTCCTTCGCGAGGCCAAAAATTATATATATAATTGCGATCACGATGAACAAGATGCATAGGATAAAACTTCTGATGAAATTCCAATTTCAATCGTTTGTAGTTCCATGACCCCGTATCATCACATAGCTTGTACCATGTCGATGCATCTCCCTCCAAAGATAAAGGGAAGACCTTCTTCTTAACAACATCATCGGGTATACCTGCAAGCTTAAATAATCCACAAACTTCATCCAGATAAATTGGGTGCTCATCAGGACGCTTTGTTCCATCTCCTGCAAAAGGATTAGTTAGCAGTTTTTCTAACATACCCGAAGGAACTTCAAAGGGAACATTTTCATTTTCAGTAGGTTCAGTAGGTTGAGGAGCAACTCTTTGCTCTACTGGTTGGGGTGAAGATACCCCGAACAAGCCCCTCAGAGGATTACTTTCCATAGTAACAAGTGACAGTAAGTTTCAGCACACTATATAATTTTTTCCTTACCAAATTCCACCTACCAAAGGCGCTTCACTCCCCGGAAACGGCGCCAGAAAAGTGTCTTGATGACCCACAAGTATAGGGGATCTATCGTAGTCCTTTCGATAAGTAAGAGTGTCTAACCCAACGAGGAGCAGAAGGAAATGATAAGCGGTTTTCAGCAAGGTATTCTCTGCAAGTACTGAAATAAGTGGTAACAGATAGTTTTGTGATAAAATAATTTGTAACGAGTAACAAGAGTAAATAAAGTGCAGCAAGGTGGCCCAATCCTTTTTGTAGCAAAGGACAAGCCTGAACAAACTCCTATATAGAGAAAAGCGCTCCTGAGGACACATGGGAATATCATCAAGCTAGTTTTCATCACGTTCATATGATTCGCGTTCGGTACTTTGATAATTTGATATGTGGGTGGATCGGTGCTTTGGTGCTGTTCTTACTTGAACAAGCATCCCACTTATGATTAACCTCTATTGCAAGCATCTGCAACTAAAACAAAAGTATTAAGGTAAACCTAACCATAGCATGAAACATATGGATCCAAATCAGCCCCTTACGAAGCAACGCATAAACTAGGGTTTAAGCTTCTATCACTCTAGCAGCCCATCATCTACTTATTACTTCCCAATGCCTTCCTCTAGGCCCAAATAATGGTGAAGTGTTATGTAGTCGACGTTCACATAACACCACTAGAGGCTAGACAACATACATCTCATCAAAATATCGAACCAATACCAAATTCACATGACTACTAATAGCAAGACTTCTCCCATGTCCTCAGGAACAAACGTAACTACTCACAAAGCATATTCATGTTCATAATCAGAAGGGTAATAATATGCATAAAGGATCTAAACATATGATCTTTCACCAAATAAACCAACTAGCATCAACTACAAGGAGTAATTAACACTACTAGCAACCTACTAGTACCAATCCCGGACTTGGAGACAAGAATTGGATACAAGAGATGAACTAGGTTTTTGAGAGGAGATGGTGCTGGTGAAGATGTTGATGGAGATTGCCCTCTCCCGATGAGAGGAGCGTTGGTGATGACGATAGCGATGATTTCCCCCTCCCGGAGGGAAGTGTCCACGGCAGAACAGCTCTGCCGGAGTCCTAGATTGGTTCCGCCAAGGTTCCGCCTCGTGGCGGCGGAGTCTCATCCCGAAAGGTTGCTTATGATTTTTCTTCGGACGGAAGGCTTCATATAGAAAAATATGGCCACCGGAGAGCCAACAGGGGGCCCACGAGGCAGGGGGCGCACCCTGGGGGGTAGGGTGCGCCCCCACCCTCGTGGGCAGGTGGTGGCCCCCTGACGTATTTCTTCCGCTTAGTATTTTTTATATATTCTGAAAATAACTTCCGTGGAGTTTCAGGACTTTTGGAGTTGTGCAGAATAGGTCTCTAATATTTGCTCCTTTTCCAGCCCAGAATTCCAGCTGCCGGCATTCTCCCTCCTTATGTAAACCTTGTAAAATAAGAGAGAATAGGCATAAGTATTGTGACATAATGTGTAATAAAGCCCATAATGCAATAAATATCGATGTAAAAGCATGATGCAAAATGGACGTATCACAAACTCTAAACCTTTAAATGAAATTCTGTTTTGTATGCTCGAATAGCTCATGTACCAACTAGGGCTGTCCATATCTTCCATGTTAGGCGGGTTATTCTCAAGAGGAGTGGACTTCGCTCCTCACTCACGAGAAAATGGCTGGTCAACGGGATGCCCAGTCCCATGCTTTATGGAAACTAAATCAAAATAATTGCAAACAAAACTCCCCCAGGGCTGTTGCTAGTTGGAGGCACTCGTTGTTTCGAGCAAGCCATGGATTGATGCTTGGTGGTGGAGGGGGAGTATAAAATTTACCATTCTGTTTGGGAACCGCATATGATGTGTGTAGCATGGAAGATATGGCCATCTCTTGGATGTTATGTTGACAATGAAAGTATGCCGCTCAAAAAATTATTTATCTCTATTTCAAAATCGAGCTCTGGCACCTCTACAAATCCCTGCTTCCCTCTACGAAGGGCCTATCTATTTAATTTTATGTTGAGTCATCACGCTCTTATTAAAAAGCACTAGCCGGAGAGCGGCACTGTCATTTGCATGCGTTACTATTAATTTATATTGGGTATGACTATGACTGGATCTCTTTTACCATGAATTACAATGTCTAGTCAGTCCTTGATCTTTAAAGGTGTTCTGCATTTATGTTTTGCAGTCTCAGAAAGGGCTAGCGAGATACCATTTTTTTATATCATATCATGATTATTTTGAGAAAGTGTTGTCATCCGAGATTTATTATTATTGCTCGCTAGTTGATTATGCCATTGACATGAATAAACTTGAGACTTGAATGTTATTGTGAATATGGTTAGTTATAATCTTTGATGAAAACTTGAATGCTGGCTTTACATATTTACAACAATAAGAGAAAACATAGTTTGTAAAAGTTTTTCTTTATCACTTTCAGTTTGTCAACTGAATTGCTTAAGGACAAGCAAAGGTTTAAGCTTGGGGGAGTTCTCCGTCGTATCTACTTTTCCAACCACTTTTGCCCTTGTTTTGGACTCTAACTTGCATGATTTGAATGGAACTAACCCGAACTGACGCTGTTTTTAGCAGACTTTCCATGGTGTTATTTATGTGCAGAAACAAAAGTTCCCGGAATGAACTGAAACTCCACGAACATATTTTTGGAAAATATTAAAAATACTGGAAGAAGAATCCACGTCAGGGGGTCCCACACCCTGTCCACGAGGGTGGGGGGCGCGCCTGCCCCCCTGGGCGCACCCCCTGCCTCGTGGGCCCCTTGACGCTCCACCAACCTCAACTCCAACTCCATATATTCGTGTTCGGGGAGAAAAAAATCAGGGAGAAGGATTCATCGTGTTTTGATATAGAGCCGCCGCCAAGCCCTAAATCCTCTCGGGAGGGCTGATCTTGACTCCGTTCGGGGCTCCAGAGAGGGGAATCCGTCGCCGTCGTCATCATCAACCATCCTCCATCACCAATTTCATGATGCTCACCGCCGTGCGTGAGTAATTCCATCGTAGGCTTGCTGGACGGTGATGGGTTGGATGAGATCTATCATGTAATCGAGTTAGTTTTTTTTGGGTTTGATCCCTAGTATCCACTATGTTCTGAGATTAATGTTGCTATGACTTTGCTATGCTTAATGCTTGTCACTAGGGCCCGAGTGCCATGATTTCAGATCTGAACCTATTATGTTTTCATGAATATATATGTGTTCTTGATCCTATCTTGCAAGTCTATAGTCACCTACTTTGTGTTATGATCCGGCAACCCCGAAGTGACAATAATCGGGACCACTCCCGGCGATGACCATAGTTTGAGGAGTTCGTGTATTCACTATGTGTTAATGCTTTGGTCCGGTACTTTATTAAAAGGAGGCCTTAATATCCCTTAGTTGCCATTAGGACCCCGCTGCTACGGGAGGGTAGGACAAAAGATGTCATGCAAGTCCTTTTCGATAAGCACGTATGACTATATTCGAAATAGATGCCTACATTACAGTCATGAATTGGAGCTAGTTCTATGTCACCCTATGTTATGACTGTTACATGATGAACCGCATCCGGCTTAATTCTCCATCACCGATCGAATGTCTATGAGCTTTTCACATATTGTTCTCCGCTTATTTACTTTTCCGTTGCTACTGTTACAATCACTATAAAACCCAAAAATATTACTTTTGCTACCGTTACCGATACTTCCATATTACTTTGCTACTAAATACTTTGCAGTAGATACTAAGTTATCCAGCTGTGGTTGAATTGACAACTCAACTGCTAATACTTGAGAATATTCTTTGGCTCCCCTTGTGTCGAATCAATAAATTTGGGTTGAATACTCTACCCTCGAAAACTGTTGCGATCCCGTATACTTATGGGTTATCAAGATTATTTTCTGGCGCCGTTGCCGGGGAGCATAGCTCTATTCTTTGAGTCACTTGGGATTTATATCTGCTGGTCATTATGAAGAACTTGAAAGACGCGAAAACAACAATTTATCCCTCAACTACGAGGGGAGGTAAGGAACTGCCATCTAGCTCTGCACTTGATTCACCTTCTGTTTTGAGTAAGCTTGCGACACCTAAACCTGCTTCTGCTATTCATTCTGATATGTCGCATGTTATTGATGATGCCACTTCTACTATGCATGATACTTATGATGCAACTACTTCTATGCTTGATACTACTGTGCCACTTGGTGAATTTCCTGATGAACAACTTGGTAGGGTTAGAGATTATGAAATTATTGAAACTGATAATATTGAAGATAGTGATGATGAAGACTCTCCCCCTAATAAATATTAATTGCCTGTTGTGCCAGAGGGTTATGTTCTGGAAAAAGAATCTGTTGGAGCTATTTTAGCTTGCAATGATCGATACGAGCTCAAGAGGTTATTAGCTAAATGGAAGCAACAATCTCTCAATGCTAGAATGAAACCTGACCCTGTTTTTGCTACTTCACCTATCTGTGTTACTGATAAGGATTATGAATTCTCCATTGATCCCGATATAATTACTTTGGTTGAATCTGATCCCTTCTATGGCTATGAATCTGAAACTGTTGTGGCACATCTTACTAAATTAAATGATATAGCCACCCTGTTCACTAATGATGAGAGAATTCACTACTTTTATATCCTTAAAATATTTCCGTTCTCATTAAAGGGTGATGCTAAGATATGGTTTAATTTTCTTGATCCTGGTTGTGTGCATAGTCCCCAAGATATGATTTATTACTTCTCTGCTAAATATTTGCCTGCTCATAAGAAACAAGCTGCCTTAAGGGAAATATATAATTTTGTGCAAATTGAAGAAGAGAGTCTCCCACAAGCTTGGGGGAGGCTTATCCAATTACTTAATGCTTTTCCTGATCATCCTCTTAAGAAAAATGAAATAGTTGATATCTTTTATAATGGACTAACCGATGCTTCCAGAGATTACCTGGAGAGTTGTGTTGGTTCTGTTTTCAGGGAAAGAACACCGGAGGAAGCTGAAATTCTATTGAATAATATGTGGACAAATGAAAATAATTGGACACTTCCTGAGCCTATTCCTAAACCAACTCCGAAGAAAAGAGGTGTTCTATTTCTCAGTCCTGAAGATATGCAAGAGGCAAAGAAATCTACGAAAGAAAAAGGTATTAAAGCTGAAGATGTTAAGAATTTACCTCCTATTGAAGAAATACACGGTCTTAATTTACCGACTGTAGAAGAAACATATGATCTTAATCCATCACCTATTGAAGAAACTCAAGGTCTTGATAACTCGACACAGGTAGTAAAGGTAAATTCTCTCTATAGATATGATAAAGCCGAAATCCCCCCTACTAAGTTTGCTAGCCAATGTTTGGATGAGTTTGATAATTATGGTGAAGCAAGAAGATTTTAATGCTTATTTTGGTAGACAGTTAAAACAAAATGCTTATATGCTTGAACACTTGGGTGATTATATGTCTACAGTTAAAGGTGAACTCAAACTCATTAGTAAACATGCTTCTATGGTTACCACTCAAGTAGAACAAGTACTTAAAGCTCAAAATGATTTGCTCAATGAATTGAATAGTAAGAATAATGACTATGCTGTTAGAGTGGCCACTAGAACTGGTAGAATGACTCAGGAACCTTTTTATCCTGAAGGCCACCCTAAGAGAATTGAACAAGATTCTCAGAGGAATAATATTGATGCACCTAGTCCTTCTAAAAAGAAGAAAAAGAAAAATGATAGGACTTTGCATGCTCCTAGTGAACCTATTGCTGAAACACCTGAGAATCCAAATGATATTTCTATTTCTGATGCTGAAACACAATCTAGTAATGAACATGAACCTAATGAAAATGTTAATGATGATGTTCATGATGATGCTCAACCTAGGAATGATAATGATGTAGAAATTGAACCTGCTGTTGATCTTGATAACTCACAATCAAAGAATCAACGTTATGATAAGGGAGACTTTGTTTCTAGGAAACATGGTAAAGAAAGAGAACCATGGGTTCAGAAACCCATGCCTTTTCCTCCCAAACCATCCAAGAAAAAGGATGATGAGGATTTTGAGCGCTTTGCTGAAATGATTAGACCTATCTTTTTGCGTATGCGATTAACTGATATGCTCAAAATGAATCCTTATGCTAAGTACATGAAAGAAATTGTTACTAATAAAAGGAAGATACCGGAAGCTGAAATTTCCACCATGCTTGCTAATTATACTTTTAAGGGTGGAATACCAAAGAAACTTGGAGATCCAGGAGTACCCACTATACCATGCTCCATTAAAAGAAACTATGTTAAAACTGCTTTATGTGATCTTGGAGCCGGTGTTAGTGTTATGCCTCTCTCTTTATATCGTAGACTTGATTTGAATAAGTTGACACCTACTGAAATATCTTTGCAAATGGCTGATAAATCAACTGCTATACCTGTCGGTATTTGTGAGGATGTGCCTGTTGTGGTTGCAAACGTTACTATTTTAATGGACTTTGTTATTCTTGATATTCCCGAGGACGATAGTATGTCTATTATTCTTGGAAGACCTTTTTTTAATACTGCAGGGGCTGTTATTGATTGCAACAAAGGCAATGTCACTTTTCATGTTAATGGTAATGAGCATACGATGCACTTTCTGAGGAAACAACCTCAAGTTCACAGTATCAATTCTATTTGAAAAATTCCATCGATTATTTTTGGAGGTTTTGAATTTCCTCTTCCTACTGTCAAGACGAAATATGATGTTCTTATTATTGGGGATGTGCATCTCCTGTTGAGGTAACATAGTGTTATTCGAAATTTCTCCGGTTCCATGTTATTCGGAATGAGTTTGTTAACAAGACTTGATCAACCTTGTTAGTGGATTTCTTTTGATGAGCATGAGATGGATGAAACTAGAAGGCACAACCTTCTGTACCCTCTCTTTACTTTCTGTTATTTAGTTGAAATAAAGTAAAAATAGTATTTTTCTGTCTGTTTTCTGATTTATCTGTGCAATATAAAAATACCCCGAAAATAAAAGTTCTGCAAATGCCCTGCCAATTTAATATGATTTTTTTCTGAAATATTTGAGAATATCTGGCACTGAGAACACGGCGGGGGGAGCAAGCACCTGGCCACGAGGGTCCAGGGTGCGCCCCCTGCCTCGTGGGCCCATGGTGGCCCCCCTCAAATTATTCCTGCACCCATACACTTCTTCTTCCTCCCCAAAAAATCACCATCCAGCTCAAGCATGATTTCTAGCTCATTTTGCTGCCATTTTCGATCTCCTTGCTCAAAGCACCTCTCACAAAACTGCTTGGGGGGATTGTCCCTTGGTATGTGACTCCTCCATTGGTCCAATTAGTTTTTGTTCTAGTGCTTTATTCAGTGCAAATTTGTGCTGCCTAGGTGACCATGTTCTTGAGCTTGCATGTCAAATTTTTATGGTTCCAAGTAGTTCTAATGCATGATATAGGCTCTAGGCACTTGTAGGAGTAGTTGCTATCAATTTTGTTGAGATTGGTTCACTTTTATTTGAAGTTACTAAAAATTTCAGAATTTTTAGAAAATAAAGAAGTGATTTTTGAGGGGCTCATCGAGCCGAAGGTCGAAGGAAAAGCAAATTGAAGAAGCACAGAGGCCCAAATATAATTTGCCTCGCACCGCAGAGGTTCGGCCGTGTGAGTGGCCTTCCAATGATTTCTTGAGAGAAGCCGGGATTTATGATGATTTTTATGAATTGGCTTAGAATGCAGGCCTCACCGACTTCCTCCACGACCAACGTGAACAACATCTCTTACTCACCAATACTTTTGTGCAAAACTTCTACTATTATCCTAAGGAATCACCTCCTTCAGTAGAGTTTCATTTATATGATGTGGTTAAGAAGATTTCACTAGATGAATTTTGCAAGGTTTGCAAAATACCTTTCGAGGGTAGTTTGGAGGAACCACACTGTAAAGATGTGGACGGATTTATTGACACTATTACTGTAGGGGAAACTAGGAAGGTTTGCGATGCAAGAATCACTAGCATACATTTTCTTGTTTTACGCTACTTTGCAATATTTGCTAGTCGATGCTTAATTGGTCGCGGAAACTGTGGAAACCTTAGTGTTCCTGATATCATCATTTTGTTCCATGGTTTATTCTATGATAACTCTGTTAGTATGGGCGGTATTATTGCTAAACGGTTAAGTTTGAACCGTACAAAGGGCCCCATCTTTGGAGGTATTTACGCTCCATGCCTTGCTGCACACTATAACATACCTATTAGGCACTATGAAAAAGAAGAAAAATTGCTGCCCACTGTTTATCTAGATTATAAGAGTATGGTAGCACATGATTTTATTGTTAAAAATAAGGAAGGGGCGCTTAAATATAAATTGTTCTTTGGTAAACATCACCCTGAGACTATTACCTTGCCCGTTCCTTCCTTGTTTGATTTATTTGCAGGCCCGTACCTAGTTCCGTTGGCGGCCATCTACGCCTACCGGAACCCTACAACAGCTACAGAGCCAGAGCCGGAACCACTATTTGATCCTCCATGACAGTCTGACTACCAGTGGGATCCGGAGATGATTGCCAACCAGTGGCAGTCAGGGGCTTCTTCATCTCAATACGACCCCAACTACAACTATGGATATCCGCCAGGCCATTCGTGGCAATAAACCAACTTAGGCCAAAAGCCTAAGCTTGGGGGAGTATGTATTTCTCACCTACATTACATTTATGTTCACACACTCATTGCTAGATGTCAGTGCTCATACTCTTTCACTGTAATATCCATGCTAGTTTATTTTCTTTTTCTTGTTTTCTTCTTGTGTGTTTGTTAAACCTTAAGAAAAACCAAAAAAAATTAGTAGTAGCTTTTAGTTAGTTTACTTTCTTGCTGTAGTAGTAATAATTACAAGAAAACCCAAAAAGATTTCCCGTTCTTCTTTTGCTTGTTGGGAGCTTTCCCGTGTAAATAGTTTATTTCTTTTCTTTTCTTTTCTTTGGGGGTCGATCGGAGAAGACCATAATTAAATTGTTGAAGTGGCTCTTATATGCATTATCGTTGATTTAACCAAGAGCCCGTATTGCCTTGTCTTCTCCTGTTTATGGAATGCTCGCTGATTCCAGCTTAGTCCAATGCACTTGCATTATTATTATTATTCACATCGTTCGGTCGTGCATGTGAAAGGCAATTATGACAATATATGATGGACTGACTTAGATGAGACAAGCTGGTATGAACTCGACCTCTCTTGTTTTTGTAAATATGATTAGTTCATCGTTCCTGATTCAGCTTATTATGAATAAACATGTTTGCAATGACAATTAGAGATTATAGTTGCTCGTGCCATGCTTGATTAGCTATGAGTTATAATGGTTTACCTTGCGTGCCAACATGCTATTAAAATGGTTGTGATGTGGTATAGTGGGGTGGTATCCTCCTTTGAATGATTTAAGTGAATCGACTTGGCACATGTTCACACATGTAGTTCAAACAAATCAACATAGCCTTCACGATAGTTATATTCATGGTGGATTATATCCTACTCATGCTCATACTCAATGTCTATTAATTTTAATGCATGATTCATGACTGATGTCGCTCTCTAGTTGGTCGCTTCCCAGTCTTTTGCTAGCCTTCACTTGCACTAAGCGGGAACATTGCTTGTGCATCCAATCCCTTAAACCCCAAAGTTATTCCACATGAGTCCACTATACCTTCCTATATGCGGTATCTACCTGCCGTTCCAAGTAAATTTGTATGTGCCAAACTCTAAACCTTCAAATGAAATTCTGTTTTGTATGCTCGAATAGCTAATGTACCAACTAGGTCTGTCCATATCTTCCATGTTAGGGGGGTTATTCTCAAGAGGAGTGGACTCCGCTCCTCACTCACGAGAAAATGGCTGGTCACCGGGATGCATAGTCCCATGCTTTATGCAAACTAAATCAAAATAATTGCAAACAAAACTCCCCCGGGGCTGTTGCTAGTTGGAGGCACTCGTTGTTTCGAGCAAGCCATGGATTGATGCTTGTTGGTGGAGGGGGAGTATAAACTTTACCAATCTGTTTGGGAACCGCCTATAATGTGTGTAGCATGGAAGATATCGCCATCTCTTGGTTGTTATGTTGACAATGAAAGTATGCCGCTCAAAATATTATTTATCTCTTTTTCAAAATCGAGCTCTGGCACCTCTACAAATCCCTGCTTCCCTCTGCGAAGGGCCTATCTATTTACTTTTGTGTTGAGTCATCACCCTCTTATTAAAATGCACTAACTGGAGAGTGCCGCTGTCATTTGCATGCATTACTGTTAATTTATATTGGGTATGACTATGACTGGATCTCTTTTACCATGAATTACAATGTCTAGTCAGTCCTTGATCTTTAAAGGTGCTCTGCATTTATGTTTTGCGGTCTCAGAAAGGGCTAGCGAGATACCATTTTGGTATATCATATCATGATTATTTTGATAAAGTGTTGTCATCCGAGATTTATTATTATTGCTCGCTAGTTCATTATGCCATTGACATGAGTAAACTTGAGACCTGAATGTTTTTGTGAATATGGTTAGTTATAATATTTGCTGAAAACTTGAATGCTGGCTTTTCATATTTACAACAACAAGAGCAAACAGAGTTTGTAAAAGTTTTTCTTTATCACTTTCAGTTTGTCAACTGAATTGCTTGAGGACAAGCAAAGGTTTAAGCTTCGGGGAGTTGATACGTCTCTGTCGTATCTACTTTTCCAAACACTTTTGCCCTTGTTTTGGACTCTAACTTGCATGATTTGAATGGAACTAACCCGGTCTGACGCTGTTTTCAGCAGACTTTCCATGGTGTTATTTATGTGTAGAAACAAAAGTTCTCGGAATGACCTGAAACTCCACAGAACATATTTTTGGAAAATATTAAAAATACTGGAAGAAGAATCCACATCAGGGGGCCCACACCCTATCCACGAGATTTACCATGTAATCGAGTTAGCTTTGTTAGGGTTTGATCCCTAGTATCCATTATGTTCTAAGATTGATGTTGCTATGACTTTACTATGCTTAATGCTTGTCACTAGGGCCCGAGTGCAATGATTTCGGATCTAAACCTATTATGTTTTCATGAATATATGTGAGTTCTTGATCCTATCTTGCAAGTCTATAGTCACCTACTATGTGTTATGATCCGGCAACCCCGAAGTGACAATAATCGGGACCACTCCCGGTGTTGACCATAGTTTGAGGAGTTTCTGTATTCGCTATGTGTTAATGCTTTGGTCCGGTACTCTATTAAAAGGAGGCCCCAATATCCCTTAGTTTCCATTAGGACCCCGCTGCCCCGGGAGGGTAGGACAAAAGATGTCATGCAAGTTCTTTTCCATAAGCATGTATGACTTTATTCGGAATACATGCCTACAGTACATTGATGAATTGGAGCTAGTTCTGTGTCACCCTATGTTATGACTGTTACATGATGAACCGTATCCGACATAATTCTCCATCACCGATCCAATGCCTACGAGCTTTTCACATATTGTTCTCCGCTTATTTACTTTTCCGTTGCTACTGTTACAATCAGTAGAAAACCCAAAATATTACTTTTGCTACCATTACCGTTACTTCCATATTACTTTGCTACTAAATACTTTGCTGCAGATACTAAGTTATCCAGGTGTGGTTGAATTGACAACTCAACTGCTAATACTTGAGAATATTCTTTGTCTACCCTTGCGTCGAATCAATAAATTTGGGTTGAATACTCTACCCTCGAAAACTGTTGCGATCCCCTATACTTGTGGGTTATCACATCTTCGCTTGCTAAAAATTTATTGATATGGATCCTCACCCACTTGCTAATCTTTTTAAGAGATCCAGTTATGATGAACAAATTGCTAGCGAGTTGAGTGCACTAGATTATCTTTATGAAGTTTTGCTTGAGATTCGTGAATCTGAAAATTGTGATGAAGAAATTTATGAAGTGATTCATCATAGTGTTGGGGAACGTAGTAATTTAAAAAAAATCCTACATACACGCAAGATAATGGTGATGCATAACAACGAGTGGGGAGAGTGTTGTCAACGTACCCTTGTAGACCAAAAGCGGAAGCGTTAGCACAACGCGGTTGATGTAGTCGTATGTCTTCACGATCCGATCAATCAAGTACCGAATGCACGACACCTCCGAGTTCAGCACACGTTCAGCCCAATGACGTCCCTCGAACTCTGATCCAGCCGAGTGTTGAGGGAGAGTTTCGTCGGCACGACGGCGTGGTGATGATGATGATGTTCTACCGACGGAGGGCTTCGCCTAAGCACCGCTACAGTATTATCGAGGTGGACTATGGTGGAGGGGGGCACCGCACACGGCTATAAGATCAAACGATCAATTGTTGTGTCTCTAGGGTGCCCCCTACCCCCGTATATAAAGGATCAAGGGGGGAGGTGCGGCCGGCCAGGAGGGGGCACGCCAGGAGGAGTCCTACTCCCATCGGGAGTAGGACTCCCTCCCTTTTCCTTGTTGGATTAGGAGTGGAGGGGGAAAGAGGAGGGAGAGAGGAAGGAAAGGGGGGACCCTCTCCTTGTCCTATTCGGACTAGGGGGAGGGGCGCACAGCACTGGCCGCCTCTCCTCTTCTCCACAAAGTCCCACTATGGCCCATTAAGCCGCCGGGGGGTTCCGGTAACCCCTCGGTACTCCGGTAAAATCCCGATTTCACCCGGTACACTTCCGATATCAAAATATAGGCTTCCAATATATCAATCTTCATGTCTCAACCATTTCAAGACTCCTCGTCATGTCCGTGATCACATCCGGGACTACGAACAACCTTCAGTACATCAAAACTCATAAACTCATAATATAACCGTCATCGAAACTTTAAGCGTGAGGACCCTACGGGTTCGAGAACTATGTAGACATGACCGAGACTCATGTCCGGTCAATAACCAATAGCGGAACCTGGATGCTCATATTGGCTCCCACATATTCTACAAAGATCTTTATCGGTCAGACCGCATAACAACATACGTTGTTCCCTTTGTCATCGGTATGTTACTTGCCCGAGATTCGAGTCGGTATGTCAATACCTAGTTCAATCTCATTACCGGCCAGTCTCTTTACTCGTTCTGTAATACATCATCCCGCAACTAACTCATTAGTTGCAATGCTTGCAAGGCTTAAGTGATGTGCATTACCGAGAGGGCCCATAGATACCTCTCCGACAATCGGAGTGACAAATCCTATTCTCGAAATACGCCAACCCAACAAGTACCTTCGGACACACCTGTAGAGCACCTTTATAATCACCCAGTTACATTGTGACGTTTGGTAGCACACAAAGTGTTCCTCCGGTAAACGGGAGTTGCATAATCTCATAGTCATAGGAACATGTATAAGTCATGAAGAAAGCAATAGCAACATACTAAACGATCGAGTGCTAAGCTAACAGAATGGGTCAAGTCAATCACATCATTCTCCTAATGATGTGATCCCGTTAATCAAATGACAACTCATGTCAATGGCTAGGAAACATAACCATCTTTGATCAACGAGTTAGTCAAGTAGAGGCATACTAGTGACACTCTGTTTGTCTATGTATTGACACAAGTATTATGTTACCGGTCAATACAATTCTAGCGTAAATAATAAACATTTATCATGATGTAAGGAAATAAATAATAACTTTATTATTGCCTCTAGGGCATATTTCCTTCAGTCTCCCACTTGCACTAGAGTCAATAATCTAGATTACATAGTAATGATTCTAACACCCATGGAGCCTTGGTGCTGATCATGTTTTGCTCGTGGAAGAGGCTTAGTCAACGGGTCTGTAACATTCAGATCTGTATGTATCTTGCAAATTTTTATGTCTCCCACCTGCACTAGATCCCGGATGGAATTGAAGCATCTCTTGATGTGCTTGGTTCTCTTGTGAAATCTAGATTCCTTCGCCAAGGCAATTGCACCAGTATTGTCACAAAAGATTTTCATTGACACCTAGATCGGATATGAACTCGTTCATCCAGACTCATTCATTTGCTGCTTCCGAAGCAGCTATGTACTCCGCTTCACATGTAGATCCCACCACGACGCTTTGTTTAGAACTGCACCAACTGACAGCTCCACCATTCAATGTAAACACGTATCCGGTTTGTGATTTAGAATCATCCGGATTAGTGTCAAAGCTTGCATCAATGTAACCATTTACGATTGTCGGATTTCGGGTTCTGGCAGACCCTTAAGGTTCAAACTCTGGGGTGTGCGCGGAGATTATGCCCTCTACCTCTCCGTCTCGCAAGGATCTAAACTACCAAAGGAACAACACAAAAGACACAAAGTTTATACTGGTTCGGGCCACCGTCGTGGTGTAATACCCTACTCCAGTGTGGTGTGGTGGATTGCCTCTTGGGCTGGTGATGAAGAACAGTACAGGGGAGAACAGCCTCGCGAGGGTCTGTTCTTGGTCAGGGGGACGAACTACTAGGAGGAGTCCGGCCGCCCTTCTCACTCTCTCTCTTTCTCTCTTAATGCTAGATTGCTAGATTGATCGACTGATCCTCCGATGTCTAAATCGTCCCGTCCCGCTGCCCTGGGGGTGGCTAGTCCTATTTATAGGCAAAGGCCCTGGGCCTCTTCCCAAATATTGAGCGGCAAGGGCGCCAACAATTGGCCAATTCGAAGGGGAACATCTGGTACACTTATCCTGACTAAAGTTGGTCCTCGCCTGCCAAAGGCCCTGTGGTGATGCCGTTCTGGGCTCCACGATGACCTCCTTCCCACCGTTGGACTAGTCTTGGTCTCGTTGCACCGAAATGGATGCCTTTGCTTGATCCTCTCGCCTGCGCTTGCCCCCTTTGCACCAAAGAGGAAAGGGAGGACACTACGCGGGCTGGCGCCCGCCTGGCGCCCTTGGTCGTCATGGCTTGCGTCATGGGCACCTCGCAAGGTACCCTGCCTTGATCTCTCCGCCTTCTCGTGAGCCAGCCTGACGAGGCCGTGCCTGAGGAAATGCCGTGTCGTCCGCCCCGCGAGGCTTGGCCCCTCGCGAGGGTCTTGGATCCTGTGTTGATGAAGTTGGGCCGTGCTGGGCCCCCTTGAGCCACGCCGCGGGCCGCAGGCAGGCAAGTCTGGGTACCCCCATTCCCAGAACACCGACAGTAGCCCCCAGGCCCAAGGCGCGCCCGGACTTGGCCGTGCCGAGAGGCGAAAGGGCAAGGGTGAAGCGCCGCGGGCCCTAACAGCCTGTGGCTTTGGGCGCCGCGTGGCGGTTGATTGGACGCGGGTGCTTTAGCAACCGCGCGGGTTACTAAAGGTGCAGCGCCCGCCCAGGCTTTGCTCTTCTCTTTCTCTGGTTGCTACTCAGATCCCCTTTCTTGCGCCTCTCCTTCCTTCCTCCTAACTCCCAGATCTGCTCTTCCTGTGTGACCTAGGAAGTCATGGTGCCTCGTCAGCCCCCGGCCGAAGCTTGGTTTTCGCCCGCCCTGGACTCGCCGAACGTGTCGGAGGTGAGCCTTGCCCAGCTGCGCCGGATGGCGGCGGCGCGAGGCATCGACGGGGCGCGGGTGTTCAAGGTCGGCTCCGCCACCCCTGAGGGCCGAGGAAGCACCTTGTACCCTCTCTTCATAAGCTCCATTACTGCGGGCTTGGTGCCTCCTTTCTCCGAGTTCTTCCTCGTTGTCCTCCGCCATTACGACTTACAAGCTCTGCATCTCCACCCCAACTCCATCCTTCTCCTGGCGATCTTCGCCTACTACTGCGAGGCTCATGTGGGGGTGCAACCCTCAGTGGCCTTGCTGCGCCACTACTTCTACCTCCGGGTCACCCGCGGTTCCCCTTCCGCATGCGCGAGTTTCATTGCGTGTGGCGGCGCCATGGCCATCTCGAATCCCGGGAAGAGGATTGAGGGCTTCAGGAGTAAGTGGGTCCTGGTGACGCCGGGCGCATCCACCCCCAGCTGATCCTACCAACGGAGCAGCCCGTGAGTTCCGGCACCTGGTCCTGGGCAGAGCTTACGGACCCCCGCGCGAAGCCGGTACTGGAGAAGATGGACACGGACCTGAAGCCTGCCAGCACGGCGGCGACGAAGCTGACCGGTGTGTAGCTGCCTAGGGAGTTCTTGGAGGACCAACTGGATCCGCTTCGGCAGTACTCATCTCCGATGTGGAGGCCTCATCCGAGCCCCGCGGCTGTGGGCGACGAGGATTTGACCACGGTTCTCCAATCTCTGGTTGGCGGCGAGGTGGCAAGGTTGGAGGGCGCACCCACGCCCTTGTTCCTTCGCGACGACTGGAAGAAGGTGGTGGATTCCATGCCCGTGTTCAACGGGGACGGACCCGTGCCCATGGTGGCTCCCGAGGGACTGGTGGACGTGTCCTCCGGCGACTCCAGCGGAGAGGGGGGCGAGGAGGAGCGGGGAGAGGGCCCTGACTCTGAGGCAACTGACGGAGAGTCTAGGGCTCCCCTTCCCCGGCGCAAGTCCCGCACTCTCCGCCTCTCGTTAAGCGATGATGATGTGGGTGACGACGTGCTGGGTCGCGGGAGCTCGCCCCCGATCCCGAAGAAGGACAGGACCGGGCTGATCCCCCGTGTGTCCGCCCCGGCTCCGGGGCGATCCACAGACGCGCCTCCTGCTTCTGAGGTTGACCCCTCCAGCCGGCTCTGAGGCTTCAAGTACGGCTGGAGGCTGCTCGAGCCCTCCAGCGGCGACCTGTAAGTGCTTGATCCCTCATCCTTTTGGTCCATGCTTCGCCGCTGAGGCTTGATGTTCGCTCCTCTTGGATAGGTTGGCGCCCGCGGCGAAGAAACCGAAGGGGGCTCCCGAGGCCCCATCCGCGGCAACGCCTCCGCCAGCAGGTGAGGGCGATCGTGAGGCACGGGCTTCTCCTGCCCGCTCATCCTTGCGAGGCCTGGCTGAGCTGGCTGGGGAGAGCCCTGCCCCCATGGCCCAAGTGACTCTCGAGGTACTCCTGCCTGCTGCCGCCGCCACGGCCGTCGAGGCGCAGCAGACTCCGCCTCAGGACGCTGTGGTCTCGCCGCCGCTACCTACTCCTCCCGTTCCATCGACCGCTGCTCCTCCAACTCCTCCTGCTGCCTTGGAGCGCGCCGATGCTCCTCCGTCTTCTTCTGTTGTCATGGAGCGTGCCGTTGCTGAACTGGACCGGCTGCGGCAGGATCTTCTTGGCGCCAACCCTCGCCTGGTGGCCGGGCGCCTGGAGTTGGCTTCGGGGTGGATCCGCTCTGATGCCTCGATTCGGGCAGCGCTGGTTCAGGCCTCGACGGCCTGTGACGAAGAGAGGGAGGCCACCCTCGAAGCGAAGATTGCTCGGGACGCGGACCTGGGAGAGGTGGTTGAAGTTCGTGGTCGCTGCAAGGAGCTGGAGGGCGAACTCCAAGGCCTGCGAGACCAACTCGCGAAGGAGGTCCTCCTGCGCCGAGAGCAGGAAGAAGGCATGAAGGCTCGCGAGACGGCCCTCGAGGACCGGGAGGCCAAGCTCAAGAAACGCCACGACCGCCTAAACGCGCTGAAGAAGGAGCTGGAGGCGACGAAGGCCGAGCTGGACATCAAGGCCCGGGTTCATGCCGAGGATCGTGTGGCCTTCGCGGGCATGGAGAAGGATGCTTGCGCTTCGCTGAAGACCCTTTATGAGAGCGGCCTGGAGAGCCCGCTGGCTGGGGACGAGGACGGCCCCGCCAAGCTGCTTCCTTTCCTTGTTCAGGCCCTTGGGGACGTCGCCCTTGGCCTTGGCCCCACAGCTGAGGCCGAGGCGCGTGTCTTGTCTTCTGCTGCACTAACGCGGGTCTTCGCCCACATCTACCTCCGCGATCCCAGCACCGACCTCGACAGCCTGCTGGAGCCGGTGAGCGGCGAGGGTGCTGCCGCCGCTGTCGAAGCCATGAAGGGGCGCGCGGAGGCGCTGCTGGGGAAGTTCCGGGCCTTCAGCACCAAGCCGAAGCAAGGCGCTGCTGGTCCTGCTGCTCCGCGAGGCGAAGCCACTCCGCGCTGCTCCACCGCCAACAAGTGACTCCGCTACTGCTCCTATTCTTCTTTTAGTTCCTGCACATGCACCACGCCTCGGGGAGG
Organism: Aegilops umbellulata; assembly: GCA_032464435.1. NCBI lineage: Eukaryota > Viridiplantae > Streptophyta > Magnoliopsida > Poales > Poaceae > Aegilops > Aegilops umbellulata. The sequence continues at coordinate 561,338,670 of CP136055.1, read as the reverse complement.
CATTTAAACTTGCGTTTGGTACTGAGGCGACAGTATGGACTGTAATATTTTGCTTTTAATTTCATTGAATTTTATGCTTTTCTTCCCTACTTGCTTGCGTTCTACGCCGGCAGAGCCCGGCCCCGCGCGTACCTCACCCAGCATTAGCCCCGACCGGAAACCAGGACGAGACCAAAGGAGTGAGGGGCTACGGGACAAGTTAGGCTCCTGAGTCGCGATGCTCAGGAGTCCCCCTTGGCGCACGAACAACAAGTAGGGAAGCGTGATGTAGGTATATTTTCTGTTCTACATCTGCAGAGCCCGACTTCGCGCGTACCTCACCCAGCATAGCCTTTCGGAACTAAGGAGTGAGGGGCTACAGAGCCAGTTAGGCTCCTGAGTCGCGATGCTCAGGAGTCCCCCTTGACGCGCAAACAGCGGGCGATAAGGTGAGATGCAAGCGAGGCTACCGTTCTAGGTCTGCAGAGCCCGGCCCCGCGCGTACCTCACCCAGCATAGCCTTTCGGAACTAAGGAGTGAGGGGCTACAGGACCAGTTAGGCCCCTGAGTCGCGATGCTCAGGGGTCCCCCTTGACGCTCAAACGGTCTTCATTCCATGGCTCCACTCGGGGAGAGACGCGCGACGAGCCAGGCCCGAGGGGCCTGGCTGGGCGGCGTACGTCTGGGCGTGACCCAGGCGTAGCCCCCATGCCTAGCCCCCTCGCACGGCGCTCCCGAGGGGAGGCGTTGCGATGAGGCTAGCCACTGAGCTCTGGGCTCCTTGAGGTTAGCGCGGCCCGGAGGCCACCCTCAGTTGTTTATCACCAGCGCAGAGCCTAGCGCTTCCGTATGTGTACGGGCATAGCCGCTCCTCGGCAGTGTCGTCAACCAGCACGGAGCATGGTGCTTCCATGGGTACGTGGGAGGGGTCTCCCGTCCGGGAGGAGCCCCCGGGGCGTGTACAGCCCCGCCCTGACACATGGCCGGCACGGTAGGGCTAGGTGAGGTGTATCTGGGCACTCGTGAGCCAGCGCGGGACTCACAGGGCCCTACCTCTAGGCGGGTTGCGCCTGGCACTGGGCCGTATCTTGAGACTTGTTCCTGCAAATTGGGTTAGATGCCGGCACTCTACGTCCTCGGGTCCCGGCCCTCGAGCTTGTCTCAGCTGTTGCTGGTATGCCAGGTCGCGATGCCATGGACAAGGCCAGAGGGTGAGGGCTGGAGAGCCAGTAAGAGGCCTGAGTCGTGATGCTCATGTACCCCCCTTTGACGTGCAAGTGGTCGACATGGAGAAGGAGAGGTGCCATGGACAGGCATCAAGTAATCAAGCATGATAGACGAAAGCATTGTTGGAAATAAACGCAAGGGAGATACACGCCACCGGGCCTGGCCCGAGCGGCTTGGGGATGATGCAGCCCGAGGGGCGCCCCAACAAAGCAAGCTAATGACCAAAAAGTAAAAAGGGATACACGCCGCAGGGACAGACCCACGCGGCCTGGGAATGAAGCAGCCCTGGGGGGGCGTTCCCAGCTGGAAATGAAGCTTGAAGGACGTCACCTGAAGATGCCGAGGATGAAGTGGTGTTGGTGCAGCAGACTCGGTGGGCTGCGGAAGCCGATCCTCACGAGCCCCCAGGCCCAGGGGCCTAAGGAGGCTCCGGAGGTGCTGGTGGCTCCTCGCGAATCGTCTCCATCTCCGCCAGGACCGCGGAACGCCTGTCTTCCTAAGTCTCCATGATGCCCCTCATGAGGCGCTGGTATGCAGCAGTAAGCTCGGCAAGCCGCAAGGCATGCGAACATAGCTGTGGGGTGGACCTCCGCAACGCCCCACTTGCGAGGGCCAGAGGCGCTCCATCGTGGCGACCCGATTGAGCCTTGGTATGTCGATGCAGACGCGCATCCCACCATCCTCGCCTGGATGGGGAGCCATAGCTGGTAGACGGCGGCAACCTCTCATGACTCTTGACTCCTGCAGTTCTTGAACGACCTTGTTAACGAACTCTTGCTGGTCTGACCTTCCTTGCCCTGCTCCTTCTTGTGGGAAACATGCTTCGAGGCACGCCTCCACATGGTGCCCAAGCGCCTCCCTCGTGACCCTGGCCAGGTCGGTGGCCCTCCAGGTGAGAGCCCCCGAGCCCTGCCTGAGGAGGGCGCCGGGCGCACTTTCCTATGCGATGGAAGGAGGGTCCCCTTGGGCAGACGCGGGCCCTAAGGGGCTTGCCTCCTGAGGGGCTAATCCTGACGATGTCTTCTTCTTCTTTGGGGTGATCTCGGGAAGCCTCCTGCTTCCACGATCTGGGTCTTCTAGTGACGCGGCCTGAAAGGCTCGCTCCTGGGAACACACTGCATCCTTTTCTTCACACGGCACCGTGATGACTCCGCCACTTCCTGGCATCTTGAGGACGTTGTAACCATGATGAGTCACGGCCATGAACTTGGCCAGCGCTGGGTACCCGAGGATGGCGTTGTACGGCAGGCGGATGTGAGCGACGTCGAAGTCGATGAGATCGGTGCGGTAGTTGCTGCGGGCTCCGAAGGTGATAGGGAGGGGGACCTGCCCGATTGGGATCGTGGAACCGTCGGTGACTCCTGAGAAGGGCCTGGTCGGCTGAAGCTGGTCATAGGGCACTTGAAGAGTGTTGAATGTCTCCACGGACAGGACGTTGAGCCCTGCTCCACCATCGAGGAGGGTCCTGGTGACCAGTACGTTGCTGATGACTGGGGAGCAAAGCATCGGGAGGACCCCGGCTGTGGCCGAGCACTTGAGCTGATCTGCTGAGCTGAACGTGATGGCGCACGCCGACCACTTGAGAGGGCGTGTAGCTTCGATCCTGGGGAGGACTGCATTCACTTCGCGGGGCAAACTGCTTGAAGATGCGTTGGGAGGCACGGGCTTGAGCTCCGCCCAGGATGCAGGCGATTGCGCGTGGCTCCTGGAAGCCCCCAGCCCCCTTGTCCTAGTGACGATCCTCGTTCCTTCTTGGTTGAGGCGGCAGCGGAGGGAGGCCTGCGTTGCCCTGCAGGCGATCCTCACGAGGCTGATCACGCCAGTCTCCCTCGCGAGGCAAGTCTCGCCAGCGGTCCTCGCGAGGTTGATCGCGCCACCCTTGGTGCGGGCCGCGGTCTTCCCAGCGTCCTGGGTTCCTTCCTCCTCCTCGGACGTAGCCCCGGTCGGCAAGGTCAGGACGACGGCCGATCCTTGCTTCTCGCACTGCACGGAGTTCTTGGCATTCGTTGGTGTTGTGGGTGTGGAGGTCGTGGTACACACAGTACCGACTGCCCCTGGAAGATTCAAGCAGATCCTTGCCCCGCTTGGTGTCTGGTTCTGCCGCGAGCACAGCGGCCCCCTTGCGCTTCACGTCCTTGGCCTTGGGTTTCTTCTCTTCTGGGTCTGCGGCAGGCAGCTCGAGGAGGGAGAGACGCCCCTCCTCAGCCCTGGCGCACTTGGTCGCCAAGTTGAACAGCTCCAGGGAGGTGCACAGGTCTTCATGCATAGCCAGCTCCTCCTTCATCTTGACGTCACGCACGCCATCGGAGAAGGCCGAGATGATGGCTTCCTCAGACACCCTGGGGATCTTGAGGCACGCACTGTTGATGCGTTGGATGTACTTTTGCAGGGTCTCTCCGGGTTGTTGCTTGATGAGGCGCATGTCGCTCACGGCAGGCGGCCGGTCACGGGTACCTTGGAAGTTGGCGATGAAGCGGGTGCGCATCTGGTCCCAAGAAGAGATCATGCCTGGAGCCAGGTTCAGGAGCTAGGTGCGAGCTCCTTCCTTGAGTGCCATGGGGAACCAGTTCGCCATGACCTTCTCGTCTCCATTGGCAGCTTCGATGCCTAGCTCATAGAGTTGGAGGAACTCCGTAGGGTCGGTCGTGCCGTCGTAGCGAGGAGGCAGGTCTGGCTTGAACTTGCCGGGCCACGCAACGCTGCGCAGCTCGGTGGTGTAGGCGCGGTAGCCTGCGGTGGCCACGGGAGGCTTCGGTTGAGGGAGAGCTTGGCCTTGCGGGTCCCCATGCGCTGCAGCTAGGAGCAGTGCGGGGTCTTGACGTGCTGGAGCCGGAGCAGGGTCACGGCGAGCCGGGGCAGGAAGCGCCCGGGCAGCCTCTTGCGGTCGAGGGACTTCTTGGCAGCTCCGTTCTTGCTGGGCTGGCACCTGGCGGAGCGGGTTCCGCCGAGGGGCCACGCGCCTTGGAGCCACGGCGTCTTCTTGGAGGGGGGCGGCTGGTACACCCCCGGAACTTCATTGCCAGCGCGTGGCGGAGTGCGGCGCAGCGGGGCGGACGGCGCAGGAGAGCCCCCTGCGGCACGGACGAGCTTGGCGATGCGGCCGAGCCACTGTTCGTAGACGTCGTCGACGGGACGGTAGCGCAGGAGATCGTTTGCTGCGATGAGCGCAGCTCGAGCCTCCAAGGGTGCGTGGAGCGCGCGGGACGAAGAGCCAGCTGGTGCGAGTGATGGAGTAGCGGTGTGGCCGTCTTGCCGCACGGACGGGTGCTGAGACGATGCTTGTTGCTCGTTCCCCGCCGGGCCGGTGGCGGCGTTGACGGCGAGCGACGAGGAATGACGAGGATGCCCATCGACGAGGGCCGTCTGGGCGACGCGGGAAGAGATGGCGGCCCGGCGCTCGGCACGGGCCCGACGAGCGTCAGACATGGACGCGACGGTCGGCGGACAGCGGAGCGGTGGAAGACAAATTCCGGCACACCCCTACCTGGCGCGCCAAATGTCAGATTTCGGGTTCCGGCAGACCCTTAAGGTTCTAACTCTGGGGTGTGCACGGAGATTATGCCCTCTACCTCTCCGTCTCGCAAGGATATAAACTACCAAAGGAACAACACAAAAGACACAGAGTTTATACTGGTTCGGGCCACCGTCGTGGTGTAATACCCTACTCCAGTGTGGTGTGGTGGATTGCCTCTTGGGCTGGTGATGAAGAACAGTACAGGGGAGAACAGCCTCGCGAGGGTCTGTTCTTGGTCAGGGGGACGAACTACTAGGAGGAGTCCGGCCGCCCTTCTCACTCTCTCTCTCTCTTTCTCTCTTGATGCTAGATTGCTAGATTGATCGACTGATCCTCCGATGTCTAAATCATCCGGTCCCGCTGCCTTGGGGGTGGCTAGTCCTATTTATAGGCAAAGGCCCTGGGCCTCTTCCCAAATATTGAGCGGGAAGGGCGCCAACAATTGGCCAATTCGAAGGGGAACATCTGGTACACTTATCCTGACTAAAGTTGGTCCTCGCCTGCCAAAGGCCCTGTGGTGACGCCGTTCTGGGCTCCACGATAACCTCCTTCCCACCGTTGGACTGGTCTTGGTCTCGTTGCACCGAAATGGATGCCTTTGCTTGATCCTCTCGCCTGCGCTTGCCCCCTTTGCACCGAAGAGGAAAGGGAGGACACTGTGCGGGCTGGCGCCCGCCTGGCGCCCTTGGTCATCATGGCTTGCGTCATGGGCACCTCACGAGGTACCTTGCCTTGATCTCTCCGCCTCCTCGTGAGCCAGCCTGACGAGGCCGTGCCTGAGGAAGTGCCGTGTCGTTCGCCCCGCGAGGCATGGCCCCTCGCGAGGGTCTTGGATCCTGTGTTGATGAAGTTAGGCCGTGCTGGACCCCCTTGAGCCACGCCGCGGGCCACAGGCAGGCAAGTCTGGGGACCCCCGTTCCCAGAACACCGACAACGATGAGCTCTTTGTCACCTCCATAAACGAGAAACATGTCCTTAGTCCTTTTCAGGTATTTTAGGATGTTCTTGACAGCTGTCCAGTGATCCACTCCTGGATTACTTTGGTACCTCCCTGCTAAACTTATAGCAAGGCACACATCAGGTCTGGTACACAGCATTTCATACATGATAGAGCCTATGGCTGAAGCATAGGGAACATCTTTCATCTTCTCTCTATCTTCTGCAGTGGTTGGGCATTGAGTCTTACTCAACTTCACACCTTGTAACATAGGCAAGAACCCTTTCTTTGCTTGATCCATTTTAAACTTCTTCAAAACTTTGTCAAGGTATGTGCTTTGTGAAAGTACAATTAAGCGTCTTGATCTATCTCTATAGATCTTGATGCCCAATATATAAGCAGCTTCACCGAGGTCTTTCATTGAAAGACTCTTATTCAAGTATCCCTTTATGCTATCCAAAAATTCTATATCATTTCCAATCAGCAATATGTCATCCACATATCATATCAGAAATGCTACATAGCTCCCACTCACTTTCTTGTAAATAGAGGCTTCTCCAAAAGTCTGTATAAACCAAATGCTTTGATCACACTATCAAATCATTTATTCCAACTCCGAGAGGCTTGCACCAGTCCATAAATGGATCGCTGGATTGCACACTTTTTTAGCTCCCTTTGGATCGACAAAACCTTCTGGTTGCATCATATACAACTCTTCTTCTAGAAATCCATTCCGGAATGCAGTTTTGACATGCATTTGCCAAATTTCATAATCATAAAATGTGGCAATTGCTAACATGATTTGGACAGACCTAAGCATCGCTACGGGTGAGAAGGTCTCATCGTAGTCAATCCCTTGAACTTGTCGAAAACCTTTTGCAACAAGTCGAGCTTTATAGATAGTAACATTACCGTCAGCGTCAGTCTTCTTCTTGAAGATCCATTTATTCTCAATGGCTTGCCGATCATTGGGCAAGTCAACCAAAGTCCACACTTTGTTCTCATACATGGATCCCATCTCAGATTTCATGGCTTCAAGTCATTTTGCGGAATCTGGGCTCACCATCGCTTCTTCATATTTCGTAGGTTCGTCATGGTCTAGTAACATAACCTCCAGAACAGGATTACCATACCACTCTGGTGCGGATCTTACTCTGGTTGACCTACGAGATTCAATAATAACTTGATCTGATGTTTCATCATCATCATCATCATTAACTTCCTCACTATTTTGTATAGACGTCACAGGAACCGGTTTCTATGATGAACTACTTTCCAATAAGGGAGCAGGTACATTAACCTCATCAAGTTCTACTTTCCTCCCACTCACTTATTTCGAGAGAATCTCCTTCTCTAGAAAGGATCCATTCTTAGCAATGAATGTCTTGCCTTTGGATCTGTGATAGAAGGTGTACCCAATAGTCTCCTTTGGGTATCCTATGAAGACACATTTCTCCGATTTGGGTTCGAGCTTATCAGGTTGAAGTTTTTTCACATAAGCATCACAGCCCCAAACTTTAAGAAACGACAACTTTGGTTTCTTGCCAAACCACAATTCATAAGGCGTCATCTCAACGGATTTTGATGGTGCCCTATTCAACGTGAATGCAGCCGTCTCTAAAGCATAACCCCAAAATGATAGCGGTAAATCAGTAAGAGACATCATAGATCGCACCATATCTAGTAAAGTACGATTACGACATTCGGACACACATGCCGTGGTATTCCGGGTGGCGTGAGTTGCGAAACTATTCCGCATTGTTTCAAATGTAGACTAAACTCATAAATCAAATATTCTCCTCCACGATTAGATCATAAAAACTTTATTTTCTTGTTACGATGATTTTCAACTTCACTCTGAAATTCTTTGAATTTTTCAAATGTTTCAGATTTATGTTTCTTCAAGTAAATATACCCATATCTGCTTAAATCATCTGTGAAGGTGAGAAAATAACGATATCCGCCGCGAGCCTCGACATTCATCGGACCAGATACATCTGTATGTATGATTTCTAACAAATCTGTTGCTCGCTCCACAGTTCCGGAGAACGGTGTTTTAGTCATCTTGCCCATGAGGCACGGTTCGCAAGTACCAAGTGATTCATAATCAAGTGGTTCCAAAAGTCCATCAGTATGGAGTTTCTTCATGCGCTTTACACCGATATGACCTAAACAGGAGTGCCACAAATAAGTTGCACTATCATTATCAACTCTGCATCTTTTGGCTTCAACATTATGAATATGTGTATCTCTACTATCGAGATTCATCAAAAATATACCACTCTTCAAGGGTGCATGACCATAAAAGATATTACTCATATAAATAGAACAACCATTATTCTCTGATTTAAATGAATAACCGTCTCGCATCAAACAAGATCCAGATATAATGTTCATGCTCAACGCGGGCACCAAATAACCATTATTTAGGTGTAATACTAATCTCGAAGGTAGATGTAGAGGTAGCGTGCCGACGGCGATCACATCGACTTTGGAACCGTTTCCCACGCGCATCATCACCTCGTCCTTGGCCAGTGTTCGCTTAACCTGTAGCCCCTGTTTTGAGTTGCAAATATTAGCAACAGAACCAATATCAAATACCCAGGTGCTACTGCGAGCTCTAGTAAGGTACACATCAATAACATGTATATCACATATACCTTTGTTCACCTTGCCGTCCTTCTTATCCGCCAAATACTTGGGGTAGTTCCGCTTCCAGTGTCCCGTCTGCTTGCAGTAGAAGCACTCAGTCTCAGGCTTAGGTCCAGACTTGGGTTTCTTCTCTTGAGCAACAACTTGCTTGCTGTTCTTCTTGAAGTTCCCCTTCTTCTTCCCTTTGCCTTTTTCTTGAAACTGGTGGTCTTATTAACCATCAACACTTGATGCTCCTTCTTGATTTTTACCTCCGCAGCCTTTAGCATTGCGAAGAGCTCGGGAATCGTCTTATCCATCCCTTGCATGTTATAGTTCATCATGAAGCTCTTGTATCTTGGTGGCAGTGGTTGAAGAATTCTGTCAATGACGCTATCATCCGGAAGATTAACTCCTAGTTGAATCAAGTGATTGCAATACCCAGACATCTTGAGTATATGCTCACTGACAGAACTATTCTCCTCCATCTTGCAGCTGTAGAACTTATTGGAGACTTCATATCTCTCAATTCGGGCATTCTTATGAAATATTAAATTCAATTCCTGGAACATCTCATATGCTCCATGACGTTCAAAACGTCATTGAAGTCCCGGTTCTAAGCCATAAAGCATGGCACACTGAGCTATCGAGTAGTTATCAGCTTTGCTTTGCCAGACGTTCTTAACGTCCACTGTTGCATCTGCAGCAGGCCTGGCACCCATCGGTGCTTCCAGGACGTAATTCTTCTATGCAGCAATGAGGATAATCCTCAAATTATGGACCCAGTCCGTGTAATTGCTACCATCATCTTTCAACTTTGCTTTCTCAAGGAACGCATTAAAATTCAATGGAACAACAGCACGGGCCATCTATCTACAATCAACATAGACAAGCAAGATACTATCAGGTACTAAGTTCATGATAAATTTAAGTTCAATTAATCATATTACTTAAGAACTCCCACTTAGATAGACATCCCTATAATCCTCTAAGTGATCATGTGATCCAAATTAACTAAACCATAACCGATCATCATGTGAAATTGAGTAGTTTTCAATGGTGAACATCACTATGTTGATCATATCTTCTATATGATTCATGCTCGACCTTTCGGTCTCAGTGTTCTGAGGCCATATCTAAATATGCTAGGATCGTCAAGTTTAACCTGTGTATTCTGCGTGTGCAAAACTGGCTTGCACCCGTTGTAGATGGACGTAGAGCTTATCACACTCGATCATAATGTGGTGTCTGGGCACGACGAACTTTGGCAATGGTGCATACTCAGGGAGAACACTTTTATCTTGAAAGTTAGTGAGAGATCATCTTATAATGCTACCGTCAATCAAAGCAAGATAAGATGCATAAAAGATAAACATCACATGCAATCAATATAAGTGATATGATATGGCCATCATCATCTTGTGCTTGTGATCTCCATCTCCGAAGCACCGTCATGATCACCATCGAAACCGGCGCGACACCTTGATCTCCATCGTAGCATCGTTGTCATCTCGCCAATCTCATGCTTCTACGACTATCACTACCGCTTAGTGATAAAGAAAAGCATTACAGGGCGATTGCATTGCATACAATAAAGCAACAACCATATGGCTCCTGCCAGTTGCCGATAACTCGGTTACAAAACATGATAATCTCATACAATAAAATTTAGCATCATGTCTTGACCATATCACATCACAACATGCCCTGCAAAAACAAGTTAGACGTCCTCTACTTTGTTGTTGCAAGTTTTACGTGGCTGCTACTGGGCTTAGCAAGAACCGTTCTTACCTACGCATCAAAACCACAACGATAGTTTGTCAAGTTGGTGTTATTTTAACCTTCGCAAGGACCGGGCGTAGCCACACTCGGTTCAACTAAAGTTGGAGAAACTGACACCCGCCAGCCACCTGTGTGCAAAGCACGTCGGTAGAACCAGCCTCGCGTAAGCGTACGCGTAATGTTGGTCCGGGCTGCTTCATCCAACAATACCGCTGAATCAAAGTATGACTTGCTGGTAAGCAGTATGACTTATATCTCCCACAACTCACTTGTGTTCTACTCGTGCATATGACATCTGCACATAAAACCTGGCTAGGATGCCACTGTTGGGGAACATAGTAATTTCAAAAAAATTCCTACGCACACGCAAGATCATGGTGATGCATAGCAACAAGAGGGGAGAGTGTTGTCCATGTACCCTTGTAGTCCGAAAGCGGAAGCGTTAGCACAATGTGGTTGATGTAGTCGTACGTCTTCACGATCCAACCGATCAAGTACCGAACGCACGACACCTCTGAGTTCAGCACACGTTCAGCCCGATGACGTCCCTCGAACTCCGATCTAGCCGAGTGTTGAGGGAGAGTTTCATCAGCACGACGGCGTGGTGACGATGATGATGTTCTACGGACACAGTGCTTCACCTAAGCACCGCTACAGTATTATCAAGGTGGACTATGGTGGAGGGGGGCACCGGACACGGCTAAAAGATCAAACGATCAATTGTTGTGTCTGTAGGGTGCCCCCTGCCCCCGTATATAAAGGAGCAAGGGGGGAGGTGCGGCCGGCCAGGAGGGGGCGCGCCAGGAGGAGTCCTACTCCCACCGGGAGTAGGACTCCCTCCCTTTTCCTTGTTGGATTAGGAGTGGAGGGGGAAAGAGGAGGGAGAGAGGAAGGAAAGGGGGGCGCCGCCCCCCTCTCCTTGTCCTATTCGGACTAGGGGGAGGGGCATGCGGCCCTACCCTGGCCGCCTCTCCTCTTCTCCACAAAGGCCCACTATGGCCCATTAAGCCCCCGGGGGGTTCCGGTAACCCCTCGGTTACTCCGGTAAAATCCCGATTTCGCCCGGTACACTTCCGATATCCAAATATAGGCTTCCAATATATCAATATTCATGTATCGACCATTTCGAGACTCCTCGTCATGTCCGTGATCACATCCGGGACTCCGAACAACCTTCGGTACATCAAAACTCATAAACTCATAATATAACTGTCATCGAAACTTTAAGCGTGCAAACCCTACGGGTTCGAGAACTATGTAGACATGATCGAGACTCATCTCCGGTCAATAACCAATAGCGTAACCTGGATGCTCATATTGGCTCCCACATATTCTACGAAGATCTTTATTGGTCAGACCGCATAACAACATACATTGTTCCGTTTGTCATCGGTATGTTACTTGCCCGAGATTCAATCGTCGGTATCTCAATACCTAGTTCAATCTCATTACCGGAAAGTCTATTTACTCGTTCTGTAATACATCATCCTGCAACTAACTCATTAGTTGTAATGCTTGCAAGGCTTAAGTGATGTGCATTACCGAGAGGGCCCAGAGATACCTCTCCGACAATCGGAGTGACAAATCCTAATCTCGAAATACGCCAACCCAACAAGTACCTTCGGAGACACTTGTAGAGCACCTTTATAATCACCCAGTTACGTTGTGACGTTTGGTAGCGCACACAAAGTGTTCCTCCGGTAAACGGGAGTTGCATAATCTCATAGTCATTGGAACATGTATAAGTCATGAAGAAAGCAATGGCAACATACTAAACGATCGAGTGCTAAGCTAACGGAATGGGTCAAGTCAATCACATCATTCTCCTAATGATATGATCCCATTAATCAAATGACAACTCATGTCAATGGCTAGGAAACATAAGCATCTTTGATCAACGAGCTAGTCAAGTAGAGGCATACTAGTGACACTCTGTTTGTCTATGTATTCACACAAATATTATTTTTCCGGTCAATACAATTCTAGCATGAATAATAAACATTTATCATGATGTAAGAAAATAAATAATAACTTTATTATTGCCTCTAGGGCATATTTCCTTCAGATAGCTCCTTGAATGAAAAGCATGATTGCAATGATTTACTATAAATTCTATTAATGTCAATTGTGCGAATAATATGCAAAACCCCAAGCTTGGGGATGCTAATTTTGCTATGAACACTATTTGTTGCAATGATCATGATTGGGGTGATTCTTCTTATGATCTTGAAAATTTATTTAAGCCTGATGATGACCATGTTATTTGCAATAATTTTGAAAGTGGGATTGGAGAGGTCATGACTTTAGTTGATGTTAACCTCACTATCTTGGAAGATCATAAAACATTTATGCATGTGGATCGTGAAAAGAAAATTTTACATGATAGCTATATTACTGAATTTGATTATGATCCTACATATGATTATTATGAGAGAGGAAAATATGGTTGTAGAAATTTTCATGCTATTAAATTTCCTCTCGTTATGTTGAGATTGTCAATGTTTTATTCCTCTCCTTTGCGTATGCTAGATATTTCTTGTCTTGAGAATTTGTTTTCCTATAAAATTCCTATGCATAGGAAGTATATTAGATTTAAATGTGCTTGTCACATGTTTCATGATGCTCTCCTTGTGTTTCAATTATTATCTTTCGTGTGAGCATCGTTGAAATCTTATGCCTAGCTAGGGGCGTGAAAGAATAGCGCTTGTTGGGAGGCAACCCAATGAATAAAATTTATTTTTTATTTTTCCTTTCTGTTTTTGAGTGTTTCCACAATTATGCTACTTTTATGACTGTGCCTTTTGTGTTTTAATTAGTGTTTGTGCCGAGTAGAACCAATAGGATCTTCTTGGGTGATAGTTGTTTGATCTTGCTGAAAAATACAGAAACTTTGTGCTCACGAAAATAATTCTCATTTTTTATCAGAAAGTGATTTTTCCCTGATTATTTTTGCAAAATATTAATATACAAATTTCTCAGGTCGTATATTTTGTTTAGAATTTTTGGAGTTCCAGAAGTTTCCGTTTAAGTCAGATTTCTACAGACTGTTTTGTTTTGACAGATTTTGTTTTCTTTGTGTTGTGTGCTTATTTTGATGGCTCTATGGTTTTCTCTAATGAGCTTTTTCGATAGAAAATTTGGAATAAAGTAGATATAATACAAAAACAAAATATGAATTAGTTTGATAAAGTACTTATAGTAGTGGTTTACTTTCTTACACTAACGGATCTCAAGGAGGTTTTTTTGAGTTTTGTGTCATGGAAGTTTTCAAGTTTTGGGTTTTCTTACGATGGATGAAGAAAGGATAGAAGAGCCTAAGCTTGGGGATGCCCCGGCATCCCAAGCTATTATCCAAAAATGAGCAACCAACTAAGCTTGGTGATGCCCCCGAGTGGCATCCCCTCTTTCTTCCAACAACTATCGGTATTTTACTTGAAACAATATTTTTATTCTTCACATGATATATGTTTTGCTTGGAGCGTCTTGTATGACATGAGTCTTTTCTTGTTTTCTTTTGTGTTTTAATTCATCAATCCTTGCTAGACACATCTATTTGAGAGAGCCAAAATTATATCATGACTTGTTAGAATTGCTCTCTATGCTTCACTTAAACTTTTATGAGCAATGGACTTGCTATAGTGCTTCACTTATATCTTTTTTAGCACGGTGTGCTTTATTATTTCTGAAAAAATGCTCTCTTGCTTCACTTAGATTTATTTGAGAGTTAGTAAAATTTTGAAGAAATTCTCTCTTGCTTCACTTAAATTGTTTTGAGAGAAAGAAAATGTGTTATGCTCATGATCTTCACTTATATTTGTTTGAGCTTATGAAAAGCAACACATGAAAATTAGTCCCAAAGTGATAGATATCCAAGAAGGATAAACAAATAAAAAATGTCATGAAGATCATTGGACAAAATAAACTTGATTCTTAGTAATAGTTTTGAGATATGATGATGTGATATGTGAGTTATGTTGATGAGTAATTGTGCTCTAGTAATAATATTGGTGTTAAGGTTTGTGATTCCCTATGCATGCACGAAAGTCAATAATCATGCAATGAAAATTATATCCTACTTGTGGTGCATTATTCAGTGTTAATTATGCTTAATGCTGGCTTATGAGATTTTTTTTCTTGGTTGGTCGCTTCTCAATCTTTTTGCTAGCCTTCATTTTGCACTAAGTATGACCTCTACTTGTGCATCCAAAATCCTTTAAACTAGTTTTGCCACATGAGTCCACTATATCTACCTATATGCGGTATTCTTTTGCCGTTCTAGGCAAATTTGCATGTGCCATCTCTAATTTTCAAAATAAACTTCTCTTTTGTGTGTTTGTTTCGCTCACGGAACGGTAACGGGTGGCCAATATTTTCTATGCTGGATGTGTTATTCTCAAGATGATTGTTTATTCACTTGTCATTGCACGAGAGTAAGGCAAAGGTTTTAGGGATGCCCAGTCCCGAAATGCAAAAATGAATTTACTTTATGTTGTCAAATAATAAATTGTTTGGAAAGTGTTGGTATGGAGGATAACTGTGGATACGGCTAGCCATGGAAAGTGAAAGAATGGTGGACAAATGAATAAACTTTATTTTATGTTTAGGAACCTCTTATGATATATCTAGCATGGAAAGTGTTGGGAACTCTAAGTTGTTTTCATTGGTGGGATGGATACACCTCCCAATTTTTTTATCTCTAAGTTCTTTGCTTTGAGATCTGGCACCTCTACAAATCCCTACTTCCCTCTGCGAAGGGACTTTCTTTTACTTTATGCAATTTCTATTTTGAAATTTGAGTCTCCATTTTCTCTTATAAAAGCACCAACTAGGAGGCAATATGATCGTACTTAAGTATTGGGTGTAGCTAATAATCGAGTGTGTTTCATGAATGGATCAATGTTTGCGCATGATGGGCTAGGGATAACTTATTTTAGCGTTGATATTTTGAACGACATGGTTGCTTGTTGATATGCTTGAGTCTAAATTATCATGTCAAAACTAGACTATTGATTTGAATCACATAAAAGTCCAAATGTCCATGTTATAAAGAAAATAATATGATATGACATGATGAACAATACTCCACATCAAAAATTCTGTTTTTATCACTTACCTACTCAAGGACGAGCTGGAGTTAAGCTTGGGGATGCTGATACGTCTCCAACGTATCTATAATTTTTGATTTTTCCATGTTGTTTTATTATCAATCTTGATGTTTTATAATTATTTGATATCATTTTTTGGTACTAACCTATTGACATATTGCCAAGTACCAGTTGCTATTTTTTTTCATGTTTTTTACATTGCAGGAAATCAATATCAGAGGAAGTCCAAATGCCCCAAAACTTTACGGAGAATTTTTATGGGCCAGAAGGAACACAATGGGTCCTGGTTGCACCTGGGGGTGTCCCAAGGAGGGGACAATCCACCAGGGCATGCCAAGAGGCCCAGGCACGCCCTGGTGGGTTGTGCCCACCTCGGGTGCCCCCGGACTGCCTCTTTGCTCTATAAATACCCCCAAAATACCAGAACCCTAGGGGAGTCGACGAAATATTCATCCAGCTGCCGCAGAGTTTACAACCACCAGATCCAATCTAGACACCATCTCGAATGGGGTTCACCCCCTCCATTGGTGCCTCTCCGATGATGCATGAGTAGTTCTTCGTAGACCTTCGGGTCCGTACTTAGTAGCTAGATGGATTTCTCTCTCTCTCTCTCGCTGAATTCTCAATACAATGGTCTCTTGGTGTCGGCGTCTTGGGAACGGGGGTACCCAGACTTGCCTGCCTGCGGACCAGGGCGTGGCTCCTCTAGCGGCCTGGTACGGCCCATCTTCACCAGCAAATACTCAAGACCCATGCGAGGGGCCAAGCCTCGTGAGGCGGACGACACAAGACCACCTCAGGGGCTGCGTCCCTAGGCTGGCTCCCGAGGAGCAGAGAGATCTATGCAAGGGGCACCTCGCGAGGTTTACATGGCGTGAGCCATGACGACCAAGGCCAGGCGGGCGCCAGCGGGCGTAGAGTATCGTTTGCCTCTTTGATGCTAAAGGGGCAGGCGCAGACGAGGAGTCCCGAGGCATCAGGCAAAGGTTTACATATTGGTGCAACAAGACCAAGACCAGCAGGGCGGCAGGACGGAGGTCACGATGGAGCCCACGGCGGCGTCATCACCAGAGCCTTTGGCAGGCGAGGACCACCTTTTGTCAGGATAGCTTGTACTAGCTGCCCCCCTTCAAATTGGTCGTTGTGGGATCCCTTCCCGCCTAATATTTGGGAAGAGTACTCGGGCCTCTCTATATAGGATTTTCCGCCACCGTAGTAGGCATCTCATATGGGACTGGATCCATTCCACCAAGGTGATCACACAAGCTCATCGAGCTCAAGAACACCTATCTTAAGGAGGTTGTTCATCCCTTGTACCTGTTCATCCTCATCCTGCAAGGCAATCGACCACACCACACTGGAGTAGGGTATTACACCAAAACGGTATCCCGAACCAGTATAAACTCTTGTGTCCCTTGTTCCTCGGGTTCGGCGAGCTAGGCTTTGAGATCGTGGTGAGATCGTGAGCTAGGGGGAGAGAGATCTTCGTGCGCGCCCTAGAGTTCGAACCTCGAGGGTTTTGCCGGAACCCATAATCCAACATTTGGCGTGCCAGGTAGGGGTGCGCTGAAGCTTTTCTTCCCTCGATCTATGCTCCACTACCCCATCACGTCCATGGCAGACGCACGCCGAGCGTGCGCCGAGCCGCCCTCGCCGCCCGTGTCGCTCAGACAGCTCTTGTTGGCTGGCCTCCCCGTCGTTCTCCATCACCCGTCGCCAACGCCGCCACCTGCCTGGTGGGAAACGAGCAGCAAGCATCATCGCTGCACCCCTGTGTGCGACGGGATGGCCGCACTGCCACCCCGTCACTGACTCCGGCCGGCTCATCGTCCCACGCTCATCGCGCGCCCACGAACGCGCAGGCCGCGCTGCTCATGGCACGCGAGCTCCTGCGCTACCGCCCAGTCGACGACCTCTACGAGGACTGGCTAGACCGCATCGCCAAGCTCGTCAGCGCTACTGGGGCTCGCTCGCACCATCTCTCTCGCTGCCTCGCCCTCCCATAGCTGCGGGCAACATAGCTCATGTAGCGCCTCCGCCACCTCCGCACCAAGACAGCTTCGTGGCACCAAGAAACGCGGCCCCTCCGCGTGACCCTCCGCGACGGGTGCCCGCGCACGAAGAAGGAAGCTGCCAAGAAGTTCCCCGACCGCCGGAAAATGCTCCTGCACACCCGGCGCCACCACATCAAGACCGCGTGCTACCTGCGGCGGCGATGCGTGGGCATCAAGACAAAGCTCCTCCCCCGCGACGGACCCCGGTGGCCACAGCAGGCTGCCTTGCCTTCACGCCAGAGCTGCGTTGGGACCATCTCCATTCAAAATTTCTCCCTCCACACAAATTATATAGTTCATTTTTGAAAAAATTGTCTTTAATAGTTTTCTGAATCCCAATAAAATCCGGCTTCCTATTGCTAATGATGTCTTTAATGAAATTCTTTTTACAGTCTTTTCCAATCCCCCTAACATTCCAGAACATTCCTATCATTTTTCCTTATTTTTATAATTCTTTTTCTTTCTTCCAAGTATACTAGTTGTCTTCCCACAGGACACCCCTGGTGAGTTCGAGCTGATCTTTTTTGTTTTGGAAAAGAAGTTTTTAAGATGTGTGAAGTGGTCCATTTCTAACTCAGCATCAGAATGGTCATCATCTGAGCATATTTCCTTAAGATCCACATCTCCAATATCTATGGGGTTAGGTTCATCATGTTGACCTTCCTCTTCTTTTTTTGACAAATATGTTGCAGATAAAAATCTTTCCTACATTGCTCCATCCTAGCTATGATATCCATATTAGATTCAATCATGTTAATAGAGCAGCCTAAGTCAATTCCAATTTTATCTGCCATATCCAACAAAGAAATATCATGACATTTCAAATTATGTAGCTTACCATAGTTATCTTTGGCAGCAACTCTTTCTTTGGCCAGCTCCTCAATCTTGGCATCCTGCTTGCCTGCCAGTCTCCCACATCTTGTAAGCTCCTCCTCCTCTGTCTCACTATTTTCTATATCTTTTTCTCTTATTTTCAAACCCACCTTTGTACCAAAAGATACAGATTCTTGGCTAGCATTATAGTCCACTGCCTCATTGTAATTGTTGTGCTCATCATCCTTCCGGTCAGTGTCCACGATCCTCAGATGAGCATCAGTAATCTCCTCCATTTCTTTCTCTCTTGCTTCTCACATCTCAAATTTGTCAACACATCTATCAATCACTGCTTATTAATCATTTCCATGAGTGCTTTCTTGTCTTGTTCTAGTTCCATGATATTTTTCTCTTCTTTCATTCTTAGAGCTTTTTGCCTTGCCTTATCTTCTTCTAGATCTGTCACTTTCTTCATGATCATCTCCAGACTAGTCTCCACTTTCTTCCTTGCCTCCATCTCCAAAGCTTGCTCTTTTTGAATTCTCATTATTTCCTCATTTTTCTTCTTCAGCTCCACAAATTGCACTAGCCACAAACTCCCCAATGAGATCATCTCTTTATTTCCAATCACATTATCATCATCTCCTTTGTGCCTTTTTCTCATGACCCCATCACTGTTGTCAGCCTTTGTTTCGTCACTCCCATGTCTCTTGTGTTCTCCATACCATCCCATCTCTACCACACTCTCTAGCTCAGGGACAATCCTATATATCATCAACTCCTTGTCTGTTATTTCAGTGTATGCTGGAATTTTTTCATAGTCTCTTATTCATATCTTAGATCTAATTTTCTCCTTAGTAATAGTGTTCATGTCAATTTCCAGCACTGGCCCAAGAGTTGCAGCTACCTCACACATTCCAAAAAAAGTGCCTAAAGCATTCAGGTACTTTCCCAAACTGTGCACAAATGCTGTGCAATTTGCCAATAGCTTGTGAGTCAAAGCTCCATCCCTTCACATTGCGCTACAAAAAAAATCACTTCCGTGATGATACGTGTTTGTCGCAGTAGGTCGCGTTTTTTGTCATGCATGTACATCCATGACAAATTTATGACAGAATCAAGATAGTCATACCTGTGCTGTCGTAGAAGTGTTCCATGACATTACCAAAATTATCTTCACGGAAGTGTCCACTTCCATGACGATAAATCACGCGTCACAGAAGTGCTTTCGTCAAGGGTGACCGACACGTGACATCCACCATAACGGAACGCCGTTAAGCTATCGGGTCGGGTTTTGGATCCGATAACCCGTTAACAGCCCCGACCAATGGGGATTTTCCACGTGTAAAATCATCATTGGCTGGAGGAGACACATGTCATGTCCGCGTTGGCACAGGTGTCACTCATCCAATGGGCGAGACGCGCCTATGATATGTTGACACGTGGACCGGCCCATCAAGTTTAAATGGACCGGCCCAACTGAAGGCCCACAAGATTTTGCGGACCATAATGGGCCAGCCCAGCTAAAGGCCCACGAGATTTTGCGGACCATAATGGGCTGGCCCAGCTAAAGGCCCACAAGATTTTGCGGGCCATAATGGGCCGGCCCAGGTAAAGGCCCACAAGATTTTTGTGTGCCATAATGGGCTGGCCCAGGTAAAGGCCCACAAGATTCATGCGGATCATAATGGGCCGGCCCAGCTAAAGGCCCATGAGATTTCACCGATGTTAATGGGCCGGCCCAGCTGTAGGCCCACAAGATTTTGAGGACCCTAGTAGGCCGGCCCATTAACTGGCTGCCATGTTTTGGGCCAAATGCTGGCCCATATTTGATCCGGTCCATTAATGGTCTGCCATGCTCCGGGCCTAATAGTGGCCCATATGAGATTCGGCCCATTAAAAGCCTACCACGTACTGGGCCAAATTATGGCCCAGATCAGGTCCGGCCCTTTAAGAGGCTTTGGGCTCAATTATGGCCCATATTAGATTCGGCCCGTCAATTGGACACTATGCTTTTGGGCCCAGTTGCTAAAGGCCCACTTAGTAATTCGGCATGATATTAGTTTTGGCCTGTTAAGGGCACGTTTAACATTTTGTCCCTATATTAATTTCGGCCTCTTAAAAGCCCGTCATATAGTTGGGCCTAACTACGACCCAGTTTGCATCTGGCCTACTCGCAGCCGATATCTGATTGGGCCAAACAAGGACCGAGACAATTTTGGCCTGTTAAAAGCCCGTGATTTGATTCGCACAATCACGGGCCGGGGTTCATTTCGGGCTGCTGCCGGCCCGTGAGCTGTTAGGCACGTTTCAGTCCCAACCTACATCGTGATTGCATGACGGCCCGATTATGTACCGTAATTTTATGGTTTGGCCGGTTTACTGCGAAGACAGGATATATATACAGTAAAATAACTGCAGCATCGTGAATAAGAAAAAACCTATACTATACAATAAAGAAATTACGGCATATTACATCCACTGGGCATCAAAGTTCGCCACTATAATAATAAAGCACAAGTAGACAACAGATTACATACACTGGGCATCAAAGATCGCCACCAGTGCAATAAACACGCCGACAAAATAATATACAAAACCGACAGCACTTCAATAGAGTTCAAGAAAGGTTAGCCCTGCTGGGGACCTGCAGCGCAAGCAGCTGAGCAAGATGATGAGATTGCGCTTGTTCAACACTTATATCTTCCTCACTCTGAAAGATCAACAAGCAGACAGATGATAGGTTTTGCACATAAAAGTATCAGTGCTGACAATTCATCACATTTCTTACTGACGAAAAAACTGACATAGTTTATGATTGCATTAACACAAAATGGTATTGTTCAGGTCAAGACATGGCAGGAAATGACATTGTGAAGGAGTTGGCAGCTTCACGACACCACTGGATTACAGATCAAGAACTCATAAGTATCAATGGTTAGTGTGCTATCAATTTGTACCATTTCAGATTGGCAAATAAAGACACGGTTTAAATAATAGTATAATGATATGACATTGTTCATAGTTAAGACATTGCAGAATATGACATTGTGGTGTAGTGGGTAGGTTCACCACACCACTGGATTACGGATGAAGAACAGAAGCATACATGCAATGCAAAAGAAGATCACTTGCTCTGTATAGTTTAATTTACATGGTATGAAGAAGGAACTTGGTTGTACAACTGAAAATTTAAATTGAGAAAGGACAAACTTTTGTTTATGAACTACATAATAAACTTTAAACAAGCAATTTGATGCAAACACCAAAAATAAACAGTTGTTGCAGTCATGCCTAACCAAACATATACAACAAAGTTTGAAGGCTTGAGATGGACAAACTTACATTATTGGTGAAGACAGGCTCTATAAAGGCCTTGTCCATGCTGATGGGGGGGGGGGCAATTCAAGAAATTTACCACATAATCTTCTTCAAAAGCATTGCCTTTATTCTACATTTTGTTAAGAGTAAATATAGATGTGATAATATACGAAAAAATGGAGAATATTTAAGATAAGATGAAGAGTGATGCTACATAACCAAGTAGCTATAAATGTAAGTGCAGCGATACAGGAAAAAGGTACAGCCAAGAGCAATGCACAGCTAAACTTCTTCAGTACCAACCTTATGGTAAGAGTAAATATAGATCCGATGTGTAGAAAATGGAGGGCAAAGGAAAATAAGCTGCAGAGTGATGGTACATGATAAAATACCTGTCATTATAAGTACACTGATAAAGGACAGCATGTACTTACAAGAACAATGCACAGCTGAAACAAACATTGGCATTGGATATATTCTACACTAATGTAACCATTCATACAGATCAGATAATTTGGAGCGAAATTGATAAGCAAGCTATCATGCATACTGTTGTCACATAATGAACCAGGTATGTATGCAAGTACAGTGATACAAGACAACAGGTACTAACAAGAGCAAAGCAGCGGGAAGCATATTTGCGATGTCCTGTCGTTCTTGTCAAACCGGAATTCTTCTTCGAGCAGATTTCCTGCAAAAAAGATCCGAAAGGAACATGCGAAAAAGTAGAAGTTCAAATTGTCATGTGATTTCATAGACAGTACCTCATCTTGGGAACGAGACTAGTGCATAACAAGGTTTTTCCATTCAATGTCTTCTAAATTTAGCACAGGAGACTTCACTGGAAATTCGTTTATAGACTTGCCATCAAAGTGTGATTTCCTCAGGTAACACCGATACTGCTGCAATACTTCCTTGAAAAGCACAAGCAAGCTTTGCTCGTCATGACTATCCAGACTAACCCTCACCTAGTTACAACAATGTAATGTAAATCATTGATGTGTTCAATCAGCAGAAAACAGGAAAATAATAACCATGAATAATAGCACTTACATGTAAGTTGGACAGGAAGATGTGAAAATGGTGTTTGTCTTCACAATAATCTTCCCATGATGGGAATATATGCACGAAGTCCCTAACAACATTGAAAGCATTGTCTTTTAAACTGGGAATAAATGGAATGGGGTTCCAATCTGCTGGAATTGGCCGTCTCTGCAGTTGGGATAGGTCTTCGGCCGGTGGACTTGTTGTACTTTTTGCTGGAGTGGGATTTTTCTGTGGTACAGCTGGTGCTATGGCAAATGAAATTGGTATACCTTTTGCTGGAGTGCAGGTCTTGTGTGGTGGGGCTAGTGGTGTGGCCAGTCAAGTATGGGTACAGTCTGCTGGAGTCGGTCCTACGTTTTGTGTCACTAGTTGTATAGCCAATATAAGTGGGGTGCTGTTTGATTTCTACGGCACCACCACGTTTTTCAAGGACTTTGCTGGTGCCCCTTCAGGTTCGGCAATCACCCTCTTCCTTTTTGATGTCTGATGCACAAGAACAACATTTGAGTGGAATAACATGGTATGATGACAGATGGAATATGTATTGATAATGGATGGGCATGGCATCTCGACATATATGATGAGTAAACTAAGCAGATGGCGGTGCAACAAGGTAGAAGAAATGCAAGACAACATATGCAAGATACCCGCAATCAATAAAACATTGCCAAATTAGAACAGGCACCTTGATGGGTGAACAGGATAGGCCATCTGCCTTTGACTCCTCGAGGTTAGAGTAGTCATTAGGATCATATTGTGAACAAGAATCAACAGGTGGGGGCCTATGAGTTTCATTGCATCCAGAATGGCACTCAATGCCTTGGTGCCAGTTTTGTAAGTCATTGCAGTGTTTAGCTTCAAGAGTGGACTGCTGCTAGTGTGACACAAAGCAACTACACAGATCATAGTGTAGATATAATGGGAAAACCTTAAGCATCAGAGTAAAATTAGCAAAATGGAACTTGCTGGAATATATGTGCTAGTATTGCCGGTACGTCTAGAAAGGCTTCGGATACCAGCTCTCTTCAAGTGAAGTTGCGGTACTGTTAATAACAGTGTAACTCTCAAAGGCGACATAGCTCCCCGCATTTCCTTGCTATTCTTATAGGATTCAAGTGGCCAGGCCACTACAAATCCTATTCCTATGTTTACAAGATCCTACAAATCAAAAAGGCTCAAAGTGTCCATCACAACCGACCGTATAGACCTCTATACTGCAAATGTCCCTGCTCATCTTCAGTACAAGGAACATACTGTACTACTATCATACTCCCTCCGTTCCAAAATATAAGTCTTGGTAGAGATTTCCACTATGGATCACATACAGATGTATCCAGATACATTTTAGAGTGTAGATTCACTCATTTTGCTCCATATGTAGTCCATGGTGGAATCTATACAATGACTTGTATTTAGGAATGGAGAGAGTACATATTAAAGAAGAACGGAAGAGGAACATGGTAAAGAAGAGCAAGCAGATTTTGGATAATAAAATGTTGGTTGCGCAGTGCCCACACATGATGAAACAGAGCGCATTAAGAATGCAACTCCCAGCTGTCTCTCGACCATTTCAGGTGGTAGGATGATGATCCTACGTCTCCTAACCGTTCTTGTTCCTCGTCTCTGATTCTTCCCATACAGAACACTGCACGGGCCGCCGGCCGGACCACCGGCCCCCACTGCCTGTGTTCCTCCGCCACCCCCAACCCACCCCCGCCCCAACCCCCACCCGCGTCGAGTTTTCTTCGTTCGGCGAGGCCCCATAACCACCCGAGCCCCTTCAATCGCACCGGCGAACTCCGGCGAGCTCTGAAAAATAGACTGACCCAATTTTCAAATTTAGTCTACTATGATTTAACTAGTGTGGAATATAAAAGGGGAAAACCATAAGCATTGGGAGTATAGTGTTGATCGTGCCATGGCGGATCTGAAGGTGCAAACCGGACAAAGGCAAGTTCGCAACCAAGACAAGAAATTGGAGTAAAGCAGTGGCGATGTTTTTTCTTGTTGTGATAAATAAGTTGAGCAGATACGAAAGAGTACCGCCTCTGGTGCGGCGCCGTGTACGCATCTGCTGAGAATTGGACGATGCTGCGGTAGCGATGGCTGTCGGCGGCGTGGAAGCAGATCTAGGAGGGTAGACAGTGGCGGCAGGGCGCGATGGACGAGACTGTCGTATGAGCGGCGCTGGCAAGGTGGACGACGGCGGGGATGAAGCGAGAGGACGGGATGCAAGGATCCCGGTCAGAAGCCGTGGATGAGAGAGGTCGATCTCTTGTAATGGACGGCGGCGGCGGGGTATCAGCTCCGGCATGGTGCAGGAGGACGGCGGTGGATGGGGTGGCAGACGGCGGCGGACGGAGGAGGGTGGGGTGGAGAGGGTGTTTTGGCGCCCACGGAGTACGAATGGGGAAAAGGGAGGTAGAGAGGAAGGGGGGAACCATGTATTCATGGCGTGCTTGTCTCAAATGCGAGGAAATTTACAAACTTAGCCCCTGTTTCAAATTTCTACAACGTAACAGCAACATTAGTCAGTTGGGGATAGGACGGTAATCTCGCATACACCGAATATTTGCCGACGAGAGTTTGTTTTTGGCGCCCACCGTGTATGAATATGAATCGGGGAGGGAGTCGATTTCGGTCGAGGAGACACTGTGTTTTGGCGCCCACCGTGTATGAATCCGGGTGAGAGGCGGTTATGTCACGTTTGGGTGAAATTACAAACCTACCCCTATCGAAACCTATAGAAATCCAGCAGATAGGCTTTGCGTGGCAGGGATAGGCAGTAGTGATTTCCATCTTGCAGATTTTGGTTTCGGGCGGTTACTACGACTTTCCCCGCTTCGTTCAAATTTTGCAGAGTGCACGTTTACCGTGCCAACTCAATTTGAATCCTATTTGTATTCTTTTTTTTCCGGGCGGGATCCATTTTCAATTGGAATTACATTCTATATACATCATTTTTTATATATACTTTCAAAAGCACAACAAAGAATTCTGCTCCTTTATATGTATAATATGATTTACAAATACAACGATCTCGAAATCTTAAGGTTGAATTCGAAAAAATTAACCAAATTATGTTCTACTAAAATGTATGGATCAGTAATATCTACATATTAAATAACATAGATGTGCGTGAATTCATATGAGTATGCATGTTTGATAGATCAATTTTGGTTCGAGTATGGATTACATGTATCATCATCTCGAATTCAAATATTTGAATCCCTTTTTTGTTCACTCCTTTCACGCCCATCTCTCTCGCATGCATGCTCCTTCAGGTAGCTATCACTCTCTTTTCTCCAGCTCACCCGCATGCTCACTTCATGTTTCTCATATCCTCGCAAACATGGTCTCTCGACGTCTCCCTTGAGAAGTGTCACACTCTCCCTATCATTATACATTACACGGTTTTCATTATCTCTCACGTCTCTACTGTTCTCTGGTAGCACTCGATACCTAAGCTTTCTTTCTCACCGCCACACACACAGTCTCCACTCATCTTTCACTTTGTCTTTCTCTCTATGGGATTCTCTCACACACCCTATATGTCTCTACATATGATTCATACCACTAAAATTACTCTCTCTCTCTCTCCTGTAGACACAACATTTGTTGCGGTCTCCTTTTCGTCTCCATCCCAGACTGACATTATTCATTTGTTTACCGATCAGACAACCCCGACTACTCTCTCCTCTCTCTCTCTCTCTCACAGACACACACACACAACTCCTGCTTCCACTCCCCTTCCTGACTAAGGTCTCTCTCTCACACACAAAACTCTCGCTTTCGCACCCCGACTCGTATTTCTCTCACAAACATTTATCGACTAGATAGCCTCTAGATAGGTTTATACACCCACACACTCGTGCTTCCACCATCGCATACATGTCTCTCTCCCGCTCCTTGTATCTATGTAGATTTTTCTTCCCTTCTTGAGACACGCCCTCTCGATCATGCACCCACACACTATCGCCTCATTTTAAGCTGATACCTATCGCACACACACACTCCTTGTGTCTTTGTCACACATGCACTCCGTCCACCTCCACTCTCCCTCTCTCTCACACACACATGGGCTTTTTGCAACAACTAGCAAGATGCCCACGTGTTGCACGGAACATCAAGATGCATTTGTATGAGTAGTTTATCTTGTGGTGGAAAAGGATGAACGAGGGAAGGCCTTATTTACAAATGTGGAGAGCGGTGTGGGTATCTTTTTGCAAAATTGCCATAGTTTCCTTCCTATCCGTCAATTATAGATCGGACAACCTATATTGCAGGATGGAAGGCACACGATCATCACCGACAGTGCTTTTTATAAGAGTAGGGATAAAAAATAGAGTTGGTGATGATGGTGGGCCTGCCATCCTGCAATGTAGGTCATCCGATTTATATCTGACGGATAGGAAGGAAAATATGGCAATTTACCCGCACTCTTCACCACATTTGCAGATAAGGCCTTCCCTCGTTCATCCTTTTCTCCCACAAGATCTTGATGTTTCGTGCAACGCACGGGCATCTTGCTAGTAAGAGTAGAAATTAGACATATACCACTTCTCGAATCTTGAAACCAACAACATTCCTCCCTTATCTCATCAAAACCGCCAAAGGAATATATTTTGAGTGAAACATAACATATTTTTAGTGATATACGTATTTCAAAACTAGACTTTTTTTCTATCAAATCGATGAATATGTATTAATCTACTTTGATCGTGTGGCAACGCATTGGCACATTGCTAGTAGTTATTATAATATTTTGGACACCAGACAAATGGTGGAGTACATATATGAAGAGAAGAGGCGCACACACGCAGTCAGCCTCTCGCAGTCTCGCACACATGAGTGTTACGTAAAGGCGACGTTAACAAATAAACCATAAAACCCTAGGTGCACGATTGCTGCATTCGCGGGTACCGGGTGCGTGGTGGAGCACCTTTGTAGGAATAGTCAGCTCACGTGATAATTTGAT
The DNA here is from genome assembly GCA_032464435.1 of Aegilops umbellulata. Taxonomy (NCBI): domain Eukaryota; kingdom Viridiplantae; phylum Streptophyta; class Magnoliopsida; order Poales; family Poaceae; genus Aegilops; species Aegilops umbellulata. The sequence continues at coordinate 561,311,282 of CP136055.1, read as the reverse complement.
TCGTATGAGTTGATGGTCGGGACCACAGGTGAACGACTTGGAGCACGGTGGCTCGCCAGTTGCCACAGATCGAGTAGCCACGTTTAAAATATCGTTTTTTAGCGGGGTTAAGAGTTCCGATTTTCAATGGCGCGTTATAAGTAGTAAGTAGTTTTTAGAACGATTGGTATGGAGCGAAAATGGAATTCATAGTACTACGTACCTCCTTGGCGTATGGTTGTATGGTTTTTTTTTGCGATGGAGGTTGTATGGTTTTATATTGTGAGATGATGAACCTGGTAGTTCCAGGGCAAATATTATGTTTTAGATTTAGATGCTGGTTTTCAATAATGAAAATCGAAAGGGGAAACCCTTCTTTGATTAAAAAAAGTACTACCTCCATTCTGGTTTACTAGTCCCCATCGTACTTTGGGTCAAAGTTTTTCCATGAATTTTACTTGTCAAATGTGAATGGAAAATGAGATTTTGTTATACCCAAACAAAAAAGGACTGGAGGGAGTGATTGCTCTGACACGGAAGCGACCTCTCATAGCGCAGGCATTGAACCGGCCCGCCGGCCAAGAGGGCCGCACTCGCTGCAGGCCCGGCTGAGCACGCCTCCTTGCCGCGTGCAACCAGCTTAAGACTGCCCCACCTGCCTTCATTGAATCCGCGCATGTGCCGGCAACACGTCCTTCCGTGAGCCGGCAGGCATTTTAGAACACAAAAAATGACTAAAATATATTTAATTTCCGCATGGTGTTGACTTGTTGTGCTCGCACTGGTAGCAGGAACTAGTAAAATTTATAAATCATGGTTGTGGACATTATGTATGAATGTGCAGATATCTGTGAACATGAGTTTGATGTGGAAGTTGAACTTGGAATGTCGGGCTTGCGCGTGAACTATACCATGTCCAATGCTTCGCCTGTTATTGTTTGGAAAGTAATTGTTGTTATTACATGACCCAAAAAAACATGTTGTCCTACATCAGTAGATGAACGGACATCACAACAGGCATGCTGACTGGATAAACATTTGAACCTAGCTATTATGAAAGAAATTTTGTATTGACAACAATTTTAGATAGCAGGAGATGCCTAGCCTGCTCTGCCTCTGCTAGCTTATTTCTGGCTTCTTCCATCTCTTCTTTGGCTTGGGTGAAGAGAGCATCTGATTGCTCTTTTCTCTTCTTCAGGAACTCAGCTACATTCTCAAGGGCTGTTGCATGCTTTCTTTCAGCCTTTACTAATGCCACGAGGACACGAACAGCTGAAGACTCCACCTGGCTTGTGTGTAATCCAGCATCATCTGGGAATTTGCACCTTGTGTCTAATCCAGCATCATTAGGGAACTGGCACCTTGTGTGTAATCCAGCCTCATTTTGGAAACATGATCTCGAGGTTAACCATACTTCCCTCCTCGCAGGAACTGCATCCTGACATGAAGTTCTTTTTTAGATCAATACTCAGAGCAACCTAGTTCCATTTAGTACAAGCCAGATAAACAGAACTCGGAGAAGTGAATTCAGAAGGACATAAAAAATAAATACAAACTACAAGGTGAGAACACCCACTTCCTAGATCAAGCTAAAAACGAAAGCATTAGGACGATTAAGAATCTTCTTATTACACATCGAAGAACACCAGGCTTAAGAGAAACAGAAACTACAACATATACACATCGAAGAACATGAGGCTACACGAAAGTAATTTAAAGGGTGTTACTTACCAAAGATCGTTTTACAGGCTCGGTGCAGCTCCTCTTTAACTTGCCACGCTCCTTGAAGATGTCCCGAATATCCCGTGTTTGGTCTTCATTGCTCCTCTGCATGTTCGCACTCATGGTTTTAAAATCTCAACATGGAAAATATACTACTAGTAATACTCGCGCATCTTGTGGGCAACATTAAAGCACTCGTCTGCCATGTTAGAGCATCTCCAACAGAATCGCAACGCGCAGCGCTTTAAAAAACATTTACAGTGCTGAGATCGAGAAGTAGATACTAGAGAGTAGAGGATAGTTCTCAGCATAGATAGATAAAAAAAGATAATTCAACTACTCCCCGTCGTCCGACTCCTCCTCGGTTGGACAATGGAGGCTATAACCAATTACTTTTATGGGAACAATAGCACCCAGGAAATTTGAAGGGTAGGTATGAACAAAATTGGAACTGCACATGTACTGCTAAGTGATTCAATACACACATTACCAATCGAGGAGGAGAACGATGGCCGCGGCGGCCTCTGTGAGTCATGGTCGGCAACGGGAGTCAGTTCATTGTCCACGACGGTGGTACTTCTGTGCTTGGCGTCGGCTTCCGGGAAGCAGATCCAAGACCGTGGAGGACGATGCCGGGGAAGAGGCTCCGTGTACAACGACGACGGTGGACCGACTCCAGTGCGGCGTACGAGGTCGTGATGAGGCAGATGCACTGCGGTGGACGAGTGCGCCGATGTAAAGGGGAGGAGCACGAAGGCTGCGGTGCCGTGGAGAAGTCTATTTTGCTGTGGGGATAGAAAATGGGGAGTATTCAGGTGTACTACTCTGGGTGTCGGGGTGGGGTTGGCTGGGTAGGGTGAACCTGAAGTTACGAAAACAGCCCCCTACCAAGCGTCATCCATGGCCTGTTCCGAAGGCTATGATGGTAACTTCCCACTGCTCGAATCAGGGTCACGGGAGATTTTCCCGCCGACCTCAAAATGTTGTGACACTGGACTCCCCGTGTGGCGTGTTGAGTGATTCGGCTAAGCAACTAGCGAGTAGTAGTAGTAAACTCTACATATTAGGTTTGACCGAAGTCAAACTTCCTAAAGTTTGATCAAGTTTATAGAAAAATATAAACATTTACCATAACAAATATGTATGATGTGAAAGTACATTCAATAATGAATCTAATGGTATTTATTTGTTATTGTATATGTTAATATTTTTTGTTATAAGCTTTCTGAGAGTTTACAAAACTTGACTTTGACCAATGCTAATACGCGGACTTAAATAAAAACCGAGGGAGTACACATTTGTTTTCTTAGTTTGTAGTGAACTAATCAATTGTTGAAATTGTGAAATAAATATATTAGGCTATTGACTTCAAATGTAATGGTCTATACAATTCAATAGTTACAATGATTGTCGAATCCCAAGATGTATACAAGGTCTATAGTACTTCCCAACATGCTCAAACTCACATAATCCCAGTCTAATGAGAATCTAAATGCATTTCATAGTTATTACTTTGTAGGATGCAACAAAAACAACCATAACTCTACATCAGCGTTTATAGAAGCAACATTTTGACATATCCCAATGTGTGAATGAAACGTGCAGAGAGAGCTTTTCAAGATGGAGCAGATAGGGCGGGAAAGATTGTATGTATGTGGACGAGAGAGTAGGAGACAAACCTAACGAGACAGAGAGAGAGAGATAGAGAGAGAAAGAGAGAGAGATAGAGAGAGAAAGAGAGAGGAAGAAGTTAGGTCTGTGAGAAAGATGGATACATGTAACATACATGAGATGCGTGTGCATCTGGATTCTGTATACGTGGAAGGAGAAGAGAAACATGTTTGATGAGAGAGCTGGAAAAACATGGACGAGAGGGGAAGGATCTCGTGGGTTGAGGGATTGAAAATTTTGTGGGGGAGAGAGGGATTTGTATTTTTGTGCAAGAGAGAGAGGGTGGGGGGAGGAGTCAGTCAGCCGTCGTCACATCACCCTGCTTCGAAATGACCCCGCATTCTCTAGCGTGGTGTGGTCGCCGTCTTTGATCTGCTCGATGCCCTCTTTGAAGATTGAGGTGTTGTGCATGTTGGGGTGCAAAAAAGCACAAGCGAGAGTGGTCTCCGTATAACCTTGGATGGGGATGAATTGTGTGCTCGGGGGAGTGTGTGTGTGTGTGTGTGTGTGTGTTGTGCTACGTGTGTCTCTGTGTGTGTGTGTGTGTGTGTGTCAGATATTGAGAGAAAACAAACCTAAGGAGAGAAATGGGTATTCACGAAGAGATTGTGCGGGCCTTGAGGTGGGCAGGGGCCGGGTGAGGGTGTCAAAATGTGCGCGTTGATGCATGTGTTGCATGCGACAGTGCGAGGGACGAACGAATCGAGAGATATGGTTGTTGTGTTACGGATGCTCCTCTCTCTGTCTCTCTCTCTCTCTCCCTCTCTCTCTCTCTCTCACACACACAAGTAAACTAGAAGACCGTTCTCTCATGTATACACAACGTATCGTCATATGTCTATGTCTCACTCATGATCATTTGCACATTCACACCTCTCTATGTCAGTATCACACGCACACCGTCTCCACATTGCCCTTCCGCCACAACACACATATGGACACATACACACGTTCCCTCTTAGTTACACACACAAAATCAGTATTACAAAAAACTAGGGCGCACCTAAAACGTCCAAATCCAAATAAACACGGACTGGAGCTAAATTCAAATATATGGAAATATTGCAGCGTCAAGAACTTTCACAGGAAAAAAAGTTGAGTAGTATTCAAGGATTGTTTTCACACACACAAAAAGGTTCGGTGGATGTCCTTCGAGCGCGACACGGTGACGCACCGTTCGATCGACCGCGCGGCCGCGGTTCACGCGCTTGCATAGGATTCCGTATCGTGGATGTGCTACTAACTAATAAAAGTGCTGCCTAAGTCTAATGTTTACGTGTACAAGTACGGTTTTCTTTTAAGTTTGACCAATGTTATATATAAAACTAAAGTAAGCTCCCACACGCGCACTCATCAATATGCCGCCGCCGTTGCGCATGCTGGCGCCCGCCTGCTCCGGCCAACAATTTCTCGCCCATCGCCGCCGTGTCGCCGCCATCCCTGTGCCATGAAGCCGAAGGCTCGCCCGCTCACGTCGTCTGCAGTCCCTCCTCGCGATGCTGCCGTGCTGCCAAGCATGCGAGCAGCTGATGGAGCCGCGTCTAAGCACGCAGCGTACGAAGAGGAGGACGAGCACGTCCTCCAGCATGCCAGCGAGGAGGAACTAGCATGTCACTGTCGTCTCCGCCCGCGCAGAGGAGGCGCGCATGGTGGCTGTCGCGGCGGAAGCCGGTCACGCGCGCGTCGAGCCTACAAACCGGGTGCGGACGCGGAATCTACCTTCGAGACTTTGAATGCCACGTGGATCCTGCAATCTGAAGGAGAAATTTGGGTCAGTCGACTCATGTGAGCCGTTTGATGCAACATGGATGGCTAGAAGGGCTTCTTCCACCTATTGTGTCGTCTTCTTCCTTCGCTCCGTCGAACTTCTTTCACAAATCGACTGACCCAAATTATACTACTAGTACGAACGTATTAAGTACAGTAGGAACACGAAGATACGAGCAGTAGTACCAAGTGCAAGAAGAACAGTAGTAAGACATAGTACTAGTACTACTGTACGTACTAAAGAGTTCAAATAATGAGAAAGAACATAAACATAGTTCTGCTGGGGCCTCGTGCACAACACACCCTTGAAAATAAACTAAGAAACTAGTCCGCTTGACACTGCAGTAGAACCAGCATGAGCGACGGCACTGCCACCTACTCGGAGTCCGAGTCCACGTCCTCGACTTCGTCCTCGTCCCTCTTCCTCTTCCTCTTCGTCAATGCTTCGTTGCTTGAACCGGACACTGGGCTCTGCTTCTTCATCCAACCCTTGTAGATATTTAAACAAAGGTAGGCATCCATTGCTGCGTACAGGATGTGATCTTCATCTAATGTCCTCGTCTCCCATGCATGATGAAACTCGTGATGAGGTTTCTTCAGTTTACCGTACGAAGGATCAATCATGGCTGCTGCTAGGGTCAGCATTGAAGGTTGAGAGGAGGACACCAGGCTTGCCTTCTGGAGATCGAAGGGCTGGCCTACAACGAGACCTATCCGACGCAGGACATCCCTGTCATTCTTAAATCCTACAGTAACGAATTTCACTCTTTTGTCCTTGAGGAAGTTCTTAAAATCCTGGCACTCAACGTCGGCATGGCATATGTGGTAGACCAAGCAAACGTTATGTACGCAAACATGGATCACGGCGAGCTTCTTCCTATCTTTGTCCTTTAGATCCTGCTCTCGTCCCAGGACTGTGGTGTACTCAACATCTAGCCCAGCGACCCACTCATCCGTTGAACTGTTGAACATGCGTAGGAAGCGAGCAAGCCATGCTTTCACCGTCTCGGGTCCACGTGTGTAGATAACGATGAACTGATCGCCGGTGATGGCTCTAACCTGGTACTCAGCGGCGACCATGGAGATTTGGGAGGCCATGGATTTTGGAGGAGGGTTAGGAGAAGTTGAGCTGTTGTACCCCGCGAAAAAAACTGGGAGCGAACTAATGTGAAAGGATGGGACGACTGGGAGCGAACTGTTGTAAGGTAGAAGACGGGGACGAATAGGGCGTGCGAACGGCGTGGGGTTGCTGGCTTGCTCGGTGGATAAACGGCTGCAAGCCCCCAAAGAGTTCTCAAGAACTATGCGGGACCTACTAGATGTCATGTCTACTAGACCCATATCGTAGGCCTGACGGTATAGCTTCTGCCTGTTCACACGCCATGCTGGCACGTGGATGTAACTTCACTTAATTCCGTCAAATGTCACCCCTCCCACGACCTTCGCCTCCCTCGCGCGGTCGCGCCCTTTGAGACTTCAACCAGCTATAAATGAGCAAAAAAAATTCCTTTTTTTAGACAAGCAATTTTTTTGCCTACTCCGCATGCATGATACTCCCTCTGGTCCTTTTTACTCCCGTCAACCGTTTGCAAAGTGTTTGTCCAAATTTATACTTTTTTTGAACACCACCTTATATTAATTAACCAGCCACACCAATACACTCATTCGATACAATATTCACCACATAGGGCGGTATGTTATTTACAAGAATACCATCTAATCTATTGTCAAAGCTATACTTAGCGATTAAGTGTGCCACCTTATTGGCCGAACGGCTAATCTTTGACAATTGTAGATTGTTGATCAACTTCGAGATGCTCAGCGCTTTCATCTTCAGGTCATGCATAGTAGACATGTCATAGTCCCGCGATGCAAGAGAAGCTACCACAAAAGCGCAATCAGTCTCTAAAATTACAGGATTATGAAGAGAAATACCTATGTAGAGACCGACAATGCAAGCCCTAAGATCCACTTCCTCCATGCTTTGACAGGCATCAATGAAATCCCACGACCAAATTTATACTAAAAATATCAATATCTACAATACTCCCTCCGTCTAGGTGTGTAAGTCATCTTACGAAAACCAAATAATCCCAAAACACTTAGGTGCGGTGCATTAACTTCTACCTCGTTTCTTGTTTCTTGACATATCAACCAATAGGAGATGTGGGTGTGCATGCTTTTAATGACTCGAGACTACCAAACATGACATGAAGTGGTTAGTTCATTGCATGCAATGCTATCAATTAGCAAATAAACATTAAGATCTCTCGTTTTCCCCTCCTCCTTGGTCACAGTGCACAATCTAAGATGACTTACTCACCTAGACAGAGGGACTACTGATTATAATGAGTATAAGAACTACGTTTTATAATGAGTGTAAAAATATTGATTTGACATTATGAATGTTGACACATTGTGTAATAGTTTTTGAAGTCTGCAAAAGTACTCAATTAGTGTTGTCGTTCTTCACAAAAAATGTGTTTACCAATGCATGCATGAACACTAGTTACTCTAACCCCCCTCTCTTCTTTAATTCTTTGCCACATCAGCATGTTTGCTATTCCCGTGTGCATGATACCAGCTAAGATACCTAGTGCACCTTGAAATATGAACATGTGTGGGGCGTGTATGTTTTTAATGACATGAGACTATACCTAGCCCGGCATGCAAGATGACTTATTATGCACCGTTCCCCATACCTACATGCATGACTCTCCTCCCCCCATGCTCGTCCAATCCGTTGTGACTAGCAATATTTCCACCCCTTCGCTCCCCCGTAATTTACTCCAACAAATATGCCCACGTAGCTGTTACTTAACTGCAGGTGCATCGGGTCACTGACATATGGGCCCAACAGGGGTCTGGCCCACATGTCAGTGATGCAACTCGACCTGCAGTTAAGTCAGTGCAGCTCAGTCCATATCTTACGTAGGTGTGCCATTGCTCGCTATAAATACTACGCCTCCCATGACATCACTATCTCCTCCCCCTCATGTTCAAGTTCATCGCTATCTCCTCCCCCTCCTTCTCACGACGACCACCATGGCATCGCCCCTCCCAAGCCCTAGGAGCCCCTCGCTATACCGCGCGGACGGCACGCGTCGCCGTTCCATTCCTCGCCGCCACTATTCGAGGACGACGCGTCGGTGTTCCGCTCCTCGCCTCTACACGACGCCTCGATGTTCCGTTCCTCGCCGCCACTAGTCGAGGAGGACGCGTCGGCGTTCCGCTCCTCGCCGCGACGCGACGTGTTGCCGTTACGTTCCTCGCCGCCACTAGTCTAGGAGGATGCGTCGACGTTCCGCTCCTCGCCGCGACGCGTCGAGGTGGACGCGTCGGCCTTCCCAATCTCGCCCGCACGCGCGCCGGAGGACGCGTCGGCTCCCCGCTACGATGAGAACGTTGCGCTGCCCGCCGAGCTCCCCAGCCTTGAGGAGGTTTGGAAAGAAATGGATGTCGCCTTGTGGGAGGCTTTGCCTCCAGCAGAGCGCGCCAAAATAGAGGCGGAGAAGAAGGCCGAGGAAGAGAAGCGCACTGCGGAACAAGCTGCATGGGAGGCCTATGTCGTGTCCGAGAGAGTCGGGAAATTGGCTCTTTGGCAGAAGGCTCGTGCGAGGGCCGTGAGGGTGGCGGAGGACGCCCGTGCCGACGCCCTGAGTGCAGTCGGGCCGAAGCGCCTCATCTACGCTTGGCGGTATGCGAACCGGGTGCACGCTTCCAGCGAGGAGGAGTACCTGTTGGCGCCGGATCACCACACCCGTGAGATCGTGCTCGCCCACCGTCAAGCCGCCAATCAGCACGTCGCGAGTTGCGAGGCTGAGGTAGAGGCGTTGTGTCGGCGCGCTGGGAAACAACCGCGCACCAGGGCAGTTGTGGCGCGCCACAAGCGCTCCTGCGAGCGTCGTGGTTTTTAGGAGGAGTATAATTTTTGTTTCGTAAGGCGATCTCATTAGTTTTGGGACGCAAATGATAAATCCCGAACGTTCAGGAATTTTTAGCATCCTTAATTAAGTATGTAAAAGGGAAAGTTTTGAAACCTTGGGTATTCGTACGCATTTTGCAAGTGCGTGCATATAGCACAAACTTTACTATATACTATCGCACTACACGTCTCTCTCGATATATACTTGCAGACTGTGCTACTCCCTCCGGCCTCGTCAATAAGTCATATTTGGTTGTGCACCGTGACCAAGAAGGAGGGAAGACTTATACACCTAGACGGAGGGAGTACTACTATTACTTATGCGTGCAAATGCATGTTTTAACATTACGTTGCACCAGTTGAATATATGAGCAAGTTACTACAAGATTTAATCAGAATAAGCACAAAATAAATCATGACGGCTATAACAGAGATGAAACTAATCATGTGGACTAGCATAGTAGTAGGATACAGAGTAGAAACATGAATTCTACCACGATTTCGAACAGGAAGGACAGAAACACATACGGTGAAACGGGAGCAGCACCGTTGGCGCTGAGGTTGTCGCCCTTGTCCAAACACCACGCAGACACGGTTTTTGAGCATGGTTCGTAGTCGTTCCATGCTCGGGCATTGAAGTTTCTAACTATTTTAGAATAGAATATACTACTCCTCCGGTGCTAGTAGTAGAGCAGAGTCCTACTCTAGTACTCTACTCAAGCAAGTTAGGGCATAGCACTGTGGGGAGTACCAGTACTGTGATCACTCAAGCAAGTTCTCTGGCATCGATATGACCCTACGTTGCTGGTATGTGTCTCGTAAGTCAAGCGGTGTGTTGTAGTCATCATCACCTTTCCACTTCCCGCAGCACATATTCGCTTCTCCATCTTTGTCCGCACATAATCTCTTCCAATCTTCCATCCCCGCTAAGGTGCCTCCCCCCTCGTCCGAAACCCAAGCACTAACAATGGCAGAACCGAGCAGGGTCCGCCGAAAGAGTGGCTGGAATTTGCTCCCCATAGAGGTAATCAACCTCATTGTTTCACATGTGGACAATCTCAGTACCATGGCGCTCGCCGCGTGCTCGTCGGGGCTGTACCGTTTACTCAAAGCCCTCAGGCCGGAGCTTTTTAACCCAGCTCCTTGCTTACTGATGCCGCCTGATCTTCAGAAACGGCGTGTCACGCAGCATAAGATCGTAGGGTGGCGACCATCAACCCCCTTGACTGTGATCCGTTCCCCGTCAGCCTCAACTACATTAACGGTATGTACTGGGTCGGCATGAACACGTCTTGGATGGTGGTCGTCGACGATCGCGGCAGTTGGATGCTCATGGAGGTCTACACCCGGCGATTGATCCCCCTTCCTTCGATTAACATTGCATTGCTTTGGCACCGCGGCCCAGAATACTCAGACTCTTACAGTAGCCAACATGATACCAAGTTTGATTTGCTCAAGGTTGTAATCTGCCAAGTGCCCACAAGATCTGCGAATTATAAAGACTTCAGGCTAATTGCTTTCTTCAACCGCGGTCTCGCCTATCTGACAGGTAACTGCGGTAAGTGGATAAATCTGCACGTCCATCGCAGGATCATACATCCTCCATGGTTCTCTGATGCCATTGAACACAAGGGCTTCATTTACGTTGTCGACTCCTTCTATGGCTGGACGTATTGCTGGCCTACTCCAGTCATCGCTACAAATGGCTGTTACAGCAGTATATTACTTTCCTATGATATCATTATGGCTTGCTTATATTACTGTCACCATTTGCTGAAAAAATATTCATGCTCATAACATGCTGTTCTTAAGATTGACTAAATCAAGAGCCCATTTTTATTTGACTCCAACTTGATATGATGTTGTAGTCCGCCTGGTGTCCCTACCCTTCCTAATCCCAGAACCTTTCAATGAAAAGCGGCATGGCAGTTGCAGGTGGTTCCTGGCTCGATCAGACGACGGCGAAAGATTGATGATCGTTCGCACGTACCGGACGTGTTGTTTCGCGGAATACAATCACAACCACTGCAAGGTCTTTGAGCAGGATCCCAGCTTCTCTAGGCCTTCAGGAATTTTTGACTGGAGGCTGGTAAGTAGCCTTGGTACATGCTCTCTATTTGTCAGACTAAATTATCCGATTAACCAGGAGATAACCGACGGCAAGGATCATGATGGCAGCGCGGATTCGTTCATCAGGCAAAACTATGTGTACACAGCATACCATGCGTCTCTGCATGCACCGTACCCTGATATGTGCCGCCACGCTCTGCAGCCCAAAGTAGGAGAGAGGGTCGCAAGTATCAGACTTCGACCTGCTGGCTAGAGTTTCCCCCGTCGGGCACCCATCTGGTTCAAGCCGTCAGCCAATCTCCACAGCTTAATAAATAGTAACGTCTAACTGAGCCAGTTAGTTAGATGCGTACACTTGGTGTAGTAGGATCTTTATTTAGTTTGATGCATACACTTGTTCTTTTTTGGTAGCCCTTTTGACATGATGGCTGATGTTTGGTTTGGAAGAGAGAGCTGTGTCTTCACTCTTCTGGCCTGCTTACTGTTTCTGTTGCACCCCCAGCCCTGGTTGCTGCTGCTGCTGTTTTCAATGTACAATCAGTAGTATATTTCGTCTGTTGGTTGAATAAATGTGTTGTTAGAACGACAAACACAATGTTTTGGAAGTCGTTGCATGGTTCGATCCTTTAGTGCCCCGTACCGTACGTAGCGCATACTATTTTCCGTATGGAACACATTTTCCACTTGTTGATAACATGCAGCCCACTGATGAAGGCCCAATAGAGAAGCCCATAATTAACTGGAAGGGAGGCTCTCACATGAATCCGGCCCACGTACATGCTCATGGTCCCCTAAACATAAATAAATAAATAAATAAATAAATAAAGCTCAATGCTCATGCACTAGTTCTTTGGGAAAATAGGTAGCCAGTATTTTTTTTGGAGAATACCCAAGCTAGGCCTATTTGTTTTCTCCGAATTACTGAGCTGCAAATCTTTCAAGACGAGGAGGGATGCATTCCGGCCTGGCTTAAGAGAATGGTCAATGTCTATTAAAAGTAATATCAAAAGGGGTTGAAAATTCCAAAAAAATATAGCAAATGGGATATAAGTCTCTTTTTTTGTTATTGTTCTTCACTGATATCTTATACGTATTTCATTGGATTTAACATGACATAGTAATAATTTATTTTTAATTTTTTTTAGTATGGCTATTAATTTTTGGATTAAGAATATTTCGTTCCCCACTAAAAATTTGTGAATTTTCAAAATTTCCCACATATTTAGTTAATTTTTTGACCCTGGTACTTACCAGAAAATGGCCAGCAATTCTAAAAATGGAAAAAGGGCTGCAATAAATTCCATATGAATTAGAAAATGAGTAAAAATTATAAAAATAATAGCAAATGGGCTGTACACGCCACCGATTTTGAGGCTGACTTGTTTACGTCAATGAACACACGGTTCTAGCAGCAGTGACTGTTGGATGTCCATCCAACAGCCGACGTGCTTCTTCAATCTCTGATTTTCCTGCTCCAGCCGACTAAACTAGCGCCGACGGGACTGCCTGCTCCCTCCTCTTATGGCCCAGTGTGATGCCGCGCAGGCTTCCCCGGCCCAGTCTACTCCCTCCGCTGGCCTGGCCGCACGCAATCAACTGCCTCCTTATTACACGAAAAAAACGATTCCTCCCACTGACATCTGGGGCGCACCGGTTGGGAGGCTGGCCTGTGGGCCTACTAAATTGACGCGTACGCAGGGCTTGTCAACTTAGTAAACAAACGATTCTAGCGGCAGTAACCATTGGATTTGAATCGAACGGTCCTGCTGCTTCTTCAATCGCTGCTCTTCTTGCACCAGCCGCCCAAACCAGCGCCGTGGAGACCCACCGGAAGTGTACTGTACGTGGACAGGCTGATAGCTGGGTCCACGGCCACAGCCCAGTTTTTTGTGATTTGCCAAGTAAGTCGCTTTGTCAGGCCTGTTGGGCTGCAAATCTTTCAAGACGAGGAGAGCTTTCGTTCGACTGGCCGAGAAAATTGCCCATCAGTAATGAGAAATGGGTTGTACATTTTTAAAACACATCAAACCGGCAATTAGTTTCAATATCTTTTTTTATTTAGAGATTTTAAATTACATTAATTTTTATGCGCGGAGAATTTGTTGGATTTTAAATTGATATACATTTATTTTTAAAATCAGTTTGAATGTGAGTTGAAATTTTGGGATTAAAAACAGTTCGGACCGCACAGAAATATGCAAAAATTCGTATAATTTTTTAACCGTGGCCACAATATGGGCTGTAATGCTAACAAAAAGAATATGGGCTCCAAAAAAACCTAAAGAATTAGAAAATGGGCTGTAAATTATTAGAAATAATGGCAGATGGGCTGTATGCTGTTTTCCACAGATTTGAGGCTTTGCTAAAAAAAAGGTTGACGCACAAGCAGTGACTGTTGGATGTCCATCCAACGGCCGTCGTGCTTCTTCAATCTCTGCTCTTCCTGCTCTAGCCGCTCAAACAAGCGCCGGCGGGACTGCCTGCTCCCTCCTCCCCGTGGCCGGTTGTGCTGCTGCGAAGGCCTCACCACCCCACCGTACTCCCATCGCTGGCCTAGCCATCCCTCTACTTACCCATGCCTGTTGTTATTCTCCGGCGACAGCAGACGAACCAGTAAACTCTCATACAGTCGTACTCCCCTCCGCATAGGAAACAACTGGCGAGTCTTCCCTTCCTCCGTGTCGTTCCCTTCCCAGGCCTCACCGTCGTCCACCGCCCTGGTGCTCTCGACGCGGCCTGGTCAACGTGGTCAATGACCGACATGCATCTGAAGTTGACTGTATGTGGAGAGGCCGACAGTTGGGTCCACGGCCGCACACAAGGAAATGCCTCCTTATTACGCGCAAAATAATGATTCCTCCACCTGACATCAGGGACCCACCGAAAGGGCCTCTGTATTTCGCGAAAAAACGTTACCGCCACTGACAGCTCGGACCCACCAGCTATATCTTCACACGCAAGGAAGTGCCTCCTTATTACGCACAAAAAAAATGAATACTCCCCCTGTTAGCTGGGACCCAGTATAGTGGCAGGCTGACTTGTGGGTCTACTAAGTTGACGGGGACGGAGGGCTTTGTCAACTTAGTCAATATGCACGATTCTAGCTCTAGTGACCGTACGATGTCCATCCAACGGCCGTAGTGCTTCTTCAACCTCTGGTCTTCTTGCTCCAGCCGCCCAAACCAGCGCCGGTCGTGCCTCGTGCTCCTGCCTCCCGTGGCCGGCTGCGATGCGGCAGAGGCCTCACCACCCCCTACTACTCCCATCGCTAGCCAGGCCATCCCTCTACTCACCCACACCCCCTGTTGTTTTGCGGCCACGACAGCCTCACACTGCAGCGAACCAATGAACCCTCGTACTCCTCTACGTGTGGGCATCCACTGCCGCGTCTTCCCCGGCTCCGCGTCGTCCCCTTCCCAGGCCTCGCCGTCGTCCACCGCCCTGGTGCTCTCGGCGCGTCGTGGTCAACATGGTCAAGGAATAGCTTCCATCAGACGTGGACTGTATGTGGAGAGGCTGACAGCTGGGTCCACGGCCGCAGCAAGGAAGTGCGTCTTTATTACATGCAAAATAATTATTCCTCCACCTGACAGCGGGGACCCACCGGACGGGCCACCGTATTTCACGAAAAAACGTTTCCCCCCTGACTGTTGGGACCCACCAGCTACACCTTCGCACGCAAGGAAGTGCGTCCGGGCAAAAAAACAAAACGATTCGCCCCCCTGACTGCTGGGACCCACCAGCTACATCTTCGCACGCAAGGAAGTGCCTGGCAGTCGGGACCCACCTGGTCGAAGCGTACGTAGCATTGTCATTCTGCTCGCGATCGTGTACGTTCATATATACTGGTGGATGTAGAGGCGCGCACGTGTCGTAGTAGAGGCACGCACGTAACATGTACATGTATGTACAGCGGCCAGGGTGCAAGAAAGAAAATACGGCCATGTACGTTCATACGGGCAGGGTCTCGAACGCCTACTCGCGCATAGGTACGGCGAGGGCTCGTGTACATGGCTGGGTCAGAATGGAGAAACACTGTCGTCGTCGTGTTCATGGGGAGGCAACGGAATGCGTCATGTTCATGGGGAGGCAACAGAATGCGTCGTGTTCATGGGGAGGCAACGGAATCCGTCGTGTTCATCGGGAAGCAAGGGAACGCGTGGGAGCCAACTGGCGGGTCGGAACGGAATGTGTGGTCGTGTTCATCGGGAGGGCTTGGACGGAACAGGCGATCGAAACGAGGCCTGGCGTACCGCACAAGGAGGAAACGGACCTCCTTCGTTCAGAGTAGGGTCATGTTGATCGGGAGGGGTGTGGCGTACCGCAAAACGGAGGAAACGGACCTCCTACGGTCGAAACGGGGGTCCTGTTGATCGGGAGGGGTGTGGCGTACCGCAAAATGGACGAAACGGACCTCCTACGGTCGAAACGGGGGTCCTGCTCATCGGGAGGGGTGTGGCGTACCGTAAAATGGGACTCCACGGGATACTATTCATCTCCACCGTCGACCTCCTCCAGCCTCCACGGGCTCTTGTTCATCCAGCCTCCACCGCGCTCTACTCCACCGGCTACTGTTCAACCACCCCTCCACCGTCTACTGTTCATCCAGCCCTCCACACCACGGGGTCCTGTTCAACCACCCCTCCATGGGCACCCCTCCACTGTCTACTGTTCATCCATCCCTCCACACCACGGGGTCCTGTTCAACCACCCCTCCACGGGCACCCCTCCACCGTCTACTGTTCATCCGGCCCTCCACCACACCACGGGGTCCTGTTCATCCAGAGGCAACGCCACCGCTCACTGTTCATCCAAACCCCAACCCCCCCCCCCCCCCGCAACGCTCACTGTTCATCCCATCGATCTGCTTCTGTTAGCAACAGTAGCGAAGGAATCGCTCGATCGGGTTCAGTTAACAACCATCGATCGATCGCTCGGGTTCAGTAACGCGTAGCCTGCAGTGCAATCGCTCGGGTTCAGTTAGAGCCCAACGCCTCGCTCAGGTTCAGTTAAGCCAATGCCTCGCATACACGCGCGTACGTGTACGAGAGAAACGCGCATTGCTCGGCCCCCGACCTCCCACCGTAACCGGGAACTCCCCGAAATTTCCCCCCCCCCTCGCTTCTACCACGGTTTTTTCCGTCATGGACGGCCCAAAGAATATCATGCAGTTGCGTCTCCGGCCCGCCCAGGACGAAAAGACCATTTTCTATCATGATTTTTTGTCATAGAAGTAGGAGCCCACCACATCTATGATGATACCGGGTTTTGTCACAGTTATCGTCATAGAAGTGTCATATGTATGACAAAAAAAATTCGTTCAACCCAAAATGTCATGGATGTGTCTTTTTTTTGTAGTGTTGATCACAGCACCTGATCCCAGAAGTGTGAAATCATTACATTTGTTCAGTTCCACCAATGTTCCTTTGTTTGAGAATCTATCCAAAAAAGCATTTTCTCCATGCTTCTTACACCTCCATTGCCAATTCCAACTGAACATATAATGCAGTCTGTCTACCGGCTGAGTTTCATTGATCACTCCTGACACCACTGCAATTATAGCCATTGGGTTTGGGTTTTCCACTTCTAAAGCTTCTTTAGCACTCTGTACCAGCAACACTCCAAGTCCCCTGGCAGCATATCCAGCAAACTTAGGTACTGGCTTAATCTGCTTCAGCCAGTTGCAATCATCAGTAACATGATTTCTCTTGCCACAGATCACATAGTGTCCAAGTGGGCAATCCTTGGTCAAATGATTCAGATCTTTACATTTGTTGCAAAACACCCTGTTTGCTCCTCCAATTCCTGATCTTCCCCCATCATGTGAGTTCTTATTGCTACACTGATCTCCATCATTAGCCTAAACCCTCTCTATCCTTGATTCCCACTTTATTAATAATCATCAGAGCCTCTCTCCCTTGATTGCCTAGGCTGTTGGGGTCTGTCATCCCTTTGTTTATTTCACTGGTTCTAGAATCATTTCCTCCATGGCTCTGTCCAGCACTAGATCCAGGTCTAAGATTTGGCTCATTGCCAGAGAGAAGTTTGCCTTGTGAGATTTGCGCTAACAAAGTGTTGAGCAGTACCTGTTGTTGTTGTTGTTGTTGTTGTTGTTGTTGTTGTTGTTGTTGTAGATCTTGTCCACTTTTTTTCCACAGATCCAGTAGGCTCTCCCTGATTAGCTCCAGCCCCCTCTTCTTTTCCTTAGCTTTTGCTATTCGCAGCTTCTCCATCTTCAGCCTCTCCTCTAGTAATTAGATCTTGCCTTGCCTCTTGTCTCTCTTGAGTTCTCCATCCCTCACTTCCTCTAGCAAGATCTCTCCTCTCCTCCCATGGTGTCAAGTTTATGTGGTAATTTTCCCCTTCCTCTTTCCTTCTGTGCTGCCACCCATCTCTCTCCCCTCAGATGAACCGACCTCTTCCTCCATTGAATCTTCCTCCAAATCTCTCCATCTCCTCTTCTTCTTCTCCCCACGGCGCAATGGTAAACCCTAATCCTGGCTCCTCCCCTTCCTACATTTTATATATAGGTCAAGGTTAAGGCAGGAGAAGGAGTCAGAAAGCGCATTCTCACTCTCCATGTCTTCTTGTTCTGGTCCTCACTACAAAAAATACACTTCCGTGATGATACGTGTTTGTCACAGTAGGTCGCGTTTTCTGTCATGCATGTACATCCATGACAAATTTATGACAGAATCAAGATAGTCATACCTGTGTTGTCGTAGAAGTGCTCCATGACATTGCCAAAATTATCATCATGGAAGTGTCCACTTCCATGACGATAAATCGCGCTTCACAGAAGTGCTTTCGTCAAGGGTGACCGACACGTGGCATCCACCGTAACGGAACGCCGTTAAGCTATCGGGTCGGATTTTGGATCCGATAACCCATTACCAGCCACGACCAATGCCGATTTTCCACGTGTAAAATTCTCATTGGCTGACGAATCCACGCGTCAGCTCCGTGTTGGCACAGGTGTCACTCATCCAATGGTCGAGATGGGCCTATGATATGTTGACACGTGGAACGGCCCAAAAGTGGCCCACAAAGTTTAAATGGGCCGGCCCAACCGAAGGCCCATAAGATTTAGCAGACCATAATGGGCCGGTCCAGCTAAAGGTCCACAAAATTTGGCGGACCATAATGGGCCGGCCTAGCTAAAGGCCCATAGATTTTGTAGACCATAATGGGCCGACCCAGCTAATGGCCCACAAAATTTTGCGGACCACAATGGGCCGGCCCAGCTAAAGGCCCACAAGATTCTGCAGACCATAATGGGCCAGCCCAACTAAAGGCCCAACATTCTCTTTCAAATCGGCCCGTCAACGGCCTGTCCTAAACTTGTCATCAACGCGGCCCATGGTCACTTCTGGCCCGTTAACAGTCCGCTAAATAATTGGGCCGAATTACGGGCCGGTGTATTTCCGGCCTGTTAAAGGTCCGGCTTCATTTGGGCCCATTTACAGGCCATCAAAACTTTTGGCCCATAAACGATCGTGAAGGATTTGGGTCATATTCGGCCATGTCTGACATTCGGCCTGTTAGAGGCCCACTATAGCTTTGGGACACTTTCGGCCTGTTGTCATTTTCGACGTGTTAACGCCTGTCGGCGTTCTGGGAACGGGGGTCCCTAAACTTGCCTGCATGCGGCCTACGGCGTGGCTCAAAGGGGGCCCGACACGGCCCATCTTCATCAACACAAGACCCAAGACCCTCGCGAGGGGCCAAGCCTCATGGGGCGGACGACACAGCGCTTCCTCAGGCACGGCCTCGTCAGGCTAGCTCACAAGGAGGCGGAGAGATCAAGGCGGGGTACCTCGCGAGGTGCCCATGACGCAAGCCATGACGACCAAGGGCGCCAGGCGGGTGCGAGGCGGGCGCCAGCCCGCGCAGTGTACTCCCTTTCCTCTTTGGTGCAAAGGGGGCAAGCGCAGGCGAGAGGATCAAGCAAAGGCACCCATTTCGGTGCAACGAGACCAAGACCAGTCCAACGGTGGGAAGGAGGTCATCGTGTAGCCAAGAACGGCGTCACCACAGGGCCTTTGGCAGGCGAGGACCAACTTTGGTCAGGATAAGAGTACCAGATGTTCCCCTTTGAATTGGCCAATTGTTGGCGCCCTTCCCGCTCAATATTTGGGAAGAGGCCCAAGGCCTTTGCCTATAAATAGGACTAGCCACCACCAGGGTAGAGGACAGAGGGATCATCCATCAGCCACTTGTTGAACTCCTAGTAGTTCATCCCCCTAGCCAAGAACAGACCCTCGCGAGGTTGTTCTTCCCTGTATTGTTCATCATCACCAGCCCGAGAGGCAATCCACCACACCACACTGGAGTAGGGTATTACATCACATCGGTGGCCCCAACCAGTATAAACTCTGTGTCTCTTGTGTTGATTCTTTTGTTAGTTTAGATCTTTGCGAGATGGAGAGGTAGAGGGCATAATTGTTGGGGAACGTAGTAATTTCAAAAAAATTCCTACGCACACGCAAGATCATGGTGATGCATAGCAACGAGAGGGGAGAGTGTTGTCTACGTACCCTTGTAGACCGAAGCGGAAGCGTTGACGCAACGTAGAGGAAGTAGTCGTACGTCTTCCCGATCCGACCGATCCAAGCGCCATTACTCTGGCGCCTCCGAGTTCTTAGCACACGTTCAGCTCGATGACGATCCCCGGGCTCCGATCCAGCAAAGCTTCGGGGAGGAGTTCCGTCAGCACGACGGCGTGGTGACAATCTTGATGTACTACCGACGCAGGGCTTCGCCTAAGCACCGCGACAATATGACCGAGGTGGAATATGGTGGAGGGGGGGCACCGCACACGGCTAAGGAACGATCACGTTGATCAATTGTGTGTCCAAGGGGTGCCCCTTGCCTCAGTATATAAAGGATGGAGGAGGAGGAGGCCGGCCAAGCCAATTGGTGCGGCCAAGATGGGAGTCCTACTAGGACTCCAAGTCCTAGTAGGAGTCCATCAAGAGGGGAGGAAGGGAGAAGGAAGTGGAGGAGAAGGAAAGGTGGCCGGCCCCCTTTTCCCTAGTCCAATTCGGACCAGAGGGAAGGGGGGGCGCAGCAGCCCCTTGGCCCTTTCTTCTCTTCCCACTAAAGCCCATCAAGGCCCATTGCTTCTCCCGTAACTACCCGGTACTCCCGAAAATACCCGAATCACTCAGAACCTTTCCGATGTCCGAATATAGTCGTCCAATATATCGATCTTTACGTCTCGACCATTTCGAGACTCCTCGTCATGTCCCCGATCTCATCCGGAACTCCGAACTCCTTCGGTACATCAAAACTCATAAACTCATAATATAACTGTCATCGAAACCTTAAGCGTGCGGACCCTACGGTTCGAGAACAATGTTGACATGACCGAGACACGTCTCCGGTCAATAACCAATAGCGGGACCTGGATGCCCATATTGGCTCCTACATATTCTACGAAGATCTTTATCGGTCAGACCGCATAACAACATACGTTGTTCCCTTTGTCCATCGGTATGTTACTTACCCGAGATTCGATCGTCGGTATCCAATACCTAGTTCAATCTCGTTACCGGCAAGTCTCTTTACTCGTTCCATAATACATCATCTCGCAACTAACTCATTAGTTGCAATGCTTGCAAGGCTTAAGTGATGTGCATTACCAAGAGGGCCCAGAGATACCTCTCCGACAATCGGAGTGACAAATCCTAATCTCGAAATACGCCAACCCAACATCTACCTTTGGAGACACCTGTAGTACTCCTTTATAATCACCCAGTTACGTTGTGACGTTTGGTAGCACCCAAAGTGTTCTTCCGGCAAACGGGAGTTGCATAATCTCATAGTCAAAGGAACATGTATAAGTCATGGATAAAAGCAACAGCAACATACTAAACGATCGGGTGCTATGCTAATGGAATGTGTCATGTCAATCAGATCATTCAACTAATGATGTGACCTCGTTAATCAAATAACAACTCTTTGTTCATGGTTAGGAAACATAACCATCTTTGATTAACGAGCTAGTCAGGTAGAGGCATACTAGTGACACTCTGTTTGTCTATGTATTCACACATGTATTATGTTTCCGGTTAATACAATTCTAGCATGAATAATAAACATTTATCATGATATGTAAGGAAATAGATAATAACTTTATTATTGCCTCTAGGGCATATTTCCTTCATTCTCCCACTTGCACTAGAGTCAATAATCTAGTTCACATCGCCAGCAATAGTTCACATCACCATGTGATTAACACCCATAGTTCACATCGATATGTGACCAACACCCAAAGGGTTTACTAGAGTCAGTAATCTAGTTCACATCGCTTATGTGATTAACACCCAAAGAGTACTAAGGTGTGATCATGTTTTGCTTGTGAGATAATTTTAGTCCACGGGTCTGTCACATTCAGATCCGTAAGTATTTTGCAAATTTCTATGTCAACAATACTCTGCACGGAGCTACTCTAGCTAATTGCTCTCACTTTCAATATGTATCCACATTGAGACTTAGAGTCATCTAGATCAGTGTCAAAACTTGCATCGACGTAACCCTTTACGACGAACCTTTTGTCACCTCCATAATCGAGAAACATATCCTTATTCCACTAAGGATAATTTTGACCGCTGTCCAGTGATCTACTCCTAGATCACTATTGCACTCCCTTGCCAAACTCAGTGGTAGGGTATGCAATAGATCTGGTACACAGCATGGCATACTTTATAGAACCTATGGCTGAGGCATAGGGAATGACTTTCATTCTCTTTCTATCTTCTGCCGTGGTCGGGCTTTGAGTCTTACTCAATTTCACACCTTGTAACACAGGCAAGAACTCTTTCTTTGACTGTTCCATTTTGAACTACTTCAAAATCTTGTCAAGGTATGTACTCATTGAAAAAACTTATCAAGCGTCTTGATCTATCTCTACAGATTTTGATGCTCAATATGTAAGCAGCTTCATCGAGGTCTTTCTTTGAAAAACTCCTTTCAAACACTCCTTTATGCTTTGCAGAATAATTCTACATTATTTCTGATCAACAATATGTCATTCACATATACTTATCAGAAATGCTGTAGTGCTCCCACTCACTTTCTTGTAAATACAGGCTTCACCGCAAGTCTGTATAAAACTATATGCTTTGATCAACTTATCAAAGTGTATATTCCAACTCCGAGATGCTTGCACCAGTCCATAGATGGATTGCTGGAGCTTGCATGTTTTGTTAGCACCTTTAGGATTGACAAAACCTTCTGGTTGCATCATATACAACTCTTCTTTAAGAAATCTATTAAGGAATGCAGTTTTGTTTATCCATTTGCCAGATTTCATAAAATGCGGCAATTGCTAATATGATTCGGACAGACTTAAGCATAGATACGAGTGAGAAACTCTCATCGCAGTCAACACTTTGAACTTGTCGAAAACCTTTTGCGACAATTCTAGCTTTGTAGATAGTAACACTACTATCAGCGTCCGTCTTCCTCTTGAAGATCCATTTATATTCTATGGCTTGCCGATCACCGGGCAAATCCATCAAAGTCCATACTTTTGTTCTCATACATGGATCATATCTCAGATTTCATGGTCTCAAACCATTTCGCGGAATCTGGGCTCATCATCGCTTCCTCATAGTTCGCAAGTTCATCATGGTCTAGTAACATGACTTCCAGAACAGGATTACCGTACCACTCTGGTGCGGATCTCACTCTGGTTTACTTACGAGATTCAGTAGTAACTTGATCTTGAAGTTACATGATCATTATCATTAGCTTCCTTACTAATTGGTGTAGTAGTCACAAGAATAGATTTCTGTGATGAACTACTTTCCAATAAGGGAGAAGGTACAATTACCTCATCAAGTTTTCTACTTTCCTCCCAATCACTTCTTTCGACAGAAACTCCTTCTCTGGAAAGGATCCATTCTCAGCAACGAATATCTTGCCTTCGGACCTGTGATAGAAGGTGTACCCAACTCTCTTCTTTGGGTATCCTATGAAGGCATATTTCTCCGATTTGGATTTGAGCTTATCAGAACGAAACTTTTTCATATAAGCATCATAACCCCAAACTTTAAGACACAACAACTTTGGTTTCTTGCCAAACCACAGTTCATACGTTGTCGTCTCAACGGATTTAGATGGTGCCCTTTTTAACGTGAATGAAGCTGTCTCTAATGCATAACCCCAAAACGATAGTGGTAGATTGGTAAGAGTCATCATAGATCGCACTATATCTAATAAAGTACGGTTATGACGTTCGGACACACCATTACACTGTGGTGTTCCAGGTGGCGTGAGTAGTGAAACTATTTCACATTGTTTTAACTGAAGGCCAAACTCGTAACTCAAATATTTTACTTCTGCGATCATATCGTAGAAACTTTTATTTCTTGTTACGATGATTCTCCACTTCATTCTGAAATTCTTTGAACTTTTCAAACGTTTCGGACTTATGTTTCATCAAGTAGATATACTCATATCTGCTCAAATCATCTGTGAAGGTTAGAAAATAATGATACTTGTCGCGAGCCTTAATATTCACCGGACCACATACATCAGTATGTATGATTTCCAACAAATCTGTTGCTCGCTCCATTGTTCCGGAGAACGGAGTCTTAGTCATCTTTGCCCATGAGGCATGGTTCGCAAGCATTAAGTGATTCATAATCAAGTGATTCCAAAAGTCCATCAGCATGGAGTTTCTTCATGCGCTTTACACCAATATGACTTAAACTGCAGTGCAACAAATAAGTTGCACTATCATTATTAACTTCGCATCTTTTGGCTTCAATATTATGAACATGTGTATCACTACGATCGAGATCCAACAAACCATTTCGTTGGTGTGTATAACCATAGAAGGTTTTATTCATGTAAACAGAACAACAATTGTTCTCTAATTTAAATGAATAACCGTATTGCAATAAACATGATTAAATCATATTCATGCTCAACGCAAACACCAAATAACACTTAAACATTAATCCCGAAAGTATATGGAGTGTGCGATGATGATCATATCAATCTTGGAACTATTTCCAACACTCATCGTCACTTCACCCTTAACTAGTCTCTGTTTATTCTGCAACTCCCGTTTCAAGTTACTAATCATAGCAACTGAACTAGTACCAAATACTGAGGGGTTGCTATGAACACTAGTGAAGTACACATCAATAACATGTATATCAAATATACCTTTGTTTACTTTGCCATCCTTTCTTATCCACCAAATACTTGGGGTAGTTACGCTTCCAGTGACCAATTCCTTTGCAGTAGAAGCACTAAGTCTCAGGCTTAGGACCAGACTTGGGTTTCTTCACTTGAGCAGCAACTTGCTTGCCGTTCTTCTTGAAATTCCCCTTCTTCCCTTTGCCCTTTTCTTGAAACTAGTGGTCTCGTCAACCATCAACACTTGATGTTTTTCTTGATTTCTACCTTCGTCGATTTCAGCATCACGAAGAGCTTGGGAATTGTTTTCGTCATCCCTTGCATACTATAGTTCATCACGAAGTTCTACTAACTTGGTGATGGTGACTAGAGAATTCTGTCAATCACTATCTTATCTGGAAGATTAACTCCCACTTGATTCAAGCGATTGTAGTACCCAGACAATCTGAGCACATGCTCACTAGTTGAGCGATTCTCCTCCATCTTTTAGCTATAGAACTTGTTAGAGACTTCATATCCCTCAACTCGGGTAGTTGCTTGAAATATTAACTTCAACTACTGGAACATCTCATATGGTCCATGACGTTCAAAACGTCTTTGAAGTCCCGATTCTAAGCCGTTAAGCATGGTGCACTAAACTATCAAGTAGTCATCATATTGAGCTAGCCAAACGTTCATAACGTCTGCATCTGCTCCTGCAATAGGTCTGTCACCTAGCGGTGCATTAAGGACATAATTCTTCTGTGCAGCAATGAGGATAAACCTCAGATCACGGATCCAATCCGCATCATTGCTACTAATATTTTTCAACACAATTTTCTCTAGGAACATATCAAAATAAACATAGGGAAGCAACAACGCGAGCTATTGATCTACAACATAGATATGCTAATACTACTAGGACTAAGTTCATGATAAATTAAAGTTCAATTAATCATATTACTTAAGAACTCCCACTTAGATAGACATCCCTCTAATCCTCTAAGTGATCACGTGATCCAAATCAAACTAAACCATATCCGATCATCACGTGAGATGGAGTAGTTTCAATGGTGAACATCACTATGTTGATCATATCTACTATATGATTCACGCTCGACCTTTCGGTCTCCGTCTTCCGAGGTCATATCTTATATGCATAGCTCGTCAAGTATAACCTGAGTATTCCGCGTGTGCAACTGTTTTGCACCCGTTGTATTTGAACGTAGAGCCTATCACACCCGATCATCACGTGGTGTCTCAGCACGAAGAACTTTTGCAACGGTGCATACTCAGGGAGAACACTTCTTGATAATTTAGTGAGAGATCATCTTATAATGCTACCGTCAATCAAAGCAAGATAAGATGCACAAAAAGATAAACATCACATGCAATCAATATAAGTGATATGATATGGTCATCATCATCTTGTGCTTGTGATCTTCATCTCCGAAGCACCGTCATGATCACCATCGTCACCGGCGCGACACCTTGATCTCCATCGTAGCATCGTTGTCGTCTCGCCAATCTTATGCTTCCACGACTATCACTACCGCTTAGTAATAAAGTAAAGCATTGCATCGCGATTGCATTGCATACAATAAAGCGACAACCATATGGCTCCTGCCAGTTGCCGATAACTCGGTTACAAAACATGATCATCTCATACAATAAAATTTAGCATCATGTCTTGACCATATCACATCACAACATGCCCTGCAAAAACAAGTTAGACGTCCTCTACTTTGTTGTTGCAAGTTTTACGTGGCTGCTACGGGCTTAAGCAAGAACTCATCTTACCTACGCATCAAAACCACAACGATAGTTTGTCAAATAGACTCCGTTTCAACCTTCTCAAGGACCGGGCGTAGCCACACTCGGTTCAACTAAAGTTGGAGAGACTGTCTTCCGCAAGCCATCTATGTGCAAAGCACGTCGAGGGAACCGGTCTCGCGTAAGAGTACGCGTAAGGTTGGTCCGGATCGTCTCGTCCAACAATACCGCTGAACCAAAGTATGACATGCTGGTAGGCAGTATGACTTGTATCGTCCACAACTCACTTGTGTTCTACTCGTGCAAATTACATCAAACCATAAAAACCTAGGCTTGGATGCCACTGTTGGGGAACGTAGTAATTTCAAAAAATTTCCTACGCACACGCAAGATCATGGTGATGCATAGCAACGAGAGGGGAGAGTGTTGTCTACGTACCCTTGTAGACCGAAGCGGAAGCGTTGACGCAACGTAGAGGAAGTAGTCGTACGTCTTCCCGATCCGACCGATCCAAGCGCCGTTACTCCGGCGCCTCCGAGTTCTTAGCACACGTTCAGCTCGATGACGATCCCCGGGCTCCGATCCAGCAAAGCTTCGGGGAGGAGTTCCGTCAGCACGACGGCGTGGTGACGATCTTGATGTACTACCGACGCAGGGCTTCGCCTAAGCACCGCGACAATATGACCGAGGTGGAATATGGTGGAGGGGGGGCACCGCACACGGCTAAGGAACGATCACGTTGATCAATTATGTGTCCAAGGGGTGCCCCTTGCCTCAGTATATAAAGGATGGAGGAGGAGGAGGCCGGCCAAGCCAATTGGTGCGGCCAAGATGGGAGTCCTACTAGGACTCCAAGTCCTAGTAGGAGTCCATCAAGAGGGGAGGAAGGGAGAAGGAAGTCGAGGAGAAGGAAAGGTGGCCGGCCCCCTTTTCACTAGTCCAATTCGGACCAGAGGGAAGGGGGGCGCAGCAGCCCCTTGGCCCTTTCTTCTCTTCCCACTAAAGCCCATCAAGGCCCATTGCTTCTCCCGTAACTACCTGGTACTCCCGAAAATACCCGAATCACTCAGAACCTTTCCGATGTCCGAATATAGTCGTCCAATATATCGATCTTTACGTCTCGACCATTTCGAGATTCCTCGTCATGTCCCCGATCTCATCCGGGACTCCGAACTCCTTCGGTACATCAAAACTCATAAACTCATAATATAACTGTCATCGAAACCTTAAGCGAGCGGACCCTACGGTTCGAGAATAATGTAGACATGACCGAGACATGTCTCCCGTCAATAACCAATAGCGGGACCTGGATGCCCATATTGGCTCCTACATATTCTATGAAGATCTTTATCGGTCAGACCGCATAACAACATACGTTGTTCCCTTTGTCCATCGGTATGTTACTTACCCGAGATTCGATCGTCGGTATCCAATACCTAGTTCAATCTCGTTACCGGCAAGTCTCTTTACTCGTTCCATAATACATCATCTCGCAACTAACTCATTAGTTGCAATGCTTGCAAGGCTTAAGTGATGTGCATTACCGAGAGGGCCCAGAGATACCTCTCCGACAATCGGAGTGACAAATCCTAATCTCGAAATACGCCAACCCAACATCTACCTTTGGAGACACCTGTAGTACTCCTTTATAATCACCCAGTTACGTTGTGACGTTTGGTAGCACCCAAAGTGTTCCTCCGGCAAACGGGAGTTGCATAATCTCATAGTCAAAGGAACATGTATAAGTCATGGATAAAAGCAACAGCAACATACTAAACGATCGGGTGCTATGCTAATGGAATGGGTCATGTCAATCAGATCATTCAACTAATGATGTGACCTCGTTAATCAAATAACAACTCTTTGTTCATGGTTAGGAAACATAACCATCTTTGATTAACGAGCTAGTCAGGTAGAGGCATACTAGTGACACTCTGTTTGTCTATGTATTCACACATGTATTATGTTTCCGGTTAATACAATTCTAGCATGAATAATAAACATTTATCATGATATGTAAGGAAATAGATAATAACTTTATTATTGCCTCTAGGGCATATTTTCTTCAATAATCTCCACGCGCACCCCAGAGTTCGAACCTTAAGGGTCTGCCGGAACCCGAAATCCGACATTTGGTGCGCCAGGTAGGGGTGTGCCGAAATTTGTCTTCCACCGCTCCGCTCTCCGCCGACCGTCGCGTCCATGTCTGACGCTCGTCGGGCCCGCGCCGAGCGCCGGGCCGCCATCACTTCCCGCGTCGCCCAGACGGCCCCCGTCGGTGGGCGCCCTCGTCGTTCCCCGTCACCCGCCGACAACGCCGCCACCAGCCCGGCAGGGAACGAGCAGCAAGCATCGTCTCAGCACCCGTCCGTGCGGCAAGACGGCCACACCGCTACTCCATCGCTCACACCAGCTGGCTCTTCTCCCGCGCGCTCCGCGCACCCTTGGAGGCTCGGGCTGCGCTCATCGCAGCAAACGAGCTCCTGCGCTACCGTCCCGTCGATGACGTCTACGAAGAGTGGCTCGACCGCGTCGCCGAGCTCGTCCGCGCCGCAGGGGGCTCTCCTGCGCCGTCCGCTCCGTAGCGCCGCACCCCGCCGCGCGCCGGCAATGAAGCTTCGGGGGCATACCAACCGCCTCCTCTCCATGAAGATGTCGTGGCTCCAAGGTGCGTGGCCCCTGGGCGGAACCCGCTCCGTCAGGCGCCAGCCCGCCAAGAACGGAGCTGCCAAGAAGTCCCCCGACTGCAAGAGGCTGCCCGGGCGCTTCCTGCTCCGGCTCGCCGTGACCCTGCTCCGGCTATGGTACGTCAAGATCCTGCGCTACTTCCAGCCGCAGCGCATGGGGACCCGCAAGGCCAAGCTCTACCTCAACTGAAGCCTCCCGTGGCCACCGCGGGCTGCCGCGCCTACACCACCGAGCTGCGCAGCGTCGCGTGGACCGGCAAGTTCAAGCCGGACCTGCCTCCTCGCTACGACGGCACGACCGACCCTGCAGAGTTCCTCCAGCTCTATGAGCTGGGCATCGAAGCTGCCAGTGGGGACGAGAAGGTCATGGCGAACTGGTTCCCCATGGTGCTTAAAGAAGGAGCTTGCACCTGGCTC
Source organism: Aegilops umbellulata (assembly GCA_032464435.1). Taxonomy (NCBI): domain Eukaryota; kingdom Viridiplantae; phylum Streptophyta; class Magnoliopsida; order Poales; family Poaceae; genus Aegilops; species Aegilops umbellulata. Next base: position 561,282,137 of record CP136055.1, on the reverse strand, counting down.
CTGAACCTGGCCCCAGGCACGATCTCTTCCTGGGACCAGATGCGCACCCGCTTCATCGCCAACTTCCAAGGTACTCGTGACCGTCCGCCTGCCGTGAGCGACATGCGCCGCATCAAGCAACAACCCGGAGAAGGTCAAGGCGGTCGAGGACATGAGCCCGCCGAAAACCCTCAGAGAAGTGCAGAAGCTCACCGGGCGCGTGAGAGCGCTAGGGCGCTTCATCTCCAAACTAGGGGATCGGACACTGCCTTTCTTCCAGCTGATGAAGAAGAAGGGGCCTTTTGAATGGACTGAAGAGGCAGATAAGGTGTTTCAAGATCTCAAGAGGTACCTAACCAGTCCCCCAGTCATGGTGGCTCCGCGCCCTCGAGAGCCCCTGCTGCTTTACCTCGCCGCCACACCCTACTCTGCCAGCGCAGCCCTGGTGGCGGTTAGGGAGGAGCGCCAAATCAGAGCCACATCAGCAGCTTGGGACAAGACGAAGCAGAAACAGGAAAGGCCCACAGGAGACGTAGCCATGGCTGAGGAAGATCAGCCGCCAAAGGGCGCACCAGAAGCAGGAGAGGCCACTCGCCAGGACGGGCCGCCTCCTGATGTCGTCTCACCTCGCGAGGCGCCCTTGCCTTAGGAGGGTGCCATGGACGCTGATGCTCTCAGCTTGGTTGAGCATCCAGTCTACTTTGTCAGCACGGTGTTACGGGACGCGAGGGCACGGTACCCTATGCCTCAGAAGCTCCTCCTCGCGCTACTGGTGGCCTCGCGCAAGCTGCGTCACTACTTCTAGGGTCACCCCATCAAGGTCGTCTCGTCATACCCCATGGAGAGAGTGCTCAGGAGCCCCAACTCAGCCGGAAGGGTCGCCGAGTGGAACATAGAACTGCAGGCGTTTCAACTCGAGTTCAGCACGACCCGGGTCATCAAAGGAGCGGCGTTAGAGGATTTCGTGGCGGAATGGACGGAGGCGCCAGGCCTCAAGGACAACGAAGGTCGATCCCTCTCCCTGGGGAGTGGGGCGCCGGAAGGCTGGGTCATGTACTTTGATGGGGCGTTCTCCAGGCACGGCGCTGGGGCTGGTGCGGTGCTGATATCGCCCACTCAGGACAAACTCTACTACGCCGTACAGCTCTGTTTCCAGCAAGGTGAGAAGGTCTCCAACAACATAGCAGAATACGAGGGCCTGATAGCGGGGTTGAAGGCCGCAGCAGCTCTGGGGGTGAAGCGCCTCACTCTCAAGGGCGATTCACAGCTCCTTGTCAACTTCTCCAACAAGGTGTATGAGCCGAAGGATGAGCACATGGAGGCCTATCTAGCGGAGGTCCGCAGGATGGAGAAGCAGTTTTGGGGGTTGGAATTGAAGCATGTGCCCCGCGACACCAATCAGGAAGCCGATGACATCGCCGGACGGGCATCCAGGCGGTTACCTCAGGAGCCTGGCGTCTTTGAAGAGCGGCTCTTCAAGCCCTTGGCCCAGCCGTCATTATCAAACACTGCCCAGCTTCGGGAGGAACTCCCCCAGCCGCCTGCCTCAGGAGCCCCGGCCTGCGGCCCTGCCTCAGGGGCACGCCTGCTCCTGACTATGGAACCTCAGGAGGAACGCTGGATCGCAGAACTCCGGAGTTATTTAACACAAGGGGCCCTGCCGGAACAGGAGGAAGAAGCGGAGCGTGTGGCGCGGCAAGCCATGGCATACTGCATTAGGGATGGAGAGCTCTACCGAAAGCGACCGAACGACGTATCCCTGCGCTGCATTTCCAGGGAGCAAGGGAAGGAACTGTTGGAGGACATACACGGCGGGGACTGTGGGCATCACTCGTCATCACGGACCCTCGTCGGCAAAGCATTTTGTAGCGGGTTCTATTGGCCCACCGCACTCAACGACGCTGTCGAGATGATGAAGGCTTGTGAGGCCTGCCAATTTCACGCCAAACAGATCCATCAGCCGGCGGGGGGCTTCCAGACTATACCCCTTTCATGGCCAATTGCAGTTTGGGGGCTGGACATTCTGGGCCCGTTCCCTCGGGCGCCAGGGGGCTACCTCTACCTCTACGTCACCATTGAGAAATTCACCAAGTGGGCAGAAGTGGAGGCTGTCTGCACCATCCCCGCGGGTTCCGCTGTCAGGTTCATCAGGGGCATCGTGAGCCGGTTCGGGGTGCCGAACCGCATCATCACAGACAACGGTTCGCAGTTCACCAGTAACCTCTTCAAAACATATTGTGCTAACCTTGGAACGCAGATATGCTACGCTACGTTGGCGCACTCGCGAAGCAACGGCCAGGCCGAGCGAGCCAACGCGGAGGTCCTGAGGGGCCTCAAGACAAGGACATTCAAGAAGAAGCTGGAGGCCTGCGGCAGAGGTTGGTACGATGAGCTCCAGTCCGTGTTGTGGTCCATCCGCACGACCGCGACCAAGCCAACCGGGGAGACCCCGTTCTTCCTGGTCTACGGAGCCGAAGCAGTCCTCCCTCACGAGGTCAGACATCGCTCCGCGCAGGTCCTAACGTTCGATGCGCAACAGGACGCCATGCGGGGGATGGACCTCGTGCTGGGGGAGGAACGCCGCCTAGAAGCCTCGCTGCGAGCGGCGAGATACCAGCAGGCGCTGCGATTATCACTGCCACAGCATCCGCCCCAGGACCCTCGAGGTAGAAGATCTCGTGCTCAGACGGGTTCTCTCCAGGGAAGGGCTACACAAGCTCTCTCCCATGTGGGAGGGCCCGTTCAAGGTTGTTAATGTTTCCAGGCCAGGCTCCGTGCGCTTGGAGACTCTGGAAGGGGAGCCGATCCAGAATGCGTGGAACATCCAACACCTCCGGAGGTTCTACCCCTAAAAGGCCCTGGGCCTGTGAAGAAGGCGAACGCCTGTGAAGATCAACCCTTTTTGGAAAAGGCCCAGAGCCTGTGAAGAAGGCAAACGCCTGTGAAGATCAACCCTTTTTGGAAAAGGCCCTGAGCCTATGAAGAAGGCAAACGCCTGTGAAGATCAACCCTTTTTGGAAAAGGCCCTGAGCCTGTGAAGAACGCGAACGCCTCTGAAGATCAACCCTTTTTGGAAAAGGCCCTAAGCCTGTGAAGAAGGCGAACGCCTGTGAAGATCAACCCTTTTTGGAAAAGGCCCTGAGCCTGTGAAGAAGGCGAACGCCGGTGAAGATTAACCCTTTCTGGAAAAGGCCCAGAGCCTGTGAAGAAGGCAAGTGCCTGTGAAGCTCATTACCCCACGAAGAAAGGCCCGGAGCCTGTGAAGAAGGCCAACGCCTGTGAAGCTCGCCGCCCGTGACACTCTCACGTAATAATGAGTGGGGCTGTACACGCCCCGGAGTCTCAGGAGCGCCGGCCTCAGGCCCTGGGGCTCCCTCCCACGCCCAGTGGCAGCACTTAGCTCCGCGCTGGTGAGAAGACGTCGAAGACTAGATTAGGTGCCGGATGCAGCTTTTTCATTTGCTTTCCGTAGTTGGCTCGCTTTGTTCGTAGTTGAAGTTTTATTGACATTATTGCCGTCATTGGTTTATATTTCGTTGATTTTCACTCCCCTGTTTTGATTCCTCTTGCAAAAAGTCTCGCGAGGGGGGGGCAGCCCAACGCCCTCGCGAGGGTTCCTGTTCTAATTGTTCTAAGGTTTCGCGACCCGGGTCCATTACGGGAGCACCCCTCCAGTCCGTGCCCCTCGGGCACCGCGACACACGCACAGGGCCTGGGCCGGTCGCCCCCCACGGCTAGGGCCGGGAACTACTTACGTGCAGACACACGGCTGAAAAGCGCGAAAGCTAAATCAAGGTAGTTGTTAACAGCAATAACCTCCAACACGCCCCCACGGGGCTCCATGCAGCTGTTCTCTTTTACGCAGGAAACAAAAGGAAAAGAAAGGACAGGCCCGGCGCGGCTCGCCTCGCTCCGGCCAGCCGAGGCGACCTGGGATGCCTCCAGGGCTCAGGCGGACTCCCTCTCGCGCTTCACCGGGGCGCGGCGACGGGCGGATGACTCGCCGCCCCCCAAGCAAGTGCGACGGCGTGGGGGCTGGCTGCGGCCACCGCTGGAGGAGTCGCCTGAAGAAGAGTTGGTGAAGCTCGGGGAGCACCGAGCGCCGACATCCGCGCGGGCACTGTCTCCTCCATCGTCGTCGGGGCGGGACCCCTGGCCGCGGTCATCGCCCTCGGGGCAGCATCCAGCATGTCGACCATCTTCCCCAAACACCCTCATATAGAAGGTGGCGTCGCCGTCGAACTTGAAGTGCAGGGTGCACCGCTGACTCAGGCCGCGCACGCGGGCACACGTTTGCCAGCCACGAGTCAGGGCCCCGTTTCTAGAAGGGGAGACCTCAAGCGAAACCCAGGAGGCCCTGCTGCAACAACCATCATCCTGGAGCCAGAAGCCGCACCGGGCGCTGGTCGGCAGCTCACCGATGAAGAAGCGGGGGAGCTGGAGCCTGGTGTTGGTCGGGTCCGCCGACCACACGACGAACTCCGGCAGCACCTCCGCCGAGCGAAAGCGTGGCCTGGGGGGCCGCGCAGTCACGGCCTGCCTTCCCTTGGCAGCCGAGCGTTCACCACCACGCGGGGAACCACCCCTGTGGCCGCGGGGAGCCGCAATGGGGATCGCGGGATGCTTGCAGGGACGACCCCGGCCGCGCTTGGCCGGTGGGGAGTCAGGTTCTACCCGGCAGGCCTTTCCCTTCTCTGCGGCTGAGAACCTCTTCGGAGCCATAAGAGCGGCGAGTGGCCAAGGAGAAGAAGAAGAGGAGAAGCAGGAAGGGGTGGACTGGCGGGGCTCACGCGGCCCCGTACTTATAGCCGGAGAAGACCAACCACCGAGCACCATGATCTAGGGTAATAATGACCCGTATCTATGCATGCAGGGACTAGTCAAGTCACGCAGTTGCCAAAGCATCGTGGGGAAGCGGAGACGCCCACGTCCAATCAACCGCCACGCGGCGCCCAAGGCCGCAGGCTGTTAGGGCCCGCGGCGCTTCGCCCTTGCCCTTTTGCCTCTCGGCAAGGCCAAGCCCGGGCGCACCTTGGGCCCGGGGGCTATTGTCGGCGTTCTGGGAACGGGGGTCCCCAGACTTGCCTGCCTACGGCCTGCGGTGTGGCTCAAAGGGGGCCCGGCACAGCCCATCTTCATCAACACAAGACCCAAGACCCTCGCGAGGGGCCAAGCATCGCGGGGCGGATGACACAGCGCTTCCTCAGGCACGGCCTCGTCAGGCTAGCTCACGAGGAGGCGGAGAGATCAAGGCGGGGTACCTCGCGAGGTGCCCATGATGCAAGCCATGACGACCAAGGGCGCCAGGCGGGCGCCAGCCCGCGCAGTGTACTCCCTTTCCTCTTTGGTGCAAAGGGGGCAAGCGCAGGCGAGAGGATCAAGCAAAGGCACCCATTTCGGTGCAACGAGACCAAGACCAGTCCAACGGTGGGAAGGAGGTCATCGTGGAGCCCAGAACGGCGTCACCACAGGGCCTTTGGCAGGCGAGGACCAACTTTGGTCAGGATAAGAGTACCAGATGTTCCCCTTTAAATTGGCCAATTGTTGGCGCCCTTCCCGCTCAATATTTGGGAAGAGGCCCAAGGCCGTTGCCTATAAATAGGACTAGCCACCCCCAGGCTAGAGGACAGAGGGATCATCCATCAGCCACTGGTTGAACTCCTAGTAGTTCATCCCCCTAGCCAAGAACAGACCCTCGCGAGGTTGTTCTTCCCTGTATTGTTCATCATCACCAGCCCGAGAGGCAATCCACCACACTACACTGGAGTAGGGTATTACACTGCATCGGTGGCCCGAACCAGTATAAACTCTGTGTCTCTTGTGTTGATTCTTTTGTTAGTTTAGATCTTTGCGAGATGGAGAGGTAGAGGGCATAATCTCCGCGCGCACCCCGGAGTTCGAACCTTAAGGGTCTGCCGGAACCCGAAATCCGACAACGCAGGACGTAAACCAAGGGCCATATGTGGCCCAACGTCATATCGGGCTCATTAACGGCCCATATAAAAATGATGATAATCTAGACCGCCCGAAGTTCCGGCCTGTTAAAGGCCCGTGTATTAGGTCGGCGCATTTACGGCCCGTCCGAATTTCGGCCTGTCAAAGATCCGCATTGTAAATGGGCCACCATTTCGGCCTGCTAAGTCCAGTGGGTTATTTGGCACAATCAGGGCCCAATATCACTTTCGGTCTATTAAAGGCCCATGTTTTTATGGGCTCGAGATATTTACACCTGTAAACGGCCTATTTTTACTGAGGGCCCAAATTATGTTTAGGCCTGTTAAAGGCCCACTATGGGCACAGGCCTACCAGAAAAATATGAAAGCTTATGCTGATTTAGGCCTAGATATTTTTAGTGGGCTACATGCCAATTTCAGCCCATAATCGTTTTTAGCCCAATTGGAATGGGCCCAACGAATGTTGTCATGTTGGGCTCCTACGAAGCTTTCGGCCGAATACATTACTAAGATAAACCTACACTATACAAAATTGCATCGTAATTACTGCAGCCTGAGGCAGCATCATAAATTTGTATCACAACAAAATAAATTCCAACCATACAACAAAAGGCCTGTTGGCATGAAGTTTACAGTCCTTCCAGATAAAAGCACCATCAGATGTATAGAAGCACAGATCATTTGACCTGAGTGCTAATGTTTCAGGATGTAGAATCTGATGGAGCAGCACGATCTCCACCTTTTTTCTGCCATTGCTCTTGAACAACGAAGCGAATGTCTGATAGTCTGGTTTCAAAACCATTCATATCTTGATGACATTTCTCAACCACTATTCTTGTTTCCGAAACAACGTCCATTAGGGATTGGACTTGTGTCTGGAGCACAGATATATCACTCTGTCTAGCAGGAAGATTTTGTTCAGTAGGCGATTTGGATGAGGTTACCTTGACAACCAACCCAGAATTACGCAGGAAGGTGCTTTTTGCACTGTTAGTGGAGAGGTACTGACGCACTGCAGCAAGAGGTGACATTGTGCTTGTAGTAGCCTCGTCTCCTTCAGGTGGTTGTGGTTGTTCAATCATTTGTTCCATAGTTTCCTGAAAGTTTGAAATTGTAGATTAGTGTACCAGATAAGTTACTAATGAGACAAAAACAAACAAAGTAGGTTCAACGTTTATATATAACTTATTTTGGTGAACTACTGGAATACATTAGCATGTATTGTAGTGCCAACTACATAATAAAATCACTTTTGGAACATATGTCCATGTAGCATGCCTACTGTATTGTCTATTTCCTCACATTTGTTGACATCTAAGGATAAAGAGACATGGTTTAAAGTAGGATGAACATAGTATGACATCATTCACATCATGGGCAAACAGATATAAAACAAACATGCTATTTTATCATTGTGTGCGCACGTGAACATAACAACTAGATTACAGATCAAGACCAAAAGAATATCCTTCATCTGTTTTAAACCATGTAAGGTGAAATGATACGTTAAGACAATTGTGAATAACAGTGAACAGAGTAACTGACATTGGCTGCAAACCAAGTAGTTAAATGAACACATCACAGTACCAATCAGTTCAAGGCAGGAGGAGTAAGGACTTACAACAGTGGCTTGAACTGGTGTGCTCATGCCCTTCATCTTGCTGGTGTGGCAATCCTTGAAGATTTGCACTGCATTCGGTTCAGGTTCTTTTTGGTCCGCACGGGCTTTCCTCTGTAATTGGAACAAGTCAATATAGATACGATAATATGGCACAAAAAAGAAGAAGGAAGTAGCAGCTATTTACAAGAGCCTCGCAGTGTGCAATATAGCTACGAGATCCTGTTGTCTATTGGAATTTCACTTTAGAACGGTTGGTTTTGTTCTTCAAACAGTTAGCCTAGAAGAAGATACACTTGTAAGGCACATACATAAATACAAGTTCAATATGTGGTCTAATCAAATACATATAGCCTACCTGATACTTTGGATCAGACCAGTGTTTAACGAGGGCTGTCCAGTCTTCATCTGTAATATATTCCACTGGAGATGTTTGGGTGATTTCATTGTTAGGCTTGCCTTCAAAGTGAGATTTTCTAAGGTGGTACCGATACTGCCGTAGTGCAGACTGAAAAACATGAGTGCATGCTTGTTTAGTTGCATCATCTTTCGGATCCAACTTGAACCTCATCTGTTGAAAAAAGAATGTGAGTCTTATTAGGAGGAAGCTAGAAAGTATGGGACAGAGCAAGACAATATTAGTAATTGCGATGAATAACATTACTTACGGATAAATGGTCAAGGAAGGTGTTAAACTGGGTATTGTCTTTCTCATTCCTGTACTAGAGCCACGTTGGGAGGATACGTGCATGACACCTAACAGCAACGACTGCCTCTGATACTAACTTGGCTGACTCTGTAGCATCACGTGGCCTTTTTAAACCTACCTAAAAATGGATATCCATTCTTCCTCCTTTAGATTTTGTTAATCTGTCAAGCATTACCCCTGATGTCTGTTTCTGCTTGCGCCGTGGTGCTAGTTCAACAACGAATATGGAAAGTGTTAGTGTACATCAAACTGTGAGAGTACATATAAAGGAGCATGCAACTGCAACTTGACTCGGTCAGGTACCGTCTTGGTGTTGATGCTCATGAGGTTCATCTGATCTTGCCAAGTCCTGTTGTGTCAGCAGTGCTTCGGAAGTAGTGTTAGGTGTGAAGGCAGCTTTGAAACTGGCCAATTCCGGAGCAAACGAACGAGCAACTGGTTGAGATGCTGGTACAGTTGAAGCGGATGCTGCAGCTGGTGGAGCAGGTGATACTGTGTTTGTAGATTTAGCCGGTGGACTTGGACCTTCTACTGCACTATAAGTACCAGCATAATCTCGACGGCAGAACCTTTTCCGTTTCACCCGACGAGTAACAGCACTCCCTACTATATTATTTTCCTTGCTCTTTTTTGACTTTGCCATGTCAAGCTGTACCCACAACACAAAAGAATAAAATCACTCTTCAGAACTCATTGATGCATGATACAGACAAGCAATACTTTGATGTAAGACAACCGTATGAGGATGGAAAATGTAAGAAAAACAGGATGGCATGACATATTCACAGCTACTATGTGCAAACTAAGCAGAAGGATTTTCAAGAAAATAGAAGTAATGCAAGCTAGACACCATATGAAAGATGCAACCAATATTACTCTGCCAAGTTAAAAGTGTCTTGTCATAAGTGGCAATTCGAAAAATTAGAAGCAGTACAACGTAGAAATCAATGCAAGATGCAATCACTATCAAACTGCCATGTTAAAAGCGTCCAATCATGAGTGACTGATGCGGGATACACAACAGCAGTACTTTGATGTAAGAACATGGTATGATAGATAGATGCAGTGTATTCTAGACACAGAAAGCCATGTCATATGCACATGTATAACGTATAAACTCAGTAGGTGCAATTTAACCAAAATAGAAGAAATACAGGCTAGACAACATATGCAACATGAAACCAATTATCGTACTGTCAACTTAGCGCAAGCACCTGCGATGGTGGAGTACGGGAGATGAACTCATCATGTAGACTTGGGACTTCAACTTCATTAGCAGTAGCAGTGGCAAATCTAGAGAGTCTCTGTTTGCGTAGGTGCGGAGGACCACCAACATCCCCTAACTTACTCTTTTCCTTCCTATTTTCTGATATTGCCTTATGAAGTCAAAACCACAAGAAGATGAATAAAATTAGCTCTGCATAATTGGTTGATGCATGATACAGACGGACACTACTTTGATGTAAGGCAAGTGCAGGATAGGAGGATGGAATATATACAAAAAAACAGAGCGTTTCATATTCACACGTACGATAGGAAGATGGAATATGTATGAAAAAACAGTAAGCGGAAGGCATTTCAACAAAATTATAAGAAATGAAAGCTAGGCACCATAAGAACATGCAACCAATATCACTCTATCAGGTAAAAAGTGTCTCGTCGTAAGTGCCATTTCAAGAAATTAGAAGCAGTACAAGCTAGAAGACAATGCAAGATGCAACCTACATCACAGCCCCAAGTTAAATGTGTCTTATGGGTCAGTGATCGTTGCAGGTATATGTTGTAAGCTACGCAGATGCAATTCAACATAATCAGAAGCATTACAAACTAGAAATAATACGGAAAACGCAACCACGTATAGCAGTTCCAAGTAAGAGCAAGCACCTGTGATGGTGGAGTAGGGGAGATGTGCTCATCATGTACACAGCTATGTTGATTGTCCATCCTTGTGTTGGCTTGCGAATCTTGTTGGGAGGATGGCGGAGTAGAATCTGTAGAGACCCCCTGTTTGAGTTGCTCCGAAGGACCACCATCATCCACTGCCAGACTAATTTCCTTCAGTTGTAATGATTTTGCATTGTGAAGTCAAACCGATAAGAAAAAGGAATAAAATTCGCTCTTCAGAACTCATTCATGCATGATACTGACGAACACTACTCGGATGAAAGGCAAACACATGATGCGAGGATGGAATATGTATGAAAAATAGGATGGTGTGACATATTCACACCTATGATGTGGTAACTAAGCAGAAGGCATTTCAACAAATTAGAAGCACTGCAAGCTAGACACCATATGAAAGATGCAACCAATATCACTCTGCCAAGTTCAAACTGTATGGTGTTTCAACAAATTAGAAGCAGTACAAGCTAGAAATCATATGCAAGACACAACCAATATCATAGTGGCGACTTAAAGGTGCCTTATCATAAGTGACTGATGCGGGATATGCAAGAATAGTAGTGTGATGTAGAAACAGGAACACATGTCATATTCACAGGCATTATGTGTAAAGTAAGCAGATGCAATTCAACAAAGTTAGAAGAAATACAAGCTAGACATCATACACAACATGCAACCACATATAATAGTTCCAAGTTAGAGCAAGCACCTGTGATGGTGGAGTAGGGGAGATGTGCTCATCATCTACACAGCTACGTTGACTGTCTAGCCGTGCGTTGTGTAGGATCTAGAAGTGGGTGTGTCTAGAGGGGGGTGATTAGACACTTAGTACTAAAGTTGCAGTTTTTAAGCCTTTTTGGTTTGAGTGAAGTTTTAGGCACAATTTCAACATACACAATACATATCAAGCAAGCATGCAAAGAGTATATAGGCAGCGGAAAGTAAAGCATGCAACTTGCAAGAATGTAAAGGGAAGGGTTTGGAGAATTCAAATGCAATTGGAGACACGGATGTTTTTCCCGTGGTTCGGATAGGTGGTGCTATCCTACATCCACGTTGATGGAGACTTCAACCCATGAAGGGTAACGGTTGCGCGAATCCACGGAGGGCTCCACCCACGAAGGGTCCACGAAGAAGCAACCTTGTCTATCCCACCATGGCCATCACCCACGAAGGACTTGCCTCACTAGCGGTAGATCTTCACGAAGTAGGCGATCTCCTTGCCCTTACAAACTCCTTGGTTCAACTCCACAATCTTGTCGAAGGCTCCCAAGTGACACCTAGCCAATCTAGGAGACACCACTCTCCAAGAAGTAACAAATGGTGTGTTGATGATGAACTCCTTGCTCTTGTGCTTCAAATGATAGTCTCCCCAACACTCAACTCTCTCTCACAGGATTTGGATTTGGTAGAAAGAAGATTTGAGTGGAAAGCAACTTGGGGAAGGCTAGAGATCAAGATTCATATGGTAGGAATGGAATATCTTGACCTCAACACAAGGGTAGGTGGTTCTCTCTCAGAACATGTAGGTTGGAAGTGTAGATGTGTTCTGATGGCTCTCTCCACGAATGAAGAGGAGGTGGAGGGGTATATATAGCCTCCACTTAAAATCCAACCGTTACACACAATTTACCAATCTCGATGGGACCGAATCAACAAACTCGGTCGGACCAAAAAGGTAAACCTAGTGACCGTTAGAGATTTTCGGTGGTACTGACATGCATCTCGGTAGGACCGATATGGTTAGGGTTTGGGAATAACGTAATCTCGGTGAGACCGATTACACAAACTCGGTGAGACCGATTTGGTAATTAGCTAACCAGAGAGTTGGTCAGGCAAACTCGGTTAGACCGATTTTGGTAATGAGTTACCCAGAGAGTTTGTATTGTAATCTCGGTAGTACCGATTGCCTAAACTCGGTGAGACCGATTTGGACAATGGACATACACAGTGAGATTTCAGTCCCATCTCGGTGAGACCGAGATCCCTATCGGTGAAACCGATTTGCTAGGGTTTTGTCACTGGCTTATGACATATGCAACTCGGTGGCGCCGGATAGAAAGAATCGGTATGACCAAGTTTGGCTTTGGGTTTAGGTCATATATGGAAGTGGGAAAGTAGCTGAGGGTTTTGGAGCATATCATTAAGCACATAAAGCAAAGGGCTCATTAAGCAACACCTCATCCCTCCTTGATAGTATTGGCTTTTCCTATGGACTCAATGTGATCTTGGATCACTAAAATGTAAAATGAAGAGTCTTGAGCTTGAAGCTTTAGCCAATCCTTTGTCCTTAGCATCTTGAAGGAGTTCCCACAACCTTTAGTCCATGCCACTCCATTGTTGAACTTATCTGAAATATACTAGATAAAAACGTTAGTCCAACAAGAGATATGTTGACATTAATTACCAAAACCACCTGAGGAGCACTTGTGCTTTCAATCTCCCCCTTTTTGGTAATTGATGGCAACATACATCAAAGCTTTAGATTAAGATAAAAGGAATAGCAAGTAAAGCTTTGGAAGAACATGTAACAAACATAGGCTCCCCCTACATGTATGCAATCATGTGAATATAACATGTGGAAGCATGTGAGAGCATAGTCATGACAGAGTAGGCAATGTGTTACATGTATCTTGGCCATATGCATCAGAGCAAAAGATTATTAAGAGAAATACCTTCATGCTTATGAGTCCTTCTTGCAAACAATATGTACAAAAGCAAGAATTCCTCATACTCATGATTCTGATGCATATACTTACCTTGTAGCCTTGAGTTGGCTTAGGATGGAATGAACCTGCATAAACAAGGTTAGATAACACAGGTACATCCACTAGCCAGAGCAAACCAGCGAAAACCACAAGAATACCAAGACTGGGATGACATGTAGAGAGTGAGTACAAGGTACCACATTAGATTAGACATGTCCCCAAGAATAAAGATATGCAATGAATTTGAATGATTTCTTTCCCTTAGATGTCTTGCTCCCCCTGACTTTGACATGGGATATATGGAGAAGATAGGGAACAGAAAATTTAGAGCTGAAATATATAAATGAATAGAACATAATGCAAATGAGCACATATGACATATGAACATGTCTTTCCCCCAAAAAGACATGTGGCATCTCTCCTCTTGAATATCAAGCATCTGGGATCCTTGAGTGTTCTCTCCCCCTGGAGAGCTCTTTTTCCCCCTTAATATTTTCTCCTTTGAAGATGATAAGCTTTGATGTGATCTCTCTCTCCCCCTTTGACATCAATTTCCAAGAAGGTTTTTCTGGAATCTGTCATATAGGTTTGGTCCTTGAGATTCAGCAGAAAGCAATGAATAAAACTGTGATGCTTGTAGAGGATAAGATTCATCGAGTGGAGCTGGATTAAAATAAATATAGAATAAGTGGCAAACTGTTTTTCCTGTTGCGAAATCGGTGGCACCGAGTGACATTTTTCGGTGATACCGAAAGGATCCGGTTGGACCAAAAACTACAATCCGGTGAAACCGAGTTCACTACAGAGAAAACATTTGTCACCTCAGCTCACTAGTCAAATAGGATCTCACAAAGATTTGCAAAGAATTTGATGCAGAAATATGCAGAACAAGAATCAAAGAAAATGGAAGTTCTAGATGAAGTTTTTTTTTGTTGAAAAAGAGGGAAACAAATATGCAAGGGACAAATGCAATAACAAAAGAACACAAGAGAACTTCATCTAGAATTGGGCGGTGACATAGTCACCTATGTTAGAGTATATTGACTTAGGAGTCAAGTGAGAACACTTGATCATGGGTCATACTCATCGTTTAAGCTCAAAATGGGGTTACCATTTTTCGTTTAAGCATTTTGATGTATTCACATCTTGTTGAGTTGCTTTGACTCATGACTTGGAGTAAAGCTTCTCTAAGATGGAATATCATACCTTGGGTGGTGGTGTGCGTCTTGCTCATGTAGTTGAACTTGTGTGGGTGCTCGAAGTTGATGTAGCTCATCATGAGTTGGGAGCACCCCTTGGAATTTGAGTTCATCTTCCTACATGGGTTAGTTCTTGCAAGGAAAAGCATTTTTATATCCAAAAATGACAATCATGAATCTCAACATAGAATTTGTCAAAGGATATGTTTGAGTGGTTTCGTGCTTCCTTGTCTTCAACCACGGTCGTGTAGAGACTTGGTGATGTAGAGATTGCTCAAGATGTGGGAGAGTTGCAATCTCATAGAAATAGATTCATCCAAGTACCTACATGGGTTAGATATCATGCAAGATGCAAATATATCCAAGACATAAGATAGTCATCATAAGAGATATATCAAGGATTAGACATAAGCTCATGTCTTGCATGTATCCAATAGAGTTTTTACTCCAAGTTCGAAGCATCAATGATGTTCAATTCTCCTCTCAACCTGCAAAACACTTTCTCATCAAGTGGTTTAGTGAATATATCCGCTAATTGCTTATCGGTGCGAACATGTTTAAGATCAATGTCACCCTTTGCAACATGGTCTCGAATGAAATGATGACGAACTTCAATATGCTTAGTTCAAGAATGTTGCACAGGATTATGACCAATTTTGATAGCACTTTCATTGTCACAAAGCAATGGAACATGTTTGACATAGACTCCATAATCTTTAAGAGTTTGGGTCATCCAAAGTAATTGAGCACAACATGAACCAGCGGCAATGTATTCCGCTTTGGCGGTGGATAAGGATACCGAGTTTTGTTTCTTGGAGGACCAAGACACAAGAGATCTACCAAGAAATTGACACGTACCCGAAGTGGACTTTCTATCAACCTTGTCTCCAGCATAATCCGAGTTGGAATACCCAAGAAGATCGAAAGAGGACCTCTTAGGATACCAAATGCCAAAATTTGGTGTATGGATTAAGTATCTCACTATCCTTTTCACGGCCTTAAGATGACATTCTTTAGGAGCAGCTTGATATCGTGCACACATGCACACACTTAGTATATTGTGTCGGGACGAGAGGCACATAGGTATAACAATGAACCAATCATAGAGCGATAAACCTTTTGATCAACCGGTTCACCATCTTTGGTCAAATCATTATGTCCACTAGTAGGCATGGGTGTAGACATACCTTTGTATTCTTGCATATTGAACTTCTTGAATAAGTCTTTGGTGTACTTCGTTTGAGAGATAAATGTGCCTTCCTTAGTTTGCTTGATTTGCAAACCGAGAAAGAATTTGAGTTCACTCATCATAGACATCTCAAACTTCTTTGACATTAGCTGTCCAAACTTCTCACTAAAAAGAGGGTTAGTAGAACCAAATATGATATCATCAACATAAATTTGGCATACAAATAGTTCTCCATTAACCCTTTTAGTAAAAAGTGTGGAATCATTTTTTCCAATTTCAAAACCACTTGCAATAAGGAACTTGGTCAAGCATTTATACCATGCTCTAGGAGCTTGTTTAAGACCATAAAGGGCTTTGTGAAGTTTGTAAACATGATTAGGTTTCTTAGTATTGACAAAGCCGGGAGGTTGTTTGACATAAACTTCCTCCTCTATTTCACCATTTAGAAAAGCACTTTTAATGTCCATTCGGTACAAGGTGATATTATGGTGATTAGCAAAGGCAAGTAAGATGCGAATGGACTCAAGTCTAGCAATTGGAGCATATGTCTCACCATAGTCCATACCTTCGACTTGTGTGTACCCTTGGGCGACGAGACGTGCTTTGTTGCGAACCACTTGTCCATCTTCATCTTGCTTATTGTGAAACACCCATTTGGTACCAATGATGTTGTGGTTGTTGTCGGGCTTCTCAACCAATGTCCAAACTTGGTTTCTCTCAAAGTTGTGTAGCTCTTCATGCATAGCGTTTATCCAATCCGGATCTTCCAATGCTTCTTCGAACTTCATAGGTTCAATGCTAGAGATGAATGAATAGTTTTCACAAAAGTTAGCTAAATGAGTTTTAGAGCGAGTGATTCTCCCGGTTTGAATATCATTGTAGATTTGCTTGACGGGATGATCTTTGGCAATTCTTGCTCGAACTAGTGAAAGCTTTTGCTTGGATCTTCGTTGAACTTCTTCTTCATCTTGTTCTTCTTCATGGCCTTCTTCATTGTTGGCGTTGGCGTTCTCTTGTCGTGGTGGAGAAGGAGGTTGTTGATGTTTGTCTTGATGCATTTCCTCATTTCCTTCATCTTGGTGTGTCCCACTTGTGGATGCCTCCGGGTCGATTCTTGGTTCACCTTGTCGTGAAGTAGAAGCTTCCACTTGGACAGACGAGGTACTCTCCTTCACCTCCGTTGGACGAATTTTGCCAATAGACAAGTCTTGGATTGCTTCCGAAGGGTCTTTGTCTCCTACATCAATTGGCAATTGCTCTACTTGCGAGCCATTAGATTCATCAAACTTCACATCTACCGTTTCTTCAACCTTTCGGGTGAAATTGTTGTAGACACGGTAAGTGTGAGAGTTTGAGCCATAACCAAGTAGGAAACCTTCATGAGATTTAGGAGCAAACTTTGAACAACGATGCTTATCTAGAATGTAGCACTTTGAGCCAAATACTCGAAAGTATCCAACTTGGGGTTTGTTACTGGTGAGGAGCTCGTATGTCGTCTTGCCGAGTAGCTTGTGAAGATACAAGCGATTTGTTGCATGACAAGCCGTCTCAACCGCTTCTGCCCAGAAGTGCTTCGGCGTCTTGTACTCATCAAGCATCGTTCTCGCCATTTCGATGAGCGTCCGGTTCTTCCTCTCAACAAGTCCATTTTGTTAAGATGTGTACGTAGCCGAAAACTCATGTGAAATCCCTTCTTCGTCAAGAAAGGTATCCACATTTGCGTTCTTGAACTCTGTTCCGTTGTCACTCCGAACCTTCTTGATCTTTACGTCAAACTGATATTGGGCCTTCCTAGCGAAGTTTTTGAAGATCTTTTGGACCTGCGATTTATCATCAAGAAAGAACACCCACGTAAATCTTGAAAAATCATCAACTATAACTAGACCAAAAGAATTTCCACCGAGACTCTTGTAGGCATTGGGACCAAAAAGATCCATATGTAGTAGCTCGAGTGGCCTCCTTGTGGTCATGATGTTCTTCACGGGATGCCTTCCTCCAACCTGTTTACCTGCTTGACAAGCACTGCAAAGTCTATCCTTATCAAATATGACATCGTTAACTCCAAGGATATGATTTCCTTTAATAAGCTTGTCAAGGTTTCTCATGCCAACATGACCTAGTCGTCTATGCCACAACCAACCTTTTGAGGATTTAGCAACGAAGCAAGTTTTAGGTTGTGCCTTTTTAGTGAAATCGACAATATAAAGGTCACCTCTATGTATACCGATAAAGACCATTTTATGATTATCTCGACGAAACACTTGGCAATCTACCTTAGTAAATAGGACATTCAAACCGAAATCAGCAAGTCTAGATACCGAAAGTAAGTTGTAGCCAAGGGATTCAACAAGCATGGCATTTTGAATGGAGATATCGTGTGAGATGGCCACCTTACCAAGGCCAACCAACTTACCCTTTGAATTATCACCAAAGGTGACATACTTTCGAGGGCCGTCATTTTCAGCAAGCTCATGGAACATCTCTTCGTCTCCGGTCATATGATCGGTACATCCACTATCGAGAACCCATTCCTTTCCTCCTGACACATATCCTCGAAGGTTTGCCATAAGACCAAAGTGTCTCATTGCATCATCAAGATCAAAGTCACTATCATCATTCTCATCGTAGTATCCATGTTCAACATGATCTTGTGATTCATCATTTCCTAGAGAAAGTGATTTATTAGATAAATGATCATCAAAGTGGTCACTTTTATGAATTCTTATAGCTTCGGATATAATATCACTAATGATTCCAACATTTCCTTTAGCATGCATGAGATTAGTAAGCTCAAGTAGACAATCACCAAAACTAGGATCACTAGAGTTCATTTTACTCATGGCAATAGATTTATGGAGAATTTCATCCAAGTTTTTCAAGGAATAATCGGGGAATCGTTCCTCAAGAAATTTCCATATAGTATAGGCGCACTTAAGAGTAGGTAAACTAGCAATCAAGTATTTGGGCAATCCTCTAATGATGAGCTCAACGGTTCTAAGATTGCGAACCATGTCAATATCTTCATCTAGAGTGGATGCATAGGATCAACATGAGGAGCACAAGGACGAGCAATATACTTGTTCAAATGATATTGATTGAAAATCACAAGCATCTCATTTTTTCATTCATGAAAATACTCTCCATCAAGAATAGGCACTCTATGTCTAAGACTCCCTAAAGTAGACACATCCATCTTCCTCCAATGGTGGTTAAACCAAGGCAATGGAGACCAATGCTCTGATACCACTTGTAGGATCTATAAGTGGGTATGTCTAGAGGGGGGTGATTAGACACTTAGTACTAACGTTGCAGTTTTTAAACCTTTTTGGCTTGAGTGAAGTTTTAGGCACAATTTTAACATACACAATACATATCAAGAAAGCATGCAAAGAGTATATAGGCAGCGGAAAGTAAAGCATGCAACTTGCAAGAATGTAAAGGGAAGGGTTTGGAGAATTCAAACGCAATTGGAGACACAGATGTTTTTCCCGTGGTTCGGATAGGTGGTGCTATCCTACATCCACGTTGATGGAGACTTCAACCCACGAAGGGTAACGGTTGCGCGAGTCCACGAAGGGCTCCACCCACGAAGGGTCCATGAAGAAGCAACCTTGTCTATCCCACCATGGCCATCGCCCACGAAGGACTTGCCTCACTAGCGGTAGATCTTCACGAAGTAGGCGATCTCCTTGCCCTTACAAACTCCTTGGTTCAACTCCACAATCTTGTCAGAGGCTCCCAAGTGACACCTAGCCAATCTAGGAGACACCACTCTCCAAGAAGTAACAAATGGTGTGTTGATGATGAACTCCTTGCTCTTGTGCTTCAAATGATAGTCTCCCCAACACTCAACTCTCTCTCACAGGATTTGGATTTGGTAGAAAGAAGATTTGAGTGGAAAGCAACTTGGGGAAGGCTAGAGATCAAGATTCATATGGTAGGAATGGAATATCTTGACCTCAACACAAGGGTAGGTGGTTCTCTCTCAGAACATGTAGGTTGGAAGTGTAGATGTGTTCTGATGGCTCTCTCCACGAATGAAGAGGAGGTGGAGGGGTATATATAGCCTCCACTTAAAATCCAACCGTTACACACAATTTACCAATCTCGATGGGACCGAATCAACAAACTCGGTCGGACCAAAAAGGTAAACCTAGTGACCGTTAGAGATTTTCGGTGGTACTGACATGCATCTCGGTAGGACCGATATGGTTAGGGTTTGGGAATAACGTAATCTCGGTGAGACCGATTACACAAACTCGGTGAGACCGATTTGGTAATTAGCTAACCAGAGAGTTGGTCAGGCAAACTCGGTGGGACCGATTACTAAACTCGGTTAGACCGATTTTGGTAATGAGTTACCCAGAGAGTTTGTATTGTAATCTCGGTAGTACCGATTGCCTAAACTCGTTGAGACCGATTTGGACAATGGACATACACAGTGAGATTTCAATCCCATCTCGGTGAGACTGAGATCCCTATCGGTGAAACCGATTTGCCAGGGTTTTGGCAGTGGCTTATGACATATGCTACTCGGTGGCGCCGGATAGAAAGAATCGGTATGACCGAGTTTGGCTTTGGGTTTAGGTCATATGTGGAAGTGGGAAAGTAGTTGAGGGTTTTGGAGCATATCATTAAGCACATAAAGCAAAGGGCTCATTAAGCAACACCTCATCCCTCCTTGATAGTATTGGCTTTTGCTATGGACTCAATGTGATCTTGGATCACTAAAATGTAAAATGAAGAGTCTTGAGCTTGAAGCTTTAGCCAATCCTTTGTCCTTAGCATCTTGAAGGAGTTCCCACAACCTTTAGTCCATGCCACTCCATTGTTGAACTTATCTGAAATATACTAGATAAAAACGTTAGTCCAACAAGAGATATGTTGACATTAATTACCAAAACCACCTGAGGAGCACTTGTGCTTTCACGTTGTCTTGCGAATCTTGTTGGGAGGATGGCGGAGTAGAATCTATAGAGAACCTCCATTTCAGTTGCTCGGAAGGACCACCATCATCCAATGCCTTGCCAATTTCCTTCGGCTTTATTGATTTTGCATTGTGAGGTCATACTGACAAGAAAAAGGAATATCATTCGCTCTTAGAACTTATTCATGCATGATACTGACGAACACTACTCTGATGAAAGGCAAGGTCATGATACGAGGATGGAATATGTACGAAAAAATGGACGGCTTGACATATTCACACCTATGATGTGGTAACTAAGCAGAAGGCACTTCAATAAATTAGAAACACTGCAAGACACCATATGGAAGGTGCAATCAATATCACTCTGCCAAGTTAAAACTGTCTTGTCATAGGTGGCATTCATCAAACTAGAAGCAATACATGCTAGAAATCATGTTCAAGATGCAAACCAATATCACACTGCCAACTTAAAGGTGTCCCATCATAAGTGACTGATGCAGGATACACAAGAAGAGTAGTTTCATGTAAGAACATGGTGTGATAGACAGATATAGTATGTACCAAAAACAGGAAAGCGTGTCATATTCACATGTATCATGTGTAAGCTAAGCAGATGCAGTTTACACTAATTAGGAGAAATACGAGCTAGACACCATATGCAACATGCAACCAGATATCACACTCCCAAGTTAGAGCAAGCACCTTGGATGGTGGAGTAGGGGAACGGAGACTTGGACCTTGTAATGCACTATCAGTACAAGGAGAATCGGTACAGATGCTCCTTTTACGTTGCTGCAGAGGACCACCATCATCGCCTTCCTTACTCTTTTCCTTCCTCTTTCTTGATTTTGCCTTATCAAGTCAAACCCACAAGAAAAAGGAATAAAATTTGCTCTTCAGAACTCATTGATGCATGATACTGACGAACACTACTTTCATGTAAGGCAGCCACATGATAGGAGGATGGAATATGTATGAAAAACAGGACGGCGTGACATATTGACATGTATGATGCACAAAGTGTAAACTAAGCACAAGGTGCTTGAACTTGTTAGAATCGATGCAAGCTATAAACCATATGAAAGATGAAACCAATATCACTCTGCCAAATTAAAAGGGTGCCCTAACAAATGTATTTGACCAAATTATAAGCAATACATGGCAACAGGCTAGAAATAATATGCAATATGCAACGAATAAAGGTGACTCATCGTAAGTGATTGATGGGGGATACAGAAGAGAGGTAGTTTCATGTAAGAACAAGGTTAACACATAGATGTAGTATGTACCAAATATAGGAAGGCATGTCATATTCATAGGTATAGTGTGTAAACTAAGGAGATGCAATTTACCCTAATTAGAAGCATTACAAGCTACACACCGTATGCAACATGCAACAACATATCACACTGCAAGGTTAGAGCAAGCACCTGTGATGGTGGTGTAGGGGAAGTGCGGTCTTCAGGTACAGAGCTACGTTCAATATCTTCATTTAGGCTTGTTGTTTCTTGAGAATCATGTGGAGAGGATGAAATTGCATTCTTTATAAGAGTATTGCGTCTCATATTAACCCACACGTGTGACTATCTCATCATAAGCGATAGACGCAGGATACACAAGAATAGTAGTTTGATGTAAGAACATGGTGTGATAGGCAGACGTAGTATGTACCAAAAACAGGAAGGCGTGTCATATTCACATGTATAATGTGTAAGCTAAGGAGATGCAATTTAACAAATTAGGAGCATTGATGAGGGATACACAAGAAAAGTAGTTTGATGTAAGAACATGGTTAATAGAAAGACGTAGTATGTACCAAAAACAGGAAGGCATGTCATATTCACAGGTATAATGTGTTAACTAAGCAGATGCAATTTACCCTAATTAGAAGCAATACAAGGTAGACACCATATGCAACATGCAACCACATATCACACTGCCAAGTAAGAGCAAGCACCTGCGATGGTGGTGTGGGGGAATTGCGGTGATCAACTAGAGAGCTATGTTGACTATCTTCATTTAGCCTTGCTGTTTCTTGAGAATCATGTGGGGAGGATGACACTACACTCTTTAAACGAGTAGGGCGTCTCACAGTAACCCACTCGGGTGACTGTCTCATCATAAGTGATTGACGAGGGATACAAAAGAGCATTAGTTTGATGTACGAACATGGTTAATAGACATATGTAGTATGTATCAAAAACAGGAAGGCATGTCATTATCAAAGGTATAATGTGTAAAGTAAGCAGATGCAATTTAACCAAACTGGAAGCAATACAAGCTAGACACCATATGCAACATGCAACCACATTTGAGAGCGCGAAGTTAAAGCAAGCACCTGGGATGGTTGTGTGTGGAAATTGAGATCATCAACTGCAGAGCTACGTTTACTGTCTCCAACTGCTGACACTGCACCCATTAGAGTGCTGAAACACTTAGTGCTTATCTTCGAATGACACTGGAGTGACTTCTATCTTTTATTTTCTGCATTCATCAACACTGCGTCAGAGTCTGAAATACCCATGCATAAAAAAACAATAGTGTGAGTATGGGTGAAGTGTGTGCACAATTAGTACAGTGTAAAGGTAGCAGATAGCAGGTCGGTGAGAAATAAATGACGGGAGACATATGATAGCTCTACAACATGCATGGCACACTAAATTACTACAGGATTCTATGAAAATAACAGTCGACTGAAAGCAAATAGGTCAGTCCATTTTTTCTGCACCGTCCGATGTACAAAGAACGGGTAGATCGCCTTCATCTACCTCCAGCTAGTCAGTGTTGACGATCTTCCTCGAAACGCCAGCGACCACCGGCCCAGTATTCCTCCCCTGCCTGCGCCCTCCCCTCGACCTCACAGCACCCCCCCCCGGCCATCCATTCAAGCCCCGCCGACCTCCAGATCGGGCGCAAGCAGCTCCTGCGCCCCACACCCCTATGATACACACCGATGCACCACTTCCTCGGGGAACAGGCGGACTAGGTGCTCCGCACGCCTAAGCGGGTGCTGCTTCTTTTAATTGCGGTTCGACTGACCCTGAATTGAAATCCAGGCGGGCTACTGACCTCTAGCAAAGGTGAAATAGTAAAAGGGAGGAAACCTTGTGCATTTAGTATCACGAAGAAGATGCAGTAAGAAGCGCTCAACTAGTTTCTTTTGTGGGATGAATACGGTGTGAGCGGAGACATAAGATTTGCACGAATAAGGGAAGAGGAGTACCTCTTTCTGCTGGCAGTGTTGTGTTCTCCTTCTGTTTTTCCGACGATCTTCTTGTTGTTCACCGGAAACCAGAAGTTGTGGAGGACGGTGCAGCCTTGGACGAACCCATGGCCAAGTTGTTGAGTGTGGTGTGGTGGTCGTCTGTCGCCGGTGGGGAAGCAGATCCGAGGCGGCAAACGACGGCGTAGCGGGAACAGCTCCGGTGCAGTGGACGGTTGCGACAGTGGAGCCGCAGCAGTGAAGCGCAGGACTGCATGGTCGGAGTGGTTCTGGTACGGCGCACGTCGGCGTCGGCGTCGTGGAGGCAGCTCTGCCTCGGCTTCAGCTGCTAAGTCCTTGAGGGCGTTGCGGTTGCGGTTGCGTTGGATGACGACGTCGGGGTACAGGCTCCGGTGTGATGGAGGAGGGCGGCGGTGGATTGGCCGCTATGGGGTGGAGGACGGATGGTGGAGAGGGCGTTTTCACGCCCACAGAGTATGAATGGGGAAACGGAGGGATGCGGGGAGCTAAGGGGGAACAATGTTTCGATTTGAGACGCGCTTGTTTGAAATTTGGGGAAAGTTACAAACTTTGCCCCCATCAAAAATTTCGGACATATTGCGGGTTGGGGGTAGGACAGTCATGTCAGGTGTCCCAAATGTGGGCGGGATAGATTTCAGCCAAGCGCATGGGTAGGCGCCCACGGCGTATGAATGCTTCTCGGAGGCGGTTGAGACTGGCGTCTTGGTGAAGTTACAAACCTACCCCGGTTTAGACCTTTGGACATCGGGCCGATAGGCTACACGGGCCAGAGTCAGGACAGTAATTTCCTACCACCAAAACATTAGTCTCGCGCGGTTTCGGGTGACCAGAGACCTATTTGGCGCTTCGTTCAATATTTGGGAGCAGAAGCATTAACGTTTTCGGTTCTCTTGAATTGAACTTTTAGTATTTGTCAAACTTCACAAATCTTTACTCTTGAAAATCCTAAGGCTACGATTATTTTGGAATGGAGGGGGTACATTTGAATATACATTGTACATGAGTATATATTAAAAAATATGCAACTTACCTCAGTTCATGCATGGTTCCAGATATAATCTCCTTGGTTGCAAAAATAAGTTAGATATGCGTATGAATATATATATAGCATGTTCAAACTCACAACAAAGATTGATGCCCCCTTTTACATCTGATTTACAAATGCCATTATCTCGGGTTCAAATAGATGAATGCACTTCCGATGAATTCGAATCTTCGAAACCCCCTTTATGTTGAATTCGACATGTATTCTATTTCGTAGCTAGCAATTTGGAATGTATCCATGCAAGTGACAAATGTATAAAGTGCTTCACACTAACAACATGGGGTGCACTAATTAATGTTTATATATGAATTGCAAAAGCATCCATTGCCTGTATTTCAAACCGCTCTCACTCTATGGATCGATAATATGAAATAAGCACATGCACATGCTAGAATTCAATAGAGTATGGGTGTCTGATAGACCGATTTTCATCCATACACAATTTGCAAAAGTCATGATCTCATCCAAAAATAATAATGCCATTTATATTTTAATTTAATGCGTAGAACCGCCTTTTACACGTAGATGCACTATGTCTCGCCCCGTTCTCACAAACGCGTTATATATCTCTCTCTATCTAACGCATAAGTGCACACACTTTATATGCATCGACATTTCTCTTTCACACATGCTCACAATCTCTCTCAGGGTGTCGGGGTGTCTCACACGCATGCTCTCTCTGTTTCTCTCTCTCTCTCTTTCTGACTACTATGTACCACTCTTTTCACTAATCTCAGTTGGAAAACACTATTTCTCTCACATGCATATATACACATGCACGATCTCTACTAGCCCTCTATACGCACATATATGTGCCTACGTGTCTCCTGCACGCACATTATCTTTAGGCCTCTCTCGCACACATTGCCCCCCCCCCCCGACACACCTCTCTCTTAGTAGTTGGCAGATGTGATTTCATCATATCATTCGGTAGGATATCCCTGGCTGTTAGGCTGAATGGTAATACGAGGCAAAGTTTTACCCTAGTTCGGATCAGACGCTTGCAGTTGAAGAAAGAGCCTACTCCTGGTAATGTATATTAGTGATAGGGGTGTGTACAATGTACAAGTGAATACCAGCCATTGTGTGTGTGTATACTATCGATGAACTAGCCCCCAAGCTTGTATAACATACTAAGGGCCTAGGGTTACAAATCATATATACTCGGCTTATCACCAGTGGGGATGGAGTCCTCGGCGACTCTGGTAGCTTCGTGTTGTACGTTGAGTCCTCCACATGGGTCTTCGTATAACACGCCTCGGTCCAACCTATATGTGGCGCAGGATGGAACCTACCCATGAGTCTTCATGTTGACCCACCACAACTAGAAATGATGTGCCCACCACATCACACACGCAATCGGCCACTAAGAAAATAAGCATATACAATAGTACAACGGTATCTAGCTCACGATACGTCTCCATATTTTGTTGATGACACTGATGGACTTTGCATTTGATGCATGCTCCGTATTTTGTTGACGACACTTACAGTCATTGCATTTGAAGCGACAGCACGATATGGTCACTGGACTTTAGATTAAGCTCATCACGGTCACCACATACATTTTGTCTTGCTAACCAACATGTGGTTGGATGGTTAGAGGGCAGTGGTTTCTCAAGCCCACCAAGGTTAAAGTCCCGGTGCTCGCATTTATCTTGTGTTAATTTTAGTATTTTCCGGTGATGTACGTTCAGCGGGAGGAGATGTTCCACTCGACTATGAGGCACCTATGGTGACTTCATAAAATTTCAAGATCATATATGCTGGCCCACTCTCTCGAAGGTGCTCATAGGGGTAGGGTTCATGTGTGTGCGCTTATAGCGGTGAGTGCTTGTGCGTATATATGAGCCCTTGCGTCTGTACCGTGTTAAACAAATACATATCATGATTATACGGTCACTGGCTCACCCGTACAACTCCGTATTTTGTTGATGACACAATCAATTGACCAGTCAAACGTTCCACGCGGTGCAACTAGTGTTGCACCATCGGGGCGCGTAACCGTGGGGCCCACCTGTCAGCCCGTATATGAAAGAAAGAAATGGTAGTTTGAGTCTGTACTGTGTTAATAAAATAGGAGTACATTTTAGGGTGATCATACGGTCACTGGCTCACCATACGGCTCCGTAATTTGTTGATAACACGATCAATTGACCAGTCAAACGGTCCACATTCAGCAGCGCACATTACCATAGGGCCCACCCGTCAGCGCGTATATGAAGGACAGGAATGGTAATAAATTAGTGGTCGGTGGGTATTCGAAGTCGTGAGACCTCTGGTTGGCAGTCACCAGCGGTTGGGGGCGTTCATTGGGCGGTGGGGTGGGGATCCCCGGAGAAAAAGCTCGGCGGGGAGGGAGCTAGAGGGATGGCCGGTGCGGCGGCGGACCGGCGGTGGGGAGTGGTTTCGGGGAGGGCCGGCCGGCCGCGGGCGGCGGTGGCTGGCGGTTCGGCCGGTGGTGGCTGGCGGCTCAAGGGGTGGAGTTTGATGATAAACTGGAGGCCCTTGATTTCGTATCCAACGGCTGGAAAATCTAATGACCAGAGATGAAAAAGTGAGTCGACCGACGTGTAGCCTCACCCCGCACATACACGTGCACGCACGCAAGACACGCACGCATGTAGGCGTGCAACACTGACACATACACACGCACGCATGTTGGCGTGCAACACTGACAAGTACACATGCACTCACGAACACACGCATGTACGCACCCATGCATGCAACACTGAAACGTACCCTTGCACGCACGCAACACTCGCACGCCTGCATGCACACAGCACATGACGCAAGACACACGCTCAACCTATACGTGCATGCACCCTTTGTTAAGGACATGGATTGTTACGGGTATTAATCAATCTTATCTGTGATAAGCAGAACATTGATGTTTGCAGCGGTCTTTATGAATCACAACGTATCGAATGGGCTATCAACATAGTAGGCTTATCTACATGAAAAAGATGATGTCACACTCAATGAACAATCATCAGTTTATGAAATGCCCGCTTCTAACCGCCCTGGCCCACCAAAGGTTCCTCTGCTGTGCGCTGCCTGCGTTGGGTCACTGACATGCAGGCCATGCACCCAAAGAGCCCACACGTCAGTGGAAGAATGGTGCGGTGTCCTAGGTCAGAGTCGAGGGCACCACTTATGGCACGCCCGGCTGAACACGCGTCCGTGCCGCATTCAAACGACTCCATGAAACTCGCCCGTGTGGAAGCCGAGAAACCCACTCTGGACACATGTCCGTTCATGACTGGGCCGGCGTTAAACGCAACGCCGATCGAGCTCCTCCCATCCGTTGTCTATTTAATCTCCTACTTAAACGAGGCCAAATGCTGGCCAAGAATCGCACACCTCCGCCACTCCCCTATCTCCTCCACCATTTTGTCCACTCTTACAATGGCTTACGAAGAGTAGTTATTCCACATCCAAGCCGGTCGGGTAGCCCGCCGGATACGAGCTCTGCATCTCGCTGATCCACCTCCCCCCCACTCGCCCGACGGAGCCAGTTGCCGCCCCAAGCCGGCACGCGGTTCAGGAACTCGCCGCTCCAGGCCAGCTCGACGTGGAGCGGCGCACGGGCGTCATTGCTGTCGTCCACGCCGCCGCCTCGTACCACGTCTCCCGTTTCTGTGGCCGGTGATGAACTCGAACCGGTGTCGGCCACCATCATCTTCGGCACCAGCCAATGATATCAGTTGGGCAATGGGGAAGCGAGCCATCCTTTGCGCTGAAGAATATACCTCTGGGGCTCCTGGTAGTCCGGTGATCGTGTTGCCGGACATGAGGAACACAAATCGATCGGCGGGTGGCCATTTAGGCCAGGTATTATATACATGTGCTGTCCAGAACTAGCACCGCGTAGTTCATTTGAATGTAATGAAATCAGTCATGTTTGTATGAAAATCCGGTATTTTATATGATTTCCGTCGTTGTTTATATGAAATATCAGTTTGTCTACGTGTTTGCGTGAATTTAGACTGGTTGGTTGAGTTGTTGTCATAATGTGTGCGGCTACGGTTGGATGGCGTAATTTGCGGGTCGCCGGTCGGTCTCCGGGCGGCTTGGGCGGCGTTGTGGGACAAAAAAACACAGCTCGTGCAAGCTCATCTCCAACGTGCGCGCTGGAGGATGCATGACAGCATGAGCACCCGAGCCATTCCACGTTCATCGGTGGCAAAGGCACCGCTGGACAAAAGGGTCGCCAATATTTTGTCTACCCCGGGCAAGATCCAAACAGCCCCTCCCAACAGATTCAAGTCCCTCGTTCGCCGTGGAATTTTGCCATGTGTTGTTTTCATGGACTAGCAAGATGCACGTGCATTGCACGGAACATCAAGATGCATTTTTTTTACAAACTCGCGCATGCATGCAAGGGATAATTAATGTCCTCCTTTGCTAGTACCACGAGGCAAACACCATTAATATTGCATCGATTAGTGTTAGTGGCCTTGTATATCTGCAAATTGTAATTTTGATAGTGGCCCCTTGTATATAAAAATGGAGGGAGAAAGATGAGAGATAAGGTGAGGAGGAGTGGGGCGTGGGGGTGACTGGTGGTCGAACTGGGCGTAGGCATGGGGATGGACGGCGCATTATGTCTAGGTTTGTATCTCTCTCACACACACACCCACGTAGGTGGGGGACGTGCACGAAGAGAAGAGGTGCACGCATGGTGCACGTACTCCCGTCTCTTTCCCAACCACACCGGTGCGGGTACACGGTGGAGCTCATTTCTATACGAAGAAGGCAGCCCATGTGGTAATTTGGCATGTGTACTGGTTGTCCACTTGGTGGAGGGAGGATCGTCTACCACGGGTGAACAAACAAATTGCGACTTGACGCGTTATGTTAAATTAAAAAAAGAGGCAAACCATGTGGGGCCTACCTTAGAGGCAAGGCTCTATACACTGGAGTACTTTTGATGTGTCCCGTCAACTCACAGAACAAGGAGAAGCTTGCTTAGTACGCCATCTCCCCCGCCCACGGGCGCGGTGGCTCGCAGGATGAGGTGAAGCTTGCTTATGATTAGTAGTAGTACTACTACTATTGTACGCCTTTACGCCCGCTCCCTCGCCCACGCGCGCGGTGGCTCGCAGCACGAGGAGAAAATTTTACTAATCCCTCCGTTTACTCCTCGTCCCTACTACGTACTTTGGTTAGTACTCCCTCCATTTACTTATACAAGGCCACTATAAAAAAATACATTTTGCATCTATAGAAGGCCACAAATTGTAATCGAGACAAAAGTTACTACTCCCTCCTTTCTAGTTTGTGGCTCAATTTCAAAATCTCTCCAACCAAGGTAGATGGTGAGTGGTCGAATTAATTTTATAGTTTGCACAAGTAATTAGTACGCTCATTTTTTTCAAGAAGTTATGTTTACCGAGGCATTAATTAGAAAGAATGCATGAATGACCACTAAATTTCCATGAACTTGTACATGCATTGGCTATTTTCCTCTTGACACTGCTTGCGTCGGGTGATCTAACGCACCTCGAAATCCAACATGTAATGGTACTACTACTAGTATAGTAGAATTGAGACTTATCAAACAGAAAAACGAATGTTTTTTAGATGAGCCCTATAAACCCTAGTGGGTACATACTCCGTAAAAACAGATTTTTCCAAAACTAAGTCGCTCCCTTTCATGAATTTTGTAGTATACTCCTCCGTCGACGCTCCCATTCATGAATTATGTACTTCCTGTCGCCGACATGTGGGACATATAGCAACCGGGTCGACGTGTCAAGCACCAAATAACAGTGCAGAACAGCAGGGGGGACGCACCCCACTCGTACCGGCCCAGTAGTAGTAATGAGCAATGAGACATCAAATCACAATGCCACACCTTCCCAGACGGACGAAGCAACCATTATTTCACACTTCGGTTCGCCATCAT
Organism: Aegilops umbellulata; assembly: GCA_032464435.1. Classification (NCBI taxonomy): domain Eukaryota; kingdom Viridiplantae; phylum Streptophyta; class Magnoliopsida; order Poales; family Poaceae; genus Aegilops; species Aegilops umbellulata. Next base: position 561,251,749 of record CP136055.1, on the reverse strand, counting down.
CTCAAACTACGTAGTATTGCTTCTGCCTCAAGAGGGACACGCGCATCGCCTTTGTACATCATGACACGTGGGACCGCATGACAGGCCATGCTCCCCCGCCGACACTATAAAAAAATACACTTCCGTGATGATACGTGTTTGTCACAGTAGGTCGTTTTTTTTGTCATGCATGTACATCCATGACAAATTTATGACAGAATCAAGATAGTCATACATGTGCTGTCGAAGAAGTGTTCCATGACATTACCAAAATTATCATCACGGAAGTGTCCACTTCCATGACAATAAATCGCGCGTCACAGAAGTGCTTTCGACAAGGGTGACCGACACGTGGCATCCACCGTAACGGAACGCCGTTAAGCTATCGGGTCGGGTTTTGGATCCGATAACCCGTTAACAGCGCCGACCAATGGGGATTTGCCACGTGTAAAATCATCATTGGCTAGAGGAGACACGTGTCAACTCATCCAATGGGCAAGACGCGCCCATGATATGTTGACACGTGGACCGGCCCATCAAGTTTAGATGGGCCGGCCCAACTGAAGGCCCACAAGATTTTGCGGACCATAATGGGCCGGCCCAGCTAAAGGCCCATGAGATTTTGCGGACCATAATGGGCTGGCCCAGCTAAAGGCCCACAAGATTTTGCGGGCCATAATGGGTCGGCCCAGGTAAAGGCCCACAAGATTTTTTTTGTGCCATAATGGGCCGGCCCAGGTAAAGCCCACAAGATTCTTGCGGGTCATAATGGGCCGGCCCAGCTAAAGGCCCATGAGATTTCGTCGACATTAATGGGCCGGCCCAGCTGTAGGCCTACAAGATTTGTGGACCCTAGTAGGCCGGCCCATTAACTGCCTGCCATGTTTTGGGCCAAATGCCGGCCCATATTTGATCCGGTCCATTAGTGGCCTGCCACGCTCCGGGCCTAATAGTGGCCCATATGAGATTCGGCCCGTTAAAGGCCTACCATGTTCTGGGCCAAATTACGGCCTAGATCAGGTCCGGCCCTTCAAGAGGCTTTGGGCTCAATTATGGCCCATATCAGATTCGGCCCGTCAACTGGACACTATGCTTTTGGGCCCACTTGCTAAAGGCCCACTTAGTAATTCGGCCTAATATTAGTTTTGGCCTGTTATGGGCCCGTTTAACATTTCGGCCCTATATTAATATCAGCCTGTTAAAAGCCCGTCATATGGTTGGGCCTAACTACGGCCCGGTTTGCATCCGGCCTGCTCGCAGCCGATATCTGATTGGGCCAAACAAGGACCGAGACAATTTTTCGGCCTGTTAAAAGCCCGTGATTTGATTCGCACAATCATGGGTCGGGGTTCATTTCAGGCTACTGCCGGCCCGTGAGCTGATCGGCACGTTTCAGGCCCAACCTACATCGTGATTGCATGACGGCCCGATTATGTACCGTAATTTTACGGTTTGGCCAGTTTACTGCGAAGACAGGATATATATATAGTAAAATAACTGCAGCATCGTGAATAAGAAAAAACCTATACTGTACAATACAGAAATTACGGCATGTTACATCCAGTGGGCATCAAAGTTCGCCACTATGATAATAAAGCACAAGCAGACAGCAGATTACATACACTGGGCATCAAAGATCGCCACCAGTGCAAATAAACACGCTGACAAAATAATATACAAAACCAACAGCACTTAAATAGAGTTAAAGAAAGGTTAGCCCTGCTGGGGAGCTGCAGGGCAAGCAGCTGAGCAAAATGATGAGACTGCGCTTGTTCAACACTTATATCTTCCTCACTCTGAAAGATAAACAAGCAGACAGATGACAGGTTTTGCACATAAAAGTATCAGCGCTGACAATTCATCACATTTCTTACTGATGAATAAAGTGACACAGTTTAAACTTGCATGAACACAATATGGTATTGTTCAGGTCAAGACATGGCAGGAAATGACATTGTGAAGGAGTTGGCAGCTTCACGACACCACTGGATTACAGATCAAGAACTCATAACTATCAATGGTTAGTGTGCTGTCAATTTATACCATTTCAGATTGGCAAATAAAGAGACGGTTTAAATAATAGTAGAATGATATGACATTGTTCATAGTTAAGACATTGCAGAATATGACATTGTGGTGTAGTGGGTAGGTTCACCACACCACTAGATTACAGATGAAGAACAGAAGCACAGTGCAAAAGAAGATCACTTGCTCTGTATAGTTTAATTTACATGGTATGAAGAAGGAACTTGGTTGTACAACTGAAAACTTAAATTGAGAAAGGACAAACTTTTGTTTATGAACTACATATTATAAACTTTAAACAAGCAATTTGATGCAAACACCAAAAATAAACAGCTGTTGCAGTCATGCCTAACCAAATATATACAACAAAGTTTGAAGGCTTGAGATGGACAAACTTACATTATTGGTGAAGACAGGCTCTATAAAGGCCTTGTCCATGCTCATGGGGGGCAATTCAAGAAGTTTACCACAGAATCTTCTTCAAAAGCATTGCCTTTATTCTACATTTTGTTAAGAGTAAATATAGATGTGATAATATACGAAAAAATGGAGAATATTTAAGATACGACGAAGAGTGATGCTACATAACCAAGTAGCTATAAATGTAAGTGTAGCGATACAGGCAAAAGGTATAGCCAAGGGCAATGCACATCTAAACTTCTTCAGTACCAACCTTATGGTAAGAGTAAATATAGATCTGATGTGTAGAAAATGGAGGGCAAAGGAAAATAAGTTGCAGAGTGATGGTACATGAACACCTACCTGTCATTATTAGTACACTTATAAAGGACAGCATGTACTTACAAGAACAATGCAGAGCTAAAAAAACATTGGCATTGGATATATTCTACACTAATGTAAGCATTCATACAGATCAGATAATTTGGAGCGAACAATTGATAAGCAAGCTATCATGCATACTGCTGTCACATAATTAACCAGGTATGTATGCAAGTACAGTGATACAGGACAACAGGTACTAACAAGAGCAAAGCAGCATCCAGCATATTTGCGATATCGTGTCATTCTTGTCAAACCGGGATTCTTCTTCGAGCAGATTTCCTGCAAAAAAGATCCGTAAGGCACATGCGGAAAAGTAGAAGTTCAAATTGTCATGTGATTTCATAGACAGTACCTCATCCTGGGAACAAGACCAGTGCATAACAAGGTTTTTCCATTCAATGTCTTCTAAATTTAGCAGAGGAGACTTCACCGGAAATTCGTTTATAGACTTGCCATCAAAGTGTGATTTCCTCAGGTAACACCGATACTGCTGCAATGCTTCCTTGAAAAGCACAAGCAAGCTTTGCTCGTCATGACTATCCAGATTCACCCTCGCCTAGTTACAACAATGTAATGTAAATCATTGATGTGTTCAATCAGCAGAAAACAGGAAAATAATAACCATGAATAATAGCACTTACACGTAAGTTGGATAGGAAGATGTGAAAATGGTGTTTGTCTTCACAATAATCTTCCCATGATGGGAATATATGCACGTAGTCCCTAACAACATTGAAAGCATTGTCTTTTAAACTAGGAATAAATGGAATGGGGTTCCAATCTGCAGGAATTGGCCATCTCTGCAGTTGGGATAGGTCTTCTGCCGGTGGACTTGTTGTACTTTTTGCTGGAGTGGGATTTTTCTGTGGTACAGCTGGTGCTATGGAAAATGAAATCGGTATACCTTTTGCTGGAGTGCAGGTCCTGTGTGCTGGGGCTAGTGGTGTGGCCAATGAAGTATGGGCACTATCTGCTGGAGTCGGTCCTACGTTTTGTGTCACTGGTTGTACAGCCAATATAAGTGGGGTGTTGTCTAATTTCTCCGGCACCACCACGTTTTTCAAGGACTTTGCTGGTGCTCCTTCAGGTTCGGCAATCACCCTCTTCATTTTTGATGTCTGATGCACAAGAACAGCATTTGAGTGGAAAAACATGGTACGATGACAGATGGAATATGTATTGATAATGGATGGGCATGGCATCTCAACATATATGATGAGTAAACTAAGCAGATGGCGGTGCAACAAAGTAGAAGAAATGCAAGACAACATATGCAAGATACGCGCAATCAATAAAACCTTGCCAAATTAGAATAGGCACCTTGATGGGTGAACAGGACAGGCCATCTGCCTTTGACTCCTCGAGGTTAGAATAGTCATTAGGATGATATTCTGAACAAGAATCAACAGGTGGGGAGCGTACGAGTTTCATTGCTGCCAGAATGGCACTCAATGCCTTGGTGCCAATTTTGTAAGTCATTGCAGTGTTCCACAATATTCTTCTGATGCGCGGATTCTGATATTCACTATAATTGCGTATGATATCAGAGAACCATGAAAACATAAATAGTTGTGAGATTATCTTTGTAATGCGGATGATATTCTAATATAGGGGTGCCCCTGTAAACAATTGTGTGCTATCACTGGATTTTGTTGAGAGAGCTCATGTGTGCTGTAATATGGTGCGTGCATTTATATAATCTGGCACAAGTACAAAAAAATAGGCTCCAGAAGTAAGGATAGCTGGCAGATGATAGGTTCATAATATACTGTATAGAGAGTTTATTGCCAGCAACTAGGCAGATCATAGTGTACATAACAGGGGTACACCATAACGAGGATATATAAATCGGGAAAGTGGAACTGGCTGGAAATTACGGTGTTGTATTGCCCCTAGTAATTGAAAGCCTATCGATCACGTACAGGCCAGCTCTATCAGCTGTTGACTGCAGATGTCCCTGCTCCCCTTCCTGACAAGGAACATACTGTGCTTCCCATACAGAACACCGCACGGGCCGCCGACCGAACCACCGGCCCCACCGTCTGTGTTCCTCCGCCACCCCCACCCCCACCCCCGCCCCCACCCGCGTCGAGTTTTCTTCGTTCGACGAGGCCCCACCACCGCCCCCCAAAACCACCATCCCCACTCGAGCCCCTTCGATTGCACCGGCGAACTCCGGCGAGCTCTGAAAAATCGACTGACCCAATTTTGAAATTTAGTCTACTGTGATTTAACTAGTGTGGAATATAAAAGGGGAAAACCATGAGCATTGCGAGTATGGTGTTGAGCGTGCCATGGCGGAATTGAAGGTGCAAACCGGACAAAGGAAACTTCGCAACCAAGACAAGAAATCAGAGTAAAGTAGTGGCGATCTATTTTCTTGCTGCGATAAATAAGTTGAGCAGATACGAAAGAGTACCGCCTCTGGTGCGGCGCCGTGTATGCATCTGCTGAGAATTTGACAGTGTTGCGGTAGCGATGGCTATCGGCGGTGTGGAAGCAGATCTAGGAGGGTAGACGGTGGCGGCGGGGCATGGTGGACGAGACGGTCGTAGGAGCGGCACCGGCAAGGTGGACGACGGCGGGGATGAAGCGAGAGGACGGGATGCAAGGATCCCGGTCCGAAGCCGTGGATGAGAGAGGTCGTTCTCTTGATGGACGGCGGCATCGGGGTATCAGCTCCGGCATGGTGGAGGAGGTCGGCGGTGGATGGGGTGGCGGACGGAGGAGGGTGGGGTGGAGAGGGTGTTTTGGCGCCCACGGAGTACGAATGGGGAAAAGAGAGGTAGAGAGGAAGGGGGGAACCATGTATTCAGGGCACGCTTGTCTCAAATGCGAGGAAATTTACAAACTTAGCCCCCATTTCAAATTTCTACTACATCACAGCAACACTAGTCGGTTGGGGATAGGACGGTAATCTTGCATACACCGAATATTTGCTGACGAGAGTTTGTTTTTGGCGCCCACCGTGTATGAATATGAATCGGGGAGGGAGTCGATTTCGGCCGAGGACACACTGTGTTTTCACGCCCACCGTGTATGAATCTGGGTGAGAACCAATTACGTCACATTTGGGTGAAATTACAAACCTACCCCTATCGAAACCTATAGAAATCCGGCATATAGGCTTTGCGTGGAAGGGATAGGCAGTAGTGATTTCCATGTCGCAGATTTTGGTTTCGGGCGGTTACTGCGACTTTCCCCGCTTCGTTCAAATTTTGCAGAGTGCACGTTTACCGTGCCAACTCAATTCGAATCCCGTTTTTATTCTATTTTTTTCGGGCGGGATCCATTTTCAATTGGAATTACATTCTATATACATCATTTTTTATATATATACTTTCAGAAGCACAGCACCATTTATACATAAATATGGTTTACAAATGGCATGATCTCAGATTCATAAGGTTGTATCCATCAATTTGGATTTTCAAATATTTGAAACCACTTTATGTTGAAATCCAATGTATGCATTCCTCGCTAACTGTCTCCAATTAATGTGTGTTTCATTCAAGTCTTTTTACTTCTCAAACATGTATAATGTGTTTCACACACGCAACATATAGTGTAATCCCGTTTATACATTAATTGCATATAAACCATGCATTTTTTGTAATTGAAGAATCTATGGATCACCAATATTGATAAACTATATAACATTACACGTGAGCCCAAATTCAAATGAATATGCATGTTTGATACACCAATTTGCGTTATGATATTATCGATGTCGTGATCTCCAGTTTAAATATTTGAATCCCCTTTAATCCAGATATTCGTCTCATATAGCTATCACTCATGCTTATATACGACTATCTCTCTGGACCTATACGCGTTCATCGTCTCTTAGGTATCTCTCGTGCTACCTGTATGTCGACAATGATCTTTTATCTTCGTAACACACTGACGGTACTCTCTCCCTCGACCTTCATCACTCTATCTCTCTAAGTATATCTCGCTCCCTACTATGTGTCTCTAACTGTGATTCTCCATGTGGAATCTCTTTCTCTCACACAAACACAAAACTTTGTCTCTCGGGGTATCATTTCTCTCTACTATTCCCATGTGTGCCACTCGCACACCCCTCATACAGAGATGTCTTTCGCTCCTTAGATATGAGAACCTACGACTCTTCCTCTTTAATATCTCTTTCTCACACACAAACACAAACTCTGTATCCCAGGGTCTCATATTTCTCCATTGTTCTCTTGTATGTCGCTCACACACACCCTCTCTCCCTAGAGATATCTTGCGTTCCCTCATATGTCTCTCTAGTTATCACTCTCGTTGTGAAATATCTTTCTCTCTCGCAGACACAAAACTCCGTCTCTCTGAATCTCATTTCTCTCTGATATTTGTTTGTATGTGACTCACACGCACCCTCTCTCTATCTCTCTCACACCCACACACATAACCCAGCCTTCTGATCCACTATACTCCTATCTCTAACGCACACAAGCTAGCATCTTTATCTTTCTATTTATCTGTTTCTCCATCAACCTTCTTTCTCGCCCTCACTCTTGATTCCTATCACGCACACTACATATGTTTCTCTCTACATGCAGTCAAGTGCCCTCTCACACACATATATAACTTCACCCTTTGAACCACCCGACGGTCATCTCCAACACCCAAACTAGCGGATGTCCCTCTAGCTAACATCTCCTATCTGTAGTTTCCCCGTCAACATTTCTTTCTCGCACGGAGTCTTGCTTCCTATCACCCAGACTATACATGTCTCTCCATACATATGCATTTATAGGTTGGTCTCTTTTGCACAATCGTTGTGCCTCACTCCCTCTGCTCGCCATAGATGCATGCTCCAGCCCACGCCACTATCTCTTAAAGACAAAAACACATGCTCAATTGTCGGGACTTCTTCCATGCATTCTCACATGCATGCATATTGTCATACCGATCCGTCTCTCCCATGTCGTTGATCTTATGACTTATGTCTTCTTTCTTTTATCTCGATCATGCGTGCGCGCACACACACACATCCCACATATACATGTATACCTCTCAAACATGCACGTTCAAGGTCTCTATGTCTCCATACATAGTTAATTACCCTCAATCCTAACGCCACGTCGAATGGTTCTCCTCTTTTGTGCACATAGCTTCCGCCTGGATGGATAAAACACAAACTCACACTTAACAATCTCCTTCTAGCTACCCCCCCCCCCCCGCCTCTCACTCTTCCCCTATATCCCTGAAACAAATAAGACCATCCATTAGTTTAATTCCCGCCTACATGCACCATCGATATATAGTAGTCTTCCTCGGTGTCTCTCGAACAAACATGTTCTCTCGAAGTTGACTCCTCTCACGCACACACACCTTCTCTTCCCTCTCTACGGGCATTTTCTCTCTCGCACCCCATCGTTGGTGGCCTCTGCCATACACATCACCTCTCTATGATGAAAGCCATGGACATTTAAATTACATCCGCCACAGAGGACCCCGCGACACACACACACACACATACACACACACGCACGCACCCCCCAACACACACACACTAAGACTCCATCTCTCTCTCTCTCTCACACACACACACAAGCACGCACGCCCCCCACACACATACACACTAAGACTCCATCTCTCTCCCTCTCTCTCTCACACACACAAACTAAGACTCCATCTCTCTCTCTCTCTCTCTCTCTCTCTCTCACACACACACACACACACACACTAAGACTCCATCTCACACACACATGCTCTAGGCGGAGCATTTGCTCCTACCACCCTTCATCCAACCTTACCCGTATGATGAACAATCACCTTTATTTACTTGCATAACATGGACAATTCCACTTTACTTTAGTAGTCAGCAAACTTATCATATGTACCCTTATAAAAAAACGAGTTGGTGGTGATGGTGTGCCTGCCATCTTGTAATACAGACCGTATGATCTATATCTGAGGATAGAAAGCAAACTGTGATAATTTTACAAAAGATACCCGCACCTCTCTCCACATCATTATCCCCGCAACCTCATTGCTCAGCAATTAAAAAAGGAATAAGTCTCTGGAACAATCTAGCATGCATGGTGGCCGCTGTCACCTACTGGCGCCGTCCATCCCCATGCCTCCGCCCATTCCGACTACCAGTCACCACCACGCTCCACTCCTCCTCGCCTTATCTCTCATCTTTCATTTTTTCGATGACATTCTCGAGATACCAGTTTTTCGATAAAATTCTCGAGATATCATTAGTTTTTACACATGGGATTACTCCTGCATGGGTCAATCACAACAGGTGTTCTGTAAAAAAAATGCATATTGATGTTCCGTGCAATGCACGAGAATCTTGCTTGTAATTATATAACGCAAATCACGAGTAGGAAGTGACATTTTTTTGACACAACCACGTTAACATGGCCACGTAAATCACTAGCTAAAGTAAATACCATTATACTTATATCCCGATGCAAAAGGTTGAGTACATGTTCGAAGAGTAGAGTCGCACACACGCACTCTGTCTCTCAGAATCTCTCTCACACACACACCAGTTACGTGACGCCCACTTAAGTAGACACATATGTTACAATTTGTGCACCCGCGGGTACACATGATGCTGCGCATTTATTTAAGCCGGAAGGCGAACCCAAACAGTAGCTGCATTCATTCCCCTCCCGCCGCCTCTTCTCTGGTCGCCGTCGCCCAGTAGCCATGGGTCGGCCGAAGGTAACCACATACGCCATACTCCCGCCGGAGCGGCACTTTAATATGGAAATTTTAGTGGCCATGCATGCATCTTTTTGTGCTAGCACTCCTATATAAGGGTTGACCGGTCGCTTCCCGCGGACGTGCGCGGGCGGTGGAAGAGGAAGGAGAAGGGAAGCGGGCTGTGGAGTAATGTTTTTACCACAATTTCCTAGGAAACCAAGTGCAATAATTGAGTAGTTTTGCAAACTACCAGTACTACACCTGAAACGGTTCAAAACCTATACTCCCTTGCCAGCGCGCGCTTCCTGCGTGAAACGGTCAGCGTCGCCCTGAAGGGTCGGTGCTGCATTAATGCCCTGCCAGAGCGGAGGCGACCTCTCAGTGGCACCGGCTTTGAAGTGGCGCGACGGCCGAGAGAGCGCCGCTTCCCGGTGCACGCGACTGCTCCGCGTCGAGACTGGCCATAGGCCCTGTTTGGATCCATGGGCTAGAGTTAGTTTGAGCTAGTTGGGGCTCAAATAGCCCTAAACTGTCCAAGCATGAGGGTTTAAATTGGAGCAAGTTGCACCGAACACACCAAAAAAACTATCCCACCCAAGAGGTGCTAACTGGAGATAGTTCTCTTGGGACCACTGAAAAATCACTTTTCTCTCTCCATGAAGTGCATTTATTGTCAATCTAACCCTGTCACCCAAACACCTCTTTGGCTACAGTTAGTTCAGGGTTAGTCATGAGTTAGTCTAACCTCTAGCTAAGTTAGAGTATCAAACAGGAGCAGTATAGGACATGCAAGTTGCTCAAAGCATACAGGCAAATTCGTACGTGAAAGGATTTTTTTCTTTTTCAAAACGGAATGTGAAAGGGATTTTTTTAGAATGCTCTTGGCATGTCGCTAACATGTGATAGTTAACCGACCTCAATAGACGGCAGAAACGCCAGCCTGCCGCACTTTGATAGAGACGAGGAGGGAGAAGCGATACAGGCTTCTGGATTACTAGAGATAGGTGTCGCATGGAAGCCAAGATATATGGCGATAGCGTGGGTTAGCCATGTACTAGTATGATGTAACTACACTGGGCTTCCGTGTTTCGTACTCTTCCGGCCCATTGTGGAGATGATTGGTTAATTTTATATCGCTGAATAACATTAAATATTATGAGTGCAGACGCTCCACCACGAGGTTCCTTGCTCCTTCTCGGTCGTCCGGAATCTATGTTCTTTCACTCTATTTTTTTACGTGAGCTTTGTTCATCCTTTTGCCAACACGCGAGACATCTAGCATCAAGGTGCATGTGTTATACAAGGATCATTCCATCTATATGAAGAACACGTGGGATTAGAACTACGAGACGAACATGTACCCAGGAGTGGACGTACGAACCTGAGTAATGTAGCGCAGTAAGTGAAGTAGAAAGGCACAAATCGTATGAACATGCGTGGCATATAGGGTGTGTTTGGTTGCGTTCTCGTCTCAGCATAGTTGTTCCCACTTCAGGCATGCTCAAATCAACACCCCTCTTCATGCATGCTCTCTTCATGCATGCTTCTAGTGTATTTGTGCTAAACTAGTGCGGACTCATGCACCCTCCATACACTCTACCAAACACCCAAAAGTAGGTCAAGAAGGGAACTCTTGGGCGGCATTTGTCTCTTACTACGTACTACCACTAAATGTTGTGCGTGCAATGCACGGTGATGTTATGGAGTACGTGCCTAAGTACTCTAGTACTACTATATTAGTTGGAGGCACATATTAACTTTTATATTTGTTTATGTGTATGCCCCGAGACCTTCCAACTAGACGTGTCTTTGTCTCCAGGTTGCACTTTGTATCATTCATACCACTGAGTACTACTACGTGTGGTCTCCGACCCAGAAGTGGAAGAAGTGGAGACGCTCTACCACGCTGGGTTTTTTATGCTGGGCTCTACCACGTTGTTCATGTCCCACTCCTTTCGCTGACGTGTGGGACATCCAGCACGTGCCATGTTTGGCACCCTTCATTGTAAGAGTTGAAACGCTAGCATTCATCAGAAATAAAAAATAATTATAAATCGGCAGTGATACTATTTTAAGCGAACCAATCAGCAGTGATACTATACCTCGATATCGGAAAGAATACTACTCCATTCGCCAACATGTGGGACATCGACCATCTTGGTCCACTTGCCATGCACGCAGAACTCCAAGGGAGTCACCCACGTCGTCGCGCCGTAGTAACAATGACTAATGAGCCGTCAAATCACAGGCCCACTTCCCACTTTGAAGTTGCTTGGACAAAGGAACCATCATGACTTCATTGAATTCCGCTTCTTGAAGAAAACTACTGTACCAGCAGTACTGCTAGCTACAGTAGTTACTACAACAGAGGCCTCCTTTCGTTCATAGGATAGGAATATGAAAATCATAGGAAGTGAGATGACATGCATCACAATTCCTATAGAGAAAGAGATGCCATTTGATGCTTAGGATAGGAATTTTTCCATTTAGTCTAGGCTAATGTATTGGTAATTTGCACTAAAAACTACAGTAGTAACTAGTAGTACTGGTACATGCTCGTACTCAGACAGACACACACACACTAACTACTAGTACTACTACTTCTCACATGCTGGCCAGACGCCGTCGTTCTCCTTCCCGGCTTTGTCGACGACACCCCACCGTGCTTGGATCTCCGCCGACCTCTCCGCAGCAGCGCGTGCGTCCTTTTCTTTCTTGCGGCGGCGAGCCTCTCTTTTCTTGAGTGCTTTCTGACTTTTCCGCTCCCTCTGTGCGGCTTTAGCCGCCTCTTGCTCTACCGCCCATTCGGCCTTGGCATCTTCATATTCCTCCCACATAGTTGTGAGGTCGCGAGCGGTGATGAACTCGGCACGGCGGGATGCCATCGCTTCCCTACCATTTTGTGTGCGATCGTGGGTGGCGAGGAACTCGGCGCGGCAGGATGCCATCACTGCCTTACCGGTTAGTGTGCGGCGCGGTGGCATGAACGACGCTTGGTGAGAGCTCTGGGGTGGAGTGGCCGGACAACCGTATAGTGCATTGGTTTGTCAAGAGCTCAAGGACAGAAGACAAAGCAAATTTGGATTCCCCTTCAATCCTGGTCATTTATTACCGAGTAAAATGCATTGGCGGTCATCGAACTTGTCTTGGTAGCTCACTTTGATCATTGTATACGAGATATGGTGATTATACGGTCACTGGCTCAGCGTATAGCTCCGTATTTGTCTGGTTGACCAGTAAAACAGTCTGCATGCGCCTCATCAGCTCGTGTTCTTTATCTATCTACGCGGGCCTACCTGTCAATGGAGAAAGAAATACTGTAAAAACCAAAATTATGCTAGAGTCCGGACCGCTTCCGGAGCCCGCTCTCACCGCCCTGGCCCCTCAAGACGCCAGCTGCCCGCCGCATGCATGCATAGCAAGTAGTACTCCTTTTGTGGAGGAGAGAGAGGCATTGACAAAGTCAAGGAGTGGGCTCTGCAAGAGCCCGTCTCTACACGTGCTCCTAGGTATAAAAAAATAATTCTAAAAAAAGGCATAAAAACAATTGTATCTAAAAAAAAGAAAGGTAAAAAACATTTGAGAGGAAATAGATAGAGAGAAAGTGAGAAAAAGTTGTAACCTGGGCATTACATGAGAAAGGAGGGAGTGGTGCACATGCCAAGTTCACTGGGCTGCTGTGTTTCACACTCCTCCGTCGTAACAGTGGAGACAATAGCTTTCATCAAAAATAAACAATGAATACTCGCTCCTCGTCCTCTATATCAGAAAGAATACTTTCATTCGCCGACATGTGGGACATCGACCATCCTGGTCCACCTGCCATGCACAAAATTATCCTGGTCTACCCCGTTCGTATCGCAGGCCCAACCTTTCCCACTGTAAGTTGTTCGGACGAAGGAACCATCATGACTTCGTTGAATTCCGCTTCTTCAAGAAAACTTAGGCTGGTCACAATGGGCAAGAACATAAGCTAGTAACTTACATACTTCCCTAGACTATGTTACTACCTCCATAGTGGGTAGGAACATCTATGTAGTGTCATGCAACGATGTATTTATTAGGTTATAGACTCATTGTTTTTTGGAGTGTGTGATGTTCCAGTAACTTAGCTAGTTACCGCAAGTACCTCTCTCTTCATTAAATATGTGCCACATAAGCAAAATTGTATTGGAGTGTGTGATGTTACTCCTAAGTTCCTCTCCATTGTGACCAGCCTTACTGTACCCGCAATACTGCTACCACACGCGAAGACTGGACGGCACTGTACCACGTCATATCACTGAAACCCACTAGGCCAAACTAGCCCTTCTAGGTTATCTATTTTGGAACGGAGGGGGTACGTCTCTGCACTACTATGATTTTGTGTTGCACGTCATATCACTGAAACCCACTAGGCCAAACTAGCCCGCCTAGGTCATGGATCGCTAAGCCTACAATTTTAGGACCTAGGGCTATTAGTCGATCGACGAGGGATAAGTATAAGCGTACCACGAGCTCATCAGCCCCAACGTTTTTCTTTGGTGAGTGTTTTGCAAGTACTATAGCTCGCACAGTAGCTAGCCTACTAACACCAAGAATCATCAAACAAGCCCTGCTGATATGATAAACAGTTCAAACTTACATCTAATCATGCCATATATTAGATCAAAAGCTGGTGAGGATACATCTGTTTCCATAACTCGGAGAGGGTTCGCATGATTCACTATCAAACAGAAGTAGCAAGATCCACCCACACAAGACAATGCACTAGCACTAAGATGGTTTGATAACACGCCTCGTTCTGGTAATTAAACACAGGGCAATGCAAACTACCCTGAAGGATTAGCGCGACCAACTATTTCTTGTCATCGATCTCTCGGGCAATGACCACAGCATGGACAGCGGCATGGGAATCAATTTCTGGGGCGATGTCCGTAGGACTGATCGCGACATCGAAATCGATCTCTGGGGCAATGTCCACAGGATGGACAGCGGCATCTGAATCGATCTCCGGGGCGATGCCAACAGGACGGGCCACGATATCGGAATCATCAAGGACGTCCACCGGCACCTGCACAACCCTAACATATTAGCAAGCACATTGCAAATAATCAAAAACCACAACTATGGTAATAAGCCATTATTTTTTACCTTGTGCAGCTCATCGGGGGATCTCATCCCTCCAGGGGCCATCTCCTCGTCCTCGATGGGGGCCATCACCTTGCCAGGGGAATACTGCTTCTCAACGGCGACTATCTCCTCAAACTCGGTCTTGGGCCTCACATAGGTGGCAATCAAAGTTCCTGGGGTAGGCATGGTGGGGCCATTGTTGTTCTTCCAACTTTCTTTGAGGAGTTTGTCCGCCAACGTCCTCAACTCTTGGGCCAGTGCTTGTTTCTTGGAGTTCTTCGTCTCCATGGGTTGGCCCGCCAACATGGTCAACTCGTTGGTCGGTGCTCGCTTCCTGGAGATTGCTGTCTCCAGTGGGTTGTCCGCCGGCAACTCTTTGCCTGGTGCTCCAGGATCCATCAATGAACTGACAAACAAAAAGCAATCAAAAGGAAACCACAATCGCAGTGAAAATGGGAAAAGAATAGGATGTGAGAATCAATTGGTGCTTCGCAAAAAGAAGATTCTTGGAATGAAAATATAGCAGCATAACTGATTCGCCCACCTTTCCTTCGTTGGTACAGAAAAAAAAATGGCAGAAGTGAGTAGCCTGGAGTGAGGTTTTCTTCAAGAAAGGGAAGGCTTGAACGAGCGTTCCAGTGAAATGATGGTTGCTTCGTCCAGTCCAACTTGGAGGCCACCTTACCACTACTGGTAAAGGTGTGCATTTTGTGATATGAAGGGTCATGACGGCCACAGCAGGGTGACAGGCGAGTCTCGACTGTAGCACCTCGCTGTGATTTGGTGGATGGCACGCGGGCCCGAATGCTTTGAAATGTCCCACATGTAGATAGAGCGGCTAGTCATATACTCCCTCCCTTTCCGGTTTATAGGGCTCAATTCAAAAATTTCACCAACCAAGGTAGATGGTGAGTGGTGGAATCCTTTTTGTAATTTGCAAAAGCATCCAATTAATGCTCTTGTTTTCTTCAAAAATGTATGTTTACCAATGTATTAATTGCAATGCATGCATGCATAAAGTACATGCATTGGTCAATTTTCTCTTAATACCTGCATGCAATTATTTAATGCACCTTGGAATCTGAACTTGTGATGGGGAACAACCAAATTGAGCCTTATAAAATGAAAAAACTAAGATTTTGAGATAATCCCCATAAACCGGAAAGGAGGAAGTAGGAGTGCTCAATATTGTGCACCCCGACCAAGGCGGAGAGGAAAACGAGAGAACTACGTAATTAATGCATGAGTTTAATTAGGGTAGTTTTGTAAAGTACGAGATACATTTCTCCAATCGGCCTTGGTTCATGAGATTTGAGATTTGAGCCCTATAAACCGGAAGGGAGGGAGTACTGCACACGGTGTAGTCTAGTCACTTGTTGAAATCTCTAGAAAGGCAAATACTCCTTTCTGGTTTACAGGGCTATACTACTCCCTCCGTCTAGGTGTGTAAGTCATCTTATGAAAACCAAATACGTAGTCCCAAAACACTTAGGCGCGGTGCATTAACTTCTGCTCCCTCCGTCTAGGTGAGTAAGTCATCTTAGGTTGTGCACCGTGACCAAGGAGGAGGGGAAAACGAGAGAACTTAATGTTTATATGCTAATTAATAGCATTGCATGCAATGAACTAACCACTGCATGTCGTGTTTGGTAGTCTCAAGTCATTAAAATGATGCACACCCCACATGTCTTATTGGTTGATATGTCAAGAAACAAGAAACGAGGTAGAAGTTAATGCACCGCGCCTAAGTGTTTTGGGATTATTTGGTTTTTGTAAGATGACTTACACACCTAGACGGAGGAAGTACCTTGTTTCTTGTTTCTTGGCATATCAACCAATAAGAGATGAGAGGTGTGCATGCTTTTAATGACTTGCAATGGCTAGTTCATTCCATGCAATGCTATTAATTAGCAAATAAACATTGGTGACCCCAGGAGGAAACTGTGCTAAGTGTGTGGACCTATGTAGAATGAGTATCAACCAATGGATAATGGAGTTTAATTGTTAAACAATACATCAATTTTGTCTCATGCAAGAGCCTGGCTAGTACGCCAAGGACCGCACCACGCGAGCGTTCGGAACTGCCACGTTCGGGTTGCGCTTGGCTCTTTGCCTCTTCGAGAAGACGAACAATGATGTTACTCCTACTTCTACAGTATCGAATCCACTGCTGCATGTCCATCCACCTCATGCGGGAGGGATGGCGTGTAGCGAAAGCTTCTACTTACTGCTCCTGCCTTTGCGTCTATGACAGGTGGGCCCAACAGGTGGCTGGCCCTCCTGTCATGCAGCCAAAGGCAGGTGCAGTTAAGGCACCGGAGCTCAGTCCGCGAGGGAGAGGGCGTTGTAGTAATCAAATTTCTCGGTCTTGTACGAGTTGATGAAGATAGGGATTGCTTGCTTGCTAGGGTTGCTTGCTACGGTTGCTCACTACGTATATATAGGCTGGATCCTCCGCGCTTGCTTGCTAGGGTTGCTCTATTCACACACTCTCATCCTCTCCAGATCTAAACAAGATAGGGATAGTAACACTGTCTTTCTCCCTTCAAAAAACACTGGCTTTCTATCCTCACCGCTGGTTACAGATCCGGACGTATCCCCCTCCACCGGAGAACGGGAGGAGGGGCAGCGTTTAGGCCGTCGTCGACAGCGAGGGAGGAGACCCACAACCGGCCGCTCCGTTATCTCTGGCCGAGCGCCGGCGCGGTAGGTCCTCCGATCCCTTCATCGTTGCCTGTGGGCGGATCCGGCCTCCCCCGTTCCACCTATATATCCACATCTCGACGATCCCTTCGTTCGAAACCGCCTTAGCTCTACTTCCCCAGCTCGCTACGTCGCTACATGTGCATCATTTTCTACCTCTCAGCCCCTCTCGATCGGATGGTCCAACATCACATTTTTTTCTTCTATTGTTAGAGGTAAAGCTACTTCATGGAGTCGAATCTTGTACTACTTGGTTCAAACAAGAAATAAAGTGGGGGTGGGGGAATTTAGTATGTACATCGGACTTGGTACAAACAGGAAGGAAAGGGGGTGAAAGTAGTACAGACTGGTCATCCAACCGGTCTCTTGGTGGAAAAGGGAAATACAGGGGTAACGTTGTACATAGTGGTATGACCAGGACTAGATTTCCTATCCACACATAGGAGTAGGTGGCTAGAGTGAACAAAAATGGGACCAACCCAGATATGTTTCTTGGATGTTTGTTTCTCGGGGCAACAAACTATGAATCACCACTTTATGCCCCTGTTTGTGTACATGGTGCTGGACTGCTGGTGCACCCACTGTCCCATGCCCTTATACCAAATATTTAGGCTCCGTTCGGAATAAAGGGGCAGAAAACATAGGTCTTGATGAAAATAGAGGAATAGGAAAGGAATGTAGGTATAAAACTATGGAACAACGAATCGGAGGAAACTCTCAAGAGAATGTGTTCGGATGGACTACGAAATGTACAGATTTCTTTTTTTAGAGTAGCATGCTTGGCAGTATGAGATGCTATTTGTTTATTCAGTTGCACAGTGACTACTCTTGTCCTCACCTCACGTACCACACATAGGTTGATTTTTTTATTCCGGTAACACAGCACGGCAACCTGTCTAACACATGGCAGCGAGCGCCTGCCTCGGGCTTCCGCCCAAAAAATGAGCAGCGCGTGGATGTTTCTAATCCTATGGAATCAGTACTACCAGACCAGATTTCCTATGAAACACTATTCACCTTTCCCGTGTTCCGAGCGGTTGGAAGGGAAAGAATACCGTAGGAATTGTGCTCCTACGAAAATCATGCACCAAACCTGTGAACCGAACGCAGCCTTAGCTGTTCTTAATATAATGTCCCTGGTAAAAATGAAGCCATGCCACTATTATAAGCCATGACAAGTTTAGCCAAATGTTTTTGCCTGTAATTGTTTGAGACTCTGACTGTTTCCTCTGTGCCTTTCTGTGCAAACAGGGATATCCAATTCACCTGGTTGCTGTTGTGACATTTTTGTGCACTGCACAAAACTCTTCTTAAAAGAAGTGACTTTTGTGTTGTTTAACTGGAATATCAGAATGGAACAGTTGGTTCATTTTGGTGGAACTACACAAAGGGAGGTCTGTGTTCCAATCCTCATCATCCATATTGGCGCCATAACCTTCCTTTAGGTAAGAATGATATTTAATGCATGTGTTCATCTCTATTTTCCGACTGCCATGAGAAAATAATGTTGTTTTTTACTAGTACACTTGTACTCCCTCACTGACAAAACCAATTCTGAATTAGAAGGCTAATCATGTACTTGGCTTCACCAACTGGTGAGGAGAAAGATAAATAGAGCATGAAGAGGAAGAAGAAGAAGAATAAACAGTGCCAAGGCGATCTTGCTGAAGCCAGAGGCCTCAGTCGAGGCCATTCAAGGGCTCCGACAACGACTACCTTACATGTGAGACGATCCTCCAGGGAGCCCTTCCACTTCTGCTGTCTCACTTAATTAATTAGGAGTACTTAAGTACCACTAATTTATTACTGCCTAATTTTCTTGTCGGAGTTAAACAAATCTTTAGTAGGACCCTATGCTGAATCATGTACGTGTGTATGTTTGTCTATGGAGGTGAATCATGTGGTGGAGCAGGGAGGGAATATTATTAGTGTCATGACATAATAGTGCTATTGTTTTGCATGTCAGTTTATTGCCATTGGTTCAATGAGGCAATGTTTTGCGTATTGTCCATCATGAATTTGATGCTACTGGTTGAGTAATATGCTAATGTCTTCCTATACTTTCTCACTAAGATAATGAAGGTTTCACCTTGTTCCTACTTGTGCAAACAAGGATCATGTTATGCCAATCATACATTAAATGGAACTACACAAGACAATACAATGAACTGTATCCCAGCCAGTGCTTTAACTCTGCTGGAAGTTCTTGATAATCTTTTGATATAATCTCAGCACTGGTAAACAAGAGTGATTTCAACCATACATTTGAAGTGCACAAAAATATATACTATTGTTTGATTCCAGTGAGTGATTTATCATCTCTTGTGGGACTACATGAATAAGCTTTTTTCTCAGGTTGGTACGGGCCTAAGGCCTTCATCCATATTAGTTTGTTGTCATCTCTATTTGTATCATGCTACTGTCATGAGAAACTCCTTTATCTTTGCACGTTAGAGTTTTGCAACCTATGATAAATGGCAATGCTTTGAATGTTGAGTTGAGCTAATTAGCACTGATTAAATAAACTAATACCTCTCTTTAAGCAAGACTACTATGTTGCTAACTTTACCCATTAACATAATGAGGGTGCTTCTATTTGTTAGTGTATGTCTCATAAACTAGTCCCACTATTATAGTAATCTCACTCTCTCAATATATGTGCCAACAGGGATGCTCGATTTTGGTGGAACTGCACAAAAACTTTGGGTGCTTCATTGCCTCGACAGCTTCGGTCCTTTCCTGTCAGTCACTAAACTCCACATGCTTTATTCCTTTGCTGTCAGTCGCTTGGCTTATCTCGGCCTCCAGTCAAAGGAAATAATAATTGATATGCTACCTGACACAGGTTGGTACTGGTCTTTATCCTGATTATTGTGCCTGTCATATGTATTGGTAATTTGGTATTGTGCTATTGTTTGCCGATTTCATAAAGGAGTAATTTGGAGCCTGAACTCGCAGGCAAATCATTACATCGGGTGATTTCAGTAGAACTGCACAAAATGATCAGATGGACATGTACTTATGCTGCTGCTATGTACTCCAAAGTTCACTCACACAAGCATCGATGTAGAAAAGAAGAGCCTATATTCATTCGGGTATCAACCGGCGTCAACCACTTGTCAAGGCTAAGAGTTCAAAGGACAACATGAAATCCACAAAGCACATAAGAAGAAGATTGAAATCTGTCAGAAAATCAAGAAACTCCGGAGTAATAGCGTTAGATTATATCCAGACGGCTAAGAATCTGGCAGACCCTTTTACAAAAGGGCTATCATGGACGATGTTGACAAGAAGTGCCTATATTCATTCGAGTATCAACCGGCGTCAACCAATGTGACGCCCCGGATCTGATGCGCCAGGTGTCCGTCAGTTATTCGCTGTGGTTGCTTTGTCATTTGCTTGCGTGTCGCATCTTGCCATGTCATCATCCGCATTGCATCATCATGTTTTCGAAATTTGCATCCGTTCGGGTTCTCCGAGTTCTCTCCCTTGTCCATTCTGAGACCAGCCACACTTGCACGCGCCCGCGGCATGTCCGAAATATTATTTCATAAGTGGCCGAAAAATGTTCTCGGAGTGGGTTGAAGTTTGGCATGCGGTGTTGTTTTGTTGTTAGTAGGTCGCCTGCCAAGTTTCATCGCATTCGGAGTCCGTTTGACGCCCCAACGGATAACTATAGCGATATTATAGTCGGTCAAACATCGGACGTTCTCGGTCTCCGAAAAATGTTGTCGGGCTGCATTTCTCCCCTCTCCTCTTAGCCCAAAAACCCCCTCTCCTAGGCCCAGCCTACCCCCTCCTCGCGTCCGGTGCCATCCGATCGAGATCGGAGGGTCCGAAACCCCTCCTAACCCGCCTCAAACCCTAACCTTCTCTATATATACACCTCCTTCCAAATTTTGGGCATCCCTAGCCCCCCACCTACCTCTAGCCGCCTCCTACCTCCATTTCCGCGCCGCACCACCCCCTGCCTCGCCACTTGTCGCTGCCAGATTCGCTGTCGTCGCCACCCGCGCGCTGCCGGACCAACCGGAAGTCGCCACGCGGCCTTCCCACGTCCCCAGCGCGATCCCCTGCCCGCTCCCCGCCGCCGCAGACCCGCCCGGGCCTGCGCAGAGCCCGCCGAGCCCATCTGGGCCCGGATCACGCCGCCCGCGCCCCTCTGCGCCCGCCTCCTGCTTCGCTCTCGAGCTCCATGGAGGAGCTCCTCGCCGCCCCGTCACCGTCTCGCCGGGGGCCACCGCCGGATCCAGGTCACAGCGCCGCCAGACATCTCTCCTCTCTCCCCGTCGCCTCCTTCCCGTAACCTCTCTCTGACCATCTCTCCCGCAGGAGCTCTGCCATGGCGCCACCGCCTGAGCTCGGGAGCCGCCTCGCCCTGGAAACTCGTCTCCGCCGTCGTTCGTCGCTGGATCTGGGACCCCTGCCCTCGGATCCGTCCGTTCCCAGCCTCGCCGACCCTCCGGCGCCGACCCTCGTTGTCGTCCTCCCGTCGAGCCGCCGCCGGCGTGCCCTTCGCCGGCTGTGCGTGCGTGCGACCGCAAGCGCAGCCGGTCGCCAGCGCCAGGCCCAGCCAAAGCCAGCCTGCCAGGCCTCTCCTCCAGCGCCAACCGGCCAAGGCCCAGCGCAAGCCTCCTCCACCGACCGGCCCAACTCCAGATTCAGCCCGCTGGGTGAGCCTCCAGCGCCCTGGGCCAGATCTCAGATTCGGCCAGCTTCTGTTTTTTTCTGCGAACGAATTTGCCTAATATTCCAGTGAATTACAGTTTTGCAGATTGGACCCTAAACTTCATGCATTTAATAACTCATCAACCGTGCATCACATGTAAAAACTTAATATATGAAACTTGTCTAAAATTTTGTGTAGTTTAATAATTTGCCACTTTCGTCCATGTTTAAAATGTTTAAATTGCTGTTTGCATTAATTTGCTTAAATGCCATGTTAAAATGATTTATTTCATAACTAAATAACCGTAGCTCGAATTTAAATAATTTATATATGTAAATGGGGTAGAAAAATGCATAGATTAACATGTTGCACTTTATTTTACTGTTTAACAACTCTAAAATTATGTTATAGGAAGAACAGTACCAAATTCATAATATGCATATGAGGAGTTTCCGGACTTGTTGTTTTGTTGTTCCGGCCTCATTTAAATTTGCCTAGATAGGTAGTTTTCATATGTTTCCCCCTTGCCATGTTAATCAACATTTAATATTGTTGGGTACATAAACAAGATCGAACTAAATATTTGTTGTGGTGTTTTGTCAATATGCAACTCGTTGCATATTGAGCTCCACTTAACTTGTAGTGTTGTTTGTTGCATTTTGCCATGCCATGCCTCATTAAACCGGACATGCATCATACTTGGTTGTGCATCATGACATGTTTATGTGGTGGTTGTTTACTATGTTGTTTGTTTCTTTCCGGGTTGCTTCTCTCGTTAGCTTCGGTTTCGTTCCGGAGTTGTGAGGATTCGTTCGACTACGTCCGCTTGTCTTCTTCATGGACTCGTTCTTCTTCCTTGCGGGATTTCAGGCAAGATGACCATACCCCTGAAATCACTTCTATCTTTGCTTGCTAGTTGCTCGCTCTTTTGCTATGCCTATGCTGCGATACCTACCACTTGCTTATCATGCCTCCCATATTGTCAAACCAAGCCTCTAACCCACCCTGTCCTAGCAAACCGTTGTTTGGCTATGTTACCGCTTTGCTCAGCCCCTCTTATAGCGTTGTTAGTTGCAGGCGAAGATGAAGTTTGTTCCTTGTTGGAACATGGAGATGTTGTTCCTTGTTGGAACATGTTTACTTGTTGGGATATCACAATATATCTTATTTAATTAATGCATCTATATACTTGGTAAAGGGTGGAAGGCTCGGCCTTATGCCTGGTGTTTTGTTCCACTCTTGCCGCCCTAGTTTCCGTCATATCGGTGTTATGTTCCCGGATTTTGCGTCCCTAACGCGGTCGGGTGATTTATGGGACCCCCTTGACAGTTCGCTTTGAATAAGACTTTTCCAGCAAGGCCCAACATTGGTTTTACCATTTGCCTCAGCCTATTTCTTATTCCCTTGGGAGTCGCGCATCCCGAGGGTCATCTTTATTTAGCCCCCCCCCCCGGGCCAATGCTTGTCTAAGTGTTGGTCCAAACCGTCAGCCGCCGGTGGCCACCAGGGGCAACTCTGGGTTCGCCTACCGGAAGTTTGGACAATCCGGTGTTGCCCTGAGAACGAGATATGTGCAGCTCCTATCAGGATGTCGGCGCATCGGGCGGCTTTGCTGGACTTTTTTTATTACTGTCGAAATGTCTTGTAGCCGGGATTCCGAGACTGATCGGGTCTTCCCGGGGAGAAGGAATATCCTTCGATGATTGCGAGAGCTTATCATGGGCTAAGTTGGGACACCCCTGCAGGGTTTGATCTTTTGAAAGCCGTGCCCGCGGTTATGTGGAAGATGGGAATTTGTTAATGTCCGGTTGTAGAAAACCCGAAGTTGATCTTAACTAAAATACACCAACCGCGTGTGTAACCGTGATGGTCTCTTCTCGGCGGGGTTCAGGAAGTGAACACGGTTGTTGGAGTTATGTCTGACGTAAGTAGTTCAGGATCACTTCTTGATCATAGTTGTTCGACCGTGCTTTTGCCTTCTCTTCTCGCTCTCATTTGCGTATGTTAGCCACCATATATGCCAGTCGCTTGCTGCAGCTCCACCTCACTACCCTGTCCTACCTATAAGCTTAAATAGTCTTGATCTCGCGAGTGTGAGATTGCTGAGTCCCCGTGACTCACCAGATACTTCCAAACCAGTTTGCAGGTGCGGTTGTGACCGTGCAGGTGACGCACCCGAGCTCAAGGAGGAGTTCAATGAAGATCTTATCCTTATGTTGTTTCGTTCTAGTCGATCAGTAGTGGAGCCCTGTTAGGGTCGATCGTGGACCTTTGTCGCTTTTGGGGTTTCTTCTTTTATTTTGGCTCCGTAGTCGGGCCCTGATTGTAACTGTATGATGTAATGTTTTATTCATGTATTTGTGTGAAGTGGCGATTTTAAGCCAACTATGTATCCCTTTCCCTTATGTATTGCATGGGTTGTGTGAAGATTACCTCACTTGCGACATTGCTTTCAATGCGGTTATTCCTCTAAGTCGTGCTTCGACACTTGGGAGATATAGCCGCATCGAGGGCGTTACAAGTTGGTAATCAGAGCCTTCCCCGACCTTAGGAGCCCCCACTGATTGATCGTCTTTAGTGGCCGAGTTGTGTCTAGAAAAATGTTTTGAGTCATTTAGGAATTATATATCGGAGAGTTTAGGAATTCTTTTTACTTCCCAGTCTCCTCATCGCTCTGGCAAGGCATCCTGACGTAGAGTTTTGACTCTTCTCTTCTCAAATTTCAGTAAAACTTTTTTTAGGATCACGCGGGTATCTTGGAATCGTTCCGATGGTTTTATGATGACAACATTGTCTTGGTTGCCTCCCGTCAACAGGGGTTTTAGTGGAGGTGTCCCGGGGAGTTGAGCTCCGAGGTGTTGTCGTCATAATCTTATCGTTACAGTTCTGGAATACCTGAGTTTAGTATGCCGACATCGAAAATCTCTTTTGTACAGTTGTTGGTGAGATAACCCTGATAGCCCAGTACTGAGGCGAGTGCGGGAGTATTGCCATGACTTGTATAACAGATGCTTTTCGAAGGTTGAGGTAGATGATTTCCGAAGGTTTCTTGGTTATGTGTTGAAGGATGGATACAGATGGATCTAGGTATTGTTAGTTTGGTTGATATATTTTGTGTCCCCTGTATCCCCAACACCTGATTGCATAACCAGAAAGTTTCTGGAGTTTATAAGTGGGAATTCAAGTAGCTCCTAGAATATCTTTCCAACAGACACATGATACGATATGGGATCTGTCATATGTTTGTTCTGGCTTATTCTACAAGCCAATCCTTTGTTTTTGTTTTGTTTTGTGGTATTCGAGTTGCTTCAATGTCAAGTGTTGATTCCATACCTTTCCTAAGCGGTGTTCTCATACTTCTATGTGAATACCAATCCTTCTTGATCATTGAGGTTGTCTTTTCAATTCTTTCCAACCGGTGTGTCTCTCTTCAAGTGGATCCGATCACTTCAACATTCGCAAGATCAATTATCAGTTCTTCTCAATGGTGTTTGCTTCATCCGCCCCAAGTTGTCTTTGTTTTCCCGCCCTCCCACCCTTTTTTCTTCAAGGACTCAGATTTCTTAATCAAGTATCCTTTTATTTGTGGGAAGTCTCTTCATTCTTTTCTTTCAATGTTTTATCCGGTGATTTCTCATGAAGACGCTAAGGGAGCTTCAAATTCATCATCCGTCATTCTTTTCTTCTCCGGTGAATCCAATTCAAGCTTCCAGTGTTGATCATATTTTTTTCCTCGTTTCTAATGTTTTTTCTCATACCGGTGCACCTATTAATCATCCACTTCTCGCTATTCATTTGTTCCGGAGTAATGATGATATCTCAAAAGATTCAAGTTCCCATTCTCAATTCACTCAAGTTCTTTTGAGGATGCTATCTCATTCAAGCCATTTAATTCAACCGGTGTAATATCCCTTTCAAGCAAAAAATTTCAACGGTGGTTCTTTTGAGTGGGCCCTAACCCACAGGTTTTTTTCCAGGATCTTACCTGACTCTTCTAATTTCCCCGGAGCTATTCTCAAATTCATTTAAAAGTTTGACGTAAGAATGGATTTTCATCAATCAGCTATTTTGCTCCAAGATCTTTCAAATTCTTTTCATTATTGGTTCAACCTTTCCAATTCTCATTCCGGAGTGCCTCAACAATTCATGGTGGTGTTTCTCGTCATCATTCTCAACATTTGAAGATCGAAGAAGAGTTTCCCTTAAATCTTGTCCATTCTCTTAAAGATTCATGGCTCTAGCTTGATGCCATCCTCTCAAAATTGTTTTCGATTGTGAGAATTCTTTTCACCCATCCGGAGCATTTCAGGAGTCTTTTCAGTTTCATTCTCTGGAGCCATCATCTCTGAATTATTCATTCAAGCTTTCAGCTCTCGTTTTGCAAATCTTACCGGTGCATCGTTCAAATGTCCTCTAATTAGTTCATGATCTCTTCGTTCTCATGTATCTAAATTCTATCAAGTATCTTTATTCGTTTTTTTAATTCTTCCCGATGATTTGTGCCTTTGCTACTTTCATTTTCAGTTCTTACGGTGGTTCGTTCAAGAGTTCTCTTTCCTTGTTCTCATATTAATTTATTATTTGTTTCAATCCTACCGGTGGTTCGTTGAAGACATTCCCAAGTGTGTGCCATATCTATCTTGATCCTTTCTAAGGGAATAAGTAGTATGCCAAATCCATTGCTTGTCATCAATTTAATTGGTGAAGGATGAGCATAATGTAATTCTTGTTCTTGTTTCATCCAAGTGATTAATTCCTTCTTCTGGAGTTCGTAATGGTATCCATATCTCAGTTCTATGTTGTTCATATTTCTTTCCGGAGTTCCAAGTTTTCTCGGTTACATTGTCCTTAAGCTCCATCTAAATCATTGCAAGGCTTCACCTTGTGTTTTGAACTTCTCTTTCTTTCTATCATCCTTTTGTTTTACCGGAGTTCTTCATGGAGTGTCTTCGTGGTGGTTCATCAAGGGTTTCTGTCATCTCAAAGGGTTCGTCAAGGATTATTTTCATTCTTCAATTATTCTTCAAGATTTCTCTCGAATTTGTGATCCGTCAAGCCATACTCTAAAATAAACAGGGTGCTTAACACATGTTTTGTTTTGAGGAGTTCAAGTATTCTTCATCTTGCATTCCAAAGTGCAATTCTTTCAACCATATATTCGGGGTGGTATTATGTCATTCTTGATAATTTGAGTTCATGTCTCATGATTCACATGTTGTTAAGAATGAGATATTTAAATCCATCATTTTCTCTTCGTTCAAGGGATCTTTTCAACCAATCTATCTCTCCGTTGGAGTCATCTTGGGTTATATTTCACCTAAAGCTTTTCCTAAGGATTATTGCTATTTATGGTGTTTAGAAATGACCCAAGTTCTTCTTTTATCCTCCCGGTGATATAGTTTTCTCGTCTCCTTGTTGATATCAATCCAATCATTTGTTTTCCGTTGGTGGCAGAAGCTCACCTCATAATTTTGAGGTCTTTTCCATAAGTCCACTCCAAGCTTATCTTTTCGTTGTTGATAATCCAACAACTCCGTCCTAACCTTCGTGGAAGGGTGCTTTCCAAGATCATTTGTGGCAGAAGTTGGCATTTTCTTCTTCATTCCTTTATTCCAATGATCTATCTTCTATTTCTTCTTCCGGAGGCATGGTGATGTTGCTCTTTTCACTCATCATCTCGAATTGTGAGGACTGTTTTTCTCTTCGTGCTTATCCATGTAATCGGAGTGTCGTGCCCTCTTTTCAAGTTTTCCCCATTTTTTCAAGTTTTACCTCCCTTCTCAACCGGAGTGTTGTGTCATCTCTTCAAGTTTTTTTTACCATCTTATCAAGTTTTTTTTCCTTCTTCTTTCAGTCGGAGTGCTGCCCAAATCATGTCATTCTTATTCCTTCCCTATCGTATTTTAACCAGAGTGGTTTCAATACCTATCTTATCACTAAACCTCTTGGTTCTCGTCGTATCCCATGTTCCTCTTTTCTAGCGGAGTGTTTTCAACTTTGTTCATCTTTGTTGTTTTCTTTCTTTCATTTTTTTCAACCTCTCAAGGTTCATTGGTTTCACTCATTTGTCAAAGAAGCAACTTAGTTTTACCTCTTCTCTTTCTCTTCAGTTTTCCCTCCGGTGCCATTCTAGATCTCGGGGCGAGATCCTCTCGTAGTGGTGGAGTGTTGTGACGCCCCGGATCTGATGCGCCAGGTGTCCGTCAGTTATTCTCTGTGGTTGCTTTGTCATTTGCTTGCGTGTCGCATCTTGCCATGTCATCATCCGCATTGCATCATCATGTTTTCGAAATTTGCATCCGTCCGGGTTCTCCGAGTTCTCTCCCTTGTCCATTCTGAGACCAGGCACACTTGCACGCGCCCGCGGCATGTCCGAAATATTATTTCATAACTGGCCGAAAAATGTTCTCGGAGTGGGTTGAAGTTTGGCATGCGGTGTTGTTTTGTTGTTAGTAGGTCGCCTGCCAAGTTTCATCGCATTCGGAGTCCGTTTGACGCCCCAACGGATAACTATAGCGATATTATAGTCGGTCAAACGTCGGACGTTTTCGGTCTCCGAAAAATGTTGTCGGGCTGCATTTCTCCCCTCTCCTCTTAGCCCAAAAACCCCCTCTCCTAGGCCCAGCCTACCCCCTCCTCGCGTCCGGTGCCATCCGATCGAGATCGGAGGGTCCGAAACCCCTCCTAACCCCCCCTCAAACCCTAACCTTCTCTATATATACACCTCCTTCCAAATTTTGGGCATCCCTAGCCCCCCACCTACCTCTAGCCGCCTCCTACCTCCATTTCCGCGCCGCACCACCCCCTGCCTCACCACTTGTCGCCGCCAGATTCGCTGTCGTCGCCACCCGCGCGCTGCCGGACCAACCGGAAGTCGCCACGCGGCCTTCCCACGTCCCCAGCGTGATCCCCTGCCCGCTCCCTGCCGCCGCAGACCCGCCCGGGCCCGCGCAGAGCCCGCCGAGCCCATCTGGGCCCGGATCACGCCGCCCGCGCCCCTCTGCGCCCGCCTCCTGCTTCGCTCTCGAGCTCCATGGAGGAGCTCCTCGCCGCCCCGTCACCGTCTCGCCGGAGGCCACCGCCGGATCCAGGTCACGGCGCCGCCAGCCATCTCTCCTCTCTCCCCGTCGCCTCCTTCCCGTAACCTCTCTCTCACCATCTCTCCCGCAGGAGCTCTGCCATGGCGCCACCGCCTGAGCTCGGGAGCCGCCTCGCGCTGGAAACTCGTCTCCGCCGTCGTTCGTCGCCGGATCTGGGACCCCTGCCCCCGGATCCGTCCGTTCCCAGCCTCGCCGACCCTCCGGCGCCGACCCTCGTCGTTGTCCTCCCGTCGAGCCGTCGCCGGCGCGCCCTTCGCCGTCTGTGCGTGCGTGCGACCGCAAGCGCAGCCGGTCGCCAGCGCCTGGGCCGCAGCCAGCGCCAGGCCCAGCCAAAGCCGGCCTGCCAGGCCTCTCCTCCAGCGCCAACCAGCCAAGGCCCAGCGCAAGCCTCCTCCACCGACCGGCCAAACTCCAGATTCAGCCCGCTGGGTGAGCCTCCAGCGCCCTGGGCCAGATCTCAGATTCGGCCAGCTTCTGTTTTTTTTCTGCGAACGAATTTGCCTAATATTCCAGTGAATTACAGTTTTGCAGATTGGACCCTAAACTTCATGCATTTAATAACTCATCAACCGTGCATCACATGTAAAAACTTAATATATGAAACTTGTCTAAAATTTTGTGTAGTTTCATAATTGTCCACTTTCGTCCATGTTTAAAATGTTTAAATTGCTGTTTGCATTAATTTGCTTAAATGCCATGTTAAAATGATTTATTTCATAACTAAATAACCGTAGCTCGAATTTAAATAATTTATATATGTAAATGGGGTAGAAAAATGCATAGATTAACATTTTGTACTTTATTTTACTGTTTAACAACTCTAAAATTATGTTATAGGAAGAACAGTACCAAATTCATAATATGCATATGAGGAGTTTCCGGACTTGTTGTTTTGTTGTTCCGGCCTCATTTAAATTTGCCTAGATAGGTAGTTTTCATATGTTTCCCCCTTGCCATGTTAATCAACATTTAATATTGTTGGGTACATAAACAAGATCGAACTAAATATTTGTTGTGGTGTTTTGTCAATATGCAACTCGTTGCATATTGAGCTCCACTTAACTTGTAGTGTTGTTTGTTGCATTTTGCCATGCCATGCCTCATTAAACCGGACATGCATCATACTTGGTTGTGCATCATGACATGTTTATGTGGTGGTTGTTTACTATGTTGTTTGTTTCTTTCCGGGTTGCTTCTCTCGTTAGCTTCGGTTTCGTTCCGGAGTTGTGAGGATTCGTTCGACTACGTCCGCTTGTCTTCTTCATGGACTCGTTCTTCTTCCTTGCGGGATTTCAGGCAAGATGACCGTACCCCTGAAATCACTTCTATCTTTGCTTGCTAGTTGCTCGCTCTTTTGCTATGCCTATGCTGCGATACCTACCACTTGCTTATCATGCCTCCCATATTGTCAAACCAAGCCTCTAACCCACCCTGTCCTAGCAAACCGTTGTTTGGCTATGTTACCGCTTTGCTCAGCCCCTCTTATAGCGTTGTTAGTTGCAGGCGAAGATGAAGTTTGTTCCTTGTTGGAACATGGAGATGTTGTTCCTTGTTGGAACATGTTTACTTGTTGGGATATCACAATATATCTTATTTAATTAATGCATCTATATACTTGGTAAAGGGTGGAAGGCTCGGCCTTATGCCTGGTGTTTTGTTCCACTCTTGCCGCCCTAGTTTATGTCATATCGGTGTTATGTTCCCGGATTTTGCGTCCCTAACGCGGTCGGGTGATTTATGGGACCCCCTTGACAGTTCGCTTTGAATAAGACTTTTCCAGCAAGGCCCGACATTGGTTTTACCATTTGCCTCAGCCTATTTCTTATTCCCTTGGGAGTCACGCATCCCGAGGGTCATCTTTATTTAGCCCCCCCGGGCCAATGCTTGTCTAAGTGTTGGTCCAAACCGTCAGCCGCCGGTGGCCACCAGGGGAAACTCTAGGTTCGCCTACTGGAAGTTTGGACAATCCGGTGTTGCCCTGAGAACGAGATATGTGCAGCTCCTATCAGGATGTCGGCGCATCGGGCGGCTTTGCTGGACTTGTTTTATTACTATCGAAATGTCTTGTAGCCGGGATTCCGAGACTGATCGGGTCTTCCCGGGGAGAAGGAATATCCTTTGTTGATTGCGAGAGCTTATCATGGGCTAAGTTGGGACACCCTTGCAGGGTTTGATCTTTTGAAAGCCGTGCCCGCGGTTATGTGGCAGATGGGAATTTGTTAATGTCCGGTTGTAGAAAACCCGAAGTTGATCTTAACTAAAATACACCAACCGCGTGTGTAACCGTGATGGTCTCTTCTCGGCGGGGTCCGGGATGTGAACACGGTTGTTGGAGTTATGTCTGACGTAAGTAGTTCAGGATCACTTCTTGATCATAGTTGTTCGACCGTGCTTTTGCCTTCTCTTCTCGCTCTCATTTGCGTATGTTAGCCACCATATATGCCAGTCGCTTGCTGCAGCTCCACCTCACTACCTTGTCCTACCTATAAGCTTAAATAGTCTTGATCTCGCGGGTGTGAGATTGCTGAGTCCCCGTGACTCACCAGATACTTCCAAACCAGTTTGCAGGTGCCGTTGAGACCGTGCAGGTGACACACCCGAGCTCAAGGAGGAGTTCGATGAAGATCTTATCCTTATGTTGTTTCGTTCTAGTCGATCAGTAATGGAGCCCAGTTGGGGTCGATCGTGGACCTTTGTCGCTTTTGGGATTTCTTCTTTTATTTTGGCTCCGTAGTCGGGCCCTGATTGTAACTGTATGATGTAATGTTTTATTCATGTATTTGTGTGAAGTGGCGATTGTAAGCCAACTATGTATCCCTTTCCCTTATGTATTGCATGGGTTGTGTGAAGATTACCTCACTTGCGACATTGCTTTCAATGCGGTTATGCCTCTAAGTCGTGCTTCGACACTTGGGAGATATAGCCGCATCGAGGGCGTTACAACCAATTGTCAAACTCCAAGTATTAGGAGAGTGAACGCCAAAAATAGTGCTTGGTGCATAGCCCAAAAAAACGCAGTCCATTCTTTGGTCCCAACTTGTGCCTTTTGGTTATCGGCACATATGGTAGCGAACTATATGGCATGGAGTCTAAAGATTCCAGACAAGTTGGTTGACGCGTATATTGATCTGGCACTTAATCAGTCTGCACGCCAAGGATGCTCCATTTCAGTTGAACTGCACAAAAAATTTGGGTGGTTCATTTTCTCAACTGCCTCCTTTCTCGTCTGCAATGTAGAATTTTGGCGAGATACAGGACCAAGATGAGCCAGTAAACTGGTTGGATGAAAGTAGTGGCCAAGTTGCTCAAACCTCCCTCGGCACGAGGCAACTATTTGAGGATAAACCTACAAGCAAAGTTCAGATTGTCTGTGCTGCCTCTTATGTACTCGAAAGTTTACTCGTACAAGAACTAATTTTAGCAAGAAGTACCTCCGATTGAACACCATTTACCAGACTGTACCCTAGGTAATTAAAGTTCGTCCATGGATCATATTGGCTGTGATCCCAATCATTTGGATGCATAAACATACTGAACATGTGTATATCTGAATCTTTTTGTAAATTATGTATGAATATTGTCGTGTGACTATCAATCATTTGGATGCATAGATATGTTGAGCTTGTGTATATATGAATCTTTTGAGTTGTTGATTGTGAATGTTGGCTATGGATATGAACGTGTCCTGTGAACTTTAGTTTTATATGAATGTTTACCTTTTCTGTTGTATTTGTGTGTGAACTTGTTAGTATGCCTACTGTGGGGTATAAAACGTAGGTCTCTTATAAAAGTAATTCCATGTCCAATTTATGTTTTCCCTTCTAACCACATTATATATATTTATATTATTACTATTATTGTATATTTTATAGAGACTTATATATACATTATAAAAACATCCCAACTTATAAAAGTGAATGCTTAACGGAAGTTGGCAAGGAAAATCCTGGTTGTTTTTGACTCACAGGCAAGGAAAATCCTGGTTGTTTTTGACTCACACGTAAGGAAAATCCTGGTGATTGTGAAGATTTGAAGGACCAATTAAATAATAACGCGCTCATTTTTATTTTGAGCAATAACTCGCTAATTTCTTAATTATATATATACAAAATGTGCCTCTCCGGTTTATTCTTTGATATTAATTGCTTCTTCTAACATAACATTATACTTATATATAATGAGCCCACCTAATACGTGTATTTCAAGGAAGTGCAAATGGCTAGGATTTCTTAGAAAATATAAATGGGCCTGATTGACGCGAAATTATTTGTTCACCCAGCCCAGCAAATGGACTGTACATTCTAGAAAACATGGGTTAAATATATGCCACATTTTTGCATGCTCACATGTGGGCCAATAGGTCGAAGCCTACGCAGGGCGTTCTCAACTTGGTCAACAAATGATTGTGTCATCCACAGCCATTGGATTTATATCCAACGGCCGGCATGCACCTTCAATCTCTCGTCCTCTTCCTCCAGCATCGCCGGGACCGCCTGGTCCGGCCTCCGGCGGCTAGCGGCTCTGCTTAGCACGCATCGCTGCGAAGCGCTACCCCACCGACGGCCAGGCTATCTCTCCACCCCTCGGCACCTCCTGTTATTCTCCACAGACTACAGCCCCACGCCGCAACAAAACCAGTCGTTCCCGTCTCCTCCTCTCAATCTGCGACTCCACTGTCGCGTTTTCCCATCTCCGAGTCGTTCCCGTCCGGGGCCTCGCCGTCGTCCACCGCCTCGCTGCGTTCGGTACGGCGTGGTCAAAAAACGAGAGTCATCGGACTTTACGTGGAGAGCCTGACGGCTGGGACCCACGAGGTCCATGGTCGCACGCAAGGAAAGTTCCTCCTTATTAAGCTGAAAAAAAATGTTTCCTCCACCTGACAGCTGGGACCCACCGGCTGTATCTTCGCACGGAAGGAAGTGCCTCCTTGTTTTGCGAAAAAAATTATTCATCCCGTTGACAGCTGGGACCCGTCAGATTTGGTGACTGACTTGTGGGCCTACTAAGCGGATGTGTACGCATGGCTTTGTCAACTTAATCAACAAATGATTCTAGCAGCTGGACCGTTGGATGTTAATTCAACATCCGTGCTCCTTCTTCAACCTCTGCTCTTACTCCTGCCTCCCGTGGGCGGCACCGCGGCTGTGCTGCCGCGCACCCGAACCAGTGAAGTTTCCCACTCCTCTCCATCTGCGACTCCACTGCAGCTTAATAAATAGTAACGTCTAACTGAGCCAGTTAGTTAGATGTGTACACTTGGTGTAGTTGGATCTTTATTTAGTTTGATGCATACACTTGTTCTTTTTTGGTAGCCCTTTTGTAGTGATGGCTGATGTCTGGTTTGGAAGAGAGAGATGCGTCTTCACTCTTCTGGCCTGCTTACTGCTTCTATTGCACCCCCAACCCTGGTTGCTGCTGCTGCTGTTTTCCATGTACAATCAGTAGTATATTTCGTCTGTTGGTTGAATAAATGTGTTGTTAGAACGACAAACACAATGTTTTGGAAGTCATTGCATGGTTCGATCTTTTAGTGCCCCGTACCGTACATAGCGCATACTATTTATCGTACGGAACACATTTTTTCTGAAACTCGGAACACATTGTCCACTTGTTGATAACATGCAGCCCATTGATGAAGGCCCAATAGAGAAGCCCATAATTAACTGGAAGGGAGGCTCTCACATGAATCCGGCCCAGGTACATGCTCATGGTCCCCTAAACATAAATAAGTAAATAAATAAATAAAGCTAAATGCTCATGCACCAGTTCTTTGGGAAAATAGGTAGCCCAGTATTTCTTTTTGAAGAATACCCAAGCTAGGCCTATTTGTTTTCTCCGAATTACTGGGCTGCAAATCTTTCAAGACGAGGAGGGATGCATTCCGGCCTGGCTTAAGAGTATGGTCGATGTCTGTTAAAAGTAATATCAAAAGGGGTTGAAAATTCCAAAAAAATTATAGCAAATGGGATATAAGTTTCTTTTTG
Organism: Aegilops umbellulata; assembly: GCA_032464435.1. Classification (NCBI taxonomy): domain Eukaryota; kingdom Viridiplantae; phylum Streptophyta; class Magnoliopsida; order Poales; family Poaceae; genus Aegilops; species Aegilops umbellulata. The sequence continues at coordinate 561,216,722 of CP136055.1, read as the reverse complement.
TGTTTTTGTTCTTCACTGATATCTTATACGTATTTCATTGGATTTAACATGACATAGTACTAATTTATTTTTAAATTTGTTTTACTATGGCTATTAATTTTTGGATTAAGAATATTTCGTTCCCCAGCAAAAATTTGCGAATTTTCAAAATTTCCCACATATTTAGTTAATTTTTTGACCCTGGTACTGACCAGAAAATGGTCAGCAATTCTAAAAATGGAAAACGGGCTGCAATAAATTCCATATGAATTAGAAAATGAGTAAAAATTATAAAAATAATAGCAAATGGGTTGTACACGCCACGGATTTCGAGGCTGACTTGTTTACGCAAGGCTTTGTCAGTGAACACACGATTCTAGCAGCAGTTAGTGTTGGATGTCCATCCAACGGCCGACGTGCTTCTTTAATCTTTGATCTTCCTGCTCCAGCCGCCTAAACTAGCGCCGGCGGGACTACCTGCTCCCTCCTCTTGTGGCCCACTGTGATGCCGCGCAGGCTTCCCCGGCCCACCCTACTCCCTCTGCTGGCCTGGCCGCACGCAATCAACTGCCTCCATATTACGCGAAAAAAATGATTCCTCCCACTGACATTTAGGGCCCACCGGTTGGGAGGCTGACCTGTGGGCCTACTAAGTTGACGCGTACGCAGGGCTTGTCAACTTAGTCAACAAACAATTCTACCAGCAGTAACCGTTGGATTTGAATCAAACGGTCATGTTGCTTCTTCAATCGCTGCTCTTCTTGCACCAGCCGCCCAAACCAGCGCCAGGGAGACCACCTGCTCCTGCCTCCAGTGGTCGGCTGTGCTGCCGATGAGGCCTCATCACCCCCTACTACTCCCACTGCTAGCCAGGCCCTGCGGCGACGGCAGCATCACACCGCAGCCGAACCAGTGAACCCTCGTACTCCTCTTTGCGTGGGCATCCACTGCCGCATCTTCCCCGGCTCCGCCTCGTCCCCTTCCTAGGCCTCGCCGTCGTCCACCGCCTTGGTGCTCTCGGTGCGGCGTGGTCAACGTGGTCAATGACATTCCGTCGGAAGAGTATTGTACGTGGAGAGGCTGACAGCTGGGTCCACGGCCATAGCCGAGTTTTTTTGTGATTTGCTAAGTAAGTCGCTTTGTCAGGCCTGTTGGGCTGCAAATCTGTCAAGATGAGGAGGAGAGCTTTCATTCGGCTGGCCGAGAAAATGGCCCATCAGTAATGAGAAATGGGCTATACATTTTTAAAACACATCAAACCGGCAATTAGTTTCAAATATCTTTTTTTCATTTCGAGATTTGAAATTACATTAATTTTTATGCGTGGAGAATTTGTTGGATTTTATATTGATATACATTTATTTTTAAAATCAGTTTGAATGTGACTCGAAATTTCGGGATTAAAAACAGTTCGGACCGCACCAAAATATGCAAAATTTCGTATAATTTTTTAACCGTGGCCACAATTTGGGCTGTAATGCTAACAAAAAGAATATGGGCTCCAAAAAAACCATAAGACTAAGCAAATGGGCTGAAAATTATTAGAAATAATGGCAGATGGGTTGTATGCTATTTTCCATAGATTTGAGACTTTCCTAAAAAAAAAGGTTGACGCACAAGCAGTGACTGTTGGATGTCCATCCAACGGCCGTCGTGCTTCTTCAATCTCTGCTCTTCCTGCTCCAGCCGCTCAAACAAGCACCGGCGGGACTGCCTCCTCCCTCCTCCCCATGGCCGGCTATGCTGCCGCGCAGGCCTCACCGCCCCACCGTACTCCCATCGCTGGCCTAGCCATCCCTCTACTCACCCACACCTGTTGTTATTCTCTGGCGACGGCAGACGAACCAGTAAACCCTCGTATAGTCGTACTCCCCTCCGCGTGGGAAACAAAAACAACGGCCGAGTCTTCCCTGCCTCCATGTCGTTCCCTTCCTAGGCCTCTCCGTCGTCCACCGCCCTTATGCTCTCGGCGCGGCGTGGTCAACGTGGTCAACGACCGACATGCATCTGAAGTGGACTGTACGTGGAGAGGCCGACAGTTGGGTCCACAGCCGCACGCAAGGAAATGCCTCCTTATTACGCGCAAAATAATGATTCCTCCACCTGACATCAGGGACCCACTGAAAGGGCCTCAGTATTTCACAAAAAAACGTTACCGCCGCTGACAGCTCGGACCCACCAGCTATATCTTCACACACAAGGAAGTGCCTCCTTATTACACACAAAAAAATGAATACTCCCCATGTTAGCTGGGACCCATTATAGTGGCAGGCTGACTTGTGGGCCTACTAAGTTGACGGGGACGGAGGGCTTTGTCAACTTAGTCAATATGCACGATTCTAGCTCCAGTGACCGTACGATGTCCATCCAATGGCTGTAGTGCTTCTTCAACCTCTGGTCTTCTTGCTCCAGCCGCCCAAACCAGCGCCGGTCGTGCCTCGTGCTACTGCCTCCCGTGGCCGGCTGTGATGCGGCGGAAGCCTCACCGCCCCCTACTACTCCCACCGCTGGCCAGGCCATCCCTCTACTCACCCACACCCCCTGTTATTCTATGGCGACGGCAGCCTCACACCGCAGCGAACCAGTGAACCCTCGTACTCCTCTACGCGTGGGCATCCACTGCCGCGTCTTCTCCGGCTCCGTGTCGTCCCCTTCCTAGGCCTCGCCATCGTCCATCGCCCTGGTGCGCTCGGCGCGGCGTGGTCAACGTGGTCAAGGAACGGCTTCCATCGGACGTGGACTGGACGTGGAGAGGCTGACAGCTGGGTCCACGGCCGCAGGAAGGAAGTGTCTCCTTATTACGTGCAAAATAATTATTCCTCCACCTCACAGCGGGGACCCACCGGACGGGCCACTGTATTCCACCCCCCTGACTGCTGGGACCCACCAGCTACATCTTCGCACGCAAGGAAGTGCCTGACAGTCGGGACCCACCTGGTCGAAGCGTACATAGCTTTGTCATTCTGGTCGCGAACGTGTACGTACATATATACTAGTCGATGTAGAGGCGCGCACGTGTCGTAGTAGAGGCGCGCACGTAGCATGTACACGAACGTACAGCGGCCAGGGTGCAAGAAAGAAAATACGGCCACGTATGTGTACATACGGGCGGGGTCTCGAACGCCTACTCGTGCATACGTACGGCGAGGGCTCGTGTACATGGCTGGGTCAGAACAGAGAAACAGCATCATCGTTGTGTTCATGGGGAGGCAACGGAATGCGTGGTCGTGTTCATCGGGAGGGCTTGGACGGAACAGGCGATGGAAACGAGGCCTGACGTACTGCAGAACGGAGGAAATGGCCTTGTGTTCGACCAGCCACGTTTGAAACGGGATCCTGTTCATCGGGAGGGGTGTGGCGTACCGCACAACGGAGGAAACGGACGTCCTACGGTCTAAACGGCGGTCCTGTTGATCGGGAGGGGTGTGGCATACCGCAAAACGGAGGAAACGGACCTCCTACGGTCGAAACGGGGGTCCTGTTGATTGGGAGGGGTGTGGCGTACCGTAAAACGGAGGAAACGGACCTCCTACGGTAGAAACGGGGGTCCTATTCATCGGGAGGGGTGTGGCGTACCGCAAAATGGGACTCCACGGGATACTGTTCATCTCCACCGTCGACCCCCTCCAGCCTCCATGAGCTACTGTTCATCCACCGTCGACCTCCTCCAGCCTCCACGGGCTCCTGTTCATCCAGCCTCCACCGCGCGCTACTCCACCGGCTACTGTCCGACCACCCCTCCACCATCTATTGTTCATCCAGCCCTCCACACCACGGGGTCCTGTTCAACCACCCCTCTGGGCACCCCTCCACCGTCTACTGTTCATCCTGCCCTCCACACCACGGGGTCCTGTTCATCCACCCCTCCACGGGCACCCCTCCACCGTCTACTATTCATCCAGCCCTCCACCACACCATGGGGTCCTGTTCATCCAGAGGCAACGCCACCGCTCACTGTTCATCCACCCCTCCCCCCCCCCCCCCCCCCCGCAACGCTCACTGTTAATCCCATCGATCGGCTTTAGTTAGCAGCAGTAGCCAAGGAATCGCTCGATCAGGTTCAGTTAACAGCCATCGATCGATCGCTCGGGTTCAGTAACGCGTAGCCTGCAGTGCAATCGCTCGGGTTCAGTTAGAGCCCAATGCCTCGCTCAGGTTCAGTTAGAGCCAACGCCTCGCACACACGCACGTACGTGTACAAGAGAAACGCGCAACGCTCGGCCCCCGACCTCCACCGTAACCGGGAACTCCCCGAAATTTTCCTCCCCCTCGCTTCTACCACGGTTTTTTCCGTCATGTACGGCCCAAAGAATGTCATGCAGCTGCGTCCCCGGCCCGCCCAGGACGAAAAGCCCATTTTCTGTCATGATTTTTTGTCATAGAAGTAGGAGCCCACCACATCTATGATGATACCGGGTTTTGTCACAATTATCGTCATAGAAGTGTCATATGTATGACAGAAAAAAAATTAGTTCGGCCCAAATGTCACGGATGTGTCTTTTTTTTGTAGTGGATCGCTCGGTAAAATCACCTCATTTTTACTATGCTTCCTCCGTATCAGTTTACTACATGGCATGCATGTCGTTCTAGGTTGAGAATTTAACTTGCTATATATGTGATGAACAGTACTCTAGCCTTTTAAAAAATGTATACTTTTGTACAGTAGTACTATCGATGGATTGCGCCATGGAGCAAAAATTGAAATTAAAAAAAGGTGGTACATATAGAGAGTGCTCGTCGCCAAATTATGCATATAGTACTATTTAAAAAGCTAGTACGTGCTTAATTGGGGTACTAAATTCTATTAAAGAAATACTAGTAGTATGTACATACTGAAGAGTTAAAGTAACGAGAAGAAACATAACATAGTTCTGCTGGGGGCTCAGCACAACACACCCCTCAAATTAAACTAAACACGCCTGAAATTAAACTATGCAACTAATCCGATAGACACTGCATTAGAAGTTTAGAACCACCATGAGCAACGACACTCGCACCTTACTCGGAGTCCTCGTCCACGTCCTCGACTTCGTCCTTGTCCCTCTTCCTCTTGGCCGATACTTCTTTGCTTGAACCGCACACTTGGCTATTGCTCTTCATCCAACCCTTGTAGATATTGAAACAAAGGTAGCCATCCATTGCAGCGTAGTGGATGTGGTCTATATCTAGTACATTCCGCTGCCATGCATGACGATGAAACGTGTAATGAGGTTTCTCCAGTTTACCGTACGAAGGATGAACCATGGCTCCTGCCAGGGTCAGCATTGAAGGCTAACGAGAGGGCACCAGCCGATTCTTTGGGAGGTCGAAGGGGTTGCCTACAACGAGGCCTATCCGACCCAGGACTTATTTGTCGTTCTTAAAGTCTACAGTAACGAATTTCACTATTTTGTCCTTGAGGAAGTTCTTAAAATCCTGGCACTCAACGTCGGCATGGCATATGTGGTAGACCAAGCAAAGGTTATGTACGCAAACCTGGATCACGGCGGGCTTCTTCCTCTCTTCGTCCTTTAGATCCTTCTCTCATCCCAGCACTGTGGTGTACTCAACATCTAGCCCAGCGACCCACTCATCATCTGAGTTTTCGAACATGCGTCTGAAGCGAGAAAGGCATCCTTTCACCGTCGCGGAAGAACGGGTGTAGATGACATCGAACTCATCGTTGGTGATGGTTCTAACCTTGTACTCACCGCCGATCGTGGAGATTTGGGATGCCATGGATTTGGGAGGACGGTTAGGATTAGTGGAACTGCCGTAATGTGAATGGACGGGACGACTAGGAGCGAACCGCCGTAGTATTGAAGGACGTGTGGGGAGGAGTAGGAGCGAACTGCCAGCATGCGAACGGCAGGGTAGTGGCTTTCCATTCTCCCATGATACGGGCTTCCGAGAGCCCTTGGATCTGAGATCGAACGGTTGCATGGCGTGATTCTAGACCTATGGGTGAATATCCTATCCTAGAGGGTTATTCTGCAAATTTTCAGCAACTTAGCATGCAACTGTTTGATCTCAGATCCAAGGGCTGACGGTTCGGAGCAACGGTTGGAATTGGAGGCACCCCGGTCGTAGCGCCACAGTAGTAGAAAATGAGCAATGAGGGGTCAAATCACAAAGCCCCACCTTTCCCGCATTAAGCTGGACGGACGAAGCAACCATCATTTCACTCTTGGGCGCAAGAGCATAAAGAAAAGAGAAAACAATGATGCGTGCGGCAGCTACCTAGGGCACCCTAGGGTAGGGGTCTCCACTACAGATCCTTTTTTAAGCGCCTCCACTACAAATCGGCTTCTCCCTCGTCCTCTTGAAGAAAACCGATGATGAGTGCGGCGGTAGGGTTTGTAGGAGTACTACGGCGTGCGGGGCCACGTCGTAGTAAACGGGTTCGAGTCGACGCCTTAAATATGTGTGGGCCGCTTGGTTTTACGGGAACGAGGCAGCATTTTGGGTTCGGGGACCAGTGGAGATATAGTACGTACAAAAAATCATGGACGTAGGTTTGACCGAAAGGCAATGATGCATGGGCCCTGCATTTTGATAAACCCGGGGCAGCGTGAAATTTGCTACTCTACTCAAAACTAGTAAGGTACACATGTATTGAATGCATGAGATTTCGAAACCAAATTATGAATAAATACGCACTATAGCATGTAAAGCTTTGAGTCATATATGCATGATGTAGATGTCCGTTTAGTTCTTATAGTTCATCTCATTCAAAATCAATTAGTTTTATAAAAATGTTAAGATTCATGGGGTTGTGCATTGTAAATCATAAAGTGAAAAACAAATAATGGCAATTCATTTTAAAAAAATAATCAATTATGATACAGAAGATTCTAGAACAAAGGAGAAGTGCTTGTGTTTTGAGGTTTGTGCATTATGCTTAAGTTCAACCATGGAGTCTTCTAAATTGTACATGTGGCTGATCTAGTGGAATGTTGATGATATCCAATGGCCCGTAGTGCTCGGATTTGCCTATCTCTGCACTGTCGGGTTAGCTTCATCCAGCGACCATCTTTAAAAGTTATTGGCACACTATATAGTTCTGGTGCCATAGTTGCATGTTTTGGAAAAAAGCTACTAGTGGGTTGTACTATCTATTTAGGAATACAAGATGTATACATGGAAGTTGTAGGGAAAGAGATGACATGGAGCATCTCAATTCCTATGAGTAGGGATTGGAAAAGATATGTCATTTGGTTCACATCATAGGAACTTTTCTATTGAATCTAAAGATGACATGTATCTCAATTCCTATGAGGAGGGATTAGAAAAGAGATGTAATTTGGTTCATATTATAGGAACTTTTCTATTGAATATATGCTAATTTTTATTTTCCTTTGAAATTAAGGGAGTATAGGAATCCATTCATATGAACCAAGTGGCTCTAAAGCTATAGAAATGATATCATGTTTATTTCCTTTGAAATGTGGAGTATATGGATCTATTCCTATGAACCAATTGGCTCTAAAGGAAAAAATCCTATAAAAATCATATCATATAGAGTTCCTATGATATTCCTCGACACTAAAGGATGCTTGAAATTGCTGCGGGTGATACGATGGTCTTTCTTTATAGACTCCTCACCCATCTTTATAGTTACCTCTCGAAGATGAATGAAATGATATATACATGGTATTCTACATGTGCAATTTGGTACACGGAAACTCGGTAAAGTTTGCGAGGTTCGAATTTTCAATAAAGCTATATGCACCGCATTTCGGAACGGAGGGAGCATACGGCAGTTGCTAACACTCACGTGGAAGATTTGTGTGTAGGAGGAGTGGCTGTTCTGTTAAATGACCTGGCAAAACTGACACTGTCGGATGCCGATCTAACGGTTCTTACGGCGTTCGTCAGGAAAAGGCTTGTGGCGAACGTTTGTCAGAAAATGATTTACGGACACATGCATTGCATTGATACGTGTCCCCCCCCCCCTCTCTCACGCACACGCACCCTCACGAGTCACGACTCTCCTGAGTCCTCTTGTAGACTCGCACGTCGCACCCACCGTCTATCTACAGGTAGACGTCACCCACATATGTGCTCTTCACACCCTACCCTCAGAACTTCTAAAAAAACAAATGACGGCGCGAACATTTTATTTTAGCTCACACGTCACACACTTATACTATTACTCTTGCGGCGAACGTTCTTTGGGAATAGTATATTGTACTCTCACAAAGAGAAGCAGTGCACGCACGCACTAGTTCTCTCACACCCACTCGCGGGTACACGTAGGAGCGCATTTTTTTAAGCTGGTACAACAAAATCACTCCACTATATATAAAAGCAGGAGCCTTAGCGCTTTCTTTACTAGGGTTCCTCTCGTTCACTCTCTCATGCTCTCCATATCTAAGCAACACATAGGTGGCCACACTCTCTCTGAGCTCACGGCTGGTCACAAATCCGGCTGGACAACCTCGACCATGGCAGGGGTGTAGGTGCATCGTTCACGCTGTCGTCGGCGGCGAGGGAGGAGACCAACGGCTACCCGCACGTCCCGATCGACGGTCGTGTCGTTCTCTCCGAGAGAGCGCCGGCTCGAGAGGGCCTCCGACCCCTTCTTCCTCCCTGCGGTATTGTGGCCAAGATGCGGCCTCCCGACACCGTCTTTGCCACATGCCGACGACCCTCGGGTATATATTCCTTCAAAACCTGCCTTGCTCTACTGCCCCAGCTCCCTTCGTGTGGATCCCTTTCTACTTCCGTCCACTGTTCCAAAGCCACCTAGACTTCTACTATTATTAGAAGTAAAGCTAGTTCATATAGTCGACTCAAAGCGTTGGTTCAAACAGGGAAGAAAGTGGGAAAGCTGTAGCATGAATCTAGGACTTGGTTCTAAGAGGAAACGAGGGTAAGTAGTAATATCTGTCACTGTTTAAATAACCGTATTTCGTATTTGCGCAAACGGGGATGTCTGTCTCCATATCGTTTCGGGATGTCTGTCTCCGTATCGTTTCTATCCGCGCAATCAAAAGCACACACCTCAGTTTTAGTACAACTGCGCAAAATGAGATGGCTATCCCTCGTTGCCGTCGTCTAACCTCCCGTTTTCAAGGTATCCCTACAATGGTAGTAACTAAGGTAGAATGACCAACGCAATCTAAAAGAAGCTGATTCGTACGTTTTACTTCTTGATTGCAGTGCAGGGACGAGCGAAAACAACTGCATCCTAGTCCGGAATGCACTTTCTACCAGTTCATCCATGGACCGAGGACTAGCTGGCACGGTTGCACGGCGGTTTTTTGGACAGGTGCACGAACTAGAGGCATTGTGGTCTGCTTATTTCTGCAAATAGCAGTGCTTAAATTTAGTGGAATGCACAAGCATTTCAGCTGGTCAGTACACTGCATGGTTCAGTTCAGCATTCCAGCTGAGACCACAATTATAATTGGTTATTCTGGAATGAGAGAACCTAACCCTGGATGGTGGCAACAAGAAAAAACCAGAGTGAACTCCAGGAAATTTAAGCCTGCCGGGAGGCCCTTTGCTTAGAGAAGCCTTGCTTGTTTTTTCCTGATTTGCAAACCTTCTCACAACTTTGTCTTTTGCTGTGAACTAGTATATGTTTGTTATGTTCTATGAATCATTGAGATGTATAAAATTGCTTAACTTATGCTTTTCAAGTTTTTTATGAAGATGAGTTTAATGTGAGTGTTCCACATGAGCGCTGGACTAGTGTGTGAACGTTTGGAATTTATTACATTGTGGCCTCAATTAACTGCATGAACCACTGTAACAAGATACATAGTTGCTTATATGTCAGACAGCAGATTGTTGATTGTTAGCTGGTCGATAGCCTAGTGTTGAAGCGAGCTGAGCCAATGTGTCGTGTTTTGCACAACTGCTTACAAGTGGGGTAGCACCAACAGTGTTTACAAGTACTTATGTATATGTCAGCGCACGGTTCTCGAACGAGTGATCTATTTCATCAAAACACACACTGCTCGTATGATAAACCGTGACAACTTATGTCTTACCGTGCCATATTCATTAAAAAACTAGTGAGGACGCATCTGTTTCGGCAACCAATCATCGAGGACGTCCCGACAGCTCAATCCTGTGAACCTTCATGAAGACAACCTTGTGGCCTTGCCACTGATAAACTTGTTTATGGAGGCATGCCATGTCATCTTCCTGCGTAAGCTTGACAAGAACAGTATGCCTCACAAACGAAAGATTAGCTTTGAACTTCTTGTGCTTCAGTACACCCTGGACAACACGCCTGACAACAGTGAGGCTAGAATACAACTCTTCATTGGTATAACCGCAAATGGCTTCCAGGATCCAACAGCCTAAGAACTCTATTTTCCCAGTGCGTATATTCAGGTTGTCCGCCTCATAGCGAGTGACATGTACAACCACACAATCCTTGTCTGCATCAGGGCTCTAATTGAAACAGAAACAAATTCTAAATTACTTTTCAGTATAAGAAACTCAAGTTATTTAAACCACTATGTATAGCATGGCATCGAAGCTAATAAAATTTTGCTTTATTAATCACGACATACTTCCTTTTCTAAAAAAATCACCACATACTTAGATGAAAAACCACAATCGAGATCGGACAAGAAGGAAATTGTCGTGGTTTTGTCACGGCAGATGTCCTAGCAAAAGGACTTAGTCGTGGAGCCATCGCAACGGGTTAACTCGAAGGGGTTAAAGCGGACACAGGGACACAGAGGGTTTATACTAGGTCGGCCCCTTCGATGAAGGTAAAAGCCTACGTCTAGTTGTGATGGAATTGATGGGGTTTCAATGACTAGGGAGCAAACAAGCTTCGCCTATGTCTCGAGTTGTGGTTGTCTGTCCTTCAACCGCTGTCGGGTCGTCCCCTTATATACACCGGTGACGCCCGTCGGTTCACAGAGTCCCAATCTCCGGTTCATATTCGTATCCGGGTTGGTCTCTCCTTATTCCTAACTTACAATACAAGTTTACATACAAAGCCGGTTCATAGCTACAAGTGTTGAACCGACTACGGCCTTGGGCCCTCATCTATCTTCTTGGGCTTTAACGCTCTGGGACTACTGATGAAGTTAACCCGGCCCAGGTAGGCCGGTTTACGCCCAGTAGTAATATCCCCAACAGAAATCACCTTGGGCAGCTCAGCGGGGGGGGGCGACACATCCTCGAAGGGGGAAAACTGCTCCTGCAGTGCCACAGGGGCTGTAACCTCAAACGGGGCGTTGACCATCTCAGTAGTGGTCATGAGCATATCTGGGGTCGGCTCGGTGGTTGCCTCCATCTTCTTGGAGCTCTCTGTCTCGTGGGGATCAGCCTCCCGCGTCTGCTCCAATATCGGCAGATCTTTGCCTGGTTCTCCTTGGTCCATCATGAAACTGACGAATACTAGGAGACCACTGAAAGGAAAACACAATCGCAATGACAATGAAACAAAAAAGAGAGTGAGGATGGGTTACTGCTTTGCAAAAGTTCTTTTTTTTCTCTGAACGAAAATATACCAACATCACGGATCCGCTTACCTTCCCTTTGTTCGGAGAGAAGAACAGTGGAAGATGCGAGTGCTGCCTTTCTTGAAGACGGTGAGGGAGAAGGGGATTCAACAAAGAGTGAAATGATGGTTGCTTCGTCCGTCAAACATAGACTGCGGGGAGGTGAGGTTTTGTGATATGATGGCTCGTTACTGCCGCGCTACGACGGGTGACTCTCTGCCTGCATACTGCCTTCTAATTTGGTGGATGGCATTTGGGCCCACGCGCTGCATGGCCCGCATGTCGGTGAACAAAAGTATAACGGCATTCAGTAGAGGGAGACGTTTCAATGACCTAGGAGGAGCCCGAAGTGGTAGAGTGTCTCCGATGTACTAGTAGTAATTGTTTTTCTGGGTAGTTGTAGAGTGTCTCCACTATACTAGTAGTAATTGTTTCTCTGGGCCCAAGACAAAACAGCCCATCCACACTAGTAAATAGTAAAATCAATTCAAAAGCCCATATATTTACTGAATGAGAGGCGCTACCCACACCCAGCACACCCCCCCCCCCCCTGAAAAAAACCTGTGTGCTCTTATTACTCCTCGCTCCCACCCACCTCACGTCAGCTCGCTCCACTCGTACCCCCAAATTCCACACCTCACTCCTACAGAAAACCCCAACTCCCCTTCTTCCTCACTCCTACAGAAAACCCCCAGCTCCCCTTCTTCTTCGCTCGCACTACAACTAGGCTCGTCATTCGTTACTCTGCTCAAATCCGTGAGCGCGACGCGATGCCCTCGAGGAAAATGGAATCGGCTAACCCCAGTGCCAAGAAGATGAGGCTCCCACCAGCGGTGACACCTGTTGTAGATCCTGCACCCGGCAGCGCGAGGAGAAGCGGCGACCCCGCCCCCACCGGATCCTGGGAACCCGTAGAATCTCGGACCGCATCAGCGATCTCCCGGACGCCGTCCTTGGGGAGATCATCTCGCTTCTCCCCACCAATGATTGCTGTCGCACCCAAGTCCTCTCAATTCGGTGGCGCCCTCTATGGCGCGTCGTGCCCCTTAATCTCGACTGTCGTCGGCTATCTCTCTTCAATGATTCTGAAATCCCCATAGCCATCATCTCCTCCCACTAGGGCTCCGTTCAAAGCCTCTGCATCCCGTCATGCTACCTGAGCAAGCATACCATGCCCTGCACGGTGGACGCCTGGCTGAAATCCCCTGAATTCATGGAACTACAGCTGCTTGAGTTCTACTATTCCCCTGGAAATCACATACCACATATCGAATGCCATGAACTTGTGCCCTCAGCACCGATGTCCATCTCGTGGTTTTCGCCCTCTCTCCACACTGCCACCTTTGCGCTGTGCTACCTACCATACAATCTGGTACTAAACCTTCGACTCCCATTTCTCAAGAAACTTTCACTTGTGCGGGTTCGTATATCGAAGGCCTCATTGCACAGCATCATCCACTCCAGTTGCCCTGCGCTGGAGTGCTTGGTGCTTGTTTTCACAGCTAGAATCGGTTGTCTCCAAATAAAGTCGCCTAACCTTGTAAGAATTGGAATTTCTTTTGATGGAAGGCAGCTCATCATCCAAGATGCCCCTTCACTTCAAAGGTTGATCCTTGATTCTACTTATTCACTATTGCAAATAACCGTCCTCTCTGCGCCTAAACTGGAGACCTTGGGTGTAATACATGATCTCTGTGCTCATTTCAATATGGTGTTTGGCTCCATAGTTCTTCGGGTACTTTATATTATCATCTACACTTGTAACCATAAGCTGTATTTTAAATTTCTGCGCATAATTTATATATTATCTTGGAGTACACATTTTGTACTAATATTATGTTCTGTGCTCAATGAAGAGTTTCTCCATGGATGGCCTATCAATGGTGCTCGATTCTGTCAAGATCTTATATATCCAAATGAATATTTTTTATCTGAACAAGATTATTGGCTTGCTGCAATGCTTCCCATGTCTGGAGAAGTTGTATATAAAGGTGATAATTTCACGCACATTGGAAGCCCGCATATAGTGTACTAGAATTAACCGTTCAGTTGTTGCTCTTTCGACACTCTTCTTTTAGACCTTAACTGTTTTCAATCTTCATGTCTATTTAGGCAACAAGACGAGGTAAGAAAGTTATAACCAATCGGTGGATTCGTAAGCATCGCGATTTTCTCACTTCTCATGAAATTCGATTGAAGACAATAACGCTAGAACGATATGTAGCCAACCATGCAAACACAAGATTTGTCGCATTCTTCCTGCTGAATGCGAGGTTACTATTGTCCATCAGGCTTAAGTTTATCAACAGCATGGTTTTGACGGATGGGTATGCAGAAGAGCAAAAAAAGGAGTTTCAGGTGGGCAAAAGAGCTTTTGAACGTGCTGGGCTTCTATTTACAACATATTGTGGTCATAATCCAGTAAATTTTACGACCCAGGATGTTCATTCTATGGACCTGACCGATCCATTTGACTGTGACTGCCGAAAACAGTTCTGGAGTTAGATGTTTTTGCCCTTTTCAATCTGGTTTTTTTTGTAAACCTGATGAACAATTAACCCTAGTGCTTTTGTACAGTTTGTAAGCTGGAGTTAGATGTTCCTTCCCTTTTCAACTCGGCTGTGACTGTCATATTTTCTTTGAAACAAGGCAAATGGCTTGCCATTCATTTAATTTAGAGTGAAATATTGTAACAAATCCCAACCAAGGGAAATAACATCACTCTCCCCAGCTGCTTGAGCTCACTGTGCATTACAGAAGCCAAGTGATTAGCCCCCACCAGCACCCACAAACTTATTTCGAACTAGCACATCAAATGGGCTGAAAATTTTCATAGGAAAGGTTGCATGACCGTGACAGATTTGGATTCTAACATTTGGGACCCGCGAGGAAATAGCCTATCAAAGGTGGTGTCGACTTACTAGCCAGTCAACAAACGATTCTGCCTACCAGCCGTTGGATTGACATCCAACATCTGTCGTGTATCTTCTATCTCTTGTCTTCTTCTTCCTCCAGCCGCCCAAACCAAACGACCCCGTCGGCTCCGCCTGCTCCCGCCTCCAATGGCTGGCTGCACCTCCGTCGCCCTACCGTATGTACCCTCCAACGTTGGCCAGTCCCTCCCTCTATTCCCCCACACGTCATGTTATTCTCTGGCGACGTCAGCCCCAACACACACCCGCGCCCGAACCAGTCAACCCTCGTACTCCCCTCCGCCTGCGACTGGACCGGCGCATCTTCAACGGCTCCTATTCGTTCCGTCCGAGGCCTCGTCGTCGTCCTCCTCCTTGCGGCCTTGGTTCGCTCGCCGTGCGTGGTGTGCCGCCCTCTTGCGTTGTCAACGTCGTCAACAACCGAGAGGAACAAGGAGATGACTGTACGTGGAGAGGATGATAGTAGAGACCCACCAACGTCATGGCAGTACGCAAGCAAGTGCCTCTATAGTACAAGCCCAAAAATATGGTTCCTCCTAATGGTTGGACATCTGGGGCTCACGCCATTGTTAACTTAGTCAATAAACGAGAGAATTACACTACGAGCGGCTGACACCAGGGACCCAGCAAGTCGCGCAGTTTTTTTTAGGAACAAGCAGTTGTTATTTATACTAGTTTTAGCGACGGATCAGGGTAACAACGGGGCTATGCGGGGGCTGTGGCCCGTCTAGCCAGGGTTTTATTTATGTTTACCACATCATGAGCCCAGTTGTGTTCTTTTCTTGCTGAAAATGGCTAGCCCAGTTCTATTTTTTTTAAAGAAATACCCAAACAAGGCCTACTTGCTTTATCGGCCCTGCTGGGCTGCAAATCTTTCAAGACGAGGAGAGTTTCATTCGGTTTGCCCAGAAATGGGCTGTACATTTTTAAAACACATCAAACCGGGAATTAGTTTCAATTTTTTTTCATTACAAGATCATAAATTCCATTGATTTTTATGCGTGGACAATTAGTTGGATTTTATATTTATATAAATTATTTTTCAAAATAGTTTGAATGTGAATCGATATTTCTGGATTAAAAACAGTTGACCGCACCAAAATATGCAAAATTTCATATACTTTTTAACCGTGGCCACAATATGGGGTGTAATGCTAACAAAAAGAAGATGGGCTCCAAAAAAATTCTTAAGAATTAGCAAATGGATTGTACATTATTAGAAATAATGGCAGATGGGTTGTATGTTGTTTTCTACAGATTTGAGGCTGACTTGTGCGCCTACTACAGGTTGACGCGTATGCTTTCATAAAAAAAAGGTTGACACACACGCAACGCCCTGTCAACTTAGTCAACACACGAGAGCAGTGATTGTTGGATGTCCATCCAACGACTGTCGTGCTTCTTCAATCTCTGCTCTTCATGCTCCAGCCACTCAAATAAGCGCCGGCGGGACTGCCTGCTCCCTCCTCCCACGGCCAGCTATGCTGCCGCGCAGGCCTCACGGCCCCATCGTACTCCCATCGTTGGCCTAGCCATCCCTCTACTCACCCACACATGTTATTATTCTGCGGCGACGGCAGACGAACCAGTAAACCCTCGTAGTCCTCCGCATGGGAAACAACTGCCGAGTATTCTGTGGCTCCGTGTCGTTCCCTTCCTAGGCCTTGCCGTCGTCCACCGCCCTGGTGCTCTCGGCGCGGCCTGGTCAATGTGGTCAATGAACGACATCCATCGGAAGTGGACTGTACGTGGAGAGGCTGACAGCTGGGTCCATGACCGCACACAAGGAAATGCCTCCTTATTACCGCAAAATAATGATTCCTCCACCTGACAGCTAGGACCCACAGGAAGGGCCTCTGTATTTTGCGAAAAAATGTTCCCCCCGCTGACAGGTCGGACCCACCAGCTATATCTTCGCACGCAAGGAAGTGCCTCCTTATTACGCCCAAAAAAATGAATACCCCCTTGCTAGCTGGGACCCACCATATTGTTGGGCTGACTTGTGGGCCTACTAAGTTGACGGGGACGGAGGGCTTTGTCAACTTAGTCAATACTCCAGTGACCGTATGATGTCCATCCAACGGCCATAGTGCTTCTTCAACCTCTGGTCTTCTTGCCCAAAGCAGCGCCGGTCGTGCCGCCTGCTCCTGCCTCCCGTGGCCGGCTGCGATGCGGTGGAGGCCTCACCGCCCCCTACTACTCCCACCGTTGGCCAGGCCATCCCTCTACTCACCCACACCCCCTGTTGTTCTGCGGCGACGGCAGCCTCACACCGCAGCCGAACCAGTGAACCCTCGTACTCCTCTACGCGTGGGCATCCACTGCCGCGTCTTCCCCGGATCTGCGTCGTCCCCTTCCTAGGCCTCGCGGTCGTCCACCGCCCAGGTGCTCTCGGCGCGGCGTGGTCAACGTGGTCAAGGAACGGCTTCCATCGGACGTGGACTGTACGTGGAGAGGCTGACAGATGGGTCCACGGCAGCCGCAAGGAAGTGCCTCCTTATTACGCGGAAAATAATTATTCCTCCACCTGACAGCGGGGACCCACCGGACGGCCACCAGTATTTTGCAAAAAAAATCGTTTCCCCTGACTGCTGGGACCCACCGGACGGGCCACTGTATTTCGTGAAAAAAAACGTTCCCCCCGCTGTCAGCTCGGACCCACCGGAAGTGCCTCCTTATTACGCACAAAAAAATGAATACTCCCCCGGCTAGCTGGGACCCACCTTGGTGGGAGGCTGACTTGTGGGCCTACTAAGTTGACGGGGACGAAGGGCTTTGTCAACTTAGTCAATATGAACGATTTTAGCTCCACTGACCGTACGATGTCCATCCAACGGCTGTAGTGCTTCTTCAACATCTGGTCTTCTTGCTCCAGCCGCCCAAAGCAGTGCCGGTCGTGCCGCATGCTCCTGCCTCCCGTGGCCGGCTGTGCTGCCGCAAAGGCCTCACCGACCCCTACTATTCCCACCGCTGGCCAGGCCCTGCGACGACGACAGACTCACACCGCAGCCGAACCAGTAAACCATCATACTCCTCTCCGCCCGGGATTCCACTGTCGCGTCTTCCCCGGCTCCGCATTGTCCCCTTCCTAGGCCTCGCCATCGTCCACCGCCGTGGTGCTCTCCGCGCGGCGTGGTCAACGTGGTCAAGGAACGACTTCCATCGGAATAGTACTATACGTGGAGAGGCTGACAGCTGGGTCCACGGCCACAGCCCAGTTTTTTTGTGATTTGCCAAGTAAGTCGCTTTGTCAGGCCTATTGGGCTGCAAATCTTTCAAGACGAGGAGAGCTTTCATTCGGCTGGCAGAGAAAATGGCCCATCAGTAATAAGAAATGGGTTGTACATTTTTAAAACGCATCAAACCGGCAATTAGTTTCAAATATATATTTTTTTATTTCAAGATTTTAAGTTACATTAATTTTTATGCATGGAGAATTTGTTGGATTTTATATTGATATGCATTTATTTTTAAAATTAGTTTGAATATGAGTCAAAATTTCGGGATTAAAAACAGTACAGACCGCACCGTAATATGCAAAATTTCTTATAATTTTTTAACCGTGGCCACAATATGGGCTGTAATGCTAACAAAAAGAATATGGGCTCCAAAAAAACCTTAAGAATTAGCAAATGGGATGTAAATTATTAGAAATAATGGCAGATGGGTTGTATGCTGTTTTCCACAGATTTGAGGCTTTCCTAAAAAAAAGGTTGACGCACAAGCACTGACTGTTGGATGTCCATCCAACGGCCGTCGTGCTTCCTCAATCTCTGCTCTTCCTGCTACAGCCGCTCAAACAAGCGTCGGCGGGACTGCCTGCTCCCTCCTCCCCGCGGCCGGCTGTGCTGCAGCGCAGGCCTCACCGCCCCACCGTACTCCCATCGCTGGCCTAGCCATACCTCTACTCACCCACACCTGCTGTTATTCTCCGGCGACGGCAGACGAACCAGTAAACCCTCGTACAGTCGTACTCCCCTCTGCGTGGGAAACAACTGCTGAGTCTTCCCTGCCTCCGTGTCGTCCCCTTCCTAGGCCTTGTCGTCGTCCACCGTCGTGGTGCTCTCGGCGTGGCGTGGTCAATGTGGTCAATGACCGACTTCCATCGGAAGAGTACTGTGCATGGAGACGCTGACAGCTGGGTCCACGGTCGCAGCAAGGAAGTGCCTCCTTATTACGTGCAAAATAATTATTCCTCCACCTGACAGCGGGGACCCATCGGACGGGCCACCGTATTTCGTGAAAAAAAAACGTTTCCCCCTGACTGCTAGGACCCACCAGTTACACCTTCGCACGCAAGGAAGTGCGTCCGGGCAAAAAAACAAAACGATTCGCCTCCCTGACTGCTGGGACCCACCAGCTACATCTTCGCACGCAAGGAAGTGCGTGACAGTCGGGACCCATCTGGTCGAAGCGTACGTAGCGTTGTCATTCTGGTCGCGAACGTGTATGTACATATATACTGGTGGATGTAGAGGCGCGCACGTAGCATGTACACGTACGTACAGCGGGCAAGGTGCAAGAAAGAAAATACAGCCACGTATGTGTACATACGGGCGGGGTCTCGAACGCCTACTCGCGCATACGTACGGCGAGGGCTCGTTGACATGGCTGGGTCAGAACGGGGAAACAGTGTCGTCGTCGTGTTCATGGGGAGGCAACGGAATGTGTCGTGTTCATGGGGAGGCAACGGAATGCGTCGTGTTCATCGGGAGGCAACGGAACGCGTGGGAGCCAACCGGCTGGGTCGCAACGGTATGCATGGTTGTGTTCATCGGGAGGGCTTGGACGGAACATGCAATGGAAACGAGGCTTGGCGTACCGCAGAACGGAGGAAACGGCCTTGTGTTCGACCGGCCACGTTCGAAACGGGATCCTGTTCATCGGGAGGGGTCTGGCGTACCGCAAAACGGACGAAACGGACCTCCTACGGTCCAAACGGGGGTCCTGTTGATCGGGAGGGGTGTGGCGTACCGCAAAACGGACGAAACGAACCTCCTACGGTCGAAACGGGGGTCCTGTTGATCGGGAGGGGTGTGGCGTACCGCAAAACGGACGAAACGGACCTCCTACGGTCGAAACGGGGTTCCTGTTCATCAGGAGGGGTGTGGCGTAGCGCAAAACGGGACTCCACGGGATACTGTTCATCACCATCGTCGACCTCCTCCAGCCTCCACGGGCTCCTATTCATCTAGCCTCCACCACGCGCTACTCCACTGGCTACTGTTCAACCACCCCTCCACGGGCACCCCTCCACCGTCTACTCTTCATCCAGCCCTCCACACCAAGGGGTCCTGTCGGTGTCAAAACCGGCGGATCTCGGGTAGGGGGTCCCGAACTGTGCGTCAAGGCCGGATGGTAACAGGAGACAAGGGACACAATGTTTTTACCCAGGTTCGGGCCCTCTCAATGGAGGTAATACCCTACTCCTGCTTGATTAATATTGATGATATGGGTAGTACAAGAGTAGATCTACCACGAGATCAAGGAGGCTAAACCCTAGAAGCTAGCCTATGGTATGATTGTTGTGTATGGAGTTGATTGTCCTATGGACTACAACCCTCCGGTTTATATAGACACCGGATAGGGTTAGGGTTACACAGAGTTAGTTACAATGGTAGGAGATCTTGAATATCCGCATCGCCAAGCTTGTCTTCCACGCCAAGGAAAGTTCCATCCGGACAAGGAACGAAGTCTTCAATCTTGTATCTTCATAGTCCAGGAGTCCGGCGAAGGTATAGTCCGGCTACCCGAACACCCCCTAATCCAGGACTCCCTCAGTAGCCCCTGAACCAGGCTTCAATGACGACGAGTCCGGCGCGCAGATTGTCTTCGGCATTGCAAGGCGGGTTCCTCCTCCAAGTCCTTCATAGAATATTGTAAATACCAACAATAGTGTTTGGCTCTGCAAGATAAACTTCCACATATTGCCATAGAGAGAATAATATTAACACAAATCAAATCTACTGACGCATTCTGCAGTGCGTCATCACACTACGGCCAAGTCCTTTACTCGAATCGTTTTTACTTTTCCACCTCAGCACGTTTTGCGAGGCGGTTTCCTTGGCACGTCTTGTCAAAGCAGAGATCGTGTGCCCTTTTTACGGGATTCTCATCAATACGGACGTGGGTAACCCAACCGCGCCATTTACCATGGCGCTTGGGAGGCAAGCGAGTTTTATTAGGCAGGTGGGGACGCATAACCGCATCCGCCCATATAAGGGGATAAGGATCCACCTTTCTTACCTACGCCTTCTTCCTCCTTTGCCTATCCATCTCCTGCGCACTCGAGCTCCAGCGCCCAAGCCCGCACTTCCCACCTCAACCTTCTCCAGCCATGTCCGGAGCGGGAGGCAAGTGGATGGTCTCCTCCGTCACGGAGGTCCAAGTGAAAAAGCTGAGGAAGGCCGGATACCTATCCAAGGACATCCCGCACCGGCTTCTCGAAAAGGGGCAGCTTCTCCCCACCCCAAGGCCCCACGAGAGGGTAGTGTTCCTTCCCCACTTCCTCCGCAGACTGGGTTTTCCACTCCACCCATTCGTCCGGGGACTCATGTTCTACTACGGCCTGGATTTCCACGATCTGGCCCCGAACTTCATCCTCAACGTCTCGGCGTTTATCGTCGTGTGTGAGGCTTTCCTCCGCGTCCGCCCCCATTTCGGCCTTTGGCTCAAGACTTTCAACGTCAAGCCCAAGGTGGTGCGCGGCAGCCAGGCGGAGTGCAGAGGCTCCATGGAGGGCAAGATGGCCAACGTCCTATGGTTCGAGGGCTCCTTCGTGGAGACCCTAAAGGGGTGGCAAGCCGGGTGGTTTTACATCACCGAGCCACGCGATCCGGAATGGGTCACAGCCCCCGAGTTTCGATCCGGACCCCCCATGCGGCTCACGTCCTGGAAAGAGACGGGCCTGTCGTGGGGTAACGAAGAAGAGGTAACCGGACTGAAAACATGCATCCAGTCCCTGGTAAACAAGCCAATCAGGCTTGTCAATGTAGTCCAGGTCATGCTCGTTCGTCTAATCCTCCCGTGCCAACAACAGGACTTTAATTTGTGGGAGTTTGACCCGGCGCAGCACCAAACCCTCAACAGGCTCTTCGACACGACGTATGAAGACGTCTGGAATGTGCTAATCAAAGGCGCCAAGGCTCCAACATCCGCTTCCGAGGATCGCGGATACAGCTCGCAGCGTCACGCTAGCGAGGTAAGCTATCTTCACCTTTTATAGGATATTAAGCTCTTTTCTTCATAGTTTGACTCTATGCGGGATCTAAACTCCCTTACCTTTGACAGGCTTGGCAGGCGGTATCCGGACCAGTTAACTGTCCGGCTCCCTTGCCCGAAGACCCAGCCCCTGCTCTCTTAGTGAAGCTGCTGGTTCCGGCGCCTTATGTGGTGCCGGAGAAGAAGGTCAAGAAGAAGAATACCACGGGGACTCGAAAGAGTGCCTGTAACGTGGTGGTGTCGGACTCGTCATCCGACGAGTCCGAGACGCCCTCCTCCCGTGAGAACGAGGAGGAGGAAGAAGAAAACTCTCCCCCCCCCAGCGGAGGGAGGAGAGAAGAGGAAGGATGCCCCCAACGGGGGAGGCCGAGGGGTCTAGGAAAAGGAAGACCCCTCCGCCGGACTACTCCCCCGATGCCAAAGAGGGCGAAGAGGAGTGGCCGAACAGAGCCAAGCATCCGGTGAAATCGTAAGTTCGGATACCAGAGTAACTCATGATGTTCCTTTGTTGCACAGCTTTCCCTAATGTCGAGCGTAATTATGCAGCCCGCCCCGAGCCGAATTCAACGAATCGTCGGGCGGCTCCCTGGACTCATCGGATGTGAACTCAGTTCCGCCCGCTGTCTCCCCCTGCACTGCAGACGACTACGAAGTGGCGTCGCGACAAACTCCGGGGCAGGAGGAGACGGTCCTGGAGGAGCCTCAAGGCAACCTCCCGGACTCCAGGAGTGAAGGGGATAAGGCCCCCCAGGGCGCCAACTCCGGCTTTGAGCGGACACCGTGCCGAAATCTTCAACGGTTCCGGACCGCGGTAGGCGAACTCCTCCCAAGAGGAGCAAGCCTTCTGAGCCGGTGTCCTCCGTCCAACCGGAGGCGCCGGACAATCTGCTGGAGGTACTTGATGGCGCCTCCATCGACGAGGAGCATCGTACTATTATGAGTACGGTGATCCAGAGGGTTCAGTCCGCCAAGAGCGGACTGACTGAAGCTTGCGCTAGCCTTCTGACAGGCTTTGAGGTAAGTAAAAATATGTCAAAATATTACCACATAGACAGTAGCCCCTGATGCTCTGTTTGGCGTTCGGAAAGAAAAGCCGAATAGAGGATCTATTAAATTTCGTAGGAGTCTAACAAAAAAAGAGTCAATATGTGTATGCAGGCTTCGCTGCTATCCACCGCCGCACTGACTGCGGAGGTGGGTGTCCTGAAACAGGACCTCGGGCGGACCGAGCAAGAGCTCGGCCTTGCCAAGCGGCAGCTCGAGGAAAAAGAAGGTAAGAAATGCCTTACAGAAAAAGTGCCTATAAAAAGGCGTGATTGCAAAAAGTAACAGGATTATACTGCTTATTCTAGGGGCCACGACTGAGGTGGCGACCCTCAAGCAGGCGCTGTCTGAGGCCGAAAAGAAAACGACCGCGGAGCGCACCGAGCGAGAGAGACTTGGGGATCAGGTCGGCGAGGTGCAGCAAGAGCTTCAGGCTCTCATGAAAAAACATGAGAGTTTGGAGCTTGAGTCAAAGGCGCAAGCATCCGAGCTCGCGTCGGCCCTTGAGACCGCCAAGTCTGCCAAGGTCGAAGCCCAAAAGGCCCTCCAAGAGTTGGAGGAGATGAGGAACATAGCAGCGGGTAAGGCATTCTTTATGCAAAGCAGAAATATAAAAGTAAACTACTTGTTACTTACCCGAATCCGGAGCTCTCCAGGGGCATTCGCAGATCTTCCCTGCAGCGTATCCGATGCCGCCGCATTCTACCGAGCTGAAGAGGGAAGCTCGACAGAGAAGGTGTTCTGGTCTCAGTATTCTGAGGCCGGACACCCTGTGCCCTTGAGCGACTAGCTGAAACAGCTGGTCGAGCTCCACAAGGCGGCCGAACAGGCCATGAAGGGCTTCATAGTTTGGCTGTGGCCCGGAGAGGCCCTGCCTGGGAGCTATTTCGGGTTGGTGCGGTGGCTGGTGGAGGCCTGTCCAAGGCTCGAGGTCATCAAGCGCTCTGTCTGCATTGAAGGTGCCCGGAGGGCCCTTGCCCGTGCAAAGGTGCACTGGGGTAAGCTGGACGGTGAGAAGCTTGTGAGGGACGGGCCGCCGCCGGGGAAGGAGCATCGCAAGCCCGAGAACTACTACAAGGATGTTCTTGTAGGTGCCCGCCTTGTGGCGGATGAATGTACCAAGGATGTAATTTTTGAATGAACTCGCTCGTGTTTATCCTGTGCGCTGAAAACTTGTTCATATGCGCTAAGCAATGCTTATTGAATTTAAAATATTATTTTCTATGCGGCCGTTTATCAAAATTTGAGAGATGGCCAGTCGTCGGCTTCTGCCCCCGTGCCACTAGTGCTGGGGTGTTCGGGATAAACCTGAGCGCTCTTTTTCCCATGGTTGGGTCCTTCGAGGGAGGAGCTCAGCACAACGAACCAGGCAATCGGACTATAATGCTTGAACACTCTCACTTAGCCATAGAACTTTATAATTTTAAATTTCGGCGAAGCCCCTAGTTCGGAAGACCGAGTTCGGGGCGCTATCCACGCCTTGGCCGGACAAAGCCAGCTCCTCGCTCGAAGCGGCATAAGTCTTTAGGGGCTCGAAAAACATCTCGAACAGCGACCGATCTCTCGCCTCATCATGACAGTCAGTTTTAGCTTTCTCCACTGAGGTGCTTAACCCAGCTGAACTGGGGCACAATCACAGTGGTTCTCCTAGTGCTACCTTAGCCGATATAGCGGAACGTAAGGCACCATAACATAAGAGCCGGGCAAACCCAACTATTGACCCAAATCATGATTCGGAGCCGATGCATATAGTGCTATAAGTTCGGGGTGCCGCACTTGTGAAAGTGTACGGACTTCTCACACCATAATGAGGGGTACTGAAGCCCCTGGCGTGTTTGTCGTACCATGGTGTACGGGTGCAATCATGTTATTTAATAAACAGATATATGAAAATAGGATAATGCAAAAAATAGACAAAAAGCTATGCATTGTTTATAGAGCGGCTATTTATCAAAGCCGAACGATACAAGTAGTGCGATAAACAAAAAGATATTGGACTATTTAACATGTCCTGGCCAGGGGCAGGCCGCGGAATTGTATTTAAAACAGGTATACTGCTCGTAACAGAGACCACCTGGGAGTTCCATAATGCGGCATGGCTTGTCTGCCTCCCTGGATCTTGCATCGTTTGTGCGGCGATCGAATTGCCGAACAGGTCGTCCGAAGTGTGGAGTCCTGAAAGTAAGAAAAAAAAGAGAATCCGGCAACCCCTAGTATGTTTTAAGCCGTATTTTGGGTGTGCCGTTATTGTGCCCCTTCCCCTGTGCCCATGGTATTTCAAGGGCGTAGTTATGTACGCGAGGTACTGGTTTCGCTATGTCGCCAGGGCTGGGGTTGGGGCCGCATTGCTACGCCTGCTCAGAACGTGCCAGGCGGTCTTGTTGTAGGTTACTCCGGGCGCGCTTGGCAGTGTCCGGCTTTTTAACAGCCGTACTGGAGAGTTGCCTAAGAAGGCTGCTTTGTACTTCCGCTGCGAGAGCCGCCGTGTGCTCCTTCGTACGAAGGGAGCGTTCGGTGTTTCCGTTGACCGTGATTACTCCTCGAGGGCCTGGCATCTTGAGCTTGAGATATGCGTAGTGCGGCACCGCATTGAACTTTGCGAATGCGGTTCATCCGAGCAGGGCGTGATAGCCACTGCGAAACGGGACTATATCGAAGATTAACTCTTCGCTTCGGAAATTGTCCGGGGATCCGAAGACCACGTCAAGTGTTACTGAGTATGTACAGTTGGCTTCTACACCTGGTATAACACCTTTAAAGGTCGTTTTTGTGGGCTTAATCCTTGAGGGATCTATGCCCATTTTTCGCACTGTATCCTGGTAAAGCAGGTTCAGGCTACTGCCGCCGTCCATGAGGACTCTTGTGAGATGAAATCCGTCGATGATTGGGTCGAGAACCAATGCAGCGAAGCCGCCATGACGGATGCTAGTGGGATGGTCCCTTCGATCAAAGGTGATCGGGCAGGAGGACCATGGGTTGAACTTTGGGGCGACTGGCTCCATCGCATATACGTCCCGTAGCGCACACTTCCGCTCCCTCTTGGGAATGTGGGTTGCGTATATCATGTTCACCGTCCGCACTTGTGAGCGAAAGCCCTTCTGTCCATTGTTGTTTGGCGGCCTGGGCTCCTCCTCGTCGTCGCTATGCAGCCCCTTGTCTTTGTTTTCGGCTCTTAACTTGCCTGCCTGCTTGAACACCCAACAATCCCTGTTGGTGTGATTGGCTGGCCTTTCGGGGGTGCCATGTATCTGGCACAAGCGGTCGAGTATTCGGTCCAAACTGGATGGGCCCTGAGTATTCTTTTTGAATGGCTTTTTCCGCTGACCGGATTTATAGCCTCTGAATCCGGCATTAACTGCCGTATCTTCATTACTGTCGCTGCTAACGCGGCGTTTTTGCTTATTCCGACGTGTCCTGCCACTTTTGTCCTTGGTATCCGAATTACCAGGGTTCTTAGCTAAGTTATTACTGCGAGCTAGCCAGCTGTCTTCTCCCGCACAAAAGCGGGTCATGAGTGTCGTGAGGGCTATCATAGATTTTGGCTTTTCCTGTCCCAGGTGCCGGGCAAGCCACTCATCGCGGATGTTATGTTTGAAGGCTGCTAGGGCCTCTGCGTCCGGACAGTCGACTATCTGGTTTTTCTTTGTTAGGAACCGTGTCCAGAATTGCCTGGCCGATTCCTCTGGCTGCTGAATTATGTGTCTTAAGTCATCGGCATCCGGTGGTCGCACGTAAGTGCCCTGGAATTTGTTGAGGAATGCGGCCTCCAGGTCGTCCCAAGATCCGATTGAGTCTGTTGGCAAGCTGTTAAGCCAATGCCGGGCCGGTCCTTTAAGTTTGAGCGGGAGGTATTTGATGGCGTGTAAATCATCGCCGCGTGCCATGTGGATGTGAAGGAGATAATCCTCGATCCATACCGCCGGATCTGTTGTGCCATTGTATGATTCTATGTTAACGGGTTTGAAACCCTCCGGGGTTTTATGATCCATTACTTCATCCGTGAAGCATAGTGGGTGTGCGGCGCCCCTGTACTGGGCTATATCACGACGCAGCTCAGAAGAGCTATGTCTGTTGTGTTCGGCCCGGCCGGATTTGTTGTATCCGGAGTGAAGATCATCGTCACGTGCCATAGGGCGCCTGCGCGATCCGTAGACCGATCTTGTTTGTCTTGCCTTATCCTCCAGTACGTCTCGTAGGTCTGGCGCGTTTTCCCATGCCTTAGTTGAGCGGCGTCGGGGCATGGCTTGGGTGGAGGGCCGAGAGGCCTCTCTGTCGCGGCCGCGAGGTGGCCGGTCTGCCATGTCGTGCGCTGGTGATGTAGGCGCTTCCTCCTCTGATCGGGGTAGCGGCCTGCGCTTTGGGTAACTCTTGGAGGGGCGTTCGAGTTCATACTCTTCGGCCGCAAGGACTTCAGTCCATCTATCAGCTAGCAAATCTTGGTCAGCTCTAAGCTGTTGCTGCTTTTTCTTGAAGCTGTTTGCCGTGGCTGAAAGCCTGCGTTTGAAACGCTCTTGTTCGACGAGGTCTGATGGTACGACGAATTCGTCGTCATCGAGGCTTGCCTCCTCTTCGGAGGGAGGCATATAGTTATCGTCCTCAACCTCTCGGTCTGCCGCTCTCTCATGCGGGCTAGCTTCTCCATCTTCCTGCGCCGAATCTTGATGGGGTGGGTGTTCTTCGGCACTATCCGGGGTAGTATTATCTCCCGTGCCAGAATCACCGTTTTTTCTTTGGCGGGATTTAGAGCGGCGCCGCTGACGTCGGCGCTTTGGCTGTTTCTTGGAGGGGTCATCCCCCGCTGTTCCATCGCCATCTCCATCTTTTGGAGTGTCCACCATATATCTGTCATATGATGAGGTGGCCTTCCAGCGCCCTACAGGTGTTGGTTCCTATTCGTCTTCTACATCGTCGTCCATATCGTCGATGTCTTCGGAGCCGAAGTCGAGCATGTCGGTTAAATCATCGACAGTGGCTATAAAGTGGGTGGTGGGTGGGCTTTGAATTTCTTCGTCGTTCGTATCCCATCCTTGATGACTGTAATCCAGCCAGGGCTCTCCTGATAAAGAGAGAGACTTGAGAGAATTCAGGATGTCGCCAAAAGGCGAGTGCTGAAAGATGTCCGCGGCGGTGAACTCCATTATCGGCGCCCAATCGGATTCGATTGGCAGGGGCGCGGGGGATTCGTAGTCCGGACCCTTGGAGTCACGGGTCATGCAGAGTGCGGGGCTGGCGTTCGGCTCGATCGCCTTTGAGATCGCAGCCCCCGAGGTGACGTCCAACCGCTCATCCTCGATCGGCGCAATAGGCTCCGAGTTAAGGGTCGGAACCGGTGCAGGTGCGGCCTCCAGGACACTATTCGAAGGCAGAGCTAGATCATGCCCCTCGAGATAGTGCGGCACGCTTGGCCGTGGCTCGAACCCGTCGAAGATCAAGTCTTCACAGATATCGGCCGTGTAGTTTAAGCTTCCAAACCTGACTTGATGACCAGGGGCGTAGCTTTCGATCTGCTCCAGGTGGCCAAGCGAATTGACCCGCAGAGCGAAGCCGCCGAAGACGAAGATCTGTCCGGGGAGAAAAGTCTCACCCTGGACCTCATCGTTGTTGATGATCAAAGGAGCCATCGGGCCTAAAGGCGACGACACAGAGGAACTCTCAATGAAAGCACCAATGTCGGTGTCAAAACCGGCGGATCTCGGGTAGGGGTCCCGAACTATGCGTCAAGGCCGGATGGTAACAGGAGACAAGGGACGCGATGTTTTTACCCAGGTTCGGGCCCTCTCGATGGAGGTAATACCCTACTCCTGCTTGATTAATATTGATGATATGGGTAGTACAAGAGTAGATCTACCACGAGATCAAGGAGGCTAAACCCTAGAAGCTAGCCTATGGTACGATTGTTGTGTATGGAGTTGATTGTCCTACGGACTACAACCCTCCGATTTATATAGACACCGGATAGGGTTAGGGTTACACAGAGTCGGTTACAATGGTAGGAGATCTTGAATATCCGCATCGCCAAGCTTGCCTGACACGCCAAGGAAAGTTCCATCCGGACACGGGACGAAGTCTTCAATCTTGTATCTTCATAGTCCAGGAGTCCGGCGAAGGTATAGTCCGGCTACCCGAACACCCCCTAATCTAGGACTCCCTCAGGTCCTGTTCAACCACCCCTCCACGAGCACCCCTCCACCGTCTACTGTTCATCCAGCCCTCCACACCACGGGGTCCTATTCATCCAGAGGCAACGCCACCGCTCGCTGTTCATCCCAGAGGCAGCATCGATCGGCTTCAGTTTGCAGCAGTAGCGAAGGAATCGCTCGATCGGGTTCAGTTAACAGCCATCGATCGATCTCTCAGGTTCAGTAACGCATAGCCTGCAGTGCAATCGCTCGGGTTCAGTTAGAGCCCAACGCCTCGCTCGGGTTCAGTTAGAGCCAACGCCTCGCACACACGCGCGTACGTGTACGAGAGAAACGTGCATCGCTCGGCCCCCGACCTCCCATCGTAACCGGGAACTCCCCAAAAGTTTCCTCGCCCTCGCTTCTACCACGGTTTTTTCTTTCATGGACGGCCCAAAGAATGTCATGCAGCTGCGTCTCTGGCCCGCCCAGGACGAAAAGCCCATTTTCTGTCATGATTTTTTGTCATAGAAGTAGGAGCCCACCACATTTATGATGATACCGGGTTTTGTCACAATTATCTTCATAGAAGTGTCATATGTATGACAGAAAAAAAATTCGTTCGGCCCAAAATGTCACGGATGTGTCTTTTTTTGTAGTGCCTGGCTGTCCTCTAATTGGGCTCAGATCCAAGGCCCAATTTTCCAAATCCACATCAGCTTCAATTTTTCTCACCTGTTGATTTTTTGTGATTCTACTACCAATGGCAGTATTAATCTCACAATTAGGTAAAACCAAAATATCCATGTCTAATCCTACCTCAGTCCAAAAATATGGTATAGTTTTACCTCATTCTTGCCACAACCAAGGTACCATCCATATTCCCTCTTTGTTTTTTTTTGCATTATTTGCAGCCACTATTTCTCCTCCCTCAATTAACATGTTCTTGTTCTTATTATGCTTATCTGTAATGTCCCCCTCATCTACTTTTACCTTCATCTTTTTCCCATTTTTTCTACCGCCTTTACTATGACAGTCAGTCATTTTGCTTTGGCAATTATTCTAAAGATATTTCTGGGCCATGGGATTCTTACCTCTCGAATCTGATGAGTCGCCATCCTCCTCATTAGACTCCTCCCCAGCTAGCAACCAAAAGCGGCTGCCGGCGGGGGAGAAGCCTAGCCCTCCGCCGCGAACTTGGCCGCCTCCTGAAGGCGCGGCGAACAGCGTAGGAAGCAAGGAGACCTGCGCCGGGTGTAGATCTGTTGGGGAACGTAGTAATTTCAAAAAAAATCCTACGCACACGCAAGATCATGGTGATGCATAGCAACGAGAGGGGAGAGTGTGTCCACGTACCCTGTAGACCGAAAGCGGAAGCGTTAGCACAACACGGTTGATGTAGTCGTACGTCTTCACGATTCGACCGATCAAGTACCGAACGCACGGCACCTCCGAGTTCATCACACGTTCAACTCGATGACGTCCCTCGAACTCCGATCCAGTCGAGCTTTGAGGGAGATTTCCGTCAGCATGGCGGCGTGGTGACGATGATGATGTTCTACCGACGCAGGGCTTCGCCTAAGCACCGCTACGATATTATCGAGGTGGATTATGGTGGAGGGGGGCACCGCACACGGCTAAGAGATCCAAGGGATCAATTATTGTGTCTATGGGGTGCCCCCTCCTCCGTATATAAAGGGGAGGAGGAGAGGGCCGGACAAGGGGAGAGGCGCGCCCAAGGGGGGCCAATCCTACTCCAAGTAGGTTTGGCCCCCCCTTTCCTATTCCAAGTAGGAGAAGGGGGAAGGAGGAGGTGGAGAGAAGGAAGGAGAAGGGGGGCCGCTGCCCCTTCCCTTTCCCAATTTGGATTGGGGCAAGGGGGCCGCGCGCCACCTCCTGCTGCCTTTCCTCTTCCACCACTTGGGCCCATGAGGCCCAATAACCCCCGGGGGGTTCCGGTAACCCCCCCGGTACTCCGGTATATATCTGATAACCCCCGAAACCATTCCGGTGTCCGAATATAGTCGTCCAATATATCAATCTTCATGTCTCGACCATTTCGAGACTCCTCGTTATGTCCGTGATCACATCCAGGACTCCGAACTACCTTTGGTACATCAAAACACATAAACTCATAATATAACCGTCATCGAACTTTAAGCGTGCGGACCCTACGGGTTCGAGAACTATGTAGACATGACCGAGACATGTCTCCGGTCAATAACCAATAGCGGAACCTGGATGCTCATATTGGCTCCTACATATTCTACAAAGATCTTTATCGGTCAAACGGCATAACAACATACGTTGTTTCCTTTGTCAACGGTATGTTACTTGCCCAAGATTCGATCGTCGGTATCTCAATACCTAGTTCAATCTCGTTACCGGCAAGTCTCTTTACTCGTTCCGTAATACATCATCCCGCAACTAACTCATTAGTTGCAATGCTTGCAAAGCTTAAGTGATGTGCATTACCGAGTGGGACCAGAGATACCTCTCCGACAATCAGAGTGACAAATCCTAATCTCGAAATACGCCAACCCAACAAGTACCTTCGGATACACCTGTAGAGCACCTTTATAATCACCCAGTTACGTTGTGACGTTTGGTAGCACACAAAGTGTTCCTCCGGTAAAAGGGAATTGCATAATCGCATAGTCATAGGAACATGTATAAGTCATGAAGAAAGCAATAGCAACATACTAAACGATCAAGTGCTAAGCTAACGGAATGAGTCAAGTCAATCACATCATTCTCCTAATGATGTGATCCCGTTAATCAAATGACAACTCTTTGTCTATGGCTAGGAAACATAACCATCTTTGATCAACGAGCTAGTCAAGTAGAGCCATACTAGTGACACTCTGTTTGTCTATGTATTCGCACATGTATCATGTTTCCGGTTAATACAATTCTAGCATGAATAATAAACATTTATCATGATATAAGGAAATAAATAATAACTTTATTATTGCCTCTAGGGCATATTTCCTTCACCCCCTCGCCCGCTCCAGCTTTGCCTCGTCTCCGCTCGCGAGCTCCACCATAGCCCGCTCCATCTTCATCCTCCAATCGGCCATGGTCGCCGAGGTCGTCGCACTCGCGCTCTGGATGTGGATGCGATGGGTCGGGGTGGGTGGGGATTTTTTGCTCTGGGTGGGTCGACTCGCCTCCAGGAGTGGGGGATATATTTCCCACCTCCCCCCCCCCCCCGATTCATGGCGGCCTCCTCCCTCGGAATTCCCCCCGCCGCCCTCATTATGCAACCCTGCCTCGTCTCCAATCCGAGCCACGTGACATGGCATCCAAATCACTGCACTCCATGAAATTACCTCTCGATCTCGCAGCCCACGACTGTTAACGATCCTTCCCTCCTCATCAATCAGCAGAATTCGTCGAATCGTACCTTGTACGAGGATAGTTCCTCTTCGGTATCGCAGGATCCCCGCCTGGAGAAGATTCGGGATGTACAAGACCGACCAGCTCTTGTCGTCTCGATCATCATCCTCCAGGGGCTTGCCGTCGCAAGCGAGAGAGTCGTCGTCGATCTTCTCCGGGGGCTCGGCTTCCTCCTTGTCGCCACGCCGATCGCCGCACAAGTCGCGTGACGCGTCAGTCTCCATACGCAAATCGTATCTTTCTCGCCTCTATTATATCCACACTTTTTTATGCCGCGTCCTTTAGGCTTTGAATCATTTAAAAAGGGGTTCTTTGATTAATTTACAGAAACACAGATGAAACCTGTTACAATACTTCCATAAGGTAGGTCATCCAACCCGACTACCCACAAAACTGATATACACCATCAGGGAGACAAAATTGTCTAAGTTGCCTTCAATGCCATTGTCATCATTCCGCCCAACACAAGCGCTGCTGACTTCACCACGAACAACCATTAAGACCTCTTCGAACAGACGACACACGAGAACGCTTTGTGCCAGACAGCTAACCAAACATACTGAGAACCAGACAGCTCCGACTTCGTCCATAAGTCTCGTATAGGAGAAAGAAGCACGCCTTCCATCAACATAACTCGACTTTTCCATCATGATTCACGAGGCATCATTGCCGCCGCATCGCACACAACCTAATATCAGTTTCAGGGCAATTCCGCCTCGGCCACTGCGAGGGAAAAAAATTATATGAGACCAGGTCTCACGGTTAGCAGGTGAGACCCGTCCTGATGATTGACACGTGGCATTCACAAATCACAAAGCATCTAATCTCTCTCCCCCCTGATTTTAAGTGGGGGGTGGGGGATGCTTTTGATTTGCGAATGCCACGTGTCAATCATCAGGATGGATCTCGCGTGAGACCCGGTCTCATAGAATTCTTTTCCCACTGCGAGTCACAGTGCCACGGGATGCCAGACAGCCCTACCGACATCAGACCGGTGCATGTTCTGACTCTTCGATGATTTGGCTATTGGCATTGATAAATTTTAGAGCTCGGGGCAGAATGCATCTCAGCATGAAGCCGTTGGAACCAAAGAGAGAAATGAGCCAGCCCGGTATGAAAACAGAATCTAACCAGAAGAAAGTTTTCCTTATTCTTTTATCAGTTTTGCTAAAGCACATCTAAATGTGCCATAAGTATTGCACATCTAATTTCTATGTCATTGATCTTATATTAAGATTCATGTGGATATTTTTTTGTTTTTTTTTCTGTTATGCTTGATTCACTCATTTAGATGTGCAATAATTAGAGCACATCTAGATGTGTCCTAAACACATCCTTTTTTATTTAGGAAACCTGAACAAAGATAGTGTATACGAAAGTTGCAGAGTAATCTTTGTAATTTCTCAGGTGGAAATTCGAGAATCTGGTAAGAGTTCAACACATCTGAACAACAAAGGACGGACGACGCAATAATTTAATCTGGCGTCACGCTTGCGACTAGTGCGCCTCCTCTCCTACTACCACTGAAGTTTCTATCGTTTCCAAAGAGTCAAAAGCGAGCCATTGAGCCGCCGCCGCCGCCGCTGCATTCCGGTCTGGATCACCCATGGCCACGGAATCCCTTCCCGTCGCCGTCGTGGCGGTGCCGTTCCCGGCGCAGGGCCACCTGAACCAGCTCCTGCACCTCTCTCTGCTGCTCGCGGGGCGAGGGGTCCCCGTGCACTTCGCCGCACAGGAGCCGCATCTCCGAAAGTCGGGAAGAATATTTTTCCTGCATTGTAGCAATGTTGCCGTCTCGATGATAAGCCCATCCCGTTGCACGATAGGTCTCTGTCTAATGTCGGGCTTGCCGCCGTCCATGACCATGCACCGAGTCCCTCTTCTAGGATGACCCAGTAAGGCTGGGGCGCCATTCGGCCATTGAAGATCAGCACACTGGATCTCCAACACCGCCTGACAAAGACCGCCATAGAGCATACATCTCCTTCGCCATTCCACCGCAGCCCTCCACAAAGCCCGCGCGCGATCAGGACCTCCCCGTTGCTCTACAGCCTTCGCCCGGCAACGCGGCACCAACCTCTCTCCACGAAACATTTTTTGTCCTGGTTAGGGGATGCTTGATTAGATAGGGGGAGGGGGGGCTGTACACTTGATTAGATCTGTTTTTTCTGTGTGTGCTAAACTTGTAAGAAAATTTTCAGTGCCTCAAATATATTCCATAACGGCGAGAAATTATCTAAGGTGGGTAGAAACAAAATTGGTTTGTGAATACTGTAATCCTAGATACTTTTTCTACAAATTTATGTTATACTAGTTTAGACGAAATAAAACTATGTTTAGCACGAAAAATATCGCCATCTTATCTAAGGCGAACCCAAAGGCAGAACGGCAAAAACCCCAACAAAGGGGAAAAGCTGAACCCCGCCGCCGCCCGCCGGAATGGCGAAGCCCGCGGCGTCCTTGGCCTCCCTCCTCCCACAGCTATGGCACCGGCCCTTGCCGCCGCCCCCTCTCCTCCCCCGCGCCCTCTACTCCTCCTCCCCGCTCCTCACCACCCACCGCATCCCACGCCGCCGCCGCCGCTTCTCCCCCACCACGCACCTCGACGCCGCAGACACCGCCAGAGCAACCAGAGCCGCTGACCCCGTGGAAGCCCTAACAGCCACCTCGTAAGCTCCCCTCAACCCCGCCCTGGCGAGCACCTTCTGCTCCGCAGGCAGCACACTGATTGTGTTGGCATCTACTGCACTACTGCACCCTGTCCGTCGAAAGACGACCCTCCGAGGATCGAGCACCTCGTCGCCCGGGAAGACGAGGTCGCTGGCGATTTCATCTCCAGGTCCCTCAACCTCCCCCCTCTGTAAGCACCCATACGCTCTGTATCTGTATCTGTTACGCTAGCTAAGCTTGTTGGAAGGTGAAATGCCTAGGCTAGGCCGGAGCACGAGTGATTTGGTAACATTGTGCGCGTGAAGGTACGTTGGAGATCCCGACCTAGACATAAATAATATAATCCTCGTAGTGAGAGCAATATGGGCTAGGACAGGCTTAAAGTGTAATGAGGCGGAGAAATTCGTGGCGTGAGACGGTGGAAGTAGGAAGAAAATCCTATACGACCCGGGTGGCACGTCCAGATCGTGAGACCATCTCCAGTGATTGACGCGTGGCAAAAACAAATCTAAAAGCAATAAATCCCCTCTTCCTTCTTCTCCAGCGCCCCACTCTTCTTCTAATCACGGCTGCTCCGTCCATCCGTCGGCGACGCCGTCGCAACTCCTCTGCTTGTGGAACCACTGGGCGCACCCTCCCTGCAGTGTTCGTCGGAGGCCCGGCAGCTCGCCCCTAGCAGCACAACACCTCTGCCTGCTCTTCCTCACGCAAACACAACCACACTCATACAGATTCTTGGCTGAAATTTTTCTCCCAGATTGTTTGGTTGATTGATTCACAACCAAAAGATTGACTTCAAATCCATGCAATATTTTCTTTGTGAATGAACTCCATGCAATTTACCCTCCAAAGAGTTGAAGCAGATATTGTCGCCGTCATTGCCGCTCCTCCCCTCGTGGAGACCGTCGTGTCGTGGTTAGAGACGATAGAAAGAGACGGGGAAGGAGGGTGGAGCGCCGGCGGTTCCACCACATAGCCAGCGGAAGAGCTGCGGCGGCGGCTCGGACCTACAGCGGCATCTCGTCGGAAGCAGACGATGCTGGAGAAGGAAGTACTAGTAGAACGGGGGATTGAGGATAAGGTCAGATGCTTTTATATTTGTTTTTGCCACGCGTCAATCACTGTAGAAGGTCTCACGATCTGGGCGTGCGACCCGGGTCGTATAAGATTCTTTTCCGTGGAAGTAGGTCTTGACTCTTGAGTGTCACACTATGCTAGCAGAAGGCTGTTGAGTGTCACAAAAGCAAAAATGCTAAACACACGGGCAAGTTTCACGGACGGGCTGACCTGGCGTGTTTTAATTGGCAAAAAGTTAACCTCTCCTCCTACTTAACCGCCCCCCCCCCTGATTTTAACTGGTGGGGTGGGCGACCAGCCCGTAAGACCCCGTATTCTTCCGTCGATGTAGCAAAGCCGGTCACAAAAGTGCAAACCGGCCCTAGTGAAAATAACCACATCAAGTTACAGCAGAGGGCTCATACATCTGATCGGTTCACTTGATTGCTAGTACATATTTCCGAGGGGCATCATACTAAGTCTACTAATTTATTTTCCATACAAGCACTCATATATAATCGTACACTACTGTTCCAGATGCAAGTACATGTTCATATTAAACACCACAAACATAGGTCATCATCGCCCCCCTGAGAGACCAGAGAATGTGCCGATGCTCGTTGTTAGGTCTGGAAACCCTCTGATGTGCATCATGTTGACGTTGTTGATATGTGTGGGTGCCAACTCTGGTAGTGCTGTCTCCCCATTGAGGTACTCCATGACTTGCTTCATGCTTGGCCTCGCAGTGGGCAACAGATGCAAGCACAAGAGCCCTAGCTTCAAAACCATGCTGGCCTCATCCTTGTCATAGTTACCATGGAGTCTTGTGTCCATAGTTTGCAAGAGGGTTCCGTTGCGCCAATGCTCGAGTACCCAATCCACCAGCATGATTTGTTCGTCTTCCGAGTCCTGCTTGATGGGTCTCTGTCCACATGCAACCTCAAGGAGAAATGTGCCGAAGGCATAAACATCCGTAAGAGGAGAAGCCTTGCCCGAGCGTAGCAGCTCTGGGGCTAGGTAACCCATGGTGCCAACCACATGTGTGGTTTGTAGGTCGGTACCATGATCATATAACCTTGCGAGGCCAAAATCACCGAGCCGGCCATTCATTTCGCCATCAAGGAGCACATTGCTTGCTTTTATGTCTCTATGTATGACAACTTTTTCCCATTTCTCGTGTAGATACCACAAGCCACAAGCTATCCCATTGATGATCCCAAACCTCTGGGTCCAGTCAAGTGTCGGCTTGTCCTCTCCACAATGCAGGTACTTATCAAGACTGCCATTGGGCATGTACTCATACACCAGAATGAGCTCATGTTCACGCCGGCAATAACCAAGCAACTGCACTAGGTAGCGGTGTCGAAGGCGACCAATACTTACGACCTCGGCGATGAACTCCTTCATCCCCTGCCTTGACTCATGGGACACTTTCTTCACGGCTACCTCCAAGTTGGATACCGGGAGCACTCCTTTGTATACTTTCCCAAAGCCTCCTTCGCCTAGGAGGTTCTTGTTCTTGAATCCTTCTGTGGCATGGTACAAGTCCTTGTACGAGAACCGATGTGGCCCGAACTCCGCCTCCCAATCCTCCCGTAGCTCGGCGTACCTCCGATGCCTTCGTACGAGAAGGGTGATGGCGGTTCCCACAGCTGCGATGAACACTGCCGTGGAAATCGGAAGGACGATCTGCAAGACTTTAGATCGAGCCTCCTGCCGGCCACGAAGCAACTTGGGCAAATTTGTGATGTTGATTGCCGGGGCAGGGCCATCCACGCCAAAGCTCCAACCAAGCACGGAGTATAGTGTGCTGAGTGAGCCGGATGCACCAGAGAAGCCAACAAAAGATGGGTCCTCGAGCACATCGGAGAGGTTGGTGGTGGCTGTAAACAATGGCCTGCGAGGTTTGGCAGCACCGAGGGGAGCCAAGGTCGACACGACCTGTGTGATCTGTGCATCATAATCGACCCACAGCTGCATCGGATCCCCGCTATTCAGAGACAAGTTTGTGAAGCCACCAGTCTTGTCATCATAGAAACCAGCCGTGTGGGCTTCAACAGAGATTAGCCCGTTGACGTCGATGCCGACATGGTTGCTGTCTATGTCCTGGAACTCCCCGTTGCCGAAGGTGTCGAGCTCAGCCACGAAGATACGGTTGTCGGGGCGGCCGTTGGTCGAGGCGTTGAAGAGGCCCAGGAAACTGCCCGGCATGGCGCCGGAGAAGTTCCTGCCGGGGGCTACGAAGAAGGCCATGCCGCCGCTGCTCTCCTTGTCGAACTCGGACTGGACGGCAAACACGAAGGAGAGCGAGAAGGATCGCACCGTGCCGCCGGCGCCGTGACGGAAACGCAAGGGAGCCCGGTGGAACGCATAGCCTATG
Organism: Aegilops umbellulata; assembly: GCA_032464435.1. Taxonomy (NCBI): domain Eukaryota; kingdom Viridiplantae; phylum Streptophyta; class Magnoliopsida; order Poales; family Poaceae; genus Aegilops; species Aegilops umbellulata. Next base: position 561,178,465 of record CP136055.1, on the reverse strand, counting down.
ATGTCGGAGCTGTTGGTCAACTGGAGGAGTCCGCCGGGTTGGACCATGGCGGAGCCGTCGAGGGTGATATCGGCTCCCTGGAAGCCGGAGTAGACGAGCGACTGCGCCTGCGCAGTGCAGAGAGCTACATGATTCGGGCCAAGGGAGAGGATCGTGAGGCACAGGGAGTAGGCAAGAAACGATCTATGCAGCTTGGCGGCCATGTCTACAGAGTAGGTGCGTGGTGGGGAAGTGAGAAAAATTGTTCCCAGCATTCGGCTACTACACACGTACAAGTACAAGACAGTTTATATTATTGGAGGGTTAGCTCGCCAAAGTCAATTGTATGATGGGACCATATGCGACATACTTACACGCTATCTGAATGCGTGGCCTGATAATGACAAGCATGAGATAATAAATTTTCTTAGACATTTTTACCTTTTGTTGAATGGAGACCACAATAAGTTAACATGCGACGACGGAATTTGTCAGCGCAGCCTCTAGTTCAGAACAAAAATGACGCATGGAGTGCAAAGGGGATCATATTGCGTGTGATTAAGGTTTTGCAAGCAGTCACTCTCTGCTCAGGACAAGCGGCACAGTCAACTGCGGAAAACAAGTATTTCTTCCTCCAGTTGGTCCTTCATCCCGTCTTTATCCGTAGAACTTTTCTCGGCCAATCCGGTCTCGCACCGTGCAACTTCCAACTAACCAAAATATACTGCTGTTCTTAATCTCTAGCACCAGTACGTCCAGTCAAAGTGGCATGAAAAACAAGTGTCATACTTTTGAAAAGTATGTAGTCTATATTGTTTTCTGTTTGCTAACAGTAATCTTGAGGCTCGGCTGCTCTTTTGGTTTGACCCATACAAGGGTTTGCTGCTACAAGTCAACCTCTGATCTATTCTACGGCCTTGCCTCCTCTATTCTACGGCCTTTTTTAGAGTTGGAGAGGGAGAGCCCCATGCAGTGCCACAGTTCTTTGAAATGACTGAAATCAATATTTTGAAATATAAGTGAAATCATTTTTTAATGACCGGAGTCATTTGTTTGAATTGGACAAAATTAGTATTTTTAAAATGAGTGAATTCAGTTTTTTTAATGAGTGATAACATTATTTTAAATTGAGTGAAATTATTTTTTTGAAATGAGTGAAATAAACGAGTGAAATCAGCTTTTCAGAATGAGTGAAATAAGTTTTTTTGAATGGACTGAAATCATTTTTTAAATGAGTGGAATCTTTTTTAATAGTAAAATTAGAAGAAAAAAATTGATTGAGTGAAATCTGTTTTCATATATATGAAGCAGATTTCAGTGTGAAATATGTGAAACTTGTTATTTAAAACAACCTGAAACTTTTTATCTAAAAAATGTAAAACTAATTATTTCAAATCAGTTTTAATAATTATTGATTTTTTTAACCAAGTCAAATCAGACATTTGAATATGATATTTGCGAATCTGCTCATTTCAATGTCTGAAACTGATATTCTTGAAATATATTTCACCAATATGATATTTCAGTTTCAAGTATAATTCCCGAATATTAGTTCCACACACTGAAATGTGCAGCTTCGCAAATAGCCAAATACCAAATTTCAATGAAACAAGTAGCTTCACCATAAAATATAACTAAAACTGGATATGATTGAAAATTCAAACTAGTCAAAATATATCCAAGATTGGTCTTGTTTTAAAAATCATGTCGTCCTAAATTCAAATATGTAAAAAAAATTGGTTCAAAAATTATGAGCAATTCAAAATGTCACAAATGAAATAAAAGACAAGTCTTTAGTTTGGACAAAGAATCTAGTGTGCATGCAGCGACCCACGCATCGCTCCACTCTAGTAGTACTCTTCACTGAGAACCATCCTGACAAAATGCTTTGCACCAATCTTGATTCCAAGGCGAACGGTGGATACATTGCCGTTACATACCGACGCCGATAGAATTATCGCTTTCGGTAACAAGCCTGGGGTTTTACAATAGAGTGCCTACTAACTCAAGCATGCATACAATACAGGGGAAGCAATTCCTTGAAAAACATATAGATGTACATAAGTAACAAAACTAGTATTTCATACAAATATTCAGAAGTTTATCGGCAGAATCCACATATATAACAAAAAAAATTGTGGACCAATTGGAGGATGTTGTAGAGAAGACCCCTGATCTTACGAGGACCAAAAAGGTGGCCGGCCTAGGCATGCATGGAGTCATCTTCCACCCGAGACAATGGATGTCGCGCCATGGCTAGCCGTGGAAGAAGGATACGACATGATGTACTGGTCAAAACCTTCGTTCTGCATCGCAGCGAGCATCTCGAAGTTGGTGTCCACTGGTGATGATAGCTCTGGTGTTGTGCGATCACCGTCAAGGTACTGCATTACTTGGCGCATGGTAGGCCTAGCGTCCATGAATGGGTGAGAGCACAATAGTCCAAGCTTGAGTGCTAAGTTTGCCTCATTTACATCATACTCGCCATGGAGTTCAACGTCCACCGTGTCGAGGAGTGATCCACCATGCCAATGCTGAAGAACCCGATCGACTAACATGGGGTGTTTTTCTCGCGTATCTTGCTTGATTGGCCGTTGTCCACAGACGACTTCAAGGATGAATATGCCAAACGCAAACACATCGGTAAGAGGGGTTACCTTTCCGGTGCATGCTAGCTCGGGAGCGAGGTATCCTATGGTGCCAACCACATGCGTGCTCTGTGGATCGACACCATGGTCGTACAACCGTGCAAGGCCAAAATCACCTAGCCGGGCATTCATCTCAGCGTCAAGGAGCACGTTGCTTGCCTTGACATCCCGGTGGATGACAACTTGTTCCCACTCCTCGTGAAGGTAGAGCAATCCAGACGCGACGCCTCTGATGATCTTAAACCTTTGAGCCCAGTTCAGAGCAGGCTGCAGCTTGTTGTCATCGTCCTGACGGCGACGATACAAGTATTTGTCAAGGCTTCCGTTGGGCATGTAGTCGTACACCAGGAACAGCTGGCCTTTTCGCCGGCAGTAGCCGAGTAAGTGCACGAGATTACGGTGTTGGAGCCGTCCTATGCTGACGACCTCAGCGATGAACTCCTTCATGCCTTGCTTGGACTCGTGGGACACCCTCTTGACGGCTATCTCAAGTTTTGATTTCGGCAGCACCCCTTTGTACACTCTCCCGAAGCCGCCAACCCCAAGCAGGTTCTTGTTCTTGAACCCTTGTGTGGCATGGTAGAGATCCTTGTATGGGAAGCGGTGAGGCCCGAACTCGACCTCCCAATCTTCTCGTAGCTCGGCGTACCTCCGATGCCTTCGCACGAGCAGGAAAATGGTGACTCCCATGGCGAGGACAGAAGTGGCCGTTGCTAATGGCAACACGATCTCCAGGACCTTGGACCGAGGCTTGGGGCCAAGACGAGGCAGCCTTGGCAGTTCCCGGATGTCAATGGCCGGCGCAGGGCCCCCTGATGAAGAGAAGCTCCAGCCAAGTATGTAGTGCCGGCTGCCATCCCTGCCGGCCGAGGAGCCGAAGCCAAGGAATGCGTCCTCGGTGATCACCGTTGAGAGGTCGTAGATGGCAGAGACGAGCGGCCTCGCCGGCTTGGCCATGCCCAGCGGAGACATGGTCACGTTGATTCGCGTCGGCTGACTCTCGTAGTCTACCCAGAGCTGCAGCCTGTCGCCGCTGGTGAGGTTCAAGGCGTTGAAGAGGCCGGTGTCGTCGTCGTAGAAGCCGGCGGTGCTGGACTTGTTGGAGACGACGCTGTTGATGTTGATGCCCACATGGTTGGCGTCGATGTCGTGCAGGTCCCTGTTGTTGACGGTGTCCAGCTCGACGGCGAAGACGTGGTTGCTGGCGTTCCCCTGGCTGGCGCTGTTGAAGACGCCGAACCACTGCGTGGGGAGAGCGGAGGAGAAGTCGGTGCTCTTGGCGATGAAGAAGGCCATGCCTTGGCTGGGCCGGTAGTTGGGGTAGATGGCGAATACGAATGAGACGGAGAAGGATTTCACCGCCGTGCCGTTGCCGGTGCCGTTGGGGGACTCCTCACGGAACCGTAGCGGAGCAGGGTAGAATGCATGGCCTTTGAGAGTCTCCTGGCCAGTGGTCAGATCGACAAGGCCGTTCCGGGTCACCGTGGCGACGCCGTCCACGGTGATGTTGGCTCCCTTGAAGCCGGAGAAGATGAACCCATCTTCTCCGGCAGCCATGGCTGCTAGGTTAAGGGCTACGGTGCCGAGGAAGAGATTTAGAAGCAGCACTGACATGATGATGGTTGGATATCGATCGATCTGCTGGCGATGCAAATTATAGTCTCTTGCTCTCTGCAGCTGAGCTGATGAACTATGGCGACTTGTCAAAAGTCAAAGCCAGAACGAATCACTCATTGACTTTTTTGGTGAGTACGGATGTTATTAGCTTGACACTAGCTAGCTGCTCGATATGATCCGCTCGTTTCTTCCCTTGTTGTAATGTCTTCGTTTAGAGAGAGAAAAATATATTCTACTGTTGCTACATATTCTTGCCAGGTTAAAAGTCAAATACAACTGATTAATTGGAGTATTTAACCAAAAACTACCACATTTCACATAAACGTGACAGAAAACTACCACTTTACGATTTTGTGCGGAAAACTATCATTTTTGTCCTAATCCATGGCAAAAAACTACCAAGTCTCGAAACCGGTCGCTCCGCCCGCGCTAAACACCAAACTGACCAGTCGGTCCCACGTTTCAGGTGCCACGGTGGCCAACCGACGCCCGCCGCGCGTTAACGGCCGTTAACGGCGCGCCCGCGGTCGGAAACGGCGGTTGTCGGTTTGCGTTCAATGCACCAAACCGTGGGACCGATCATTTGATGCTGATCCTCCCATGACGCCGTTTCCAACCGCGGACGCGCCGTTTACGGCTGTTAACGCACGGCGGGCGTCGGTTGGCCACCGTGGCACCTGAAATTTGGGACCGGTTGGTCAGTTTGATGCTTAGCGCAGGCGAAGCGACCGGTTTCGAGATTTGGTAGTTTTTTGCCACGGATTGGGACAAAAGTGGTAGTTTGGCGGAAATTCGCAATGGCTCCTAGGTTCATATGCACCCATTGTCAAAATACACATTTTGAAAAGTTGAAAAATTCGAAACAAAAATCCCACGTGTATATCCGGACATTTTATGTGCGTTCAGAAGGTTTCGGTGAAAAATGACGTTTTTTGTGGCTTGTGTAAAAAAGATAAAGAAATGCCTCATGAATAGTTCGAATGAAGCATCAGAAATTGTCTTTTTTACACAAGCCACAAAAAACGTCGCTTTTCACCGAAATCTTGTGAACGCACATAAAATGTCCGGATATACACGTGGGATTTTTGTTTCGAATTTTTTAACTTTTCGAAATGTGTATTTCGACAATGGGTGCATATGCACCTAGGAGCCAAAACACCCACACAAAATCGTAAAGTAGTAGTTTTCTGTCACGTTTCCATGAAATGTGATAGTTTTTGTTAAATACTCGATTAATTGAGATATTTTTTACGGTACATCACTCTTTCCAATTACACTGTTTTGCTATTTCGTGTATGCAAGTGAGAAATAACTATGATCCTCGGGAGTAAGATGTCAAGATCAAGGTGCCAGCAAACACCGGCCACATTTCAACAATCCACCCGGCACTAACACATCAAAAAAAATCGAGAGTACGCCAATGGCGTACCGTAATTTTATAGAAGGAAGAAAGTGATATAAAAGAGGCTAGCAAAGGATGCGTACATCCTTGCAAGCAGACTCCACGCAACACGCTAAGCTACTCTCTCACGAAACGATCTAATCCTCCTACTCCAACCCCTGCTCTCTTGAGGTCCAAAATGTCAATGACAATAAGATGCCATAGCTGCGTAGGCGTCACGATCTGCTGCCTCCTGTCAAAGACTCTCGCGTTGCGTTGCTTCCAGAGAGACCACGCCGTGATCATGACCAAAGTATCGAACCCGCGTCGCTCGGCACGGTGAAATTGCCTCCTCGCGAGCAACCACCACTCCAACATCGTGCTACCAGCGTCCGGCGCCGGGATATCCATGTTGCACTCATTGATGGAGTAGTACCAGACCTCCCTCGCAAAAACGCATTGCAAGAGGATGTGCTCAGCGTTGTCTTCTTCTTGAAGACAGGTGTAACATGACGATGGCAGGGCCTGCAAACCATGCCTAGCCCGACGATCCGAAGTCCAAATGCGATGTTGGATGGCCAGCCACATGAATATCTTGCATTTAAGGGGAGCCCAGCTCCGCCAAATGCAAGCGGCGAAGGACGATTTCTCCATCCCGAGACAAAGTCTGTGATATACCGAGCGAGCCGTGTAGACTCCAGAAGCATCCGCAGGCCATGTGAAGAGATCATCCGAGTGGGCGTCTCTCGGGACCATGGCGATTGCCTGACCAAGATGTAGGAGCTGCAGATGTACCGAAAAAGAAAGATCACCCTTGATGTCCTGCAGCCAAGCATCGTTGTCAAGTGCTTGCTCCACCGTGTGCCGATTGCGGGTGCGTGTATCAACCAGACCGCAGATCAGCGGCGCGATGTCAATGGCAGCGAACCCAAGAATCCATCGATCGCTCCAAAACAATACTCTGCTGCCCGCCCCCACGTTGATGCACACCAAGCTGTCAAAGACCCTCTTCGCCATGCAATCCATGACCATGGGAAGGCCCTGCCATGGTCTATTCTGATCTGTGCGGCGCAGCCACTCCCAACGGACTCTCAGCGCCAGTGCTTGTTGCTTGAGGGATTTGATTCCCAGACCACCATACTCCGTAGGATGACAGATAGAATTCCACGCGACGAGGCATTGTCCTCCATTGACCTCCTCCTTCCCCTTCCAAAAGAAGGCCCTCATACATCTGTCCAGCTCATCAAAGACCCAATCTGGAGCCTCTGTGACCATGAAGTGGTGGACCGGCTTGGCAGCTATCACAGATTTGACAAGGATAAGCCTGCCAGGCCTTTGGATGAGCCCTCGTTGCCATGCAGGGACAAAGTGCTTGGCATGATCAAGCATTGGTTGCCACTCCGCACGGGTCAATTGCCTGATCGCGAGCTGCAGACCCAAGTATTTGCATGGGAAAGCTCCCTCCTGGAAGTGGAGCATATCGGCCACACGCCGACGATCCGCATCGCTTCCTCTGATAAGAATAGCCGAAGACTTGACATAGTTCACCCTTAGACCTAACGCCTGGCCAAAGATCTGTAGCACTTGTCTGACGAACTATAGATCAGTCGCCGAAGGTCTGACGAAGAGCGCGACGTCGTCCGCATATATAGATAGGCGCTGCATGGCCGAAATCCCCGGGAACGAGCTAATAATTCCCTCCGTCGCTGCTTTGCTGATGATCTTTGACAACACATCCATGGCGATGACAAATAGGAGGGGTGAGACCGGATCACCTTGTCTAAGACCTTTGGCATGAGTAAAACTCCTTCCTGGCACTCTGTTAACTATCACTTTGGTGTTTGCCGTGCGTAGAAGGGCCGCAATCCAAGCAATCCACTTCTGCCTGAAACCAATGACCCGAAGCACCTCAAAAAGGAATGGCCAAGACAGGGAATCGAAGGCCTTCGAAATGTCGAGCTTGAGGAATACTCCAGGGATCTTGCGGGCATGAATCTTCCTCGCAACTTGCCTAACTAAGAGGAAGTTGCCGTGCAACGATCGACCGGAGATGAATGCCGATTGGTTGGCACCCACGATCTCAGGCATTTTCCTTCTGACCCTGTTAGCTAGCAGCTTGGCAAACAACTTGCTAGTGCTATGCGGGAGGCTAATGGGGCGGTAATCTCCAATTTCCTCGGCATCTTCCTTTTTAGGGATCAGGACGATGTGCGCGCGGTTCAGTCTGCAAAACCCACGAGAATCTCCCACGTAGAGCTTCAGTAACACGGCCATGACATCCCGCTTGATAATGGGCCATGCGCGCTGATAAAAGGCATCTATGTAGCCGTCAGGGCCCGGCGCCCGATCCGGGGGCAATCCTTTAATGGTTTCCCAAACTTCGTCCTCCGAGAAGATTTGCTCCAAATCATGCAGATCGCTAGCTTCATAACCAAGAAAGTCCAGATCAATGCCGACCTCTCGTGCCTGCGCCTGCCCTAGGGAATTCTCAAAAGCAGCAGTGAAGATCTCCCCCTTGCGATCAGGATCCGTGATGATCTCTTCTCCGTGCTTGATGTGGGGGATGAAATTCTTTGATCTCCTTCCGTTAGCCACCGCCTGGAACAGCTTAGTGTTGGCGTCCCCCTTCCTGATCCACCTGATCCTGGATCTCTGTCTGTCGATGGTCCTCTCGAGCGAAGCAAGACCCAGCAGCGCAAGTTTCAGAGATCTCCTCAACCACAACTCAGCCTGCGTGAGCTGCCTCGCCTCTTGGGCACGATCAAGCTGTAGAATGACGTAGTTGGCCACCGCCATTTGTACTTTGATGTTGCCCGTCTTGCGCTGACCCCAAGCCTGGAGTGCAACAGCCGCATTTCTCATCAGCGCATCCAATCGCTTGAAGGGATCCACAATGGTCTCGTCACAAACCCAGGCCTCTCTCACAACCTCCTCAAAGCCCTCGAGCTTTGTCCAATAGAGCTCAAAGCGAAAGCGCTTTTTTGGATGGAAGGGAGCGCTCGTAGAGAGATGGAGTGGCACATGATCCGAGACGACTAACACATCAATTTCAATAATGAATAATCCGCCGTTGTCTTGGTGGACCCAAGTGTGCATCAAGGCATCATCAACACTGAAAATGAGGTTGCATTAATTTGTCCAAGGACAGGCCTTACATAGAGTCAAAGTGCTAATCCCTCCATACCGGTGCATTGGGTATCTTAAGTGATGCATGGCGACTAAGAAAATGAGAGAATTTGATGCATATTTGCTAATTAATCCTCTTACATGCAACACATCCAACAAAACTGACCACTATATGTCGTGTTCGGTGTACTCAAGTCATTGGAGACTCGTATGTCCCACGTTTCCTATTGATTGGTTCCTTTGTTCGTGGCAAAAAATAAAAATTAGTGCATCGTGCCAACCTGATTGCATTGGTATGGAGGGAGTAAGTTTATTTTCGAGGAATATCTTAATTTTCAGTACATGCTACTTGATGCATGAGCACATCACGATCTAATAGTATGGATTGCGACAGGCAAAGCCGCCGGCGGCTAGCTAGCCTGCAAAATTCTTTCTTTCCCCTCACGTGATTAGACGAAGATATTACGTTTTGATATTCCTCGGGTTCCTCGGTCGGGGAGGATTAGACGAAGCTCTACCATACATTCCTGCCAGCTTCTCGGGATAGTGATGTTAGAGTTTCTTGTCGTGTATACGCAGTATTTACTGCCAGGTTCTTCACATCGGTTCAAGTGTTTAATGGCGACGACTGCGGCTCCTGGCCGTTGATCCTTAATGGCACAAGCACGAAGATTTTCCGGCTTTCATTGGCAAGGTCAGGACGGCTTTGATACGAGAGCGGCGATAGCGACGCATCGGCAGCTCGTTATGACAATAACAGTGGTTGTTCGGTGGTCTAGGAACCTCGGTACAATTTTTATTATGTTTGATATGTTTGTACAACAACAACAACAATAACAAAGCCTTTAGTCCCAAACAAGTTGGGGCAGGCTAGAGGTGAAACCCATAAGATCTCGCAACCAACTCATGGCTCTGGCACATGGATAGCAAGCTTCCACGCACTCTTGTCCATAGCTAGCTCTTTGGTGATACTCCAATCCTTCAGGTCTCTCTTAACGGACTCCTCCCATGTCAAATTCGGTCTATCCCGCCCTCTCTTGACATTATCCACACGCTTTAGCCGTCCGCTATGCACTGGAGCTTCTGGAGGCCTGCGCTGAATATACCCAAACCATCTCAGACGATGTTGGACAAGCTTCTCCTCAATTGGTGCTACCCCAACTCTATCTCGTATATCATCATTCCGGACTCGATCCTTCCTCGTGTGGCCACACATCCATCTCAACATACGCATCTCCGCCACACCTAACTATTGAACATGTTGCCTTTTAGTCGGCCAACACTCCGCGCCATACAACATTGCGGGTCGAACCGCTGTCCTGTAGAACTTGCCTTTTAGCTTTTGTGGCACTCTCTTGTCACAGAGAATGACAGAAGCTTTGGGCCACTTCATCCATCCGGCTTTGATTCGATGGTTCACATCTTCATCAATACCCCCATCCTCCTGCAACATTGACCCCAAATACCGAAAGGTGTCCTTCCGAGGTACCACCTGGCCATCAAGGCTAACCTCCTCCTCCTCACACCTAGTAGTACTGAAACCGCACATCATGTACTCGGTTTTAGTTCTACTAAGCCTAAACCCTTTCGATTCCAAGGTTTGTCTCCATAACTCTAACTTCCTATTTACCCCCGTCCGACTATCGTCAACTAGCACCACATCATCCGCAAAGAGCATACACCATGGGATATCTCCTTGTATATCCCTTGTGACCTCATCCATCACCAATGCAAAAAGATAAGGGCTCAAAGCTGACCCTTGATGCAGTCCTATCTTAATCGGGAAGTCATCGGTGTCGACATCACTTGTTCGAACACTTGTCATAACATTATCGTACATGTCCTTGATGAGGGTAATGTACTTTGCTGGGACTTTGTGTTTCTCCAAGGCCCACCACATGACATTCCGCGGTATCTTATCATAGGCCTTCTCCAAGTCAATGAACATCATATGCAAGTCCTTCTTTTGCTCCCTATATCTCTCCATAAGTTGTCGTACCAAGAAAATGGCTTCCATGGTCGACCTCCTAGGCATGAAACCAAACTGATTTTTGGTCACGCTTGTCATTCTTCTTAAGCGGTGCTCAATGACTCTCTCCCATAGCTTCATTGTATGGCTCATCAGCTTAATTCCACGGTAATTAGTACAACTCTGAACATCCCCCTTGTTCTTGAAGATTGGTACTAATATACCTAGGTGAATTTTTGCACCTTGGTGAATTTTTATACTAGATCTGAAAATGGGCAAAAGCCTTTGATGCTTGATCGATCCGAGCTCTCTTCGACAATATTGACTGACACGAACTGTCAACCACTCGTCCCGCCGGCCGGCACATAGGACATGTGTATACCTATCACGGGAAAGTTTAATTGCGGTCCTTAGGCCAACTCCACCGCGCGACCTCAAACAGGCGTCCGTTTTGTCCGGATTCTGTCCGTTTGGGTAGTGATTTAGGGTCATGTCCGGGCGTGTTCTGGGATGCGGTGGCCGTTTGCCCCATCCTGTCCGCGTCTATTTTAAAAAAAGAACAACGTTTCAAATGCCAAACCTTAGTTCACGGCCCCAGTTCATCACGCCGGCAACAAAGCCAGCGGCCTACACGTTCATCGCCGGCATCGGCCAGCGGCCGGCAACACAGCCAGCCTCCAAAATGAATAGTTGTCCTCGTCAGCAACACAGCCAGTGGCCGGCAACACAGCCGGTCTCCAAAATGAATGTTTTCTCGCCGGCACACTGCCAGCGGCCCAGCGGGCGGGCGGCACCCATGCCAGCCCCCAAAAAGAACGGCCACGCCGATCGGACGACCTAGTTTAGACCTTCGGCGTCGAGCATCTCCTTCTACCTGGCCTCGAACCAGGCCCTCGTCTTGTCGCTCATCTTCGACAAGTCCACGCTCATGATCGCAATGGCCACCCCCTTCGCTTTGGTGGCGGCATTGGTGGCCTCGATGTCGAGCTGCCTCTGCCTGGCCTTGACGTTGTCGGCCTCGATGTCGAGCTGCCTTTGCCGGGCGACCTCTTCCATGTCGAGCTGCCTTTGCCGGGCCGCCTCCTCCATGTCGATCTTCCTCTTCTTGGCCGCCTACTCCATCTCAAGCTTCTTTCTTTGAAGGTCTAGGTATTGCTTCATTTGCTCGTCCTTGCTTTGCCGCTTCTTCTCGTCCCTCACATCCTTTTAAGACATCATGCCATGCAAAGTATCATGCAATTCCAGGGATGAGGCATCATGTATGTCATCAACCTTGGAGTTGGTCTTGCCCCTCGGCCTCTTCAACGCCTCGCCATCTCCACCTCCGGCGAACTTGGTCGTCTTCAGTCCTCTCTTCCTTTGTAGTTCACGGTATTGGTCCTTGAACTTAGGGCAATTGTTGATGAGCGTCCAACAATGCGTAAGAGTGAATGTCTTATCATTGTGCCGGGCCTTGAATGCCTCCAAAGATTGAAATACCTACAACACATGATCAACAAGAAGTGAACATGCAAACATATACAAGGCCGAAGTCTCATGGCCGTAGCAAGGAAAGGGCTAGGAAGAGGAGAGCATACCGTGTCCCCAACGCCGAGACCACTCACGGGCCGTGCTTCAACGCTCTCAAATGCAGCTTGATACTTGTTGCACTCTTGTTGGATGAACAACCATCTCTTTTGAATCGAGCCGATGCCACGGTTGCTTGAAATTTGGTAGGGCTCGAACATCTTCCTTTCATGGAATGTTTTGTGGACTCTCATCCAAAAAACAATGCCCTTTTGTTGCGCGCCGGTCCTCGGATCTTGGCTAATCTCCATCCAAGCTTGGCAAATCAACTTGTCCTCATCTTGTGTGTATGAACCCGTGCGAATGATCTTCCTCTTCTTTTGTGCTTCTGCTCTTTGGGTCAGCTCGTCGATGAACAATGGCGCGCCACTAATATCAATGTCATTGCCTTCTTCTTCTTCATCATCACCATCACCTTTGACATAGATGTCATCGTCTTCATGCCACGAGTCACCATGGTCGTAGTCTGCACGGTTGTCGGCCTCTTCATCGGGGACATACTGGGCGCGGCCATCCTGACTTTGGGTCCCCTCGGGGTCGTAGGCACGTCCGTGCCCAGCCTCGAAGATCACGTTCTCCATGTACTGGTTGTAGAAGGGGTCGTCGACCGGTGCCGTTGTTGTTGGCATTCCGTCAAACAACACGCGGGGGCCGGCATGGTGCCCGTGCTTGCTTGCTTTGCATCTCGACAGACGGTCGGCCGCTGCTGCTGGACCCAGGCGTGACGTTAAGGTCGATGACGGCCACAGGGGCGCAGTGTCAACGGCGCGATCAAGCCAACGTCCGGCGACCCCGAGAAACGGGTCTGGCCGTCGTGCCTTGGCGGAGGAAAGCCGGGCGACATGGGCGTGGTCCGCGATGTCGGCGACTGGCAGTGCGTAGGCCGGGCGACCGACGAGCCTGTGCTCGCCGGGCCGACGGTCGCTGTAGTGAAACCGGCCGGACGACCCATGCCAAGCATGAGGAGGACGTGCGCTTTGTTGACGATGTCCTCCTTCTCGTCGGCCGCGGCCTTGCGCCGAGCGGCCTCATTCGCATCGCGCTCGGCGGCGAACTTGGCCGCGGCGGCATTGACCTTGACGACCGCTCTCCGGCTCCTCTTCTTCGCCGCTTCCGCGTCCAACCTGGCGATCTCCCCCGGCGTGCACTCCGACCGCGGCTTCCTTGCCGCCTTGGCCGCCTTCTTCTTCACCTTTCCGGGCGGGTCGACGGCCAGGCCGCCGGAATTCGGCTGGGCATCGGCCATGAACGGGGGAGAGAGGGGATGGCAGGAGGGACGTGGGAGGGCTCGGGGGAAATGGCGCCAAATGGGGCGTGGGGGTTTTGGTTTCTCCCACCGACAGGCGGGCCAGGGGAGGACAAGCGCGCGCGTCCCGCCCGTCCGCGCGCTGTCCGTTTCACCCCAAAACCGGCGCAAACTTGGGCCAGGGATGGGACAAAAGCGGACAAGAAACGGACAAAAGTCCGTTTGCTCCCGCGCGCTGGGCCGTCCGGTTTGTCCCTTTTACCCCAAACGGACGGGGACGGACAGGATAGGGTCGCGCGGAGGAGTTGGCCTTATGTCACCGGCAGGGAAAAATCTCTCCAACTGGTACCTCAGCAGAGAATTTTTCAAATATTATTTATTTATTCCCAAAAGTTTGACAATTGTACATGTGTATACAATAATTTGTCAAGAATATGATGCTGCGAGATAACGTGTTGGCTAATTTTTGCCAACAAGAAGGCTAGTCGGCCAATGGTAACAGCTGTGAGCGGCCTGTAGGTGATCATTTAGCCGAGGAGCACCTTGTCAGCTAACAGTTATCGTCTCTGTTAGAATCTTATGACAATAATTGTGTGTTGTGTTAGTTTTAGCGCGTGTTACAGTAAACACATTGAATCTACTTCCTCCGTTTCTAAATATAAGTCTTTGGAGAGATTCTATTATGAACCACATACGGATGCATATAGATGCATTTTAGAGTATAGATTCACTCATTTTGCTTTGTATGTAGTCCACAATAAAATCTCTACAAAGACTTATATTTAGGCAGGAACGGAGAAAGTAGCTGTTTATTTACTCTTTATATTATTTTAATAAAGTTTAATGCGCGGATCACCTCGCCTCACGCGCGGCTGGATATGATGCCGCTGCGTCCAGGGGCAAAATTTCGTGTTTTGACCCTTTTCACGTCTAAAATCGGGATCTGACCCCGGTTTAAAATTATTTCGACATTTGACCCTTTTAGCTACCGCCGGGCTTCGTGGCGGTAGATGTGTGCAGGCTACCGCCATGCTAGCTGGCGGTGGGGTACTTTGAAGGCCGTCTGGCCGTTAACGGGGGCTGACGTGGCAAAGGGACATTCCGCCGCAGGGCTCGGCGGTAGGCTCCAACACCCTACCGCCGAGGTCTCCGGCGGTAGGGTCCTGGAGATAATGTTTGGTGGGGTCCACTCACCACCCACCCACTCCACTCATCTTCTTCCTCCCTCTCGAGCTCACACTCTCTCCCCCTCTTCTCCCCCACCAAAACACCCACTAGATCCCCCTCCATTGATTGAGATTTGGCCGGTGGATCAAGCTCATTTGCATCACCCAAGGTACCTCCCCCATCCCCCCCTTCATTTGGTTGGTTCAAATCATCTACTTTTGTTGGAATGAACTAGTTTTGCAACCCCCTAGTTCTTCCTCTAGTTTAGCATTTATTGTGCATTTATGGCACATTTATGGGGCATTTATGGTGTATTCATGGTTGATCTAAGTAATATGTGTCACTCTTTGTTGTGGCAAGCTAGCTTAAGAGTTAGGGTTAGGGGTATATTTAGGTTAGGGTTAGGGTTAGGGTTAGTGTTAGTGCTATGATTAAGGTAAACTAGTTGTTAGATTCAAACCTTATATTTTAGATAGTTCATCCATATGAAATGACCGGTCCATGGATGACTCAATTTTGTTCCATTGTTTTTAGATGGATAAACTAGTGAATGTGCATTATTTGGACAAGGCGGCTTTCATGCATGGAAATGCCGACGAAGGGGAGGAGGCCATGGTTTTTGACACAAGCCCGAGCTATGATGATATTGTCGTGAAAGTGAGAAACGTCCTCAATTGGATTAACCCAAGTGATGGTGTGAAGCTTATTGGACGTTATGATGTGGGAGTGGGAGTAAGATCCCGATTAAAGAGTATGCCCATCACCTCTCAATTGCATTGGGATGTGTATAAGGAGAAAGTTGAGGGATCACAAGACAAGTCACTTGAGTTATTTGCCACAAGACAATTCAAGGTTGAAGTTCCTCGACCACTACTTGGCTTGAACCGGAATGTGTCCTCCCCAATACATGATGTTGTCGTGGTGTTTGACCACAATGCGGCTAGCCAACCACCAAGTAGCCAACCAAATGAAGAGGACATCATCAATGCTAAAGCAATAGTTCTTGTAGGTGATGATCGTGTTGAAGATGAGGTCGTTGCTCATGTTGATGAACATGCAAATGTTCATGTTGATGAACATGCAAATGTTCATGTTGATGGAGATGCCATTTCTCATGTTGATGGAGATGCTATTGCTCAAGATGATGTGTATGCGGAAGAAGAAGAGATTCATTACAATCCCGTTGGTGACTTGGATGTCATTGTGCATCAACAAGACATGGACCGGAACCTACCTTATAGTCGTATGTGTAGGTATGAGTCGGATGATGAGGGTCCACCGGAAGAATTGGATGAGGATGGATTCAAGAAAATCAAATTTATAAGAAGGTCAATGGCAAGGAAAGAGGACACTCTTTGTTCCGTGATCTAAGCCTTGCCGACAAGGCCGTTGTTGATGGTGGCATGAGGTTGGGCTTGATCGAACCATCGCCTTGCCCGAGGATGGGAGATCCAAAGCCACAGGGTGAGGACGAGAATGCTCATTTGAAGAAAGGGATCAAGTTTGCTTGTTTGCAAGAGTTCAAGATATGGTTGAGTGACTATGCCATTCGGAATCATAGGCCGTTCGTTGTTGGTCATTCCAACAAAAAATTGCGCTACACAATCAAATGTGACAAAGAAGGTTGCCCATGGAAGGTCCGTGGAAGAAAGATCAAGGAAACCGGGCAATGGGAGTTGAAGAGTTGTGTGGCCACCCACAAGTGCATACCGCCGGAGAAAGCGGACCAAAGCAAGGGACACCGCCAACTCACGTCCGAGTATCTAGGCTATAAACTGTTGAATGAGATATCCCATGATCCAACCGTGAAGGTGAAGTTCCTCATGAGTTCGGTCTTCGAAAGATTCGGGTACCCGGTCAAGTATGGAAAGGCGTGGATGGCGAAGGCAAACGCTATAAGGATGTTGCATGGTGATTATGAGGCCGCATATAACATTCTTCCCAAGATGTTGGCAGCCATTGCTCATCGGAACCCGGGAATGCGCCATCGGGTGGAGTCAATTGAGGGAGTGTTTCATCGAGCTTTTTGGAGCTTTGGTCAATGCATTGATGCATTTAGGCATTGCCGCCCCGTGTTGTCAATTGATGGCACGTTCTTGACCGGAAAGTACAAGGGCACGATGATGGTAGCAATGGCCCACTCATCCAATGATAATGTGTTGCCGGTGGCATTTGCGTTGGTGCCTTCCGAGCACGATGATAATTGGCAGTGGTTTATGGATCATGTGAGGACGAAGGTGATTGGCCCCAAAAGAGAGGTGTGCATCATATCGGATCGCCATCATGGGATTCTCAAAGCAATATAAGTTGATATTCCAGGCTATCCAAAGCTCCAACACCGTTGGTGCATGAGGCATTTCGTGGCATACTTTTACCGTGCATGCAAGAGTAAGGAGTTTTGCAAAGATCTTACCCATGTTTGTGTGGCATTCAACACCATCACATTCCAAAGCCGCTATGATAAGCTATTCGAGGCTTTGAAAAAGAACAAAGGAGGGAGAGAATTCTTGACAAGGAATTTTCCGGAGAAGCATAAGTGGTCACGTGCTTACGACGAAGGAGGTTTCCGATACGGAGACATGACAAGTAACATGGTGGAATGCTTCAACAATGTGCTGAAGGGTGTCCGTTCTTTGCCGGTCACTGCAATAGTGAAATATACCTTCTTCAAGCTCAACGAGTACTTTTTGAGGCATTCCAAAGAGACGGCCAAATGGATAGGTGAGAAAATGGAATTTCCCTTCAAAGTTGAGGATTGGTTGAAGCATCAAGCGCGCAAGTCTTGGCATCAACAAATCATTAGTTTCAATGAAAAAGAACAAATCTACCAAGTCGACGAGCCGGGTGGCACAACAAGGGATGGCATGACATACGGTGCAGTAGCATATGAGGTGCACCTTAAGACCCGGTGGTGTCAGTGCGAGAGACCTCACAAGTATCATTGGCCTTGCTCCCATGTGATGACCGCCGCAAGGTTCAGAAACTTGAAAGTATCCGATGGTACCACCTTGCAGTTGCTTGAGTTCACATTGGAACGAACGAGGTTGACATGGGCTCCTAGGTTTCATCCCTTCCTAGATCAGTCACAGTGGCCTGAGTATCATGGGCCACACATCATCCCCGACCCCGAACTCATGGTGCCTACAAAGGGAAGAAGAAGAAAGAAGAGGTTTAGGGGTGACATGGATGACCTAGCTGGATACACCGGAATGAAACAATTTGGTAGCGGCCATTTCATGGAGGCACCGGAGATCAACAGTTGTGGTAAATGTGACGAGCCGGGACACAATGTTAGGAAATGCACCAAAAAGCCACGGACCGATGCCAACACTCCGGATCCTAGTCAAAGTGGTGCCCGAAGAGGAGGTACCGGTGGCACACGAGGAGGTAGGAGTGGTAGTGGACGAGGAGGCAGGAGTGGTGCGCGTGGAGGACGGACGAATCTTGGCGGTAGTGGACGAGGAGACAGTATTAGAGGGCACGGGGGGCGGTCGGGTACCGGTGGCCGTGGTCGTAGGACGAGAAGGGTTGATAGAGGAAGGCCTATTGACATCTTGCTTAACCCACATGGTTGAAATAAGGTGAATGGTATTTGTTATTTGGTCTTGTTTATTTGTTTTTTGCATACATACATGTTTTTTTACTTTACTGATTACCAAGTTTGTCTTTATAGGCATGGCTTCTTCCGGTTCCGTGACGAGGCCACCGTGTGCTAACCGCGAGGATATGCCGGACAAGTGGACAGACGCCGAGTTGGATAAGGTGAAGGACAAAGATATGAGAAGTTCATCATGTTGGTGTGGAGATGTTTGCAAAGTTAAGGTTGTTGGGGAACGTAGTAATTTCAAAAAAATTCCTACGCACACGCAAGATCATGGTGATGCATAGCAACGAGAGGGGAGAGTGTTGTCTATGTACCCTCGTAGACCGAAGCGGAAGCGTTGACACAACGTAGAGGAAGTAGTCGTACGTCTTCCCGATCCGACCGATCCAAGCACCGTTACTCCGGCGCCTCCGAGTTCTTAGCACACGTTCAGCTCGATGACGATCCCCGGGCTTCAATCCAGCAAAGCTTCGGGGAGGAGTTCCGTCAGCACGACGGCGTGGTGACGATCTTGATGTACTACCGACGCAGGGCTTCGCCTAAGCACCGCGACAATATGACCGAGGTGGAATATGGTGGAGGGGGCACCGCACACGGCTAAGGAACGATCACGTTGATCAATTGTGTGTTCTGGGGTGCCCCCCTGCCCCCGTATATAAAGGAGCAAGGGGGAGGGGGCGGCCGGCCTAGAGGGCGCGCCAGGGAGGAGTCCTACTCCCACCGGGAGTAGGACTCCTCTCCCTTTCCTTGTAGGAGAAGGAAGGAGAGAGGGGGAGGGAAAAAAGGGGGGCGCCGCCCCCCCCCCCCCTTCCTTGTCCTATTCGGAATAGGGGGGAGGGGGCGCGCGGCCTGCCCTGGCCGCCCCTCCTCTTTTCCCTTAAGGCCCATATGGGCCCATTAACCCCCCGGGGGGTTCCGGTAACCCCTCCGGTACTCCATTATTATCCGAAACCACTCGGAACCATTCCGATGTCCGAATATAGTCGTCCAATATATCAATCTTTACGTCTCGACCATTCCGAGACTCCTCGTCATGTCCGTGATCTCATCCGGGATTCCGAACTAACTTCGGTACATCAAAAATGCATAAACTCATAATGTAACTATCATCGAAACCTTAAGCGTGCGGACCCTACGGTTCGAGAACAATGTAGACATGACCGAGACTCATCTCCAGTCAATTACCAATAGCGGGACCTGGATGCCCATATTGGCTCCTACATATTCTACGAAGATCTTTAGCGGTCAGACCGCATAACAACATACGCTGTTCCCTTTGTCATCGGTATGTTACTTGCCCGAGATTCGATCGTCGGTATCCAATACCTAGTTCAATCTCGTTACCGGCAAGTCTCTTTACTCGTTCTGTAATACATCATCTCGCAACTAACTCATTGGTTGTAATGCTTGCAAGGCTTATGTGATGTGCATTACCGAGAAGGCCCTGAGATACCTCTCCGACATTTGGAGTGACAAATCCTAATCTCGAAATACGCCAACCCAACAAATACTTTCGGAGACACCTGTAGAGCACCTTTACAATCACCCAGTTACGTTATGACGTTTGGTAGCACACAAAGTGTTCCTACGGTAAACGGGAGTTGCATAATCTCATAGTCATAGGAACATGTATAAGTCATGAAGAAAGCAATAGCAACATACTAAACAATCGGGTGCTAAGCTAATGAAATTGGTCATGTCAATCAGATCATTCAACTAATGATGTGACCTTGTTAATCAAATGAGAACTCCTTTGTCTATGGTTAGGAAACTTAACCATCTTTGATTAACAAGCTAGTCAAGTAGAGGCATACTAGTGACACTCTGTTTGTCTATGTATCCACACATGTATTATGTTTCCGGTTAATACAATTCTAGCATGAATAATAAACATTTATCATGATATACAAGGAAATAAATAATAACTTTATTATTGCCTCTAGGGCATATTTCCTTCAGTCTCCCACTTGCACTAGAGTCAATAATCTAGATTACACAGTAATGATTCTAACACCCGTGGAGTCTTGGTGCTGATCATGTTTTGCTCGTGGAAGAGGCTTAGTCAACGGGTCTGCTACATTCAGATCCATATGTATCTTGCAAATCTCTATGTCTCCCACCTGGACTAAATCCCGGATGGAATTGAAGCGTCTCTTGATGTGCTTGGTTCTCTTGTGAAATCTGGATTCTTTTGCTAAGGCAATTGCACCAGTATTGTCACAAAAAAATTTCATTGGAACCGATGCACTAGGTATGACACCTAGATCGGATATGAACTCCTTCATCCAGACTCCTTCATTCACTGCTTCCGAAGCAGCTATGTACTCCGCTTCACATGTAGATCCCGCTACGACGCTTTGTTTAGAACTGCACCAACTTACAGCTCCACCGTTTAATGTAAATACGTATCCGGTTTGCGATTTAGAATCGTCCGGATCAGTGTCAAAGCTTGCATCAATGTTACCGTTTACGACGAGCTCTTTGTCACCTCCATACACGAGAAACATCTCCTTAGTCCTTTTCAGGTACTTCAGGATATTCTTGACCGCTGTCCAGTGATCCACTCCTGGATTACTTTGGTACCTCCCTACCAAACTTATAGCAAGGCACACATCGGGTCTGGTACACAGCATTGCATACATGATAGAGCCTATGGCTGAAGCATAGGGAACATCTTTCATCTTCTCTCTATCTTCTGGAGTGGTCGGGCATTGAGTCTTACTCAACTTCACACCTTGTAATACAGGCAAGAACCCTTTCTTTGCTTGATCCATTTTGAACTTTTTCATAACTTTGTCAAGGTATGTACTTTGTGAAAGTCCAATTAAGCGTCTTGATCTATCTCTATAGATCTTAATGCCCAATATGTAAGCAGCTTCACCGAGGTCTTTCATTGAAAAACTTTTATTCAAGTATCCCTTTATGCTATCCAGAAATTCTATATCATTTCCAATCAGTAATATGTCATCTACATATAATATCAGAAATGCTACAGAGCTCCCACTCACTTTCTTGTAAATACAGGCTTCTCCAAAAGTCTGTACAAACCCAAATGCTTTGATCACACTATCAAAGCGTTTATTCCAACTCTGAGAGGCTTGCACCAGTCCATAAATGGATCGTTGGAGCTTGCATACTTTGTTAGCTCCCTCTGGATCGATAAAACCTTCTGGTTGCATCATATACAACTCTTCTTCCAGAAATCCATTCAGGAATGCAGTCTTTACATCCATTTGCCAAATTTCATAATCATAAAATGCGGCAATTGCTAACATGATTCGGACAGACTTAAGCATCGCTACGGGTGAGAAGGTCTCATCGTAGTCAATCCCTTGAACTTGTCGAAAACCTTTTGCGACAAGTCGAGCTTTGTAGACGGTAACATTACCATCAGCGTCAGTCTTCTTCTTGAAGATCCATTTATTCTCTATTGCTTGCCGATCATCGGGCAAGTCAACCAAAGTCCATACTTTGTTCTCATACATGGATCCCATCTCAGATTTCATGGCTTCAAGCCATTTTGCGGAATCTGGGCTCACCATCGCTTCTTCATAGTTTGTAGGTTCACCATGATCTAGTAGCATGATTTCCAGAACAGGATTGTCGTACCACTCTGGTGCGGATCTTACTCTGGTTGATCTACGAGGTTCTGTAGTAACTTGATATGAAGTTGCATGATCATCATCATTAACTTCCTCATTAATTGGTGTAGGTGCTACAGAAACAATTTTCTGTGATGTACTACTTTCCAATAAGGGAGCAGGTACAGTTACCTCATCAAGTTCTACTTTCCTCCCACTCATTTCTTTCGAGAGAAACTCCTTTTCTAGAAAGACTCCGAATTTAGCAACAAAAGTCTTGCCTTCAGATCTGTGATAGAAGGTGTATCCAACAGTTTCTTTTGGATATCCTATGAAGACACATTTTTCCGATTTGGGTTCGAGCTTATCAGGTTGAAGCTTTTTCACATAAGCATCGCAGCCCCAAACTTTAAGAAACGACAACTTTGGTTTCTTGCTAAACCATAGTTCATAAGGTGTCGTCTCAACGGATTTTGACGGTGTCCTATTTAACGTGAATGCGGCCGTCTCTAAAGCATAACCCCAAAACTATAGCAGTAAATCTGTAAGAGACATCATAGATCGCACCATATCTAGTAAAGTACGATTACGACGTTCTGACACACCATTGTGTTGTGGTGTTCCGGGTGGCGTGAGTTGCGAAACTATTCCGCATTGTTTCAAATGTAGACCAAACTCGTAACTCAAATATTCTCCTCCACGATCAGATCGTAGAAACTTTATTTTCTTGTTACGATGATTTTCAACTTCACTCTGAAATTCTTTGAACTTTTCAAATGTTTCAGACTTGTGTTTCATTAAGTAGACATAACCATATCTGCTTAAATCATCTGTGAAGGTGAGAAAATAACGATATCCGCCACGAGCTTCAATGTTCATTGGACCACATACATCTGTATGTATGATCTCCAATAAATCTGTTGTTCTCTCCATAGTACCGGAGAACGGTGTTTTGGTCATCCTGCCCATGAGGCACGGTTCGCAAGTACCAAGTGATTCATAATCAAGTGGTTCTAAAAGTCCATCAGTATGGAGTTTCTTCATGCGCTTTATACCGATATGACCTAAACGGCAATGCCACAAATAAGTTGCACTATCATTATCAACTCTGCATCTTTTGGCTTCAACATTATGAATATGTGTATCACTACTATCGAGATTCATCAAAAATAGACCACTCTTCAAAGGTGCATGACCATAAAAGATATTACTCATATAAATAGAACAACCATTATTCTCTGATTTAAATGAATAACCGTCTCGCATCAAACAAGATCCAGATATAATGTTCATGCTCAACGCTGGCACCAAATAACAATTATTTAGGTCTAATACTAATCCCGAAGGTAGATGTAGAGGTAGCGTGCCGACTGCGATCACATCGACTTTGGAACCGTTTCCCACGCGCATCGTCACCTCGTCCTTAACCAATCTTCGCTTAATCCGTAGTCCCTGTTTCGAGTTGCAAATATTAGCAACAGAACCAGTATCAAATACTCAGGTGCTACTTCGAGCATTAGTAAGGTACACATCAATAACATGTATATCACATATACCTTTGTTCACCTTGCCATCCTTCTTACCCGCCAAATACTTGGGGCAGTTCCGCTTCCAGTGACCAGTCTGTTTGCAGTAGAAGCACTCAGTTTCAGTCTTAGGTCCAGACTTGGGTTTCTTCTCTTGAGCAGCAACTTGTTTGCTGTTCTTCTTGAAGTTCCCCTTCTTCTTCCCTTTGCCCTTTTTCTTGAAACTAGTGGTTTTGTTAACCATCAACACTTGATGCTCCTTTTTGATTTCTACCTCCGCAGCCTTTAGCATTGCGAAGAGCTTGGGCATTGTCTTATCCATCCCTTGCATATTATAGTTCATCACGAAGCCTTTGTAGCTTGGTGGAAGTGATTGGAGAATTCTGTCAATGACGCAATCATCCGGAAGATTAACCCCCAGTTGAATCAAGTGATTATAATACCCAGACATTTTGAGTATATGCTCACTGACAGAACTATTCTCCTCCATCTTGCAGCTATAGAACTTATTGGAGACTTCATATCTCTCAATTCGGGCATTCTGTTGGAATATTAACTTCAACTCCTGGAACATCTCATATGCTCCATGATGTTCAAAACGTCGTCGAAGTCCCGGTTCTAAGCCGTAAAGCATGGCACACTGAACTATCGAGTAGTCATCAGCTTTGCTCTGCCAGACGTTCACAACATCTGGCGTTGCTCCAGCAGCAGGCCTGGCACCCAGCGGTGCTTCCAGGACGTAACTCTTCTGTGCAGCAATGAGGATAATCCTCAAGTTACGGACCCAGTCCATGTAATTGCTACCATCATCTTTCAACTTTGCTTTCTCAAGGAACGCATTAAAATTCAACGGAACAACAGCACGAGCCATCTATCTACAATCAACATAAACAAGCAAGATACTATCAGGTACTAAGTTCATGATAAATTTAAGTTCAATTAATCATATTACTTAAGAACTCCCACTTAGATAGACATCTCTCTAATCCTCTAAGTGATCACGTGATCCAAATCAACTAAACCATGTCCGATCATCACGTGAGATGGAGTAGTTTCAATGGTGAACATCACTATGTTGATCATATCTACTATATGATTCACGCTCGACCTTTCGGTCTCCGTGTTCCGAGGCCATATCTGTTATATGCTAGGCTTGTCAAGTTAAACCTGAGTATTCCGCGTGTGCAACTGTTTTGCACCCGTTGTATTTGAACGTAGAGCCTATCACACCCGATCATCATGTGATGTCTCAGCACGAAGAACTTTCGCAACGGTGCATACTCAGGGAGAACACTATTACTTTGATAATTTAGTGAGAGATCATCTTATAATGCTACCGTCAATCAAAGCAAGATAAGATGCATAAAAAGATAAACATCACATGCAATCAATATAAGTGATATGATATGGCCATCATCATCTTGTGCTTGTGATCTCCATCTCCGAAGCACCGTCATGATCACCATCGTCACCGGCGTGACACCTTGATCTCCATCGTAGCATCGTTGTCGTCTCGCCCATCTTATGCTTCTACGACTATCGCTACCGCTTAGTGATAAAGTAAAGCATTATAGGGCGATTGCATTGCATACAATAAAGCGACAACCATACGGCTCCTGCCGGTTGCCGATAACTCGGTTACAAAACATGATCATCTCATACAATAAAATTTAGCATCATGTCTTGACCATATCACATCACAACATGCCCTGCAAAAACAAGTTAGACGTCCTCTACTTTGTTTGTTGCGAGTTTTACGTGGCTGCTACGGGCTTAAGCAAGAACCAATCTCACCTACGCATCAAAACCACAACGATAGTTTGTCAAATAGACTCCGTTTTAACCTTCTCAAGGACCGGGCGTAGCCATACTCGATTCAACTAAAGTTGGAGAAACTGACACCCGCCAGCCACCTGTGTGCAAAGCACGTCGGTAGAACCAGTCTCGCGTAAGCGTACGCGTAATGTCGGTCTGGGCCGCTTCATCCAACAATACCGCCGAACCAAAGTATGACATGCTGGTTGGCAGTATGACTTGTATCGTCCACAACTCACTTGTGTTCTACTCGTGCAAAACGTCAAACCATAAAAAACCTAGGCTCGGATGCCACTGTTGGGGAACGTAGTAATTTTAAAAAAATTCCTACGCACACGCAAGATCATGGTGATGCATAGCAACGAGAGGGGAGAGTGTTGTCTACGTACCCTCGTAGACCGAAGCGGAAGCGTTGACACAACATAGAGGAAGTAGTCGTACGTCTTCCCGATCCGACCGATCCAAGCACCGTTACTCTGGCGCCTCCGAGTTCTTAGCACACGTTCAGCTCGATGACGATCCCCGGGCTTCAATCCAGCAAAGCTTCGGGGAGGAGTTCCGTCAGCACGATGGCGTGGTGACGATCTTGATGTACTACCGACGCAGGGCTTCGCCTAAGCACCGCGACAATATGACCGAGGTGGAATATGGTGGAGGGGGCACCGCACACGGCTAAGGAACGATCACGTTGATCAATTGTGTGTTCTGGGGTGCCCCCCTGCCCCCGTATATAAAGGAGCAAGGGGGAGGGGGCGGCCGGCCTAGAGGGGCGCGCCAGGGAGGAGTCCTACTCCCACCGGGAGTAGGACTCCTCTCCCTTTCCTTGTAGGAGGAGGAAGGAGAGAGGGGGAGGGAAAAAAGGGGGGCACCGCCCCCCCCCCCTTACTTGTCCTATTCGGACTAGGGGGGAGGGGGCGCGCGGCCTGCCCTGGCCGCCCCTCCTCTTTTCCCTTAAGGCCCATATGGGCCCATTAACCCCCCGGGGGGTTCCGGTAACCCCTCTGGTACTCCGTTATTATCCGAAACCACTCGGAACCATTCCGATGTCCGAATATAGTCGTCCAATATATCAATCTTTACGTCTCGACCATTCCGAGACTCCTCGTCATGTCCGTGATCTCATCCGGGACTCCGAACTAACTTCGGTACATCAAAAATGCATAAACTCATAATGTAACTGTCATCGAAACCTTAAGCGTGCGGACCCTACGGTTCGAGAACAATGTAGACATGACCGAGACTCATCTCCGGTCAATAACCAATAGCAGGACCTGGATGCCCATATTGGCTCCTACATATTCTACGAAGATCTTTATCGGTCAGACCGCATAACAACATACGTTGTTCCCTTTGTCATCGGTATGTTACTTGCCCGAGATTCGATCGTCGGTATCCAATACCTAGTTCAATCTCGTTACCGGCAAGTCTCTTTACTCGTTCTGTAATACATCATCTCGCAACTAACTCATTGGTTGCAATGCTTGCAAGGCTTATGTGATGTGCATTACCGAGAAGGCCCTGAGATACCTCTCCGACATTCGGAGTGACAAATCCTAATCTCGAAATACGCCAACCCAACAAATACTTTCGGAGACACCTATAGAGCACCTTTATAATCACCCAGTTACGTTGTGACGTTTGGTAGCACACAAAGTGTTCCTACGGTAAACGGGAGTTGCATAATCTCATAGTCATAGGAACATGTATAAGTCATGAAGA
Organism: Aegilops umbellulata; assembly: GCA_032464435.1. Taxonomy (NCBI): domain Eukaryota; kingdom Viridiplantae; phylum Streptophyta; class Magnoliopsida; order Poales; family Poaceae; genus Aegilops; species Aegilops umbellulata. Next base: position 561,151,521 of record CP136055.1, on the reverse strand, counting down.
AAGCAATAGCAACATACTAAACGATCGGGTGCTAAGCTAATGAAATGGGTCATGTCAATCAGATCATTCAACTAATGAGGTGACCTTGTTAATCAAATGACAACTCCTTTGTCTATGGTTAGGAAACTTAACCATCTTTGATTAACAAGCTAGTCAAGTAGAGGCATACTAGTGACACTATGTTTGTCTATGTATCCACACATGTATTATGTTTCCGGTTAATACAATTCTAGCATGAATAATAAACATTTATCATGATATACAAGGAAATAAATAATAACTTTATTATTGCCTCTAGGGCATATTTCCTTCAAAGGTATCCACCGACCGCAACAAATCATGGACGGAAGGAAGAAGATATTTTGTTTGTCCCAACTATGCCTACGATCGTCCTCGTCCAGCTCACGCCTATGATGTACCGCCGGTGAGTTGTTCAAGTTCAAACATGTCGTCAACCATTGAATCTATCTTACTAATGACCACATTTGTTCTTTATTCGTACCTAGTCGCCGCCTCCACTTTGTAAGTACTTCACATGGATAGATCAAGATGTGCCAGAAGATGTTAAGAAAGATCAACTTCGAGATTGTCTACGGAGGCAGCGGTTGTTTGAAGAAGCATTTCAGAGAGGCTTGGATGAAGAGCGTCGTGAAAAGGAGAGGATGGAGCGCAAGAAGCGTGAAGAGGAGAGGGCACACAAGGAGAAGATTGCTCGTCAAAAGGAGAGAGCAAGAAAGCTTGCAAGGGCTCGTGAAGCCCAAGAGGAGGATGAGGCACGCGACAAAAAAGGAAAATGGCCTCGTGTGACTCAATAAGGCCTTCGTTTCAAAAAAACTAGTCATGAACTATGCCTTCGATTCGAGAAACATGTGATGAACTATGTTTATGATTTGTGATACCTATCATGAACTATGTACTTTATTTGTGAAACCTGTGATGAACTACGTCTTTGATTTGGTGAAACTATGTCATTAACTATGTTTGTTTTGCTGTTGCTGTGACTTGATTTGTCTTGAAGTGAAGAAGAGGGAAAAACAGAGCAAACACTGCTCTGCTTTGCACCTTACCGCCAGAACACATGGCGGTAGGATTTGAAAACTTACCGCCGGAGGTTACGGCGGTAGGGTGGCGAAATCTTCTGTGACCGAAACAGTCCCCTGTTCCACGGTAGGGTTGGCCACCCTACCGCCAAGCTGCTCGGCGGTATGTCCTACCGCCAGGGTTCATGGCGGTAGGGTTGGCCATACCAGCCATTTTTCTGTGACCAATTAAGCCACTTTTTACGGTAGGGTTGGTCAACCTACCGTCGGAGCCTATGGCGGTAGGGTGGCGAAATGTACTATGACCGAAACGGTCCCCTGTTCTGCGGTAGGTTTGGCCACCCTACCGCCGGGGCCTATGGCGGTAGGGTTGGACACCCAAATGTCTGGTATGCTGCTTCTTCTGTGGCTTAATCGGGCAATTTGTTGGGTGATGTTCCTTTTAGCCCTTTGCCTTTGTATTTCTTACAAATTTCTGTGACCTAAGCATCCAAAATGACATGCAGAAATGATGGAGTAGCGAAGACATACATAACTGAGCATAGTTCATTACATCCACAAATGACACTAGTTCAACTGACTTAAAACATCTAGAGACTCGAATGACATGAGTTCAAAATACAAAGCTCAAACACGAGCATACACTTTCTACTTCGGAAAATAAGATCTAAAACTCATAGCACGCTCAATTTGTGCGTCACGATCAGGATTAGGCTTGAGTTGATAATCCTGAGAACCCGCCCAATTCTCCAACACACCTTTCGTTTCGCCGAACCAGGCCCATCGAGCACGGCGTTTCGGAATCTCTGACTTGCCTTGTGTGATTGCCCATCCAATGACCTGTCCGGGTTTCCTCAAGTCCAGCTCGCGGAATTCTTCTATGTTCACAGAGAAAAAGATCTTCGTTGCCAAAGAATGCCTGCTAGCATATGTCTTCTCATGCAGCAGATCAAGTATCTTCTGTTTTTCTTTCACAACCCTACGGAAAACTTTTCGCTCCTTAAGATCAGAAGGTTCCTTCGTGAATGGATACTTGTTGAAATCCATCATGGCAGCAAACTCCTCATCATTGCTCAAGAACCATGCTTCAACCTCCCTCTTGATAGCAAGTTCTCGCTCCGGTACAATCTTCTTAGACGCTGCAGCCAAACTCTTAGATGCAATGCCACAACACTTCTCATATACTTTCTTCAACTGCTCTGGGGTCATGTTTTCCATCATGTTTTCCATGCTACATGAAATGGAACAAACCAAAACTCAAATCAAATGATACAATACAAACACAAAGCATAACTTATTTAGGCTACATAATGTTCTCACTGGTTCAAATGACATAGGTTACATAAACGATAAGGGTACATGCCATTACAGTCTAAATGACACTACAACATCATTTGTTTCAACCCCCTCTACTAGTCCATCAACAAGACATCTTTGTCGTACGGCCCGGGGTTGCAACAAATGACATCATTTCTTTCACGGACCCAAGGCCAACGAGTTGCCCGACTAAGTATCGCCGATGATGGTTGCCTAACTAGCCAATCAATGATCTGGCCAGGGTTGTTAAAGTCCATCTCATTCACTTCATCCCTTGTTCCACACAATGCAATTTGCCTTGCAAGAGCGCGTCTATAAATTTTCTCTTCCTTCTTGAGGTTGCTTATGTTTTTCTCTTTAGCTTCGTATAACTTAACTCTGGCATCGTCACACTTCGACACATAATACTTTGAAAAAAATCTACAAGCCACATTCAATGCATCAACGGCTTTGACCCACAAGTCCATCTTTTCCTCAATGACTGCACGTTCACGCTTCGCCGCCGCCTCCGCGGAACTCTCAACAAAGATGATCGATCCCATCCTACAAGTTGAGGTATTACTATAACGGTCATCCAAGGTAAAAATCCTAACCGTGTCTCGACAAAAACTTAAACCCTAGGAGTAGATCGAGCTATAATTCAAACTACTCTAACAAAACCCTAATTAAACTATAACCATAACGATCGTCATATAGGCATTTACTTAAGCATAACCATAAACCCAACCTTCACCATAACCATGTCATTAACCCTAACAAAACCCTAAATGATATTTCTTACTACCCAAACAATGCTACTGACAAAATACATTGTCAAAGCACAAAAATTACCCTAAATGCATCATATACAATGATTTCACCACAACAAAACCATGAACTAGTGATTCCAACAAATGAGCAAAATGCATGATTTGAACCAACCAAATGAAGGGGGGGTGGGGGAGGTACCTTGGGTGATGCAAATGAGCTCGATCCACCGGCCAAATCTCAAGCAATGGAGGGGGATCTAGTGGGTGATTTGGTGGTGGAGAAGAGGGGAGAGAGCTTTAGCTCGAAAGAAGAGTGGGGTGAATGAGTGGGTGGGGGAGCAGCACAGCCCCCTCCTTCACAACCTTATCCAGAAACCTACCGCCAGCCATCCCGGCAGTAGGTTGCAAGAGCCTACCGCCGTAGGGTGTGGCAGTAGGTCCCTTTGCCATGTGTACACGGCCGTTAACGGCCAGACGGCGTCAGGAAACCTACCGCCACGAGGAGCGGCGGTAGCCTGCACATATCTACCGCCACGTAGCCCGGCGGTAGCAAAAGGGTCAAATGTCGAAATAATTTCAAACCGGGGTCAGATCTCGATTTTAGACACGAAAAGGGTCAAAACACGTCCGCTCTCCGAAAGAGAAGACAACGGAACAAAAAATGTCTCCCTCCTTTTCAGAGCTTGCTGGATCAGGGAAAGGCAGCCCAAATCTAGCATGGGCCACGAGCTTCCACTGACAAGTTCTACACCACAACCAATCAATTTCCTTTCAATCTTGAGGCAGAGTACAGAAGGAGGACAAGCCAAAACTACGAGATACAGCTGCCATTTCACAGATCTACAACACCTAGCCAAAATCTGGTAAACCCACCCATAAGAAAAAATTCTGGTACCCCGCAAAAAAAAAAAAACTGGTAAAACTGCATTGGCAGTGCACCACTGTCCCGAATTGCACCAGCTACAGTTTCCAACACCAGTCACAAAGGAGAGGTGAAACATTCTGCCGGAAGATCTTCAGTTGTCAATCTGGTTCTAGCTGCTGGTGGCGAGGCATTCCGGCCCAAAAACAGTTATGATATGTTGGGCATGTTTCTTGGTGAGCCGCCTCGGATCCCTCACTCCACCGGAGGATGCGCGGTTCGGGACCCTTCAGGTTAAGGGGGGCAACTGTTTCAGGGATGTAGTTCTCTGTTCAAACCAGGTCGGACTCCACCGCGTCTTGCCGCCACCAAGGGACCCCAGCCTTGTAATAGTGGTGCTCGCCTTCATGATCCCAGGATATCTCAGATGCTTGCAGACCAATTACGGATTTTGGTTCCTTGCCATGGCAAGCAACCCATGCTTCAACAGCAGCAGCTTTTTCCTCTTCACTGCTGTAATTCAGGCTCGCCCTACCATATGGGTTTATGCTTGGGTCAGCCATTGCTGCGATCGCTCCGGTCATGTATGCAGAATCACCTACGATCGGAGCGCCTATAGCAGCCAGTTGTGCTCTAATCTGCATATCATTGAATTTACAGATTAAACACTTGTGTGGTTGTAAGCAACATTGTAGAGAAAGATTGTACCAATGAATGAAACAATTGCAACACTGACAAATTGTTCAATTTACAAGGAACGCTGTACAAGAAGACAACTGCAGATTTAGCTTAAGAGCAAGCACAGAATCACATTGGTACTCTTTATTCTGTATCCACGTATCAAGGAGGAAACACAAGGAACTTCCTATACCAGTTTTGAATATGAGAAGTATCAGGGCCATGCACTGTCAAGATTAACCGAAGCATTCTTGATCCATGAAACTACTATCCCATATGATCCATCTAAACTTCTGATTACATTATATAAAACAAGCAGAAATAGGCAAATAGTGCTTTACAGTTTACATCAGAGTAAACTATCCCTAGACAAGAGCCTGTGAATTTTAATTCTCTTAGGCTACCGAAGGAAAAAAGAAAGGTCTTTAACGGTGTCCGTTTCATACGATAGAAGTTTATAACATGACAGATGAATATGAACTTTAAATAAAGAAACAATTAGGTTTGAAGCAGAAAAATATGATACCTGATGAGTTTTCCCTGTCATGAGATTGATTTTGCATTCATAGGCAGCTTCCTGTTTGGGCCAGCCACAGTTGTCCACTTTGTGGACTTTTGTTATCAACGGTTTTGGCCATGGAACCTTCTTACAGTCTAATATCTCCATTTGACAGAGATGCCATCTTTCAATATGATCTGGCAAAGTATAACCAAAACATTAATCTACTAATGTAAGGATAGCAGATTATCTATACATGTCTGGTAGGTAGACTGGTACAATAAGTCAATAACCAACGCTAAAACAATATTACACTAATTACTTGTTACTCCCTCTGTCCCATAATATAAGAACGTTTTTGACTAAAAACGTTCTTATATTATGGGACGGAGGGAGTAGTAGTTTATAGCTGCAGATGCTACCAGTCAGGCTAGAAGTTTAAGCAGCATACTTGTTTCAGTCAGGTCATAGACTGCTTAATTCTTGAACATCCAAACAGCACTGACACAATTGAATGCTACTACGTGAGTCCTATACATAAACAATTGTTTATCTCCAATGAAATCAAGTGGACATGGTTCCACGCACACCCAAATGAACAGTAAAGAAAGCAAAAAAAATCCTTTTTTGTAAGAAACATGGTCTAGTGTTCTACCCACGTGTGAATTTTCATGAAGAAATGACATCGTCCTGTACTAAAAGGAAAGAAAAAATCGGCGCTCGCATAGAACACTATGGATGTCATTTCTTCACGAAAATTCACATGTGGCTAGAACACTCGGTTATGTTTGCTACAAAAAATTGAAATTTTTCGCTATTTTTCCAGCTTTTACTATTCATCTGGGTGCATGTAGACCCAGGAGTCAGGAGCCAAAACTCGGTGTCGTAATGAACGGTCACAATTTAATGATGGTGTATTACTACATATATGTTAAATCGGAGATTTTACCTGAAATCTAATATGTTTGTGAATTGCAATCCCAATAAATGTACACTTCAACTAAAGCGAACAACTTTAACACTAATATACTAGAGCAACAAACTGCATTTCAGGAATTACCTTCTGAAACAAGTCTGGGAGCACGATTAAGGGGACGCATGTAATGAGTAATTATTCTTGGAGACACAGGTTCTGTTGTAAGCGCGAGATAAACTTTTTTAACCTGTTTTTCCTGTTGCAGAAGAAAAAATTCATTGTCGCTACAGGTTCACAGAGCAACATCTTACACTGAGCAATAAAAGAACATACCCTTATCAATCCATGGAAAACTGAGCAGAATTCCTTGGTTTTAGACAATACCACACTGCAAATTCTCAAATTAAGTGAAAATGATGGGATTAGTTATTTGCATTCCACAACATGTGGTATATATAAGTATGTTAGCAAAAGACAAACCAGCCCTCGGAACAGTTGTCAATCTGATGAGTTGTCATTAAAGGGCTCTCCAATCCTAATGCACGTGAAGTAAAAACCACACAGGATTCCTCAATATTATCAGTTGCTCCTCCTACCTACACATTGAAAATTATCTACGGATATTAGTTTGGACTTTGGACCCTTAAACTTCTACCAATGGCCAAATGCACTAATTGCAACTGGATCTTTCCTCAACTCACTAGCTCTGAAACTAAAATTCATGTTTCCTGAATAATCCTGGTCTTACACTTGCATCCGCTTACAGCAGTGGCATGTAGTTTTTTTTTTATTCTGTGAGGCTAGCATTTAGCTAGACTTAAATTAATTTTATGAATCCACCATTTAGTTACATTCAAATTTATTGGAGCCAACACTTAGTGAAGTAAATGGATTGCATAGCCAATGGAATTTTGAAAAGACACGGATAACAAGCGCTTGGCTAAATAGATAAACCAGATAGTTACTTGCAGAAACATAACCAGTATTTTTAATTATCATATATGTGTGGCCTTTGAAATGTACAGTAGATCCAAACATCGGGGAGATAGGAAAGAAGGATGATCATACTGATGTTGCAGCTGGCTTATTGAGGACAACAAAGTCATCAGTTGTCGCCACTACCCTGGATTTCCAGTCAATTTCATAACACCTGGCAATATTTGGAAAACCACGGATTCGTTAGACCCAAACCGATTTGGTCACTAAGCATCACGGTAGATAACTCATAGCAGTCACTAATGCAAACCATCCTAGCAGATAAAAACACCTGGAGAATTTTACTACCTGGGGAACCGTTTGGGATGCACATGAACCCTTAGATAAGTGCCCGCCTCAAGGCGCTGGCTGGGGTCAGTCACCCGGAACGTCTTCTGCGCCTCCCTCACGGTCTTCCCTTTAATGGACGCCCTCCGGCGAAGGAGCGAAGGCTCTGTCACCTCTCTGAAGATCCTAACATGCTCAGGAGCAGCGTAGGGAGGCGGCTGCGGCGCAACAAGGGCGTAGTACACGGCCCCGAACCTGATGAGATCTGCAACGTACCTTCACGCCCACAATGTTACCAAATCACTCGTGCGCCGGCCTATGCATTTCACCTTCCAATAAGCTAGCTTAACAGATGCAGAGCGTGTGGATGCTTACAGAGGGGGGAGGTTGAGGGACCTGGAGATGAAATCGCCGGCGACCTCGTCTTCCCGGGCGACGAGGTGCTCGATCCTCGGAGGGTCGTCTTTGGACGGGCAGGGCAGAAGCCTGTCGTACGCTGGGTACCTGCAGACAGAGCGCAGTAGATGGCAACACCGTCAGTGTGCTGCCTGCGGAGCGGAGCAGAAGCTGCTGGCGAGGGCGGGGTTGAGGGGAGCTTACGAGGTGGCTGTTAGGGCCTCTACGGGGTCAGCGGCCCTGGTTGCCCTGGCGGCGGCGGCGGCGTCGAGGTGCGTGGTGGGGGAGACGCGGAAGCGGTGGCGTGGGGTGCGGCGGGTGGTGGTGAGGAGCGGGGAAGAGGAGTAGAGGGCGCGGGGGAGGAGGGGCGGCGGCGGCAAGGGCCGGTGCCATAGCTGCGGGAGGAGGGAGGCCAAGGACGCCGCGGGCTTCGTCATTCCGGCGGGTGGCGGCGGCCGGCGGGGTTCGGCTTTTCCCCCTTTGTTGGGGGTTTTGCCCTTCTTCTGCCTTTTGGGCTCGTCTAAGATAAGATTTGTGATATTTTTGGTGCAATTTTTTTTATCGTGATATGATGTTTGGGCGTGAGGAGGGGGTGTAGAAATTTGTAGAAAAAGGGTCTAGGATTGCATTCTTCAGGAACATTTTTTGTCGTTCTGGGATATATTGGGGCATATAAGTTTTTCCTCTTATTCACAAAAAGAAAATTTACTTCATACAAATTTCAGAACAATTGAAGTAATGTGGCTTTGTCGTGTCGAACAATGTTACCCCAATCACATCATCATCTACCACGACTAGTTAAGTGCCCGTGCGTTGCTACGGGGCAAATCAACAATTGTAGATGCACTTAAAAAAACAATTATCGACGCCTTGATAACAAATTATATTGTCATTTTTAGTTGAGTGGAACACCATTATGATTTTGCTCGACAACAAATTGTCTTGTATATTTTTTAGGTCGAGTGGAACACCATTATGGTGGTTTTTGAATTAAGCATCTCGCCCAAATTTCATATGGTGCTCAATTAATTAAGCTTTTGTTTGCCCAATTGCACTATACTACTTCATGTTCTATAAACAGAAGGACAAATTATATTATGTGCGCATAGACATAATCTTAATGTCCCTTCTAGTGAAATTTAGGCATGCAAGACCAATTTTACCAACTTCTCATATCTTTCAAGGATAAAATTTCAGCAAACAAGCTATTCTTTAGTATACTTGCATCGTGAAAATATCATGTTTTAGAAGTGAGAACCTTAGTATATTAATGCAACATATAACACTGACATAATATACGGTGCTACAGTTAGAAAGTGTGATAAAAGGGAATCACCAAGTAACTTCTAAAGTGATCTCTCTGACAACAGATATGAAGTTAGCTAGCGTATTCTAAATCTAGACCAGTGTGAAGCTACTAAAATTGCCATCATAGTACACTTGTTTGAAATTTAGCCAAAACTAATATACATTATGCGTCTTCAGAATCTGAAGTGAAATGTTATCAGCAAAGGGACAACCATTCCTCACCAAAATAAAGAGAGCAACGACAGGACCTACACATTAGCAAACATCCCAAAAATTAATCAACACTTTGAAGTAGATTTGTAAGAGCATTAATCCACAAGAAAAAAACATATCCATTAATTTTGCCTAGGCTATGCAAGAAAGTAGTACCAAGGAGCACCAACCATTTGTTTCCTGCCTTTTGCACTACCAATAAAACGACAGCATCCATGCCACTGCATGTTCAGCCTTTCTGTTGCATGATGATAATATAAAAGACATGATGATAATATAAAAGAAATGACCAGACAAGGCAGGTTGTCGATCACTTGCTGGACATCATCTTATCTATTGGCAAGCACTGGTGATTTGTCTCATAACCTATCCATCCCTATCATTTTCACAAGCCTAAAATCTTAAAAGTAATACAGAAGTTTTGTAGATCTGTATGAAATAGTGCAAAAAGAATCATACATAGCAATTGTATAAAATGACTCTTTTATCTTGTCACTCTAGTATGAATCCAAGCATAGTACAACAGAAACAACTCATTAATCAGTAAACATTTCCAAATGGAAAAGACAAATAAAACATACACCTACTTAGTAAATTTTGGAATATCAAATACATCATCTCCGCTCCTCTCTACAAAATTCAGAAAATATTCAAACATATGCTTATATAAGCAAGTGACGACGAGGCCGGCGAGTGCGACGAGCGCGACCGGAAGCCACCCGCCGCGGCTTGCTTCCGTAAAGCCTTCCTTTTGCGCCACAACGCCTTGCGCGATGGACCCGGCTTGCGCCACGGCACGGCAGAGCCTGCGGCCGGCCCCGAGTTGACTCCAGCCGGCGCCCCGCCGGCTCCGGTCGAGAGGCCCTCCAAGCCGGACAACCCTGACAGCCCCAGGCCGGAGACGATGGGCTGAGGCCTAGAGGAGACCGACGTCGGGCTGGCGGATCCAGAAGCCATGGCCCCGGATGGCCGCCGGCGAGGAAGGTGGACGCCGGGGCCGGGGTGGCCGCCGGCAGAGAGGGAGGTGGACGCCGGGGCCGGGGTGGGCGGGGAAGGAGCGCGGAACTCACGCTTCTGGGGGTGCTGCAGAGCCACAAAGCTTAGGCGACAACAAAACCACGAGGCACGAGAGGCTAAATCCCACCGAGGACGAGGAGAAGGGAGAGCGGAGAGATCGTGTCGGATCCTATATATGGATAGTCTCAAATCGCATTGTTGTTCTTCACCATTGGGCATGTCACAACAACAACAACAATAAAACAAAAATGAATCATCTCTCTCTCCCTCTCACACAGCAGCTAATGGTAGCAGCAGGGTATGATGAACAATATGAACTAATCTCTCTCTCTCTCTCTTCTTCCCTCTCTCTCTACTACACAACAATAGCGAATAGCAGCAGCAACAGCAGCGTACCATGACCAATATCAGCTACTCCCTCTCTCTCTCCCCCTCGCTCTCCTCCCTCCCTCTCTCCCTCTCTCTCTCCCTCTCTCTCTCTCTCTCCAATGCGGCGTCGCCCGGCCTACCATTGCCCTTCAAAGATCAAGCGCTGCACCACCTTTATCCCCTCAGCTCCCTGCCGCCTCGGTTCAAGCAAGGACGTACTTACATCGGTGCCGCAGCAACACCCTCGACGAGCCGTATCGCCGCTGCCGTGCGCCATTTCGATGAGATGGCCGATATGAGAGAGATGACGTATGCTCAGGAAGAGAGGATGAATGGACACCTCCCGTCCAGCCCCTGATGTCACCATAAGCACGTCGCCGATGCTGGATTGGCGCCGCTCGAGCTGTCATGCCGGCACGCCGCCACAGGAGAATAAACGAGATGGGAGGGGATTAGGCTTGGGTAGCGAGACGATCGGGTATTGGATGGATTCATCATGGGCAAAAGGAAAAAGAACCACCCGTATTTTTGGATATATAGAGATTGATTACCGTCAGTTGATCGTGATTGATTCCTTCCATGAATGTAGGTAGTGGAGATAAACGAGGAAGGAGACTGATTTGGTAGAGATAAACAAGGAAGGAGACCGATTTGGTGGGACCACACGCAACTTGAGATAATAATCAGCGTCCATTAATTGCGAGATCGGAGAAAATCGGGGATCCTATCGATAGATGGGAGGGGAGCAACGAACGAACGAACGAACAACGTACGAACTCGTCCTTTAGGAGTAGAGATACAAAAACATGTGCTTACCAACACCTTGGATTGATTGCGGCTTGTTTGACTGGCTGCCGAGAATATCAGTCTAGGGCATGTTGTATGATGTCGAGGGGTTTATGGGCGGCGCCTCCTGGCATCGCGGTGCTACTATCTGCTCCCCTTCAGGCTGGTCGTGTTGCCTTGATTTTCGACTCTCTGCCCCGTCTTCCATTCTCGACATCTTCCGAAGGTGACAATTGCCGGCAATGTGATGGCTTCATGCTCTATCTCGATTTATCGGTGCCCTTCGGCGGTGTGTGGGGCCAGCCTCATCTCGCACATTTGTGCAAGGTTGTCCCATGGTGGAGCTCGGGGTCAAGGTTCGTGTTGTTTGGTGAAATCTCGAATGCCCTTGGATGGCATCAGCAGAACACTTTGTAGTGATGGCGTGGGATTGGCAGGCGAGATTCATGACTACTCGTGCGATGTTGTCCGTGAAATAGACGACAGTGGCCAATAACACTTGTTGATTTGCATGTTAGATTCATGCTGTGAAACGATTTGCCATTTCTTGTAATGCCTTGGGGGGATTGGAAATGTAAATTTGTAAGGTCAAATATGAATCAGGTACTATTTGCAACCGGACTTACCATTTTGTTTATGAAGCTATCAAGCGAATTTCACTTGAAATCCATTTAGATTCATCTAATCTAATATCAAATTATCAATATGGTCAAATTTTCTCCAACTACGTCAGTATTTCTCTGTGTGGCAGGGAAGCATTGCCAGGGGGTCTTTGATCAAAGAAGATCTCAATATCTCTCGCAAAAAAAAAAAAAAAGATCTCAATATGTGATGCGATGACACCGGTTAGCTCGAGTCAACGACAGCCATGTCACTCTGCTAGCATTCGTTCCACGCCGTCACAATTTCACCTAGACAGCCATGGATCTTTAACTTCACAGCTCCACGTTGCGCATCTATCGCCGGCTTGCCGCGCCGTCGAGGCGTCGATCGGTGGGTCACCTCGTCACGTACGCCACGAGGTCGTCCAGGTCCCGGCGCGAGGACCCGCCGTCGGCCACGGCGGCGCGAACGGCCTGCCCGAGCGCCCTCGCCCTCTCCCGGACCGCCGCCCCTTCCTCCGATCGCATCGCCCTCTCGATGGCCGCGCGAATGGCGGCCGCCGGCGTGACTTGCCCGCGCTCCTCCCACGGCCGCACGAGGACGCCGGCCCCAAGGTATTTGCACACCAGCTCCGCGTCCCATGGCTGGTCGCTGTGCATCGGCCACGCCAGGATGGCCTTGCCGTGGCTCAGCCCCTCCACCGTCGAGTTCCACCCGCAGTGGCTCATGAACGCCGCCGTCGCGGCGTGCGCCAGGATCTCCAGCTGCGGCGCCCACCCGGTGACCATCACGCCCGTCCCCTGAGCCGCTGCGTCGCCGAGCAGGGCCGCCGCCGCGTCCGTGAGCCCGCGAGCGCCGCCGGACTCGCGCATGTCCGCCCGGTCGGCGTCGCGCAGCACCCAGACGAACCGCTGGTTGGTGTCGCGCAGCGCTGCGGCCAGCTCCCTCACCTGCTCTGCTCGGAGAGACGACGTCGTGCCGAACGAAATGTACAGCACCGACGACGGCGGCTGCCTGTCGAGCCATTCCAGGCACTCGTGTCGCTCCGCCGGAGCCCGTGCGGCCGCGGCCGCATCGGTGGCGGGCAGCACCGGGTTCAGAGGCCCGATGGCGAACAGCTTGTGGCCGTCGGAGGAGGAGACGCTCTGGGCGGCGAGCACGTCGAGGAACTCGCCCTCGAGCGCGCGGCAGGTGTTCACGACCATGCCGGAGCCGGGCGCGCGGCGGCGCTCCTGGCCCATCCGCTTGGCGAGCGCCACGAACTCCTTGGTCGCGCAGGCGTCGGCCGGGTGGAACACCATCCCGTGCTCCCGCAGGAGGCGGTGGCCGGGGTCCATCCACCCGACGTTGTAGGACGCGGCGAGGCAGTGCACCCCGAGCGCCTCCCCGTTGGGCAGCCGCGCGGCCTCGCCGGCCGCGAACGCCGCCATGCGGTCGTGCATGACCACGACGCGGCGGTGGGACGCCGAGAGCTCCCGCAGCAGCGCGGCCAGCGAGGCCCGGGCGGCGCCGCCGTCGCAGAAGGCCTCGAAGAGGGGCTGCATGTGCGTGGGGAACGGCGAGGACAGGTCGGGGTCCGGGGACGCGTGCGCCGGGACGTCGAGGGCGCGGAAGCGGAGGGCGAGGAGGGAGCCGGCGTCCCAGCCGTGCACGCGCGCGCGGGCCTCCCGGAGGTGCGGCTCCGGCGCGGCGAAGTGCACGGGGACCCCCCGCCCCGCGAGCAGCAGCGACAGGTGCAGGAGCTGGTTCAGGTGGCCCTGCGCCGGGAACGGCACCGTCACGACGGCGACGGGAAGGGATTCCATGGCCATGGGTGATCCAGATCGGAATGCAGCGGCGGCGACGGCGGCTCACAGGCTCGCTTTTGACTCTTTGGAGACGATGGAAACTTCAGTGGTAGTAGGAGAGGAGGCGCACTAGTCGCAAGCGTGACGCCAGAATAAATTATTGCGTCGTCCGTCCTTGTTGTTCAGATGTGTTGAACTCTTACCAGATTCTCGAATTTCCACCTGAAATTACAATACTCTGCAGCATTCATATACATTATATCTTTGTTCAGGTTCCCTAAATTACAATCCGCGCAGCCTCAGCTCCATCTTGGAAGAATTCTGCTCAAATGGTGTGATTGGATGACGAAGATTATAGCAGACAGTCAGTAACGCATGGTATTTGTAGCTTCTGTATCTTAAATTACCTGAGGCGCAGAACGGTTTCAGTTTGAGTCCTGATGATTGCCCTTTGACGGTTTTCATTCATTCATCCATAGAATGTGGTAGTTGTCGAGCTGATTAAAACTGTGGAAATTTACCGGCCGGAGCACTTGAAAATAACAGACCTAAAAGCACGACAAGCGGACGTGCAAAAATATCAGAAGCACGCCTAAGATAAAGAAATTAAAAAAAACCACACGACAAAACAAAGGAATCTCAAACCACTCCAAAATTGAGCTGAAGAAAGTTTATAATTGCGAGGCATCAGACGTGGTGAACACACTTGCCCTGGATCACCTCTCCAGTGCGACAAGCAGGGCTTGATTCCTCGATAATTCTCGCAGCTGCCTCCTTGTACCACAAGGACCATCCCGATGCTCATGTTGAACGTCCGCATCATCTCGGCGTCTTTAATTTTTCCAACTTATAAGCGTGTACCAAATAATCCAAAAGCTAAGTACAGGGAGAGTGAATATATTGTCTAAGAATGTTCAAACCAAGTTTGTTTGTTAGATATTTACCCGTTGAAGCCACTTGAACACAGGTGGCACTTCCCACAATCCAGTGAAGACTTTCGCCCCGAGCCCGGAAGAAAATACTCTCGGGATGTTATCAGTGAAGCCACCACCAGTGACTAACCTGCTTAACATAGATGACAGTCGGTGTCATGAGAATTTCACTGACGGTACTTGTTTTGCCATCGTTTCCTGGAAACTGATCAGTCAAGTAGAGTCCACTTTTGTACAATACTCTAGGAATAAGGATCTTTTTGGCTATCATTAACCATAAACAATTCAAGAAAAAGAATGAAAAAACAAACGGATAAAATTTGAACTATGAATCATCTATCTAAATTTGAGACAAACTGAACTAGATAAGTGTAATATACCTCCTAAGAGAGAGAACCCGTTTGAATGAACCCTACTTGAAGGAAACCAATGAGGATATCTCCCTCCACGATGTTTTACCGTCGATGAGCTTATCCTTGTCCACAACACCGATGGCAAAACCACCAAGATCCTATTCACCTTCCACATAAAGACCACTCATCTCTGCAGTCTGTCACAATCAATTACTTAATTGGGAATGTCCTTTTGTATTGTTTATTATACAAAAAAGGCATAGTCCATATGGAATATTTATGGAGAGTAAATACCAAATTTACAAAGAAATGAACAACAACAAATATCACGATATTTTCAGTTAAAAATTTGTCCATGCACCAAAGATAAAAATAAGTACTCAATACATATCGTTGCAGTTATACTGATGTTCATATATGATAAATTATTCAAATGACTCAACGAGATTTATTATGGAGAAAAGCTTATCTCAGGAGGTCTCACCTCTCCTATCAAATTACAGCCTGATTGTTCGCATCCATCCACAATTCACTTGATAACCTATAAAATTCAAGTATAAATAGACACAACATCATGAGCGGAAGACAAGATTACAATAAGCAACAAATGTTGCGTTAAGTGAACAACAACACCGACATTACCTTCTCTGCAAGATCGAAATCAAGCTTGCCTGTAGCATAGTAACTTGAGAAGACCAATGGTTTTGCGCTGATGTTAGGATGTCATTGACACTGATATGTATAGCAACCTGCAATGATGAACAAATATATAGGGATTGATTCACTCCATGTGATAGATGTGACAAAGAGCGCATATATATAGCAATTAATCACGTACCAGGTCAATCCGAATTGTATCATGAAATATAACTGTTACAGTGATTGGCGATTTTAGGGACCGTCCATTCACTCCGATCAAACGGTGGAGAAATAGGAGTTACGAGGAGTTACAGGAGTAAAATTACATGAAATTACAAATACTTGTGGGACCATTACAAGATTATGGTGGGGCTAATCAATTTTTAAAAGGGTAGATCCGTCTAATTTAGGATGCAGCGCTGGGACAAAAGAAAAACAAAACCTGCAAAAAAGGAACGCTTCGTCCCCAATCTGTCGATCGCATCTCCGCTTGCCTCCTCCTCTCACGGGTCGCTCCGCCGCCGGCTCAGCCGCTTCTCCTGCGCCTTCTCCTCCCCGCTCCCCAGATCGGCGTCCAGCGCAGGAGGATCCGGGTGGTCGTGGTGGCGGCATCTTCAGTGGCCTCGCCGGATTGTTAGCCACCTCAATCCCCTCGCACAGGCGCCGCCGCCAAGCCTGCCCTCGACCGTGGCGCTGCCGGCGTCCCTCTTGTCGCGCGTGCCGCCACAGCCGCCGACCCTCGCACAGCCGCAGCCGCCTGCTCTCCTCTGCTGCCCCAGCGCCCCAAGCATCGCCCCGTCGAATAGGCGCTCCGCACGGCAGCGCCTTCTCCCTGGAGCAGCCACTGAAGGCCATCAACGCCGGCGACCCAATCCATATGAAGGTAACCCCGGAGCTTAATCTTCCGCCGCCACCGCCGCCGAGGACGGCCCTGTTTTTTCATGCACATCCTCTGACCCGTTATCCTGCACAGTCGTCCGCCGCCGCCGAGGACGGAGAAGGTCCGATGTCTAGAACCGTCGCTGCTTATCCTGGCAAGCTTCCCGCGCAGGACGAGTATCCCTCCAGCCCCCTGTGCCGCCATCTGCCTCTGATGATTCCGCACGCGTGTAGGTGACAGTGGAACAAATTCAGACATTCAAGGATATCCGTCCGTCAGAATATTCAGGTTTTGTACTTCTGTATTTCACCCCATTATTCCTTTGTTCTCTCTTTTGCATTGCATGTGGACAGTAAACCACATAGTCGGCCATCACTGAATGTCTGAATTTGTTCCATTCAGACATTCAAAGTGACATTCCGCGTGTAGGTGTCGGAGACGTCGTTCTCACGCAACAGTCACCTACACCTATGTTTGAATCGACTTAAGGATGCTGCGAACGACATCTCCGACATGCTTGAATATTTTTGAAGATGAAACCGACTTCAACCTGGTATGCAAGATTATGTCGATTTGGTAACTATCAATCTTGATCTGAATGCTCTTGTTTACTAACATATGAATATTTTAGATAATGAACTACATCTTAAACTTTTTTATGTAATGAAGTAGATCTGAACCTCACTGTTGGAGTTGATCTTTGAGTCGATGTTAAGTAAAAGCTACTTCTACTTGTTGATGCCAAGACCACCTTTAGGTTCGTAAATGTCCCTGCCTTCTTTTGTTTGACCAATAGTAAGCTATGTCCACAAATATCATGATTTGATTGAGGGGAAAGTGAAGTAAAACTTGTCTGGTATCCAAGTGTAATATCAGTTTTTGGATTGTTTTTCTGAACCACCTGATTGAAACTAGTTTGTAATGCCATCTCCGCCCCTTTCAAGCCTTCCATGGTACTGATACACCACATTGTACCTCTTGCAGTGGGCAGCCACGATGAAGAAGATTAAGATGCCACGTAAAATGAGATCGATGCAAAAGCGCCTACAAAAGATGGACCGTGATAGTTATGGTGTTCAGCCAGAAACTCGCTGCGAGGAGCGGCAAGTTCCTGACATCCGGGAAACAACAGGATATGTGGAAGGGGCAGAAATCATCCGGAGGACTGATGACGAAAGGAAAATCTCGGATTGCATATCTGGGAGCAATAGTTATTCCCCCTGCTTTCCATTACAGTGATTGGAGTCAGTAGGTAGTGATTAGAGTCAGTAGGTAATACAGAACATGGTAAATTTTATTGGAATATAACTTGCAAGTTGATGGGTTCAGAACCTTTGTGCTGTGAAAAAGAGTTATGTTCTTCTGATTATGCCACTGGACTATGGCGATTTTCTTTATATTTAGGCAGTGTATGGCGTCGTATAGAATGGATAGTAATTATGTGTAGTATTTCTTCGAAAACCAGAATTGGAACAATTTGGAAGAATGGCTGCTTTATGTGAATTTCTTGCCTGCTTTGCACGCGTTGCTACAAGTGCATTATCATGCCTCAGCCATAATCATTGTCGTCAAATATGGAACAGAAGAAGTATGGCCCCTATTTTAGTCCTCTCTGTCATGTTCGCGTGCACAACCTATTTTGCCAATGAGCAAGTTTAGCATATGTTTCTTCTTCGATGATCTTATGCTGGTTGCCTTGTTCTCATTGTTGTCCTAGGTGTCTAGTTAGTAAGCAAAACTCTGTTTGAGTAAAGCTCGCTGGGACATCTGTTTCAGTATTGTTACCCAAAAGACTTAGGTCTAGATTTATTAGTTGTAAATTTGTTAGCTCCATGTATCGCATTAGTTTTGATGCAAAACACAAGCTGCAATGTACCAACTCTTGTCGACATGTCTATATCAGTATAAAAGTGGTACATGGTGTTCCTGATGCTATTCTTTCTTATTTTCTGCAGGAGAGGCTGGCATTTGACAATACGGTTCTGTGTGTGAATTGACTACTGGTACTGCAGCCTGAAATTTTTCTTGTGGAGCGGACCGAAGTAATCCATCAAGCTAGCTGCATTATTGATTCTGTTCTTTTTGCTGGTGAGGTAATAATCTCCCACTCAACTCGTGATGTGAGAGATAGCAGTGTAACCATGATATTTACATCATTGCTCATTTGTTCTATATGCTATGATTTTTTTCCTTAATTACCCTGCCTCAGCCATAATCATCATCCACATAAACCAGAACTGTATACTTACTCAGTGTATGGCGCCGTATAGAATGGTGACCATGAGTTTGTAAGTAGTCACTTATGGTAGTGTTTTAAATGTAAGGATACTCCGATGCAGATAGGTTTGGATCAGATAGTGCAAATGATAGAAGTGGAACATGCAACTCATTAGCTGGTTTTTTTATGAAAAAAAGCAATGAAAAGTCAAGCATTTGGATGGACATAAGCGTACAAATAATATGCAAAAACATCAGAACATAAGTGTAGTCTTTAATTCAAAGAACATCATTTGGAACTGCCCTTGAAGGGCCTCTCCGTGTAGCCCATTCATGGCTTTACGAATGGGCTGGACATGGCGTTTGATGGTTTGCGCTTGCGTCTTTTCAACTCCACTTGTTTAGCGATAGTCTCTGTGTCAAATTGTTGTTTCACTGGATTACTAGGAGGGTCATTCTTCCTCGGGCGTCCACGTTTACGCTTTGGGGCACCGGATGTCTCTGGTTTGTTTGTAACATCAGGGTTGGTGACAATCGTCACATCGTCGTCTGCACCTTTCCGTTCCTCTGGAATGCTGGCTTCGTACTCGTCCTTCTATAGAGGAAATAGTGGTGTTTACATGCAATCATGAAAGGTAGGAACTACATGACATGAAATGCTAGTTGTGTAGAACTTACCGTTATATGATTTTTTTCCGAAGCTTGTTGCAATCTGAACGCAGCAGGCTTGAACATATTTTCCAGCTGAAAATATGTATTAGTGCCTGAATCAGATAGCGACGCATAGGTTAGGATAGCGGTGAAGCATAGGTAGTGCATGATTGCTAATGTAATTTAGTGTTTGGCAGACCTGTGTGAAATCCTCGGTAATTTTATCTCCATCCCATGTCAACATGTATTTGAGTGTGTACGCCCCACAGGAATAACTGCGATGTAAAGTTGAAGTTAAGTATTGTAGTCTAGGTGAGGAATCATATAGCTGCCTATACGTACCCATCCGTCTGTTGTGGTATGTTAGTATAGCAAGTGGTTTTCCACTGGGTAATATTGATGGGTTTAGGCGGTGTTACCAAACCATCCTCGACCGCTTCGTCGATACACGCCTGAATGGACTCCACCTGGTGTATGAGGAGTAATTCAAGGGATTGCGTTAGTGCTTTTCAAAAAGTGTCACATGATGCTAAGAGGCAGCAAGAGAGCAAGCTTACTAGTGCAGTTTCCTTGGCAATGTCACGATATGCTTGAATGGAGTTTAGGATCTGGATCTCTTCTTTGTCTAAATTAAACACGAGTAATAACCAATGCATGTTGTGTACATTCATTGGGACACGTACCTGCCAGGAAATTAAAGCAGACTCAATTTAGGGAAAATCAAGATATACAATTAAACAAGTCAGGAAACATGCATACCATTTTGCGTCCTACAAATTTCGTTGCTACATTAGCAACATGTGGGCTTTTGCATCCCAATTGAATACCCCCAAATTCGCCTAGCAATCTTCTGCTTTCTACGGTGGAAATGAATGATGTAGCATCAGTTGCAACATTGCTAATGTGTGCATATGCATTAATAACCTGCAAAATTTGTAGTCATGTAATATGGCACAATTTAGAATACTTGATGTAGATTACAGTATACGGGCCTTACGTCATCGACGAAGAATAGTTTGCTAACATTTGGCTTGAGTTGATGAACTGTTAGCACAATGTCTTCGATGTGAACTACCTCAACAAGGTCGTGACTCCCTCGGATGAAGAAAGTGCAGCCTCATAGTCTTCATCTGTCAATATGTAATCATTGTTGAATACAGGCTTCCGTGGTGGGATGTCTTGGTCCAACTCCTCGTTTTGCACCACAGGTTTTGCACTGGGTGTACCAGCAGAAGTCCGTGCTTTCCATGCGTCAAACCCAGGAGTTGATGAAAACTTGCCATTGCTTGGTTGCTCTTGTTCCTACAATTAGGAGTTGGTCAATGAACAGAAATTAGCTCATGTTAGCAAGGTTATGGGCCATAGTTATCACCTGCACGTATGCATTGTTCGTCGTTGATTGATTGTTTGTTTCAACTAGGGATCTTAATTCCTGTAACATGAAATGCATAGAATGAAAATATAGGAAGTTATGGGTAAAATTGATGTTGTAGTATCACTTACCTGGAGTTCCCTTTTGAGGTCTCCAACTTCGTCCTCCAGCTTGGACAACCTAGGTTGAGTGGCAATTTTACCCCTTATGTTTATCACGTCCTCGGTCACGGTGATTATTCTTTTATCTAATTTGTGCTCTACTTCTACTACTTGTTTGACCAACTTTTTCTCTTGTTCTGCAAATAGATCGTTCTGGGTTTGAAGTATCATGTCCATCTGCATAAAAGAAATGTCAACTCGTTTTGTTAGAAGAAAAATAAGTATGGTTAGGTGTGACCTTTGTTGTGTTATTGAAAAGGATGTGTCTTGGAGCAACTTACTTGTTGGCTACTCATAGTTTGACCTCGTGGTTGTGGTCGATAGATAGCATGTTCATGTGCATGTGTATCTTTGTTGGTATGCTGGTCATTTGTAATGTTGGTTGGCTCCAGACCGCCGATGTTCATGACAACCTTCGAAAGGATACAAAGAATCAGTACTAAGAAATAAATATGGTCAATATAGAAGTCAAGTCTAGAAAGGTACCAATCCATTATATAGGCCTCCTTTATCATAAGCCTCGTGTCTTATTTTACCTGTGGCTTCATCCCACCGTGCCATCAGCGGACGGGGTATACGAGAATACAAAATCGATCCAGCACGGACATGTTCCCAATACCAAAACTATAGGAAATATTAGTTCATCAATGATAGAGATATATGCATCATATGAATAATAGTTGAGTGACAACTATTGTAGCACTTACTTGGAGCAAAGCTAGATTTCCTTGTAGATTGACTTGATCCTTATAATTAAAAGTATTGATGGATGTTATCAAATGGTCCAATGTGAAACATCCCCAGTTAAATTTGGGAATTCTTGCGACGTCTTCAACAAGGACAAAATATTTGGAGTCGACATAATCCTGTACCGTGGGTGCTAAAATAATGCCAATAGCATACAAAACAAACCGCCTGATGAAATGATCATCTGGAGTTTTGGAGGCTTTAATTTTGTCCTCAAGGTCACTCAGCTTAAGTCTTCCATCTGTTTGATAAGCCCTTAACAAGTTTGCGTCTTTTGGTTTTCCCATTTCCATATATATATTTTTCCCCTCTATTGGAAGGTCCATTAATTGATAGACATCCGTTGGAGTTATAGAAATGTCCTTACCAGCAATGTGAATACTCTGCATGTTGTGGATGTAGCTCTTCGCTAGCAGCACCAACATAATACGTCGGAGGGACACTGACTTCATCTTTGTTAGCCCTCCAAGACCAGTTTGAGTGCATATGGCCTTTAAGTGCTCGTCATCTAATCCATCAATCATTTGCGCGAACCTTATCGGTGAGCACATTAACCTCATATTTGCATGTTTCACACTGAGTCCGTCCAAAAAAGCCTGAAATATGTGTAAAGGTAAAAGAACTATGTGTTTTCAAAGATTTTAACCTAACTGGGAAAAAATTTACCTGATTGGTTACGTCTGGTAATTGTGTGTCGGCACAACTTGTAGGAGAACTGGCCATTCCTGAAAAATATGCACAAATAGAGATTGGGTCAATTCAGAGAATAAACAAAAGCTATGGGGTTGTACCGTACTGTAATTGTTCCATCTGTTTCTTACAGAGCACAAAATTACTATGATAAGCTATTTAATTTATTTATTTCTTTGTTACTACCTCTCCATAGGTGTACGTTTACCACACAGATTGATCGGTGATTAATGATTACTTACTAAATTTTCTCTACTGTCGTTAATATGAACAACACGTGGTATGTACTGTATGATCCTGCCATTTGATATTTATATACAAAGTTTTGGATTATATTGACCTCACTGTTGTCTAAGGGGTGTAAAAATATCAGGCGTTCTAACCGTGATGCGAATAGGTGGATGAAGAGGAAGCAGTACCGTCGTATCGCACAGGCCACGTGGGTGGTGGCCGCTGGCTCTGATCCCCTGGGTGGCTGGGTGTGGCTGGCGGTTCCGATCGCGCCAGTCAGGAGGGTGGCGTTGGCGTTCGAGCTGACTGCGTGACAACTATTAAACGACCAATTTTACTAAGAATGTCACTACATTTTGGATTGATGCAAATTTTCACAGGCACATTTCATGAGACGGGCAACGAGTATTAGCTTAAAATTTTGGTGCAATTTGTCAAAATGCATATTTTCCATCATATAGCTGTACATGTACCTGGGTATAACCAATCAGATAGCACATTGGTTGAATCAGTTTCAGAGTTCAGGGTCACTACATGACAAGCCAGAAATGATCACCTATCAACAAGCTTAGGATAAGCCCCAGCATGAAGTCTCCAGTGCTCCTTCCGTACAAGCATTTCGGGCGACAACAATGTTCACTCGCATAAAAAATGAGCAGGACGACTCGACCAACTCCAGTTGAAATAGTGCCACGTAAGACCAATTCCACAAATAATGTACAGATGTAGTAGAGCAAGCACAACACAATATCATTAATAAACATATAAATGGGAGTCTTGTTCATGGAAAGCACACCTTGGTCGTAATCAGTCATGATACATATGATAGTGTACGTACTCTGATTACATAGCATCCTAATTAATCCATCACACTCTACAAGTTTTTTTGTGGGTACACTCTACAAGTTATAACAAAGATAATTACTAGAATTGCAAGTAAGGAAATGCAGCTCTCTTCTCTTCCTTGCTGGAGCCTTTGTCCATCCAAAAGCTCCCACATATCCTTTTTCTTCACATGGCAACCCTGTTTCAGAGAAAGCAGAGGAGTTTTAGGATAACGGCACACAAATTTAATTGAGAACAAGATAACAAGCTATCACATATCTCTTTGGGATCAAGAAACTCTCTTATGAGCACATTTAATTGAGAACAAGATAACAAGCTATCACATTTCTCTTTGGTAGCATATATAATCACAATTTAAATAACTAAAGCTATCTCTATGTAAAAGAAGTAACGCTACAAATACTCTAGTGATGCAACATACAACCTAAAAATCATGCATAATTTGTGAAACTTGCACTAAAATGGCAGGTTTGCCAAAAATAGATAGACCGGCCAATTAATTCTGGACAAAGGACCTCCCAGGTTATCATTTGGGAGGGTCGTTTCCATCAGGTGGCCATTGTAATGCTCACATAGGATAGAGGCGGTTGGGCCACTTCGCCACCAACACAACATCACTCTCTTGAGGCTCAGCAGCTGCGTCCATTTTGCCAATCGCCTTGTACAGAGAGTTGTAGCTAACAGTTTGCTGCCATCATTTCCTACACAGCAACAGATATAATTAGTGCACTACAGTAATGAGTAAATCAGATATAAAAATAAAAGTCAGACATATTTGACACCTCTTTCAATTTATTGCATTTACGCCGATCATGACCTTCCACCCCACAGTAGCCACATTTCCTCTTTGACCTTTGCTTCTTCATCTTTGCCTGCAACCTTTTCTTTGGTGCACCTCGGCCTTGCACATGCACTGGGTCCAGAACCTTTTCCAAATCTCCACAATCAATTTCCGTCGTCTGTGGCAGCACCGGACCAAACCTAATGCATTCCTCCTGACCACGGCTTGATTCCTTGCTGCCATCTTGTTCACTCAGAACCATCTTCAGACGCTGATACTCCTCACTAGATTGACATGCCCGGAAACATGCCGCGTGACTCAAATTCCGCAACTCACGGTACCTCACAAGGCTTGCCGAATAGTCATACATCTCGCTCTTTCTGATCGGAGGGAATGCAGACTTCGCACTCATCGTCCACCTCATGGGAACACAACACCTAGGCAGCAGTTCCACTTGACGTATTCCCAAGATGTAGAATATGTGAGAGCATGGTGTTCCCAAGCATTCCAGCTTAAGACAAGAACAACTGATCCTGTACAAAGAACCTTCATTCATCTCACAGCGCACTTCAAACTTCTTCTCTCTTCTATCGATCTTAGCCACAACATATGTAGTCAACTCCCATGCATCTAGTATCTCGCTGATAACACACTTGCTGACAGCATTTATGCTCCATCTGACCAATTGAAACATACAAGGTGTGAAAACTCGGGCAGCCTGTTTCTCAAGACTTGAAGCATCAACGTCTGTAAATGGAATGGACTGCAAGGCCACGATGTCTAGGATCGCCTCGTTCAAGCGTCGTCCCGAAAGGCAACGCTCATAGTGCTCTAGCATATCAAACAATGTCATCTTACCCTCAAGATGTGTATGTAGCACGGAGTTTAGGCTCTCACTCCGCTGATTGCTGCTCAATCCTGAGAAACAACGCCCCGCCAGGTATGGAGCACACCACAGCTTCCTCATCTGATACATCTGATGCAACCACGACTCCTCACTTGTCACTTCATTCCTTCGTAAGAACTCTATCCATTTTCTCTCATGCTCTTCAATAGAAGATGAGTCATATATGAAAGATCTGAATTCTTCCCTAACCTCATCATCATGCAGATGGCGTACGATGTTCTGCTGAATATGCCATACGCACAGCCTGTGGTATGAGTCAGGCCACACCACCCTGATCGCTCTCTGCATTGCAAGGTCCCCGTCAGTGATTACAGATATCGGATGCTTCTGCGACATGGCTTCAGAAAATGTCCGCAACATCCACTCGTATGCCTCGTTAGTTTCATGAGAAATAATCCCGCATCCAAAGATAACTGTGCTGCGGTGGTGATTCAACCCGACAAATGGCACAAATGGCAGATTATACTTATTGGTCCTGTATGTGCTATCAAAAACCACAACATCGCCGAAAGCCTCGTAGTCAAGGCGGGATTGAGTATCGGACCAGAACAATCCCTTCAGATGCCCATCTTTATCAACCAAGTATTTGAAGAAATAATCTGGGTCTCTCTCTTGCCGCGCCATCATGTGACGGATCACAGTCTGAGCATCGCCGGCAGCGACTGTTTCCTGCTTGTAGCGATGACAGAAGTTATAGATGTCCCTCGTCATGCATCCAACATGGTCATATCCACCGTACTGCATGCACAACACATCCATGATTTTGTGTTTCCGGATTCCAACACTTTCCATCTCTATAATGTCCGCTTTTTGCTCGTCGCTGATTCTTCTGTGGGAACGCAAAAAGCAAGCAAGGTCTCGTGAGGCCAGAGGATGATTGTGTTCATCGATGAAATCCTTCACAAACCATCGCCCTGTTTTCGCGACTCTTGCAATGACAAATTTCGCTTTACAACCCACACGAGTGATATTCCGTGGCTTCCTCTTCCTCTCTTCTCTCTTCCTCTTCATGTGCTTCTCTTCACGGCAACCTTCACGACTACAGACAAGTTTCCTCAAAATTATCTTCTCGTTCGCTTCATCCCACTCAACATATCCTTTCCTCACACTAAAGCCTTTCTCAAGAGCATACTTGTTATAGAACTTAAAACCCTCTTCCTCGCTATCAAACATCCTGCTGGCAATGTCGTCATACTCAGCCATACACTCAGCACTTACATCGGCCATGTCTTCCTGCATATCACATACAAATTAACAACTGGTCTCAATCATGCACCGGAAGTAAAAGAATTTCCCTACTCACATATTCCTCTCAACATAAAAGATTCAGAGTTTCAGGAGTTCCATCATGGCTTATTTTCTTCAGGTTAGTCTATGTTTTGTTCTCTTGTTCTAAAGATAAGAACTTAAACTAAGTGATGCTCTTGGTGCTTAAATATAATGGATATTGCAACAAAGAAGTTCAGTTCAATGCTGTTGCTACTGCGGTGCTTTTACAACTCTATGCACCATTTATACGGTAGTGCATGAGTAGTATTTAAAATTTGGGCATTGCTTTTCATGGCAACCAATCATAACACAATAGTTGACATGATATAATAGCTCATAATTGTCGATGGTTGGTCATGTTCTAAGAGAACTATTTGGCTGCAACATATCTTCAGAAGTGAATTAATAATATGGTGTACAATTAAGCTAATTATTCTAGTCAACTAGTCACATAATCTTTTTACCATCAGAATCAATGATAAGACACATTCAGTGTGTTTGGAACATGTTTACGATAAATTACCTTTAAAACAAGCTCAAAGTATCCAATATCAGAATCCAGTGTAGTCGGAGTATAAGGCTTGACTACTTCCTCACCAGTAGCATCCTTCCCTCTGCAGTCGGTTAACAAAATACAGAAAACAGAATCAGATAAACTCACTCCATGTACCAAAAAGAATGACCATAACTCAACATCATAACTGTTGACCAGGATATGAGCAGTACAAGTCTTCAGACCTGCATCTTATATATTGGCCAATTGCATGGCCCAACACAGAAGTAGGTCTAGGGAAACAAATTTGAACTTGGCCACATTATGACTGATCTGACTCTTCTGCACAAGATCATAGCACATCCATTAATTTTTATATCATACACAAACTTCAAAAGCAGTAATCGTGGGAGCGATGTGGATGTTGCCGTACTAGGAGTTGTGTATCTCGAATTTCATGCCGATACTAATGGTTCTTTCTCTTACAACAAGCTCTGCATAGACAAAATATTCATGATGAGAATACACCAAACTCTAACAAACAATCTCTGCTATAGATACTATCCTTATATATGATTTGCATGCTCCACTAACACAATTCAAGTTATTTATTAGTTCAATTGGGAATGTGCTCTTGAATAAAGCAAAGCACTATTTAATGCATTTAGGTAATGTTTAGCCGATGTGACTCCCGGACCTTGGTGGGTTGTAGAATACACGTGAGAAATAAAACATCATGTTGCACTGAAGATCACCCAAACCCGTCCACAAACTCAAGAATCTCATCCTTTTAAGTGGCACACTGTATCAGCTAGAAAGCAATAGCTGACCACATTTCCAGCTCGGGATCGGGGATGTTGTGGGAACCACTGGTTGCACGGCGACAATAAAGGAGATGTATCAGAACATAAGGACATGGATTTTCAGAGCAACATCTCTGAAACTATAGCGTTCTGCTGTACTATCTGTACTGAACTGCTTATTTGCCCTCAGCAGAATAAGAATGGTTCTGAATCTTGTTAGATTTGCATATTTGGAAACTCTATGGGTAGTGTAATTAACATATTCTTCGCAATGTGCACAGCAACTGTCTAAGGATGTTGAGTTCTACGCACAACATGCTAGTCGTAAATCCATTAGGATGGACGATGTTATCCTCACACGTATTTGAGCAAACAATATCTTTACAAATGCCTGAAAGAGAAGTAAAGAATATTGGCTTCCTGGAATTGTTGTTTTCTACACAAGGTTGTTTGAGATACTTGTGTACTCGTAATTTTCCAAATGTTGAATACATAGTTGATAAGCTATAGACAAAAATGTTGTTGATACTCTCTTCATGGTTCTCTTAATGTATTTTTCCCCTCCCACTGACCATTGCATTGCAATCCCAGCGCATAGAAATGAGCATCTTATGGGCCAGCTGCAAACATTTTCTCAAAACCTGAAAGGAAAAGAGCCTTGCATCGGGAAGAAGAGAAAGAAATCATCGAAGAAGGACGATAACTGACCGTTATCTGATCTCTAATTGTGCAAAGAGTCTAGGCTGAATTGACACTGCAGGAGCACCCAAATTTCCTCTGACAGCCGGCGACGACCTGACAAGCAACGCGGGGCGGGGGGAGCGGGGGTAGGGGAGGGAAAGGTACCTGTCGACGGAGTGCTCGCCTCGCCGGCTGCTTGACGGAAGGGAGGCGCTGCAGTGGGCGGCGGGGCAGGGAAGACTTCGGTGGGCTCGGCGCGCCGCAGGGGACGGTTAGCAGTTCCTGGCGTTGAGCCGGAACCCTCGTGGCAGGAGCGACACCAGGTAGGCGACTGCTGGTGCTTTCCTGGAGCGGTGCCGCGGCGGGATCGCTCGATCGGAACGGCGGAAAGGGCAGCGGCGGCGGCTATGCGACCAGAAACAGAACGATCTGCGTGGGGGACGGGCACAGGCGAGCTAATTCTCCTGCGGAACGGATTGGAGGAACTTTACTATTCTACCCTTTTGACCAAAAAATAATTATTTTACTAATTTCTCAGATCTGACGGTCAGGAAAAATTGGAGGTGGAGTTACACGAAATTACGAGTTGTAACTCATCATGAATACCAGTTTCAAATGCAAGCTTCAACTTTGTCCCAACACCATCGACGCTAGATACGAGGTATTCATCCTCTGTTCAATCCAACCACAGGAAACAAAAATATCATGAATACAACTACAAATACAAGGTCCGACCCAGACAGTGGATCTTGAACTTCTAAAAAAAGGCCAATGGAGCATCATAGCACAACTACAATCAAGACAACAATGCTCTCTTTGCACACCAGCCACATACCTGTCAGAGTTTATATTTGGTTGTTAGAGATAACATGAAATTAGATAGGAATTGTTTACATATTATATTTAGTGCCCTTTTATACTCTAAGTCTTAAGGACCTCTATATACACTTGTCCGAGAGGTTGAATATACTATACAAATCGCATTCTCTCAATTCTCATCCTCTATCCTGATATCACAAGATCCTAAACCTGTCCTTTCGGGGACATCCGATAAAATTGGAACGATACAGAGAAGATTAGCATGGCCCCTGCGCAAGGATGACACGCACAAGATCCTAAACTTTTTTTCGATAAAGGGCGATTTTTATTGACTCATAATGTAGCATCAAGGGATACAATCATAGTGAGTACACACCCAACCTCTGCATATCTGCATATCTAGGATGCACACAGCCAACACAAACACACACACACACACAAAGATCACGCCAGCAAAAGCAAAGTCATAGCAGACCGAAGCTATGCATAAGCGGATGAAGATAAAACTACCAAAGTGACGATATACAATAGTGACCATCGGCAACAAAATTTCTTGACAACATCAGGACTCCGAGAAAGGATCTCCACAAGCGACGCCTGAAAATCTTTTTTCCTATCGATTCATCCCAACTACCAAAGTGACGATACACCTAGATACACCCCAACTTCCGCATTGCGCCGCTCCGGGGAGATCGATCTCCATGGTTTTTTTTAAAGGAGGAATCACCCCCGGCCTCTGCATCTGGGTGATGCATGCGGTCATATTATTTATTATTCACAAAGACCTTACAAGGTAATACAACAGTAAGCCCGAGGCCACTATCTAGACGACACCTGTCGCTACTCCTATCTCCTTGATGAAGGTCTGCCGAATGTCCGGGCCAAATACCAAACAGACATCGCACGAAAGCCTAACATCTAATGCCGGATGCCCCATCCAAGCCACATAGGCAGGACTGGGTAACACTCCGGTCCGGCGCACTCTCAGTGAGTACCACACGCACACGCTGCAAAGGGCCGTCGCCTCCGTCTTCCCTCGATCCATCCTCAAAGCATGTACTGACGCGTCGACCTTGTCAGGCCACTCTGCCATCGACGCCACCACGACGCCAGACAACGTCGACCTCCTGCGCGTGTCCCTCGCCACACATCTGACGCCAAGCCTCCACTGCTCCATGCCGTCGAGAACCGCCGCCATGAATATGTAGAAAGAAACACCGCTCCACCACATATGCCATCCGCTGGTCCCTCGAGGCCGAGTGCATCTCCAAGAATGCCGCCCCCAAGGGGGTAACGACACATGAATGTCGCCGTCATCCGATCAACTGATTTAGAGTTTCCCCCGGAGGTATTGGGTGGGGTTGGGAACTTCACCTCGATGATGCCTTCATGAAGGAAACGATGATAAGAGCATCGTCATCACCGGCTCCGGCCAATGACCGAAGACCAAGTTTTCACCCGGATCCGTTCCAAGAAATCCACCCGACAACCTGTGCACTGTCTCGACCGCCTTCAAAGCCCCAGATCTAGCCGCCTAGATCCGGCGACCAACCACAACAGCAGTGACACCGTAGGAGCCCTGGCGCACCAGCCACTGCCTGAATGCGCCACCACTGGAGCCTCGGAGGAGGGCTCCCACCCCACCTCGCCAAACCGCGAGAGCCGCCGGGATGGATTCCGCACACTCATCACCGTCTCTGATCTGAACCAATCAGTGGCCAAACCACGAGATAGCCTTGGATATGGACTGCACCACGCCATGCCGCCGCGGGAAGCCTGAGCTTCACCAGCCGCCACCTTCCAGGGCGGCCGCCCTGGGATCCAGCCGCCGCCGACAGGACGCGCCGCCCACATGCAGCAGGCCGGAGGAGCCCCCGATCCAGATCTGGACCGAGAAGCTCACCACGGCCGCCCCGCGCCGGCACGCCCCGCCTGGCCACGAATCTGCAGCCACCCGCACCTCCACGCCAGAGAGCCGCCATCCGGCCGCCCCGGACGCATCCGCGCCGCGCCACCCTGCATGGCTGCGCGCATCCGCGCGAGGGCGCTGTCCCGCGCCAGCACAACACCGCACCGAAGGGGGAGGGCCCACGCGGCGGCGGGGAGGAGGAGGGGACGGGGAAGGGTTGCGAGGCGCCCCCCCCCCCCCCCCCCCCGCCGCTCGCGGGAGCGGGCTGGGCGAAACGGTATGAGTCCATCGATCTCCATGGTATCTGTCAACTGTCTTCCTATCGATTCATCGATGGTTCTCTCCGTCATTCGTTTGACTGGCGTCTTTCTTTTTTGGTTCACCGAACATAAAACGGTTTGTGTCGCCTATGCCGCACTGGCCTCACACGCATGTACTTCGACATTGGCGTCAACTCGACACCAGACGTCTCCTCGTCACGAACTATGTGTCAAGTCAGGACGTGTCATACAAGGGATGTCTTCATGCATCGTAGTTGGCTTCTCTCGTCAACGCCTTGTCCATCGTTGGTCCATTGTCACCACCACCGATCGTGACAACTTCAACAACACCGTCGGGACTCCCATGTGAGCAGCTTCGTCTGCAACAGCGGGCCATCAACTCAACATGGTCTAATCAACCGGACACACAGTGTCACACACACACATTGCGATCAACCAAACATGTGTGAGCATGCGCGCATCAACACTAGTCGAGCATTGGTCTGCTGATGTGTTTCCTCTGGGCTGCAACTTTGACGGCCTTGGTACTCGCTCCTAGTTGTCAAAGTATTTCTAGGCACATACTCCCTCCCTCCCCCAATAAGTGTACATTTAGATTTCGTTCTAAGTCAAAGTTTTAAATATTTGACCAACTTTATAGGGGGGCGACTAGTATGAGATCAGAACATTACATGAGATCGTGCGATCCAGCTATCTGGGCCACTGGATTAAGATCCCAAGGTACAAATAGGAAGGGGTGGCCCGGCGAGGTGCAGTCTATAACCGCAGCAGTCCGGGTGCGCGGATCTAGAGGTTACGCTGGCCGGCGAGGTGCACGCATGATTTCCCCATCAGCGTATTCTGCTTCTGCATCTTTTGTTATGCAGGGGTAAACTCAGTGTTGAGAAGTGTCATGTGTTTGGCATGTTCTTGTTGAATTTCTTTCCTTCTTTGTGTGGTCAATTTGTGTGATTCCGATTAATATTTTGGAGCCTTTCTTGCAGATTGTGCATCTGCACAAAATAATTCTTATTTTGCTGTAAATGATCATGTTTCACTCCATTTTTTTAATCTATGACATTGTTCTAGTATTAATCTGACTGCCAATTAGCAAGCTGACTGAGTTTTGTGATTTTTCAGTACACTTCCAATGTTTATTTCTCAGGAAGAATTTACGATGTTACTTGGTAGCATGAATATGTAGGCGAAAGCCTAGACCCTTCTGGATCGGGCAACGACGCCGTCCGTATGGTGTTTCCTCCTTTGGGGCGTTGCTTTGAAGACCGGTGATCCTTTCCCGTGCTTCCTTTGGGCTGGTCGTGCACGGTGTCTCGGTTGGCAGGTGCCCAACCGGTGATTCGAGTGGTTGGCGTTGCGACTCGTGTGGCGACGACGATGGTGATGTGTGGAGCTGGGTCGCGGCTTGTCCTTTTGATGTCGGCGGTCCAGTTCGCCTTTGGGTGCGTCTATGCTTGTTTCTCACTGTGACAGAGAAGTCGAAGCTGCGTGCGGCAGGGCCCATGCGGCAACGATGACTCCATGAGGGTGGTTTCGGCGGACGGTGCTCTCCGCAGGTCGCGTTGGATAGGTCGGTGCGAGGCTTGCAACTTTCTTCTGTGAAGCTCATCAACAAAATCGGAGCTGCCGGTCCTCGACGTCTGCGGCCGATTGTTTGGCTTCGGCTGACGAGGTCCTCGGGTGCCGTTCGTTCGGAGGGGTCTTGATGGTCGTCAGCGAGGAAATCGGAGTCGCCTGCTCGCGGAGAGGCGATGACGATGACATTGTTGATAGCGTGACGGTGTCCTCTCCTGGGCGGTGTGTGGGGTCTTGTAAGTGCCAGGTCGGTCGGATTGCCCTGTTCGATGGTCGAGTTGTAACGGTTTTCGCCCAGTTTTCCGTTAATTAACCGGACAACTCTCTTCTTCTTAATCAATGAAAATGGCAAATCTTTTGCCTCGTTTCTATATATATGTAGAGATCAATTGGTAATCGTGAAGAATTTGTTCTCTGTGATCTCACATACAGAAATTTCCCAAAGAATGTAAATATGGGGACTGTAGCGACTTTCATTTTTTTGTGGAAGTAATTTCACATGGCATTCTAGTAGACTACATAATCTCTTTCTTTTGATGGTAAAATGGTTTTGTGCACAAAGTATATTTGCACTTTATGTTATTAGATTAACAGAAAGTATTTCTTTACTACTTCCAGAATTGTTTTGTACGCACTTTTTTTTACTGTACACACATAACTGAGCATGCAATATTTTGGTCAGTCAAACGAATCATGTGAGTAATACCAAGAGTACTAAACTATAAAAACTTAGGGGCTCTAGTGCAAGATGCACCATCAAACCAAGCCGTACCTGATCTGTACCATGAGATCTTCATCTGATGGCTGACATTGGAGGATCGCATGATCTCTCCTGATGTGCTGATCTCATACTAGTCGTGCCCACTTTATAGACAATAATAGTAACATATTGACATCAAATTCATATATTATCAAACTGCATTTCAAAACGAATCTAGTGGTACTAATTTGGTGCTATAAATGCGTTTACTTTTTTCTAGAAAGGTGGTCAAAGTTGTAAAACTTTGACTTAAGACAAAAGCCAAATATACACTTATTCACGGACGGAGGGACTACGTCGTCAGAGGCATCTCCTGCCGTTGCACCAACTCATGAGGCTGCAGTTAGGTCGCTCCCTCGGGCCATAATGTTGCTACACGCTCTCATCTTCGCTGTCCTGCGCGCAAAGACATCCTTCTATACCATTGTGTCGCCTCCCTAAGTGTGGGGTCCACACTATTTTGCGCATGATCTTCATCACTTTATCAGAGTGTCAGGTTCTTCCTCACCTACTATGTAGGGCCTGAAGGAACCGCTCACACATCATCATGAAGATAGCAAGATTGATGAAGATTATCTCTGTAATGGTTTCCCTCTCCGACAGAGTACCGAAAAAGGCCTCCAGCTCGGATCACGGAAGAACATAGGCTCACGACAACGGAAGCATTGTTTCGAGTCTCGCTCTATATTTTTTTTGTAATATTAGGGAATTTATAGGATAGGAATTAGGTCAAACAGAGCCACATGAGCCCCACAAGTGTTCATGGTGCGCCAGGTGAGCTTGTCGCTCCGTCGTACATCTTCTGGTCTCTCCCCGAAGCTTATAGGGTCTCTCATAGTCCATAAGAAATTATCATAAAGTTCATCATGTGAAACAAAGAAAATGCAAAAACAGGAACCGGCACTGAGCACTATTTTTTTTAACACAACTGGACACTAAGTTAATAGATTAGTCCATAAAAGTAATATAAAATGGCATATAAAACATACAAAAGTGATAATATAATAGCATAAATCAATTAAAATTTATAAATATGTTGGGACGTATCAGACTGTTCCGTGTTGTAGAAGACCAGATAATCAGCACATCGGGGCGCGAGAATACTTTGCGCTCCTACTCCCATAGGAGTTGTTGGGTTTTGCCATAAAGAGGAAGGGTGATATAACACATAAGCAAAATATTTCCTTCAATTGAGAACCAAGATTTAATCAAACTAGTAGGAATCACCAAGCTAACGAGGTCGACAAAGACAAAAAATACTTGCACCCAACTTCGCAAGGGTGTTGTCAAGCCCCTGGTCTTGCTAATTACAAGGTTAAAAGCAAATAGATAAATAATAGTGCAGCAAGAGTAAAAGCAAATATGAAAGAGCAATTTTGTAGGAGCTTGTATTAATGAAAGAATAGACCCGGGGGCCATAGGTCCACCAGAGGCATTTTTCTCGAAACGAACGCAAACGACATGGTAACCAATTACAGTTGGGCAATTGCAAAAATATCAGCGAGTATGACTATGATCATTCATGCCATAATCTCTTATAGGCATTACGTCCATGACAAGTAAACTATTAGTTCAACTGCATTTGCTACTATTACTCCACCACAAGAACTCTATCCAACATTTATCTCAAAGTATTAAGTTCATAAAAACAGAGTAATACTTTAAGCAAGATGACATAATGTAGGGAGAAAGAAACCTAGCAATAAGATAAAACCCCGTCGTTTTCTCCTTAGTGGCAATAATACAAATACATGCCTTATCACAATTATGTCATTGAGATATAGAAATTACTGCAAGATTGAACCCACTATTATGAACCACTCCCTCTGAAGATCTACCAATCAATCTTGGCCAGAGAAGGCAAAAAGATAAGAAAACATACGTGGTTACTTAATTATACAACAAATAAATCTCAAAAGATTCAAATAAATTCAATGAACAATCTGATCATAAACTCACAATTCATTATGTACCAACAAACACACCGCAAAATTACAACGGGTTGAAACCAATCACACAAGGAAGAATGTGAACATGGTATTGAAGATCCAAAAGTAGAGAGAGAACCATCTAGCTACTACTATGCACCCGTAGGTTCTTAAGTAACTACTCACACATGGTCATGGAGGCAGCAAGGATGATGAAGATGCCTCCTCCAATGGTTTCCCCTTCCGATAGAACTCCGAAATAGGGCTCCATATGAGATCTCTTCGGAACAAAGGCGTGCAGCGGCAACATTTCTCTTCTGGAGGAATGACGGATTGTTTCGGTATTTATAATAATTTATGGCGGTTGAATTAGGTCAATTCGTGGCTCAGGGGGCCCACAAGCCTGGGTGATGCTTGTCCTCAAGCAATTCAGTTGACAAACTGAAAGTGATAAAGAAAAACTTTCACAAACTTTGTTTTATCTTGTTGTTGCAAATATGTAAAGCCAACATTCAAGTTTTCAGAAAAGATTATGAACAAACATATTCACAATAACATTTAGGTCTTACATTTACTCATATCAATGGCATAATCAACTAGCGAGCAATAATAATAAATCTCGGACGCCAACACTTTTCTCAAAACAATCATGATATGATATAACAAGATGGTATCTCGCTAGCGCTTTCTGAGACCGCAAAACATAAATGCAGAGCACCCCTGAAGATCAAGGACTGACTAGACATTGTAATTCATGGTAAAAGAGATCCAGTCACAGTAATACTCAATATAAATTAAAAACAATGCATACAAATGACAGTGGTGCTCTCTAACTGGTCTTTTTTATAAAAGGATGATGACTCAGCAATAAAAGTAAATAGATAGGCCCTTCACAGAGGGAAGCATGGATTTGCAGAGGTGCCAGTAAAGGAAATATGCCCTAGAGGCAATAATAAAGTTATTATTTATTTCCTTATTTCATGATAAATGTTTATTATTCATGCTAGAATTGTATTAACCGGAAACTTGATACATGTGTGAATACATAGACAAAACAATGTGTCCCTAGTATGCCTCTACTTGACTAGCTTATTCATCAAAGATGGTTAAGTTTCCTAGCCATATACATGTGTTGTCATTTGATGAACGGGATCACATCATTAGGAGAATAATGTGATGGACAAGACCCATTCATTAGCTTAGCATTGTGATCATTACAGTTTTATTGCTACTGCTTTCTTCATGACTTATACATGTTCCTCACACTATGAGATTGTGCAACTCCCGAATATCCGGAGGAACACTTTGTGTGCAATCAAACATCACAACGTAAATGGGTGATTATAAAGATGCTCTACAGGTGTTTCCAAAGGTATTTGTTGGGTTGGCATGAATCAAGATTAGGATTTGTCACTCCGTGTATCGGAGAGGTATCTCTGGGCCCTCTCGGTAATGCACATCACTATAAGCCTTGCAAGCAATGTGACTAATGAGTTAGTTGCGGGATGATGCATTACGGAATGAGTAAAGAGACTTGCCGGTAACGAGATTGAACTAGGTATTGAGATACCGATGATCGAATATCAGGCAAGTAACATACCGATGACAAAGGGAACAACATATGTTGTTATGCGGTTTGACCGTTAAAGATCTTCATAGAATATGTAGGAGCCAATATGAGCATCCAGGTTCCGCTATTGGTTATTGACCGGAGATCTGTCTCGGTCATGTCTACATAGTTCTCGAACCCGCAGGGTCCGCACGCTTAACGCTCGGTGATGATTTGTATTATGAGTTATGTGATTTGATGTACCGAATATAGTTCGGAGTCCCGGATGAGATCGTGGACATGACGAGGAGTCTCAAAATGGTCGAGACGTAAAGATCGATATATTGGACAACTATATTCGGACATCGGAAAGGTTCCGAGTGATTCGGGTATTTTTTGGAGTACCGGAGAGTTACGGGAATTCGTATTGGGCCTTAATGGGTCATACGGGAAAGGAGAGAAAGGCCTCAAAAGGTGGCCGCACCCCTCCCCATGGTCTGGTCCGAATTGGACTAGGGAAGGGGGCACCCCCTTCCTTCCTTCTCCTTTTCCCTTCCCTTTTTCCTATTCCATGTGGGAGGAGGAATCCTACTAGGACTCCACACTTCTGGCGCGCCCTAGGGGCTGGACAGCCTCCCCTCCTCCATCCTTTATAGACGGGGGCAGGGGGCACCTCTAGACACAACAATTGATCATTGATCTTTTAGCCGTGTGCGGTGCCCCCTCCACCATAATCCACCTCGGTCATATCGTAGCGGTGCTTAGGCGAAGCCCTGCGTCGGTAGCATCATCATCACCGTCATCACGCCATCGTGCTGACGGAACTCTCCCTCGAAGCTCTGCTGGATCGGAGTTTGCGGGACGTCATCGAGCTGAACGTGTGCTGAACTCGGAGGTGTCGTACGTTCGGTACTTGATCGGTCGGATCGTGAAGACGTACAACTACATCAACCGCGTTGTGCTAACACTTCCGCTTTCGGTCTATGAGGGTACGTGGACGATACTCTCCCCTCTTGTTGCTATGCATCACCATGATCCTGCGTGTGCGTAGGAATTTTTTTGAAATTACTACGTTACCCAACAGCCAAAGCTCGAGTTTTGAAATAGAGATTGAATAATATTTCGAGCGGTATGCTTTCATTGTCAACGCAACAACTAAGAGATCTCGGTATCTTCCATGCTACATACATTATAGGCGGTTCCCAAACAGAATTGTAAAGTTTATACTCCCCCACCACCAACAAGCACACTCCACGGCTGGTCCGAAACAACGGGTATCGTCCAACTAACAACAGTCCTGGGGGAGTTTTGTTTGCAATTATTTTTATTTGATTTGATTTGAGCATGGGACTAGGCATCCCGGTTACCAGCCATTTTCTCGTGAATGATGAGCGGAGTCCACTCATCGTGAGAATAACCCACCTAGCATGGAATATATTGACAACCCTAGTTGGTACATGAGCTATTCGAGCATACAAAACAGATTATCATTTGAAGGTTTAGAGGTTGGCACTTGCAAATTTACTTGGAACGGTAGGTAAATACCGCATATAGGAAGATATGGTGGACTCATTGGGGTTTATGGAAGTGGATGCACAAGTGATACGTCTCCGTCATATCTACTTTTCCAAACACTTTTGCCCTTGTTTTGGACTCTAACTTGCATGATTTGAATGGAACTAACCCCGGACTGACGTTGTTTTCAGCGCAATTGCCATGGTGTTATTTATGTGCAGAAACAAAACTTCTCGGAATGACCTGAAACTTCACGGAACATCTTCTCGGAAATAATAAAAAATCCTTGCCAAATATGAAGACCAGGGGGCCCACATCCTGTCCACGAGGGTGGGGGCGCCCCCCTAGGGCGCGCCCCCTACCTCGTGGGCCCCCTGAGGCTTCTCCGACGCCAACTCCAACTCTATATATTTGCATTCGGGGAGGAAAAAAATCAAGAAGAAGAAATAATCGCGTTTTACAATACGGAGCCGCCGCCAAGCCCTAAAACCTCTCGGGAGGGCTGATCTGGAGTCCATTCGGGTCTCCGGAGAGGGGGATTCATCGCCATCGTCATCATCAACCATCCTCCATCACCAATTTCATGATGCTCACCGTTGTGCGTGAGTAATTCCATCGTAGGCTTGCTGGACGGTGATGGGTTGGATGATATCTATCATGTAATCGAGTTAGTTTTGTTAGGGTTTGATCCCTAGTATCCACTATGTTCTGAGATTGATGTTGCTATGACTTTGCTATGCTTAATGCTTGTCACTAGGGCCCGAGTGCCATGATTTCAGATCTGAACCTATTATGTTTTCATGAATATATGTGTGTTCTTGATCCTATCTTGCGAGTCTATAGTCACCTACTATGTGTTATGATCCGACAACCCTGAAGTGACAATAATCGGGACCACTCCCGGTGGTGACCATAGTTTGAGGAGTTCATGTATTCACTATGTGCTAATGCTTTGTTCCGGTTCTCTATTAAAAGGAGGCCTTAATATCCCTTAGTTTCCATTAGGACCCCGCTGCCACGGGAGGGTAGGACAAAAGATGTCATGCAAGTTCTTTTCCATAAGAACGTATGACTATATTCGGAATACATGCCTACATTACATTGATGAATTGGAGCTAGTTCTATGTCACCCTATGTTATGCTTGTTACATGATGAACCGCATCCGGCATAATTCTCCATCACCGATCCAATGCCTACGAGCTTTTCCTATATTGGTTCTTGCTTATTTACTTTCCCGTTGTTACTGTTACAATCACTACAAAATACCAAAAATATTACTTTTGTTGTCTTTAGTTTTGTTACTGTTACCACTACTATCATATTACTTTGCTACTAAACACTTCGTTGCAGATACTAAGTTATCCAGGTGTGATTGAATTGACAACTCAACTGCTAATACTTGAGAATATTCTTTGGCTCCCCTTGTGTCGATTCAATAAATTTGAGTTGAATACTCTACCCTCGAAAACTGTTGCGACCCCTATACTTGTGGGTTATCAAGACTATTTTCTAGCGCCGTTGCTGGGGAGCATAGCTCTATTCTTTGAGTCACTTGGGATTTATATCTGCTGGACACTATGAAGAACTTGAAAGACGCTAAGACAACAATTTATCCCTCAACTACGAGGGGAGGTAAGGAACTGCCATCTAGCTCTACACTTGATTCACCTTCTGTCTTGAGTAAGCTTGCGACACCTAAACCTGCTTCTGCTATTCGTTCTGATATGTCGCATGTTATTGATGATGCCACTTCTGCTATGCATGATACTTATGATGAAACTACTTCTATGCTTGATACTTATGTGCCACTTGGTGAATTTCTTGATGAACAAATTGCTAGGGCTAGAGAGAAAGAAATTATTGAAACTGATTATATTGATGAAAGGGATGATGAAGATATGCCTGTTATTCCTAAGGGTTGTGTTTTTGATATGGAAGCTTCTGCAGCTATTTTAGCTTGCAAGGATAGATATGAACTAAAAAGGTTATTAGTTGAATGGAATAAGCAATCACTTAAAGATAGAATTAAACCTGACCCTGCTTTTGCTACTTCACCTATTTGTGTTGCCGATAAGGATTATGAATTCTCTGTTGATCCTGATATAATTACTTTGGTTGAATCCAATCCTTTTCATGGCTATGAATCTGAAACTGTTGTGGCACATCTTACTAAATTAAATGATATAGCCACCCTGTTCACTAATGATGAGAGATCTCGCTACTTTTATATCCTTAAAATATTTCCGTTCTCACTAAAGGGTGATGCTAAGATATGGTTTAATTCTCTTGATCCTGGTTGTGTGCGTAGTCCCCAGGATATGATTTATTACTTCTCTGCTAAATATTTCCCTGCTCATAAGAAACAAGCTGCTTTAAGGGAAATATACAACTTTGTGAAAATTGAAGAAGAGAGTCTCCCACAAGCTTGGGGGAGGCTTCTCAAGTTACTTAATGCTTTGCCTGATCATCCTCTTAAGAAAAATGAAATACTTTATATCTTTTATAATGGACTAACCGATGCTTCTAGAGATTACCAGGATAGTTGTGCTGGTTCTGTTTTCAGGGAAAGAACACCGGATGAAGCTGAAATTCTATTGAATAATATGTTGACAAATGAAAATAATTGGGCACTTCCTGAGCTAGCTCCTGCTCCAATTACTGAGCCTATACCTAAACCAACTCCGAAGAAGAGAGGTGTTCTATTTCTCAGTCCTGAAGATATGCAAGAGGCAAAGAAATCTATGAAAGAAAAAGGTATTAAAGCTGAAGATGTTAAGAATTTACCTCCTATTGAAGAAATACATGGTCTTAATTTACCGCGTGTTGAAGAAACATATGATCTTAATCCATTACTTATTGAAGAACCTCCTGGTCTTGATAACCCGACACAGGTAGTAAAGGTAAATTCTCTCTATAGATATGATAGATCTGAAATCCCTCCTACTAAAATCGATAGCCAATGCTTGGATGAGTTTGATAACTTTATGTTTAAGCAAGAAGATTTCAATGCTTATTTTGGTAGACAATTAAAACAAAATGCTTATATGATTAAACACTTGGGTGATTATATGGCTAATATTAGAGGTGAACTTAAACTTGTTAGCAAACATGCTTCTATGGTTACCACCCAAGTAGAACAAGTACTTAAAGCTCAAAATGATTTGCTCAATGAAATGAATAGTAAGAAAAATGATTATGTTGTTAGAGTGGCTACTAGAACTGGTAGAATGACTTGGGAACCTTTGTATCCTGAAGGCCACCCTAAGAGAATTGAACAAGATTCTTAGAGAAATAATATTGATGTACCTAGTTCTTCTAAAAGGAAGAAAAAGAAAAACGATAGGACTTTGCAAACTTCTAGTGAACCTATTGCTGAACCACCTGAGAATCCAAATGATATCTCTATGTTTGATGCTGAAACACAATCTGGTAATGAACATGAACCTAATGAAAATGTTAAAGATGATGTTCATGATGATGCTCAACCTAGTAATGATAATGATGTAGAAATTGAACCTGCTGTTGATCTTGATAACCCACAATCAAAGAATCAACGTTATGATAATAGAGACTTTGTTGCTAGGAAACATGGTAAAGAAAGAGAACCTTGGGTTCAGAAACCCATGCCCTTTCCTCCCAAACCATCCAAGAAAAAGGATGATGAGGATTTTGAGCGCTTTGCTGAAATGATTAGACCTATCTTTTTGCGTATGCGATTAACTGATATGCTCAAAATGAATCCTTATGCTAAATACATGAAAGACATTGTCACTAATAAAAGAAAGATACCAGAAGCTAAAATTTCCACCATGCTTGCTAATTATACTTTTAAGGGTGGAATACCAAAGAAACTTAGA
This sequence comes from Aegilops umbellulata, assembly GCA_032464435.1. Taxonomy (NCBI): domain Eukaryota; kingdom Viridiplantae; phylum Streptophyta; class Magnoliopsida; order Poales; family Poaceae; genus Aegilops; species Aegilops umbellulata. Next base: position 561,108,874 of record CP136055.1, on the reverse strand, counting down.
GATCCAGGAGTACCTACTATACCATGCTCCATTAAAAGAAATTATGTTAAAACTGCTTTATGTGATCTTGGAGCCGGTGTTAGTGTTATGCCTCTCTTTTTATATCGTAGACTTGACTTGAATAAGTTGACACCTACTGAAATATCTTTGCAAATGGCTGATAAATCAACTGCTATACTTGTTGGTATTTGTGAGGATGTGCATGTTGTGGTTGCAAACGTTACTATTTTAACGGACTTTGTTATTCTTGATATTCCCGAGGATGATAGTATGTCTATTATTCTTGGAAGACCTTTTCTGAATACTGCAGGTGTTGTTATTGATTGCAACAAAGTCAATGTCACTTTTCATGTTAATGTTAATGAGCATACGGTACACTTTCCGAGGAAACAACCTCAAGTTTATAGCATCAACTCTATTGGAAAAATTCCATCAATTATTATTGGAGGTTTTGAATTTCCTCTTCCTACTATCAAAAAGAAATATGATATTCTTATTATTGGGGATGTGCATATCCCCGTTGAGGTAACATAGTGTTATTCGAAATTTCTCCGGTTTCATGTTATTCGGAATGAGTTCGTTAACAAGACTTGATCAACCTTGTTAGTGGATTCTTTTTTATGAGCATGAGATGGATGAAACTACAAGGCACAACCTTCTGTACCCTTTTTCTATTTTCTGTTATTTAGATGAAATAAAGTAAAATAGTATTTTTCTGTCTATTTTCTGATTTATCCGTGCAATATAAAAATACCCCGAAAATAAAAGTCCTCCAAATGCCCTGCCAATTTAATATGATTTTTTCTGGATTATTTGAGGATTTATGGAACTGAGAACACAGCAGGTGGGTCGACCACCTGGGCACGAGGGTGGAGGGCGCGCCCCCTGCCTCGTGGGCCCATGGTGGCCCTCCTCCACTTATTCTTGCACTCATATAGTCCTTCTTCCTCCCACAAACACGAATATCCAACTCAAGCACGAGTTCTACCTCACTTTGCTGTGATTTTTGATCTCCTTGCTCAAAGCACCTCTCACAAAACTGCTTGGGGAGATTGTTCCTTGAGAAAGCAATATGCTTAGGAAAATGTTCCAAGGTGGTTCTTCAAGGAAGCAAGGACCCAGGCTTGCAATGCGTGATGCTGATGAGGAGCCCCCGAAGGACGCTCCAGTACGTCCGTGTGAATGGCCTTCTGATGACTTCTTGAGACAAGCCGGGATTTATGAGGATTTTTATTCATTGGCTGAGAATGCTAGCCTCACCGACTTCCTCCGCGACCAACATCATCAGTATCTCTTACTCACTAATACTTTTGTGCAAAACTTCTACTATTTTCCTAAGGAATCACCTCCTTCAGTAGAGTTTCATTTATATGATGTTGCTGAGAAAATGCCATTAGCTGAGTTTTGCAAGGTTTGCAAAATACCCTTTGAGGGTACCTTAGATGAACCGCACCGTAAAGATGTGGAAGAATTTATTAACACCATCACTGTGGGAGAAACCAGGAAGGTTTCCGATGCACGAATCACTAGCATACATTTTCCTGTCTTACGGTACTTTGCCATATTTGCTAGTCGTTGCTTGATTGATCGTGGGAACTGTGGGAACCTTAGTGTTCTTGATATTATCATTTTGTTCCATGGTTTATACCGCGATAACACTGTCAATATGGGCGGAATTATTGCTAAACGGTTAAGTTTGAACCGTACAAAAGGCCCCATCTTTGGAGGTATTTATGCTACACGCCTAGCTGCACATTTTAACATACCCATTAGGCTCTATGATAAAGAAGAAAAATTGCTGCCCAATTCTTATTTAGATTATAAGAGTATGCTAGCACATGACTTTATTGTTAAGGGCAGGGCAGGGGAGCTTAAATACAAATTATTCTTTAATAAACATCATCTTGAGACTATTACTTTGCATGCTCCTTCTTTGTTTAATTTGTCTGAAGGTCCTTATCTCGTTCTGTGGGCGGCCGTTCAAGCCTACCGGAACCCTACACCAGCCCCGGAGCCGGAACCACAATATGAGCCTCCACGACTGTCTGTTTATTCTTGGGATCCAGAGATGGCTGCCAGCCAGTGGCAGTCAGAGTCTTCTTCATCACAGTACGACCCCAGCTACACCTACGGGTATCCGCCAGGCTATCCCTGGCAATGAACCAACTTAGGCCAAAAGCCTAAGCTTGGGGGAGTACGTATTTCCCACCGACATTACATTTATATTTACACACACTCATTGCTAGATGTCGGTGCTCATACTCTTTCACTGTAATATCCATGCTAGTTTATTTTCTTTTTCCTGCTTTCTTCTTGTGTGTTTGTTAAACCTTAAGAAAAACCAAAAAAATTAGTTAGTTTACTTTTCTAGCTGTAGTAGTAATAATTAAAAATAAAACCCAAAAATATTTCTCGTTCTTCTTTTGCTTGTTGGGAGTTTTTCCGTGTAAATAGTTTTATTTCTTTTCTTTTCTTTGGGGGTCGATAGGAGAAGACCATGATTAAATTGTTGAAATGGCTCTTATATGCATTATTGTTGATTTAACCAAGAGCCCATATTGCCCTGTCTTCTCCTGTTTATTGAATACCCGCAGATTCTAGCTTAGTCCAATGCACGTGCACTCTTATTATTATTCACATCGTTCGGTCGTGCAAGTGAAAGGCAATTATGATGATATACGATGGACTGACTGAGATGAGAAAAGCTGGTATGAACTCGACCTCTCTTATTTTTGTAAATATGATGATTTCATCGTTCCTGATTCAGTTTATTATGAATAAACATGTTTGCAATGACAATTAGAGATCATAGTTGCTCGTGCCATGCTTGATTAGCTATGAGTTATAATGGTTTACCTTGCGTACCAACATGATATTAAAATGGTTGTGATGTGGTATGATGGGGTGGTATCCTCCTTTGAATGATTTAAGTGACTTGACTTGGCACATGTTCACGCATGTAGTTGAAACAAAATCAACATAGCCTTCACGATATTTATGTTCATGGTGGATTATATCCTACTCATGCTTGCATCCAATATTTATTAATTTTAATGCATCTTCATGGCTGTTGTCGCTCTCTAGTTGGTCGCTTCCCAGTCTTTTGCTAGCCTTCACTTGTACTAAGCGGGAATACTGCTTGTGCATCCAATCCCTTAAACCCCAAAGTTATTCCATATGAGTCCACCATACCTTCCTATATGCGGTATTTACCTGTCGTTCCAAGTAAATTTGTATGTGCCAAACTCTAAACCTTCAAATAAGCATTCTGTTTTGTATGCTCGAATAGCTCATGTATCAACTAGGGCTGCTCTTATCTTCCATATTAGGCGGGTTATTCTCAAGAGGAGTGGACTCCGCTCCTCACTCACGAGAAAATGGCTGGTCACCTGGATGCCCATTCCCATGCTTTATGCAAATTAAATCAAATTAATTGCAAACAGAACTCCCCCGGCACTCTTGTTAGTTGGAGGCACTCATTGTTTCGAGCAAGCCATGGATTGATGCTTGTTAGTGGAGGGGGAGTATAAACTTTACCATTCTGTTTGGGAACCGCCTATAATGTGTGTAGCATGGAAGATATTGCCATCTCTCAGTTGTTATGTTGACAATGAAAGTATGCCGCTCAAAATATTATTTATCTCTATTTCAAAACCGAGCTCTGGCACCTCTACAAATCCCTGCTTCCCTCTGCGAAGGGCCTATCTATTTACTTTTATGTTGAGTCATCACCCTCTTATTAAAAGCACTAGCTGGAGAGCGCAGCTGTCATTTGCATCCAGTACTGTTAATTTATATTGGGTATGACTATGATTGGATCTCTTTTACCATGAATTACAATGTCTAGTTAGTCCTTGATCTTTAAAGGTGCTCTGCATTTATGTTTTGCGGTCTCAGAAAGGGCTAGCGAGATACCATCTTGTTATATCATATTATGATTGTTTTGAGAAAGTGCTGTCATCCGAGATTTATTATTATGACTCGCTAGTTGATTATGTTATTTATATGAGTAAACATGAGACCTGAGAATTATTGCAAATGTGGTTAGTTATAATCTTTGCTGAAAACTTGAATGATGGCTTTACATATTTACAACAACAAGAGAAAACAGAGTTTGTAAAAGTTTTTATTTATCACTTTCAGTTTATCAACTGAATTGCTTGAGGACAAGCAAAGGTTTAAGCTTGGGGTAGTTGATACATCTCTGTCGTATCTACTTTTCCAAACACTTTTGCCCTTGTTTTGGACTCTAACTTGCATGATTTGAATGGAACTAACCCCGAACTGACGTTGTTTTCAGCAGAATTGCCATGGTGTTATTTATGTGCAGAAACAAAACTTCTCGGAATGACCTGAAACTTCACGGAACATCTTTTCGGAAATAATAAAAAATCCTTGCCAAATATGAAGACCAGGGGGCTCACACCCTGTCCACGAGGGTGGGGGCACCCCCCTAGGGCGCGCCCCCTACCTCGTGGGCCCCCTGAGGCTTCTCCGACGCCAACTCCAACTCTATATATTTGCTTTCGGGGAGGAAAAAATCAAGAAGAAGAAATAATCGCGTTTTATGATATGGAGCCGCCGCCAAGCCCTAAAACCTCTCAGGAGGGCTGATCTGGAGTCTGTTCGGGGCTCCGGAGAGGGGGATTCGTCTCCGTCGTCATCATCAACCATCCTCCATCACCAATTTCATGATGCTCACCGCCATGCGTGAGTAATTCCATTGTAGGCTTGCTGGACGGTGATGGGTTGGATGAGATCTATCATGTAATCGAGTTAGTTTTGTTAGGGTTTGATCCCTAGTATCCACTATGTTCTGAGATTGATGTTGCTATGACTTTGTTATGCTTAATGCTTGTCACTAGGGCCCGAGTGCCATGATTTTAGATCTGAACCTATTATGTTTTCATGACTATATGTGAGCTCTTGATCCTATCTTGCAAGTCTATAGTCACCTACTATGTGTTATGATCCGGCAACCCCGAAGTGACAATAATCGGGACCACTCCCGGTGGTGACCATAGTTTGAGGAGTTCATGTATTCACTATGTGCTAATGCTTTGTTTCGGTTCTCTATTAAAAGGAGGCCTTAATATCCCTTAGTTTCCATTAGGACCCCGCTGCCACAGGAGGGTAGGACAAAAGATGTCATGCAAGTTCTTTTCCATAAGCACGTATGACTATATTCAGAATACATGCCTACATTACATTGATGAATTGGAGCTAGTTCTATGTCACCCTATATTATGCTTGTTACATGATGAACCACCGGCATAATTCTCCACCACCGATCCAATGCCTACAAGCTTTTCCTATATTGGTTCTTGCTTATTTACTTTCCCGTTGTTACTGTTACAATCACTATAAAATACCAAAAATATTACTTTTGCTGTCTTTACTTTTGCTACTGTTACCACTACTATCATATTACTTTGGTACTAAACACTTTGCTGTAGATACTAAGTTATCCAGGTGTGGTTGAATTGACAACTCAACTGCTAATACTTGAGAATATTCTTTGGCTCCCCTTGTGTCGAATCAATAAATTTGGGTTGAATACTCTACCCTCGAAAACTGTTGCGATCCCCTATACTTGTGGGTTATCTGTTGGAGAACGTAGCAGAAATTTAAAATTTTCCTACGTGTCACCAAGATCTATCTATGGAGAAACCAGCAACGAGGGGAAAGAGAGTGCATCTACATACCCATGTAGATCGCTAAGCGGAAGCGTTCAAGTGAACGGGGTTGATGGAGTCGTACTCGTCGTGATCCAAATCACCGATGACCAAGTGCCGAACGGATGGCACCTCCGCGTTCAACACACGTACAACCCGGTGACGTCTCCCATGCCTTGATCCAGCAAGGAGAGAGGGAGAGGTTGAGGAAGACTCCATCCAGCAGCAGCACAACGGCGTGGTGGTGGTGGAGGAGCGTGGCAATCCTGCAGGGCTTCGCCAAGCACCGTGGGAGAGGAGAAGAACTTGGGAGAGGGGGAGGGCTGCGCCAGCACAATGGTGCGGTTGCCCTCCCACCCCCTTCATATATATAGGGGCAAGGGAGAGGGGGGCCGCCCCCCTCAGATCCCATCTGAGGAGGGGGCGGCGGCCAGGAGGGGTGGCTTGCCCCCCCAAGGCAAGGGGGGGGGGCGCCCCCTTCTAGGGTTCCCCCAAATCCTAGGCGCCTTGGGCCCTTGTGGGGGGGCGCACCAGCCCACCTGGGGCTGGTCCCCTCCCACATGTGGCCCATGCAGCCCTCCGGGGCCGGTGGTCCCACTTGGTGGACCCCCGGGACCCTCCTGATGGTCCCGGTACGTTACCGATAAAACCCGAAACCCTTTCGGTGACCAAAACAGGACTTCCCATATATAAATCTTTACCTCCGAACCATTCCGGAACTCCTCGTGACGTCCGGGATCTCATCCGGGACTCCGAACAACATTCGGTAACCACATACAAGCTTCCTTTATAACCCTAGCGTCATCGAACCTTAAGTGTGTAGACCCTACGGGTTCGGGAGACATGCAGACATGACCGAGACGCTCTCCGGTCAATAACCAAAAGCGGGATCTGGATACCCATGTTGGCTCCCACATGTTCCACGATGATCTCATCGGATGAACCACGATGTCAAGGAATTAATCAATCCCGCATACAATTCCCTTCGTCTATCGGTACGATACTTGCCCGAGATTCGATCATCGGTATCCCGATACCTTGTTCAATCTCGTTACCGGCAAGTCTCTTTTACTCGTTCCGCAACACATCATCCCGTGATCAACTCCTTGATCACATTGTGCACATTATGATGATGTCCTACCGAGTGGGCCCAGAGATACCTCTCCGTTTACACGGAGCGACAAATCCCAGTCTCGATTCGTGCCAACCCAACAGACACTTTCGGAGATACCTGTAGTGTACCTTTATAGTCACCCAGTTACGTTATGACGTTTGGCACACCCAAGGCATTCCTACGGTATCCGGGAGTTGCACAATCTCATGGTCTAAGGAAATGATACTTGACATGTAGAAAAGCTTTGGCATACGAACTACACGATCTTTGTGCTAGGCTTAGGATTGGGTCTTGTCCATCACATCATTCTTCTAATGATGTGACCCCGTTATCAACGACATCCAATGTCCATGGTCAGAAAACCGTAACCATCTATTGATCAACGAGCTAGTCAACTAGAGGCTTACTGCTGGGGAACGTAGTAATTTCAAAAAAATTCCTACTCACACACAAGATCATGGTGATGCATAGCAACGAGAGGGGAGAGTGTTGTCTACGTACCCTCGTAGACAGAAGCGGAAGCGTTATATCAACGCAGTTGATGTAGTCGTACGTCTTCATGATCCGACCGATCCAAGCACCGTTACTTCGGCACCTCCGAGTTCTTGGCACACGTTCTGCTCGATGACGATCCCCGGGCTCCGATCCAGCAAAGCGTCGGGGAGGAGTTCCGTCAGCACGACGGCGTGGTGACGATCTTGATGTTCTACTGTCACAGGGCTTCGCCTAAGCACCGCTACAATATGACCGAGGTGGAATATGGTGGAGGGGGGCACCGCACACGGCTAAGGAACGATCACGAAGATCAACTTGTGTGTCCATGGGGTGCCCCCTGCCCCCGTATATAAAGGAGCAAGGGAGGGAGGAGGCCGGCCCTAGGTTTGGGCGCGCCAGGGGAGTCCTACTCCCACCGGGAGTAGGATTCCACCTTTCCTAGTCCAACTAGGAGAAGGGGGGAAAGGAGGGGAGTGGAGAAGGAAGGGAGAGGGGGCCGCGCCCCCAAAACCCTTGTCCAATTCGGACTGGGCTTGGGAGGGGCGCGCGCCACCTCCTGGCTCCTTCCCACTAAGGCCCAGTAAGGCCCAATACTCTTCCCCGTATTCCCGTAACTCCCCGGTACCTCCGAAAATACCCGAACCACTCAGAACCCTTCCGATGTCCGAATATAGTCGTCCAATACATCGATCTTTACGTCTCGACCATTTCGAGACTCCTCGTCATGTCCCCGATCCCATCCGGGACTCCGAACTCCTTCGGTACATCAAAATGCACAAACTCATAATAACTGTCATCGTAACCTTAAGCGTGCGGACCCTACGGTTCGAGAACAATGTAGACATGACCGAGACATGTCTCCGGTCAATAACCAATAGCGGGACCTGGATGCCCATATTGGCTCCTACATATTCTACGAAGATCTTTATCGGTCAGACCGCATAACAACATACGTCGTTCCCTTTGTCATCGGTATGTTACTTGCCCGAGATTCGATCGTCGGTATCCAATACCTAGTTCAATCTCGTTACCGGCAAGTATCTTTACTCGTTCCGTAATACATCATCCCGCAACTAACTCATTATTTGCAATGCTTGCAAGGCTTAAGTGATGTGCATTACCGAGAGGGCCCAGAGATACCTCTCCGACGATCGGAGTGACAAATCCTAATCTCGAAATACGCCAACCCAACATCTACCTTTGGTGACACCTGTAGTACTCCTTTATAATCACCCAGTTACGTTGTGACGTTTGGTAGCACCCAAAGTGTTCCTCCGGCAAACGGGAGTTGCATAATCTCATAGTCATAGGAACATGTATAAGTCATGAAGAAAGCAATAGCAACATACTAAACGATCGGGTGCTAAGCTAATGGAATGGGTCATGTCAATCAGATCATTCAACTAATGATGTGACCTCGTTAATCAAATAACAACTCTTTGTCTATGGTTAGGAAACATAACCATCTTTGATTAACGAGCTAGTCAAGTAGAGGCATACTAGTGACACTTTGTTTGTCTATGTATCCACACATGTATTATGTTTCCGGTTAATACAATTTTAGCATGAATAATAAACATTTATCATGATATGTAAGGAAATAAATAATAGCTTTATTATTGCCTCTAGGGCATATTTCCTTCAGTCTCCCACTTGCACTAGAGTCAATAATCTAGTTCACATCGCCATGTGATTTAATAGCAATAGTTCACATCACCATGTGATTAACACCCATAGTTCACATCGCCATGTGACCAACATCCAAAAAGGGTTTACTAGATTCAGTAATCTAGTTCACATTGCTATGTGATTAACACCCAAAGAGTACTAAGGTGTGATCATGTTTTGCTTGTGAGAGAATCTTAGTCAACGGGTCTTTCACATTAAGATCCGTTATGTATTTTGCAATTTTCTATGTCTACAATGCTCTGCACGGAGCTACTCTAGCTAATTGCTCCCATTTTCAATATGTATCCAGATCGAGACTTAGAGTCATCCAGATCGGTGTCAAACTAGCATCGACGTAACCCTTTACGACGAACCTTTTGTCACGTCCATAATCGAGAAACATATCCTTATTCCACTAAGGATAACTTTGACCGCTGTCCAGTGATCTACTCCTAGATCACCATTGTACTCCCTTGCTTAACTCAGTGTAGGGTATACAATAGATCTGGTAAACAGCATGTCATACTTTATAGAACCTATGGCCGAGGCATAGGGAATGACTTTCATTCTCTTTCTATCTTCTGTCGTGGTCGGGCTTTGAGTCTTACTCAATTTCACACCTTATAACACAGGAAAGAACTCTTTCTTTGACTGTTCCATTTTGAACTACTTCAAAATCTTGTCAAGGTATGTACTTATCAAGCGTCTTGATCTATCTCTATAGATCTTGATACTCAATATGTAAGCAGCTTCACCGAGGTCTTCCTTTGAAAAACTCCTTTCAAACACTCCTTTATGCTTTGCAGAATAATTCTACATTATTTCTGATCAACAATATGTCATTCACATATACTTATCAGAAATGTTGTAGTGCTCCCACTCACTTTCTTGTAAATACAGGCTTCACCGCAAGTCTGTATAAAACTATATGCTTTGATCAACTTATCGAAGCGTGTATTCCAACTCTGAGATGCTTGCACCAGTCCATAAATGGATTGCTGGAGCTTGCATACTTTGTTAGCCCCCTTTGGATCGATAAAACCTTCTGGTTGCATCATATACAACTCTTCTTCCAGAAACCCATTCAGGAATGCAGTTTTTACATCCATTTGCCAAATTTCATAATCATAAAATGCGGCAATTGCTAACATGATTCGGACAGACTTAAGCATCGCTACGGGTGAGAAGGTCTCATCGTAGTCAATCCCTTGAACTTGTCGAAACCCCTTTGCGACAAGTCGAGCTTTGTAGACAGTAACGTTACCGTCGGCGTCAGTCTTCTTCTTAAAGATCCACTTGTTTTCTATTGCTTGCCGACCCTCGGGCAAATCCATCAAAGTCCATACTTTGTTCTCATACATGGATCCCATCTCAGATTTCATGGCTTTAAGCCATTCTGCGGAATCTGGGCTCACCATCGCTTCTTCATAGTTCGTAGGTTCATCATGATCTAGTAGCATGACTTCCAGAACAGGATTGCCGTACCACTCTGGTGCGGATCTTACTCTGGTTGATCTACGAGGTTCTGTAGTAACTTGTTCTGTAGTTCTATGATCATCATCATCAACCTCCTCACTAGTTGGTTTTGACGTCACAGAAACTGGTTCCTGTGATGTACTGGTTTCCAACAAGGGAATAGGTACAGTTACCTCATCAAGTTCTACTTTCCTCCCACTCACTTCTTTCGAGAGAAACTCCTTCTCTAGAAAGGATCCATTCTTAGCAACGAATGTCTTGCCTTCGGATCTGTGATAGAAGGTGTACCCAACTGTCTCCTTTGGGTATCCTATGAAGACATATTTCTCCGATTTGGGTTTGAGCTTATCAAGATGAAACTTTTTTCACATAAGCATCACAACCCCAAACTTTAAGAAACGACAACTTTGGTTTCTTGCTAAACCACAGTTCATATAGTGTCGTCTCAACGGGTTTAGATGGTGCCCTATTTAACGTGAATGCAGCTGTCTCTAATGCATAACCCCAAAACGATAGTGGTAAATCGGTAAGAAACATCATAGATTGCACTATATCAATAAAGTACGGTTATGACGTTCGGACACACCATTATGCTGTGGTGTTCCAGGTGGCGTGAGTAGTGAAACTATTTCACATTGTTTAACTGAAGGCCAAACTCGTAACTCAAATGTTTTACCTCTGCGATCATATCGTAGTAACTTTTATTTTCTTGTTACGATGATTCTCTACTTCACTCTGAAATTCTTTGAACTTTTCAAACGTTTCAGACTTATGTTTCATCAAGTAGATATACCCATATCTGCTCAATCATCTGTGAAGGTTAGAAAATAATGATACTTGTCGCGAGCCTTAATATTCATCGGACCACATACATCAGTATGTATGATTTCCAACAAATCTGTTGCTTGCTCCATTGTTCCGGAGAACGGCGTTTTAGTCATCTTGCCCAAGAGGCATGGTTCGCAAGCATCAAGTGATTCATAATCAAGTGATTCCAAAATCCCATCAGCATGGAGTTTCTTCATGCGCTTTACACCAATATGACCTAAACGGCAGTGCCACAAATAGGTTGCACTATCATTATTAACTTCGCATATTTTGGTTTCAATATTATGAATATGTGTATCACTACGATCGAGATCCAATGAACTATTTTCATTGGGTGTGTATGTCCATAAAAGGTTCTATTCATGTAAACAGAACAACAATTGTTCTCTAACTTAAATGAATAATCGTATTGCAATAAACATGATCAAATCATATTTATGCTCAATGCAAACACCAAATAACACTTATTTAGGTTCATCACTAATCCCGAAAGTATAGGGAGTGTGCGATGATGATCATATCAATCTTGGAACTACTTCCAACTTTCATCGTCACTTCACCCTTAACTAGTCTTTGTTCATTCTGCAACTCCCGTTTCGAGTTACTACTCTTAGCAACTGAACCAGTATCAAATACCGAGGGGTTGCTATGAACACTAGTAAAATACATATCAATAATCTGTATATCAAATATACCTTTGTTCACTTCGCCATCCTTCTTATCCGCCAAATACTTGGGGCAGTTCCGCTTCCAGTGACCAGTCCCTTTGCAGTAAACGCACTCAATCTCAGGCTTAGGTCCAGACTTGGGCTTCTTCACTTGAGCAGCAACTTGCTTGCCGTTCTTCTTGAAGTTCCCCTTCTTCCCTTTGCCCTTTACTTGAAACTAGTGATCTTGTCAACCATCAACGCTTGATGCTCTTTCTTGATTTCTACCTCCATCGATTTCATCATTATGAAAAAGTTCGGGAGTCATTTTCGTCATCCCTTGCATACTATAGTTCATCACGAAGTTCTACCAACTTGGTGATGGTGACTAGAGAATTCTGTCAATCACTATCTTATCTGGAAGATTAACTCCCACTTGATTCAAGCGATTGTAGTACCCAGACAATCTGAGCACATGCTCACTAGTTGAGCGATTCTCCTCCATCTTTTAGCTATAGAACTTGTTGGAGACTTCATATCCCTCAGCTCGGGTAGTTGCTTGAAATATTAACTTCAACTACTGGAACATCTCATATGGTCCATGACGTTCAAAACGTCTTTGAAGTCCCGATTCTAAGCCGTTAAGCATGGTGCACTAAACTATCAAGTAGTCATCATATTGAGCTAGCCAAACGTTCAAAACGTCTGCATCTGCTCCTGCAATAGGTCTGTCACCTAGCGGTGCATTAAGGACATAATTCTTCTGAGGATCCAATCCGCATCATTGCTACTAATATTTTTCAACACAATTTTCTCTAGGAACATATCAAAATAAACATAGGGAAGCAACAACGCGAGCTATTGATCTACAACATAGATATGCTAATACTACTAGGACTAAGTTCATGATAAATTAAAGTTCAATTAATCATATTACTTAAGAACTCCCACTTAGATAGACATCCCTCTAACCCTCTAAGCGATCACGTGATCCAAATCAACTAAACCATGTCCGATCATCACGTGAGATGGAGTAGTTTCAATGGTGAACATCATTATGTTGATCATATCTACTATATGATTCACGCTCGACCTTTCGGTCTCCGTGTTCCGAGGTCATATCTTATATGCATAGCTCGTCAAGTATAACCTGAGTATTCCGCGTGTGCAACTGTTTTGCACCCGTTGTATTTGAACGTAGAGCCTATCACACCCGATCATCACGTGGTGTCTCAGCACGAAGAACTTTCGCAACGGTGCATACTCAGGGAGAACACTTCTTGATAATTAGTGAGAGATCATCTTATAATGCTACCGTCAATCAAAGCAAGATAAGATGCATAAAAGATAAACATCACATGCAATCAATATAAGTGATATGATATGGCCATCATCATCTTGTGCTTGTGATCTCCATCTCCGCAGCACTGTCATGATCACCATCGTCACCGGCGCGACACCTTGATTTCCATCGTAGCATTGTTGTCGTCTCGCCAATCTTATGCTTCTACGACTATCACTACCGCTTAGTGATAAAGTAAAGCATTACAGGGCGATTGCATTGCATACAATAAAGCGACAACCATACGGCTCCTGCCGGTTGCCGATAACTCGGTTACAAAACATGATCATCTCATACAATAAAATATAGCATCATGTTTTGACCATATCACATCACAACATGCCCTGCAAAAACAAGTTAGACGTCCTCTACTTTGTTTGTTGTAAGTTTTACATGGCTGCTACGGGCTTTAAGCAAGAACTCATCTTACCTACGCATCAAAACCACAACGATAGTTTGTCAAATAGACTCCGTTTTAACCTTCTCAAGGACCGGGCGTAGCCACACTTGGTTCAACTAAAGTTGGTGAGACAGTCTCCCGCAAGCCATATGTGTGCAAAGCACGTCGAGGGAACTGGTCTCACGTAAGAGTACGCGTAAGGTTGGTCCGGGTCGTCTCATCCAACAATACCGCTGAACCAAAGTATGACATGCTGGTAGGCAGTATGACTTGTATCGTCCACAACTCACTTGTGTTCTACTCGTGCAAATAACATCAAACCATAAAAACCTAGGCTCGGATGCCACTGTTGGGGAACGTAGTAATTTCAAAAAATTTCCTACGCACACGCAAGATCATGGTGATGCATAGCAACGAGAGGGGAGATTGTTGTCTACGTACCCTCGTAGACCGAAGCGGAAGCGTTATATCAACGCGGTTGATGTAGTCGTACGTCTTCACGATCCGACCGATCCAAGCACCGTTACTCCGGCACCTCCGAGTTCTTGGCACACGTTCAACTCGATGACGATCCCCGGGCTCCGATCCAGCAAAGCGTCGGGGAGGAGTTCCGTCAGCACGACGGCGTGGTGACGATCTTGATGTTCTACTGTCGCAGGGCTTCGCCTAAGCACCGCTACAATATGACCGAGGTGGAATATGGTGGAGGGGGGCACCGCACACGGCTAAGGAACGATCACGAAGATCAACTTGTGTGTCCATGGGGTGCCCCCTGCCCCCGTATATAAAGGAGCAAGGGAGGGAGGAGGCCGGCCCTAGGTTTGGGCGCGCCAGGGGAGTCCTACTCCCACCGGGAGTAGGATTCCACCTTTCCTAGTCCAACTAGGAGAAGGGGGGAAAGGAGGGGAGTGGAGAAGGAAGGGAGAGGGGGCCGCGCCCCCAAAACCCTTGTCCAATTCGGACTGGGCTTGGGAGGGGCGCGCGCCGCCTCCTGGCTCCTTCCCACTAAGGCCCAGTAAGGCCCAATACTCTTCCCCGTATTCCCGTAACTCCCCGGTAGCTCCGAAAATACCCGAACCACTCAGAACCCTTCCGATGTCCGAATATAGTCGTCCAATACATCGATCTTTACGTCTCGACCATTTCGAGACTCCTCGTCATGTCCCCGATCCCATGCGGGACTCCGAACTCCTTCGGTACATCAAAATGCACAAACTCATAATAACTGTCATCGTAACCTTAAGCGTGCGGACCCTACGGTTCGAGAACAATGTAGACATGACCGAGACACGTCTCCGGTCAATAACCAATAGCGGGACCTGGATGCCCATATTGGCTCCTACATATTCTACGAAGATCTTTATCGGTCAGACCGCATAACAACATACGTCGTTCCCTTTGTCATCGGTATGTTACTTGCCCGAGATTCGATCGTCGGTATCCAATACCTAGTTCAATCTCGTTACCGGCAAGTCTCTTTACTCGTTTCGTAATACATCATCCCGCAACTAACTCATTAGTTGCAATGCTTGCAAGGCTTAAGTGATGTGCATTACCGAGAGGGCCCAGAGATACCTCTCCGACGATCGGAGTGACAAATCCTAATCTCGAAATACGCCAACCCAACATCTACCTTTGGTGACACCTGTAGTACTCCTTTATAATCACCCAGTTACGTTGTGACGTTTGGTAGCACCCAAAGTGTTCCTCCGGCAAACGGGAGTTGCATAATCTCATAGTCATAGGAACATGTATAAGTCATGAAGAAAGCAATAGCAACATACTAAACGATCGGGTGCTAAGCTAATGGAATGGATCATGTCAATCAGATCATTCAACTAATGATGTGACCTCGTTAATCAAATAACAACTCTTTGTCTATGGTTAGGAAACATAACCATCTTTGACTAACGAGCTAGTCAAGTAGAGGCATACTAGTGACACTTTGTTTGTCTATGTATCCACACATGTATTATGTTTCCGGTTAATACAATTTTAGCATGAATAATAAACATTTATAATGATATGTAAGGAAATAAATAATAGCTTTATTATTGCCTCTAGGGCATATTTCCTTCACTTACTAGGGACATGGTGTTGTCTTTGTATCCACACATGTATCTGAGTTTCCTATCAATACAATTCTAGCATGGATAATAAACGATTATCGTGAACAAGGAAATATAATAATAATCAATTTATTATTGCCTCTAGGGCATATTTCCAACAGTCTCCCACTTGCACTAGAGTCAATAATCTAGTTCACATCGATATGTGATTAACACTCAAGGTCACATCCCTATGTGACTAACACCCAAGAGTTCTGGGTTTGATCATGTTATGCTTGTGAGAGAGGTTATAGTCAACGGGTCTGAATCTTTCAGATCCGTGTGTGCTTTACAAATATCTATGTCATATCCTAGATGCAGCTACCACGCTCTATTTGGAGCTATTCCAAATAACTGTTCTACTATACGTATCCAGTTTACTACTCAGAATAATCTGGATTAGTGTCAAAGCTTGCATCGGCGTAACCCTTTACGACGAACTCTTTTACCACCTCCATAATCGAGAAAATTCCTTAGTCCACTAGTTACTAAGGATAACTTTGACCGTTGTCCTGTGATCCATTTCTAGATCACACTTGTACCCCCTTGACTGACTCATGGTTTGGCACACTTCAGGTGCGGTACATAACATAGCATACTTTAGAGCCTACGACTAAAGCATAGGGGACGACCTTCGTCCTTTCTCTCTATTCTGCCGTGGTCATGTCTTGAGTCTTGCTCAATACTCACACCTTGTAACACAGCCAATAACTCCTTCTTTGCTGATCTATTTTTGAACTCCTTCAAAATCTTGTCATGGTATGTGTTCGTTTGAAAGTACTATTAAGCGATTTTGATCTATCCTTATAGATCTTGATGCTCAATGTTCAAGTAGCTTAATCCAGGTTTTCCATTGAAAAACACTTTTCAAATAACCCTATATGCTTTCCAGAAATTCTACATCATTTCTGATCAACCATATGTTCACAACATATACTCATCAAAAATTATATATTGCTCCCACTCACTTCTTTGGAAATACAAGTTTCTCATAAACTTTGTATAAACCCAAATCTTTGATCATCTCATCAAAGCGTACATTCCAACTCTGAGATGCTTACTCCAGTCCTTAGAAGGATTGCTGGAGCTTTGCATACTTGTTAGCATCTTTCAGGATTGACAAAAATCTTCTGGTTGTATCACATACAACCTTTCCTCAAGAAAATCGTCGAGGAAACAATGTTTTGACATCCTATCTGCACAATTTCATAAATAATGCAGTAATCGCTAACATAATTCCAACAGACTCTTAGCATCGCTACGAGTGAGAAAGTCTCATCGCAGTCAACTCCTTGAACTTGTCGGAAAACATCTTAATGACAAGTCGAGCTTTCTTAATGGTGACATTTACCATCGTTGTCCGTCTTCCTTTTAAAATCCATCTGTACTCAACAGTCTTACGACCATTGAGCCGTCCTGCCAAAGTCTACACTTTGTTTTCATACATGGATCCTCTCTCGGATTTTATGGCCTCGAGCCATTCATCGGAATCCGGGCCCACCATCGCTTCTCCATAGCTCGTAGGTTCATTGTTGTCTAGCAACATGACTTCCAAGACAGGATTACGTACCACTCTGAAGTAGTACGCATCCTTGTCATCCTACGAGGTTTGGGAGTGACTTGATTCGAAGTCTCATGATCACTATCATAAGCTTCCACTTCAATTGGTGTAGGTGCCATAGGAACAACTCCTGTGCCCTGCTACACACTAGTTGAAGTGACGGTTCAATAACCTCATCAAGTCTCCACCATCCCCCCACTCAATTCTTTCGAGAGAAACTTTTCCTCGAGAAAGGACCCGATTCTAGAAACAATCCCTATTGCTTTCGGATCTGAGACAGGAGGTATACCCAACTGTTTTGGGTGTCCTATGAAGATGCATTTATCCGCTTTGGGTTCGAGCTTATCAGCCTGAAAATTTTTCACATAAGCGTCGTAGCCCCAAACTTTTAAGAAACAACAACTTAGGTTTCTCTAAACCATAGTTCATACGGTGTCGTCTCAACGGATTTGTGTGGTTCCCTATTTAAAGTGAACGCGGTTGTCTCTAATGCCTAACCCATGAACTATAGTGGTAATTCGATAAGAGACATCATGGTATGCATCATATCCAATAGGGTGCAGTTATGATGTTCGGACACACCATCACACTATGCTGTTCTAGGCGGTACTAGTCGTGAAACAATTTCCACAATGTCTCAATTGTGTACCAAACTTGCAACTCAGATATTCATCTCTATGATCATATCATAGATATTTTATCCTCTTGTCACGACGATATTCAACTTCATTCTGAAATTACTTGAACCATTCAATAATTCAGACTTGTGTTTCATCAAGTAAATATGCTCAGTATCTACTCAAATCATCTGTGAAGTTAGAGCATAACGATATCCACTGCGTGCCTCAGCACTCATTGGACTGCACACATCAAAATGTGTTACTTCCAACAAGTTGCTTTCTTGTTCCATTTTACCGAAACCGAAGCTTTCAGTCATCTTGCCCATGTGGTATGATTTGCATGTCTCAAGCGATTCAAAATCAAGTGAGTCCAAACGGTCCATCTACATGGAGTTTCTTCATGCGTATATACCAATAGACATGGTTCACATGTCTCAATACTTTTCAAAAATTGAGTGAGTCCAAAGATCCATCAACATGGAGCTTCTTCATGCGTTTTATACCAATATGACTTACATGGCAGTGCCACAAGTAGGTGGTACTATCATTACTATCTTATATCTTTTGGCATGAACATGTGTATCACTATGATCGAGATTCAATAAACCATTCATTTTAGGCGCAAGACCATTGAAGGTATTATTCAAATAAATAGAGTAACCATTATTCTCCTTAAATGAATAACCGTATTCCGATAGACATAATCCAATCATGTCTATGCTCAACGCAAACACCAAATAACAATTATTTAGGTTTAACACCAATCTCGATGGTAGAGGGAGCGTGCGATGCTTGATCACATCAACCTTGGAAACACTTCCAACACATCTCGTCAGCTCACCTTTAGCTAGTCTCCGTTTATTCCGTAGCTTTTATTTCGAGTTACTAACACTTAGCAACCGAACCGGTATCTAATACCCTGATGCTACTAGGAGTACTAGTAAAGTACACATTCACATAATGTATATCCAATATACTTCTATCGACAACCTTCTCATCTACCAAGTATCTAGGGTAATTCTGCTCCAGTGGCTGTTCCCCTTATTACAGAAGCACACAGTCTCGGGTTTGGGTTCAACCTTGGGTTTCTCCACTAGAGCAGCAGCTGATTTGCCGTTTCATGAAGTATCCCTTCTTGCCCTTGCCCTTCTTGAAACTAGTGGTTTCACTAACCATCAACAATTGATGCTCCTTCTTGATTTATACTTTCGCGGTGTCAAACATCGCGAATATTTCAAGGATCATCATATCTATCCCTGATATGTTATAGTTCATCACGAAGCTCTAGCAGCTTGGTGGCAATGACTTTGGAGAAACATCACTATCTTATCTGGAAGATCAACTCCCACTCGATTCAAGTGATTGTTGTACTCAGACAATTTGAGCACAAGCTCAATGATTGAGCTTTTCTCCCTTAGTTTGCAGGCTAAGAAAATCGTCGGAGGTCTTATACCTCTTGACGTGGGCACGAGCCTGAAATCCCAATTTCAGCCCTCGAAACATCTCATACGTTCCGCGACATTTCAAAAATGTCTTCGGTGCCTCAATTCTAAACCATTTAACATTACTGAACTATTATGTAGTCATCAAATCGTGTAGGTCAAATGTTCGCAACATCCACAGACCATGTTCGAGGTCCAGCACACCGAGCATTGCATTAAGGACATAAGCCTTTTGTTGTCCGCATAATTGCTACTATCAATTTTCAACTAAATTTTCTCTAGGAACATATCTAAACAGTAGAACTAAAGCGCGAGCTATAACTTGCAAAGTTCTTTTGACTATGTTCAGGATAATTAAGTTCATCTTATGAACTCCCACTCAGATAGACATCCCTCTAGTCATCTAAGTGATTACATGATCCGAGTCAACTAGGCCGTGTCCGATCATCACGTGAGACGGACTAGTCAACATCGGTGAACATCTTCATGTTGATCGTATCTGCCATACGACTCATGCTCGACCTTTCGGTCTTCTGTGTTCCGAGGCCATGTCTGTACATGCTAGGCTCGTCAAGTCAACCTAAGTGTTTGCATGTGTTCCGAGGCCATGTCTGTACATGCTAGGCTCGTCAACACCCGTTGTATGTGAACGTAAGGATCTATCACACCCGATCATCACGTGGTGCTTCGAAACGACGAACTTTAGCAACGGTGCACACTTAGGGGGAACACTTTCTTGAAATTTTAATGAGGGATCATCTTATTTACTACCGTCGTTCTAAGCAAATAAGATGCAAAAACATGATAAACATCACATGCAATCAAATAGTGACATGATATGGCCATCATCACTTTGCTCCTTTTGATCTCCATCTTCGGGGCTCCATGATCATCGTCGTCACCGGCATGACACCATGATCTCCATCATCATGATCTCCATCATCGTGTCTTCATGAAGTTGTCACGTCAACTATTACTTCTACTACTATGGCTAACGCTTTAGCAATAAAGTAAAGTAATTACATGACGTTTATGTTGACACGCAGGTCATAAATAAATTAAAGACAACTCCTATGGCTCCTGCCGGTTGTCATACTCATCGACATGCAAGTCATGATTCCTATTACAAGAACATGATCAATCTCATACATCACATATATCATTCATCACATCCTTTTGGCCATATCACATCACATGGCATACCCTGCAAAAACAAGTTAGACGTCCTCTAATTGTTGTTTGCATGTTTTACGTGGCTGATATGGGTTTCTAGCAAGAACGTTTCTTACCTACGCAAAACCACAACGTGATATGTCAATTGCTATTTACCCTTCATAAGGACCCTTTTCATCGAATCCGATCCGACTAAAGTGGGAGAGACTGGCACCCGCTAGCCACCTTATGCAACTAGTGCATGTCAGTCGGTGGAACCTGTCTCACGTAAGTGTACGTGTAAGGTCGGTCCGGGCCGCTTCATCCCACAATGCCGCCGAATCAAGATTGACTAGTAACGGTAAGCATATTGAACAAAATCAACGCCCACAACTACTTTGTGTTCTACTCGTGCATGGAATCTACGCAATAAACCTGGCTCATGATGCCACTGTTGGAGAACGTAGCAGAAATTTAAAATTTTCCTACGTGTCACCAAGATCTATCTATGGAGAAACCAGCAACGAGGGGAAAGAGAGTGCATCTACATACCCTTGTAGATCGCTAAGCGGGAGCGTTCAAGTGAACGGGGTTGATGGAGTCGTACTCGTCGTGATCCAAATCACCGATGACCAAGTGCCGAACGGACGGCACCTCCGCGTTCAACACACGTACAGCCCGGTGACGTCTCCCATGCCTTGATCCAGCAAGGAGAGAGGGAGAGGTTGAGGAAGACTCCATCCAGCAGCAGCACAACGGCGTGGTGGTGGTGGAGGAGCGTGGCAATCCTGCAGGGCTTCGCCAAGCACCGCGGGAGAGGAGAAGAACTTGGGAGAGGGGGAGGGCTGCGCCAGCACAATGGTGCGGTTGCCCTCCCACCCCCTTCATATATATAGTGGCAAGGGAGAGGGGAGCCGACCCCCTCAGATCCCATCTGAGGAGGGGGCGGCGGCCAGGAGGGGTGGCTTGCCCCCCCAAGGCAAGGGGGGGCGCCCCCTTCTAGGGTTCCCCCAAACCCTAGGCGCCTTGGGCCCTTGTGGGGGGGGGGGGGGGCGCACCAGCCCACCTGGGGCTGGTCCCCTCCCACATGTGGCCCATGCAGCCCTCCGGGGCCGGTGGTCCCACTTGGTGGACCCCCGGGACCCTCCTGGTGGTCCCGGTACGTTACCGATAAAACCCGAAACCCTTTCGGTGAACAAAACATGACTTCCCATATATAAATCTTTACCTCCGGACCATTCCGGAACTCCTCGTGACGTCCGGGATCTCATCCGGGACTCCGAACAACATTCGGTAACCACATAAAAACTTCCTTTATAACCCTAGTGTCATCGAACCTTAAGTGTGTAGACCCTACGGGTTCGGGAGACATGCAGACATGACCGAGACGCTCTCCGGTAAATAACCAACAGCGGGATCTGGATACCCATGTTGGCTCCCACATGTTCCACGATGATCTCATCGGATGAACCACGATGTCAAGGACTTAATCAATCCCGCATACAATTCCCTTCGTCTATCGGTACGATACTTGCCCGAGATTCGATCATCGGTATCCCGATACCTTGTTCAATCTCGTTACCGGCAAGTCTCTTTTACTCATTCCGCAACACATCATCCCGTGATCAAATCCTTGATCACATTGTGCACATTATGATGATGTCCTACCTAGTGGTCCCAGAGATACCTCTTCGTTTACACGGAGCGACAAATCCCAGTCTCGATTCGTGCCAACCCAACAGACACTTTCGGAGATACCTGTAGTGTACCTTTATAGTCACCCAGTTACGTTCTGACGTTTGGCACACCCAAGGCATTCCTACGGTATCCGGGAGTTGCACAATCTCATGGTCTAAGGAAATGATACTTGACATTTAGAAAAGCTTTAGCATACGAACTACACGATCTTTGTGCTAGGCTCAGGATTGGGTCTTGTCCATCACATCATTCTTCTAATGATGTGACCCCGTTATCAACGACATCCAATGTCCATAGTCAGAAAACCGTAACCATCTATTGATCAACGAGCTAGTCAACTAGAGGCTTACTAGGGACATGGTGTTGTCTATGTATCCACACATGTATCTGAGTTTCCTATGAATACAATTCTAGCATGGATAATAAACGATTATCATGAACAAGGAAATATAATAATAATCAATTTATTATTGCCTCTAGGGCATATTTCCAACATTATCAACAAGCAGTATTCCCGCTTAGTACAAGTGAAGGCTAGAAAGAGACTGGGAAGCGACCAACTAGAGAGCGACAATAGTCATAAACATGCATTAAGATTAACCAACATTGAGTGCAAGCATGAGTAGGATATAAATCACCATGAACATAAATATCATGGAGGCTATGTTGATTTTGTTTCAACTACATGCGTGAACATGTGCCAAGTCAAGCCACTCGAATCATTCAAAGGAGGATACCATCCTATCATACTACATCACAACCATTTTAATTTCCATGTTGGCACGCAAGGGAAACCATTATAAACTCCTAGCTGATTAAGCATGGCATGAGTAACTATAATCTCTAATTGTCGTTGCAAACATGTTTCATTCATAATAGGCTGAATCAGGAATGATGAACTAATCATATTTACAAAAACAAGATAGGTCGAGTTCATACCAGCTTCTCCTCATCTCAATCATTTCATCATATATCGTCATTATTGCCTTTCACTTGCACGACTGAACGGTGTGGATAATAATAATAGTGCACGTGCATTGGACTAAGCTGGAATCTGCAAACATTTATTCAAAGGAGAAGACAAGGTAATATGGGCTCTTTGTTAGATCAACAATAATGCATGAGATCCACTCAACAATCCCATCGTGGTCTTCTCCTCTCGACCCACAAAGAAAAGAAAAGAATATCAAAGAAACACACTAAAATATTTTTTGGAGTTTTTGTTTTTCTAAGGAAGAAGAACAAGAACGAGAAAAACTATTTACACGGGAAAGCTCCCAACAAGCAAAAGAAGAACGAGAAATCTTTTTGGATTTTCTATTAATATTACTACTAAGCATGCATAGAAGGTAAAATGACTACAACTAATTTTTTTTGTTTTCCTTAAGGTTTTTCAAACACACAAGAAGAAAGCGGAAAAAGAAATAAACTAGCATGGATAATACAATGAAAGAGTATGAGCACCGACAACTGAAATGAGTGTGTGAACATGAATGTAATGTCGGTGAGAAATACGTACTCCCCCATGCTTAGGCTTTTGGCCTAAGTTGGTCTATGCCCATGGATCAAAGTAGTTCGCTCCGGAGCCCTGAGGAGGAGATCCTGGGGGTTCCACTGGTTAGCGAACTCATGTGGATCCCACTGATAAATAGACTCCTGGTATGGATCAGGTGATGGCTCTGGTTCAGGAGGTGGGGATCGTGTCCCCTCCTAGTATGCATGAATGTCGGCAGGCAAAACAATGTACCTACTTGAATGCATATCAAACAAAACAGGTGCAGGCAGGGTAATAATCTGAATAGTATTCTCGCTAAATACCAGGTTATAAATAATTCTCTTTTCCTCATCATTTCTAATAAACTTATGTGCTACCATGCTGTCATAATCTAAATATATAGTGGGTAGCAATTTCTCCTCTTTTTCATAGTTTTTTTAGAACTTGTACAGTGGGAGAGGCTCCCACTGTGTTTGTATTACTCAAAAGGCAAGGTACACTGTACAACACATATTTACAAGATTCTCATCCACCACTTTGGGGGAGAGTGTAATTAGACCAAGTCCTAGGCTAGCTAATGGGGTGGAAGGTTTCTTACAAAAGAGAGAATAAAATCTCTCAAGTCTACTCCAGTTCTGTGTTGAAGGAGGGTGAAGTCTTGCTTGAACCTATCAAGCCAACCATGGTATGTTGGAGGGATGCCTCTGAAGTGTTTGTTGTTCCTCTCTTTCCATATGCTCCAAGCTGCTTGTAAGAAGATTTCCATGAACAAGGGTTTGTTCCAATCGTTAGAGGCCTAACTTATCCAGTGCAACCTGGAGCCAGAGTCTTCCCACGTGATCCCTAGTTTGGACCAGCAGTTTGTACTGAAAGGGCATTGGAAGATCATGTGCTCCACATCCTCTTCAACTTGTTGATTACATAGAAGGCAGCTGAGGTCGTCTCCAATGTTATAGTGCCTTCTCTTGAGCATGTTGCGAGTGTTTAGTCGATCAGAGAGTAGCAACTATCCAAACATCTTGATTTTTAGTGTGACTCTGGACTTCTAGAGCCAATGATAGGATTGGTGGGCCTTCACATCCCGAAAGCAGAATTTGTAGTATCTATTGGCTTTGAAGTCCTTCGAACCCCAACAATATTCCCATGCATCATGGGTGTGTGAATATTCATGATTACCAACGTGTAGCACTTTTTGTTGTAGATCTCGGACTTCGTCATGTGCTTGCACCGAAAGGGGAAGGTGAAATGTTTCATGGAGGGAGGTGGATCCCAAGAAATCTTTGACTGAGATATCCTCATTTAATGCAAAGGAGAAGGCCCGAGGGTGTGATTCTTCCAGCACAGATTCCAACCATAGATCTTTCCACATAAGAACCGTGTCCCCAACATGTACAATTGCTTTGGAAATTCCTCGATATATTGGAGTGAGTTTCAACACGTCTTTCCACTAGAACGATTTGCATGGTTCTGACGCGTGTGGGATCTTGTGCGTGTAGTATGTTGTCCATATCAAATCCACCCAAGGCAGGGCATGGTGATTATAAAATTTGTGCAGATATTTGAGGAGGAGGGCCTCACTTTGGATACGGAGATCGATTATGCCGAGGCCACCACTTTGTTTTGGTCGACAGACCACGTCCCAAGCCGCAAGTGAGTTACATTTATCTCCTTGCTCTGTCTTTTTTTGTCCAAAGACACTTTCTTCTGAGTTTATCAAGCAGCTCTAGAATCTTTGGTGGGAATTTGAGGGTGCAGAGAGCGAAGATGGTGAGCGACGTGATCATCGTGTTGAGGAGCGACAACTTTGCACCATAGGACTCCTCTTTTTCATAGTGCCTAATGGGTATCTCAAAGTGTTTAGCAAGGCGGGAGGCGAAGATGCCTCCGAAAATGGGACCCTTTGTACGGTTCATACTCAACTGTTTAGCAACCATAGCGCCCAAACTATAAGTTATATCTCTACGTAAAGTGTGGCGTAAAATGGCGAGGTTAGGGGCACTAAGACCTCCACTCTCTCCATGACCAATTAAACATCTCCCAACAAATAATGAGTAACAGCGTATAGCAGGATGATGAATGTTAGACACTCTCGCTCCACACACTCCTCTACCTTCCCATACGGTGATTTCATGAATAAGGCCTTCCACATCTCTAGGACATGGTTCCTCGATGCTACCTTCATAAGGTAATTTGCAAACCACACAAAAGTCATAAAGCGTCATCTCTTTGTACTCATCATATAAGTGAAAGTCCACCATGGGTTTCCTAGCATGAAAGATTGCACGAAAGTATAGTGAGTAAGAGATACTGATTACACCGGTCGAGGAGGAAGTCAGTGATGCCTGCATTCCCGACCAAATAATAGAAATCCTCATGAATTCCGGCCGCTTGTAAGAATGCATCACATGGCCATTCGCACGGCCAAATTTCCGTGGCACGAGGAAGATTATACTTGGGCTTTTCCTTCTCCTCATTTTCCTTCTCCTTCGAACCTCGGCTCGAGGAGCCTCTCAATAATCTCTTCAATATTTTCTTCCTCTGAAAATTTCTGAAATTTTTAGTGACTCAAAATAAAAGTGAATCAATCTCAACAAAATTAATAGCAACTACTCCTACAAGTGTCTAGAAGCTATATCATGCATCAAAACAACATTGGACCATACAAATTTGACATACAAGCTCAAGAACATGGTCACCACAGCAGAAAAAAATTGCAATGAATAAAGCACTAGAACAAAAACTAATTTGACCGTTGGAGGAGTCACATACCGAAGAACAATCCCCCAAAACAGTTTAATGAATAGAGCTTTGAGCAAGGAGATCGAAAATTGCAGCAAGATGAGCAAGAACACGAGTTTGAGCTATGGAGTGATTTTTTCTGGAGGAAGAAGAGGAGGATGGATGCTGGAATAAGTGGAGGGGGGACACGTGAGGCCCACAAGGTCAGGGGCGCGCCCTCCACCCTTGTGGCCAGCTGGTGAGCCCCCCTGGTGTGTTCTTTGCACCAGAAATTCTAAAATATTCTAAAGAAAATCATATCCAATTTTCAGGGCATTTAGAGAACTTTTATTTTCGGGACTTTTTATTGCATGGATAATTCAGAAAACAGACAGAAAATACTATTTTTACTTTATTTAAACTAATTAACATAAAGTAAAAGATGTGTACAGAGAGTTGTGCCTTCTAAATTCATCCATCTCATGCTCATCAAAAGGAATCCATTAACAAGGTTGATCAAGTCTTATTAACAAACTTCTTCTGAATGACATGAAACCGAAGAATTTTCGAATAACACTAGGTTACCTCAACGGGGATATGCATGTCCCCAACAACAAGAATGTCATATTTCTTTTTGACAGTAGGAAGAGGAAATTCAAAACCTCCAATAGTAATAGTTGAAAATTTTCCAATAGAATTGATACTATGAACTTGAGGTTGTTTCTTCGGGAAGTGTACCGTATGCTCATTACCATTAACATGAAAAGTGACATTGCCTTTGTTGTAATCAATAACAGCCCATACAATGTTCAAAAAGGGTCTACCAAGGATAATTGACATACTATCATCCTCGAGAATATCAAGAATAACAAAGTCCGTTAAGATAGTAACATTTGCAAGCACAACATGCACACAAATACCGATGGGTATAGCAGTTGATTTATCAGCCATTTGCAAAGAAATTTCAGTATGTGTCAACCTATTCAATTCAAGTCTACGATACAAAGAGAAAGGCATAACTCTAACACAGGCTCCAAGATCACATAAAACCGTTTTAACATAGTTCCTTTTAATGGAGCAAGGTATAGTTGGTACTCCTGGATCTCCAAGTTTCTTTGGTATTCCACCCTTAAAAGAATAATTAGCAAGCATAGTGGAAATTTCAGCTTCAGGTATCTTTCTTTTATTAGTAACAATATCTTTCATATACTTAGCATAAGGAGGCATTTTAAGCATAACAGTCAAACGCATACGCAAAAAGATAGGTCTAATCATTTCAGCAAAGCGCTCAAAATCCTCATCATCCTTTTTCTTGGATGGCTTAGTAGGAAAAGGCATGGGTTTCCGAACCCATGGTTCTCTTTCCTTACCATGTTTCCTAGCAACGAAATCTCTCTTATCATAATGTTGATTCTTTGATTGTGGGTTATCAAGATCAACACCAGGTTCAATCTCTACATCATTATCATTACTAGGTTGACCATCAACATGAACATCATTATTAACATTATCACTAGGTTCATGTTCATCACCAGATTGTGTCTCAACATTAGAAATAGAAATATCATTGGGATTATCAGGTGTGTGTATAGCAGGTTCACTAGCATGCAAAGTCCTATCAGTTTTCTTTTGCTTTTTATTACTATGACTAGGTGCATCAATATTAATTCTTTGAGAATCCTGCTCAACTCTCTTAGGATGGCCCTCGGGATACATAGGTTCCTGGGTCATTTTACCACCTCTAGTCATAACCCTAACAACATTATCATTATTCTTACTATTCAACTCATTAAGCAATTCTTCTTGAGCTTTAAGTACTTGTTCTACTTGAGTTGTAACCATGGAAGCATGTTTACTAATAAGCTTAAGATAATTAATAGTACTATTCATATAATTGCTTAAGTGATCAAGCATGTAAGCATTACGTTTCAATTGTCTACTAACATAAGCATTGAAGTTTTCTTGTTTAACAATAAAATTATCAAATTCATCAAAGCATTGACTAGCAGACTTATTATGAGGAATATCACCTTCATTGAATCTACGGAGAGAGTTTACCTCTACTACCTGTGTCGGGTTATCAAGACCATGTATTTCTTCAATAGGTGGTAGATTCTTAACATCTTCAGCTTCAATACCTTTTTCTTGCATAGATTTCTTTGCCTCTTGCATATCTTCAGGACTGAGAAATAGAATACCCCTTTTCTTCGGAGTTGGCTTCGAAGTCGGTTCAGGAAGTGTCCAATCATTTTCATTACTCAATATATTATTCAATAGCAATTCAGCTTGCTCAATAGTTCTTTCCCTGAAAACACAACCAGCACAACTATCCAGGTGGTCTCTGGAAGCATCGGTTAGTCCATTATAAAAGATATCAAGTATTTCATTTTTCTTGAGAGGATGATCAGGCAAAGCATTAACTAATTGGAGAAGCCTCCCCCAAGCTTGTGGGAGACTCTCTTCTTCAATTTGGACAAAATTATATATTTCCCTTAAAGAAGGTTGTTTCTTATGAGCGGGAAAATATTTTACAGAGAAGTAATATGTCATATTCTGGGGACTACGCACACAACCAGGAGCAAGAGAATTAAACCATATCTTAGCATCACCCTTTAATGAGAAAGGAAACAATTTAAGGATATAGTAATAGAGAATTTTTTCCTCATGAGCAAATAAGGTGGCTATATCATTTAATTTAGTAAGATGTGCCACAACAGTTTCATATTCATAACCATGAAAGGATCAGATTCAACCAAAGTAATTAACTCAAGACCGACAACGAACTCATAATCCTTATCAGTAACAAAGATAGGTGAAGTAGCAAAAGCAGGATCATATTTCATTCTAGCATTCAAGGATTTTTCTTTCAGCTTAACTAACAATTTCTTAAGATCTTCCCTATCATTACAAGCAAAGAAGTCTCTAGCAGTTTCTTCATCCATAACATAGCCCTCAGGCACAACAGGCATTCATATCTAGGGGAGAATCATAATCATAATCTTCAATAATATCATCAGTTTCAGTAATTTCGTTTTCTCTAACCCTAGCAAGTTGTTCATCAAGAAATTCACCTAATGGCACAGTATCATCAAGCACAGAAGTAGTATCATAAGCATCATTCATAGTAGAAGTGGCATCATCAATAACATGCGACATATTGGAATCAATAGCAGGTGTAGGTGTCGCAAATTTACTCAAAACAGAAGGAGAATCAAGTGCAGAGCTAGATGGCAGTTCCTTACCTCCCCTCGTAGTTGAGGGAAAAATCTTGGTTCTTTGATCTTTCAAATTCCTCATAGTGATTAACAGATATAAATCCCAAGTGACTCAGAGAATAGAGCTATGCTCCCCGGCAACGGCGCCAGAAAAAGGTCTTGATAACCCACATGTATAGGGGATCGCAACAGTTTTCGAGGGTAGAGTATTCAACCCAAATTTATTGATTCGACACAAGGGGAGCCAAAGAATATTCTTGAGTATTAGCAGTTGAGTTGTCAATTCAACCACACCTGAAAGACTTAGTATCTGTAGCAAAGTATTTCGTAGCAAAGTAATATGGAAGTAACGGTAGCGGTGGCAAAAGTGATAGTATTAGTATTGTAGCAATCGTAAAGTGGCAACGGAAAAGTAACTTATCAAAGATCAATATGTGAAAATCTCGTAGGCAATGGATCAATGATGGATAATTATGTCGGATGGCATTCATCATGCAACGGTTATAACATAGGGTGACACAGAACTAGCTCCAGTTCATCTATATAATGTAGGCATCTATTCCGAATATAGTCATACGAGCTTATGGAAAAGAACTTGCATGACATATTTTGTCCTACCCTCCCGTGGCAGCGGGGGCCTATTGGAAACTAAGGGATATTAAGGCCTCCTTTTAATAGAGTACCAGACCAAAGCATTAGCACTTAGTGAATACATGAACTCCTCAAACTACGGTCATCACCGGGGGTGGTCCGGACTATTGTCACTCCGGGGTTGCTAGATCATAACACGTAGTAGGTGACTATAACTTGTAATATCGGATCAAGAACACAAATATATTGATGAAAACATAAAGGGTTCAGATCTGAGTTCATGGAACTACGGCCCTAGTGACAAGCATTAAGCATAGCAAAGTCATAGCAACATCAATCTTAGAACATAATGGATACTAGGGATCAAACCCTAACAAAACTAACTCGATTACATGGTAAATATCATCCAACCCATCACGGTCTAGCAAGCCTACGATGGAATTACTCACACACGGCGGTGAGCATCATGAAATTGGTGATGGAGGATGGTTGATGATGACGATGGCGACGGATTCCCCTCTCCGGAGCCCCGAACGGACTCCAGATCTGCCCTCCCGAGGAAGAACAGGGCTTGGTGGCGGCTCCATATTGTAAAATGCGATGAATCCTTCTCTCTGATTTTTCTCCCTGAAATTGATTATATGGAGTTGGAGTTGAGCTCGGTGGAGGTCCAGGGGGCCCACAAGGTCAGGGGCGCGCCCCCACCCTTGTGGATAGGGTGTGGGCCCCCTGATGTTGATTCTTTCGCCAATATTTTTTATTAATTCCAAAAATAACCTCCGTCGATTTTTAGGTCATTCCGAGAACTTTTTATTCTGCACAAAAATAACACCATGGCAATTCTGCTGAAAACAGCATCAGTCCGGATTAGTTCCACTCAAATCATGCAAGTTAGAGTCCAAAACAAGGGCAAAAGAGTTTGGAAAAGTAGATACGTTGGAGACGTATCAGGCGACGCGACCACCCCCTGGCTGCGTCACCTGGGATTGTGGGGCGTTGGTGACTCCTCTCGGCGTCCCCCAAAGCTTCTAGTGTTCCTTATGATTCATAAAAAAACGTTCAAATTGGCATCATGTTCGGACCTTCGTAGGTATTGATTCTGTGTAAAACCAAAAACAAGCAAAAAACAAGAATTGACAAATAGGCACTAGATTACTGGGTTAGCCCCGATAAATAATATAAATTGCTATAGAAGTACATAAAAGTGATAACATAGTATTCAACAATAAAAAATATAGATATGTTTTGAGATGTATCATGTGCCCATGGACCAGCTGCACAGGAACCTTTCCACCAAGAAACTCAGATCAAATTCTTATGGTATTCGTCAATACTGAGATGGATCTAAGCACCTCGGATAAAACTCGGCACTAGACTTCGGATCGAGAATGGGATGCTTTTGTGGAACCAGTTTCGAGATCGACGTTTAACAACGAAGAGTAGTTCGGATTAGCCGAGGTGCGGCTGGACTGGAAGACCGGTTTAGGGGCTACTATTGGTGCCCCGGCTATGGGGCCTCTCACCATGTTGACTCCCGACTTGATGGACCGGGCCAAGGACCCCTATGTCGGTTCCTTCTTGGGCCACTTAGGGCGGAAAGAGAGACCCAAAAGACTTGACGTGTACTATTACTACAAGACACTGGATCTCTAGAGAACCATGTCTCCTCATACGTAGCCGACTAGGATCTTGTAACCCTAGGACCCCCGGTACCTATATAAACCGAGGGGTTAGGCTCGTAGAAACACATTATAATCTCGTGGTACATCACATGTACTTGGCACACCCCCAACGCAATAATACAATCAGATCATGACGTATGGTATTATCCCCTCAAAGAGGCCGAACCTGGGTAAAACCTTGTGTTCCTGTCACCATTGTTCCATGACACCTAGCTTAGGATCCCCTACCCTGAGATATGTAGGATTTAGCTCCATCAACGAGCGAAGTCTGAGTTGAACTTTCCGGACATTAGGAGCTAGGAGGTTGCAAAGTTCCTCGCTCCTGAACTACGGATTATGTCTTGTAAGGAGGAGAAGGAAGACTGCTTCGTCATGCAGTAGCACACCGCCCAAGAGAGCGATGAGGCGACTATAGCGAGGTTTGTCGCAGAAAATCCGCTCTTTGTGCAGGTAGAGCACAAATTCACGCAAGGCAAGACGACCATCAAGAAGGAGGACGGGTGAGGGAGTCCGGGATTAGGGGGTGTCCGGCCATCCGAACTATACCTTCAGCCGGACTCCAGGACTATGAAGATACAAGATTGAAGACTTCGTCCCGTGTCCGGAAGGGACCTTGGCGTGGAAGGCAAGCTTGGCGATGTGGATATTTAGATCTCCTACCATTGTAACCGACTTTGTGTAACCCTAACCCTCTCCGGTGTCTATATAAACCGGAGGGTTTTAGTCCGTAGGACAACAACTCCAACATACAACATTCATACCATAGGCTAGCTTCTAGGGTTTAGCCTCCTTGATCTCGTGGTAGATCTACTCGTGTACTACCCATATCATCAATATTAATCAAGCAGGACGTAGGGTTTTACCTCCATCAAGAGGGCCCGAACCTGGGTAAAACATTGTGTCCCTTGTCTCCTGTTACCATCCGCCTAGACACACAGTTCGGGACCCCCTACCCGAGATCCGCCGGTTTTGACACCGACATTGGTGCTTTCATTGAGAGTTCCTCTGTGTCGTCACTTTTAGGCCCGATGGCTCCTTTGATCATCAACGACGATGCGGTCCAGGGTGAGACTTTTCTCCCCGGACAGATCTTCGTCTTCGGCGGCTTCACACTGCGGGCCAATTCGGTTGGCCGCCTGGAGCAGATCGAAAGCTACGCCCCTAGCCATCAGGTCAGGTTTGGAAGTTTGAACTACACGGCTGACATCCGCGGGGACTTGATCTTCGACGGATTCGAGCCACAGCCAAGCGCGTCGCACTGTCTCGATGGGCATGATCTAGCTCTGCCGCCGAATAGTGTCCCGGAGGCCGCACGCGCGTTGGTTCCGACCCTTAATTCGGAGCCTGCTACGCCGATCGAGGATGAGCGATTGGACGCCACCTCAGGGGCTGCGATCTCAAAGGCGATCGAGCCGAACACCAGCCCCGCACTCTGCATGACCCGTGACTTCGAGGATCCGGATTCCTCTCCGGACTTCGAACCCCCCGCGCCCCTGCCAATCGAATCCGATTGGGCATCGATCATGGAGTTCACCGCCGCGGACATCTTTCAGCACTCGCCCTTTGGCGACATCCTGAACTCACTAAAGTCTCTCTCTCTTTATCAGGAGAGCCCTGGCCGGACTACGGTCAGCAAGGATGGAATGCTGACGATGAAGAAATTCAAAGCCCACCCACCACCCACTTTGTAGCCACTTTCGACGATTTAACCGACATGCTCGACTTCGACTCCGAAGACATCAATGGTATGGACGACGATGCAGGAGACGAACAGGAACCAGCACCTGTAAGGCGCTGGAAGGCCACCTCGTCATATGACATATATATGGTGGACACTCCAAAAGATGGAGATGGCGATGGAAAAGCGGAGGATGACACTTCTAAGAAACATCCCAAATGCCGACGTCAGCGGCGCCGCTCTAAATCCCGCCAAAGCAAAAACGGTGATTCCGGCACAGGAGATAATACTACTCCGGATAGCGCCGAAGAACACCCCCTCCCGCAAGATTCGGCACAGGAAGATGGAGAAGCCAGCCCTCATGAGAGAGCGGCAGACCGAGAGGTTGAGGATGATAACTATATGCCTCCTTCCGAAGACGAGGCAAGCCTCGACGACGACGAATTCGTCGTACCATCATACCCCGCTAAACAAGAGCGTTTCAAACGCAGGCTTTTAGCCACGACAAGCAGCCTCAAGAAAAAGCAGCAACAGCTTAGAGCTGATCAAGATTTGCTAGCTGGCAGATGGACTGAAGTCCTTGCGGCCGAAGAGTATGAACTCGAATGCCCCTCCAAGCGTTACCCAAAGCGCAGGCTACTACCCCGATTAGAGGAGGAAGCACCTACATCACCAGTGCATGACATGGCAGACCGGCCACCTCGTGGCCGCGACAGAGAGGCCTCTAGGCCCTCCACTCAAGCCATGCCCCGACGCCGCCCAAAACATGCTAAGGCACGGGAAAACGCGCCAGACCTGCGAGATATACTGGAGGACAAGGCAAGGCAAACAAGATCGATCTGCGGATCGCGCGGGCGCCCCACGGCACGTGACGACGATCGTCACTCCGGATACAATAAATCCTGCCGGGCCGAACACAATAGACAAAGCTCCTTTGAGCTGTGTTGTGATATAGCCCAGTACAGAGGTGCCGCGCACCCACTATGCTTCACAGATGAAGTAATGGATCATAAAATCCCTGAGGGCTTCAAACCCATAAACATCGAATCATACGATGGCACAACAGATCCTGCGGTATGGATCGAGGATTATCTCCTTCATATCCACATGGCCCGCGGTGATGATCTACACGCCATCAAATACCTCCCACTCAAACTTAAGGGACCGGCCCGGCATTGGCTTAACAGCTTGCCAGCAGACTCAATCGGTTCTTGGGAGGACCTGGAAGCCGCATTCCTTGACAACTTCCAGGGCACTTATGTGCGACCACCGGACGCCGATGACCTAAGCCACATAATCCAGCAGCCAGAGGAATCGGCCAGGCAATTCTGGACACGGTTCCTAACAAAGAAAAATCAAATAGTCGACTGTCCGGACGCGGAGGCCCTAGCAGCCTTCAAGCATAATATCCGCGACGAGTGGCTTGCCCGGCACCTGGGACAGGAAAAGCCAAAATCTATGGCAGCCCTCACGACACTCATGACCCGCTTTTGCGTGGGAGAAGACAGCTGGCTAGCTCGCAGCAACAACTTAACCACGAACCTTGGTAATTCGGATACCAATGACAAAAGCGGCAGGTCGCGCCGGGACAAGCAAAAGCGCCACGTTAACAGCGACAGCAACGAGGATACGGCAGTAAATGCCGGATTCCGAGGCTACAAATTCGGTCAGCGGAAAAAGCCATTCAAAAGAAATACTCAGGGCCCGTCCAGTTTGGACCGAATACTCGACCGCTTGTGCCAGATACATGGCACCCCCGAAAAGCCAGCCAATCACACCAACAGGGATTGTTGGGTGTTCAAGCAGGCAGGCAAGTTAAGAGCCGAAAATAGAGACAAGGGGCTGCATAGCGATGACGAGGAGGAGCCCAGGCCGCCGAACAACAGTGGACAGAAGGGTTTTCCCCCACAAGTGCGGACGGTGAACATGATATATGCAACCCACATTCCCAAGAGGAAGCGAAAGCGTGCACTACGGGACGTATACGCGATGGAGCCAGTCGCCCCAAAGTTCAACCCATGGTCCTCCTGCCCGATCACTTTTGATCGAAGGGACCATCCCACTAGCATCCGTCATGGCGGGGTTGCCGCATTGGTTCTTGACCCAATTATTGACGGATTTCATCTCACAAGAGTCCTCATGGACGGCGGCAGCAGCCTGAACCTGCTTTACCAGGATACAGTGCGGAAAATGGGCATAGATCCCTCAAGGATCAAGCCTCCCAAAACGACCTTTAAAGGCGTCATACCAGGTGTAGAAGCCAACTGTACAGGCTCAGTTACACTTGAAGTGGTCTTCGGATCCCCGGATAATTTCCGAAGCGAGGAGTTAATCTTCGACATAGTCCCGTTCCGCAGTGGCTATCATGCACTGCTCGGGCGAACCGCATTCGCAAAGTTTAACGCGGTACCGCACTATGCATACCTCAAGCTCAAGATGCCAGGCCCTCAAGGAGTAATCACGGTCAACGGAAACACCGAACGCTCCCTCCAAACGGAGGAGCACACGGCAGTGCTCGCAACAGAAGTACAAAGCAGCCTCTCTAGGCAGTTCTCCAGTCCGGCCCTTAAAAAGCCGGACACTGTCAAGCGCGCCCGGAGTAACCTACAACAAGACCGCCTGGCACGTTCCGAGCAAGCGTAGCAATGCGGCCCCAACCCTGGCCCTCGCAATATAGCAAAACCAGTGCTTCGCGCACATAAATACGCTCTCAAAATACCATGGGCACAAGGGGAGGGGCACCTTCACGGCACACCCAAAGCACGGCTTAAACCATACTAGGGGCTGCCGAATTCTTTCTTTACTTTCTCTTACTTTCAGGACTCCATACTTCGGACGACATGTTCGGCAATTCAACTGCCGCACAAACGATGCAAGATCCAGGAAAGCAGACAAGACAAGCCGCATTATGGAACTCCCACGTGGTCTCTATTACGAGCAGTATACCTGTTTTGAATACAATTCCGCGGCCTGCCCCTGGCCAGGACATGTTAAATAGTCCAATTTCTTTTGCTTATCGCACTATTTGTATCGTTCTGCTTAGATAGCAGCCTTCTTATAAATAATGCATAACTTTTTGTCTATTTTTTTTGCATTACTCTATTTTCATATATGTTCATTAATGACATGTGGCACCCGTACACTGTGGTACGACAAATACGCCAGGGGCTTCAGTACCCCTTAATATGGTGTAAGAAGTCCGAACACTTCATAAGTGCGGCACCCCGAACTTATAGCACTATATGCATCGGCTCCGAATCATGATTTGGGTCAATAGTTGGGTTTGCCCGGCTCCTATGTTTTGGTGCCTTACGTTCCACTATATCGGCTAAGGTAGCACTAGGAGAACTACTGTGATTGTGCCCCAGTTGAGCTGGGCGGAGCACCTCAATAGAGAAAGCTAAAACTGACTGTCATGATAAGGCGAGAGACCGGTCGCTGTTCGAGAGATTTTTCGGGTCCTTAAAGACCTATGCCGCTTAGAGCGAGGAACCGGATTTTGTCCGGCCAAGGCGTGGATAGCGCCCCGAACTCGGTCTTCCGAATACTAGGGGCTTCGCCGAAATTTAAAATTATAAAGTTCTATGGCTAAGTGAGAGTGTTCAAGCATTATAGTCCGATTGCCTTGTTCGTTGTGCTGAGCGCCTCCCTCAAAGGACCCAAACATGGGAAAAAGAGCGCTCAGGTTTATCCCGAACACCCCAGCACTAGTGGCATGGGGGCGGAAGCCGACGACTGGCCATCTCTCAATTTTTTGATAAACGGGCGCACAGAAAATAATATTTTAAATTCAACAAGCATTGCTTAGCGCAAATGAACAAGTTTTCAGCGCACAGGACAACACGAGCGAGTTCATTCAAAAATTACATCCTTGGTACATTCATCCGCCACAAGGCGGGCACCCGCAAGAACATCCTTATAGTAGTTCTCGGGCTTGCGATGCTCCTTCCCCGGCGGCGGCCCGTCCCTCACAAGCTTCTCACCGTCCAGCTTACCCCAGTGCACCTTTGCACGGGCCAGGGCCCTACAGGCACCTTCGATGCAGACAGAGCGCTTGATGACCTCGAGCCTTGGACAGGCCTCCACCAGCCGCCGCACCAGCCCGAAGTAGCTCCCAGGCAGGGCCTCTCCAGGCCACAACCGAATTATGAAGCCCTTCAGGGCCTGTTCGGCCGCCTTGTGGAGCTCGACCAGCTGCTTCAGCTGGTCGCTCAAGGGCACAGGGTGTCCGGCCTCAGCGTACTGAGACCAGAACACCTTCTCCGTCGAGCTGCCTTCCTCAGCTCGGTAGAATACGGCGGCATCGGATACGCTGCGGGGAAGATCTGCGAATGCCCCTGGAGAACTCCGGATTCGGGTAAGTAACAAGTAGTTTACCTTTATATGTCTGCTTTGCATAAAGAATGCCTTACCCTCCGCTATCTTTTTCACCTCCTCCAACTCTTGGAGGGCCTTTTGGGATTCGGCCTTGGCAGCCTTGGCAGTTTCAAGGGCCGCCGCGAGCTCGGACGCTCGCGTCTTCGAGTCCAGCTCCAAACTCTCATGTTTTTTCATGAGAGCCTGAAGCTCTTGCTGCACCTCGCCAATCTGGGCCTCAAGTTTCTCTCGCTCGGTGCGCTCCGTGGCCGCTCTCTTTTCGGCCTCAGACAGCGTCTGCTTGAGGGTCGCCACCTCAGTCGTGGCCCCTACAATAAGCAGTATAATCCTGTTATTTTTGCAATTGCATCTTTTTTGTATATATTTTTTCTATAAGGTATCTCTTACCTTCTTTCTCCTCGATCTGCCGCTTGGCAAGGCCGAGCTCTTGCTCGATCTGCTCGAGGCCCTTCTTCAGGGCATCCACCTCCGCAGTCAGTGCGGCGGTGGCTAACAGCGAAGCTTGCATACGCATATTGACTCCTTTTTGTTAGACTCCTGCGAAATTTAATAGATCCTCTATTCGGCTTTTCTTTCCGAACGCCAAACAGAGCATCAGGGGTTACTATCTATGCGGTAATATTTTTACATATTTTTACTTACCTCGAAGCCTGTTAGAAGGCTAGCGCAAGCTTCAGACAGTCCGCTCTTGGCGGACTGAACCTTCTGGATCACCGTACTCATAATAGTATGGTGCTCCTCGTTGATGGAGGCGCCGTTAAGCACCTCCAGCAGATTGTCCGGCACCTTCGGTTGGACGGAGGCCGCCGTCTCAGAGGGCTTACTCCTCTTGGAAGGAGTTCGCCTACCGCGGTCCGGAACTGTTGAAGATTCTGGCGCGGTGTCCGGCTCAAAGCCGGACTTGGAGCCCTGGGGGGTCTTGTCCCCTTTACTCCTGGAGTCCGGGAGGTCGCCTCGCGGCTCCTCCAGGACCACCTCCTCCTGCCCCGGATCTTGTCGCGACGCCACTTCGGCGTCGTCCGCAGTGCGGGGGGAGACAGCGGGCAGAACTGAGTTCACGTCCGATGAATCCAGTGAGCCGCTCGACGACTCGTCGAGTCCGGCCTGGGGCGGGCTGCATAATTATGTTCGACATTAGGGAAGCTGTGCAACAAAGGAATATTATGAGTTACTCCGGTATCCGTATACTTACGATTTCGCCGGATGCTTGGCTCTGTCCGGCCACTCCTCTTCATCGTCGTCGGCGTCGTCGGAGTAGTCCGGAGGAAGGGTTTTTCCCTTCTTGGACCCTTCGGCCTCCCCTGTTGGGGCGGCCTTCCTTTTCTTTCCTCCCCCCGCCTGGAGGGGGAGAGGGTTCTTCATCCTCCTCCTCGTCTTCACGGGAGGAGTGCATCTCAGACTCATCGGATGACGAGTCCGACACCACCGTATGACGGGAACTCTTTCGAGTCCCCGTGGCCTTCTTCTTCTTGGCCTTCTTCTCCGGCACCACGTAAGGCGCCGGAGCCAGCAACTTCGATAAACGAGCGTCTGCTGGGTCTTCGGGCAAGGGAGCCGGACAGTTAATTGGTCCGGACTTCACCTGCCATTCCTGTCAAGTAAGGGAGTTTAGATCCCGCATAGAGTCAAACTATGAGAAACAAATGTCCTGTAAAAGGTAAAGATAACTCACCGCACTAGCTTGACGCTGCGTGCTGAATCCGCGATCTTCGGATGCGGATGCGGGAGCCTCGGCGCCTTTGAAAAGCACCTTCCAGGCGTCTTCGTACGTCGTATCGAAGAGCCTATTCAGGGTTTGGTGCTGCGTCGGGTCGAACTCCCACAGATTGAAGTCCCGTTGTTGACACGGGAGGATCCGGCGGACGAGCATAACCTGGACTATATTGACAAGCTTGAGTCGCTTGTTCACCAGGGACTGGATGCATGTTTGCAGTCCGGTCACCTCTCCCTCATCGCCCCATGACAGGCCCGTCTCTTTCCAGGACGTGAGCCGCATAGGGGGCCCGGACCGGAACTCAGGGGCTGCGATCCATTCCGGATCGCGCGGCTCGGTGATGTAAAACAACCCTGACTGCCACCCCTTCAGGGTCTCCACAAAGGAGCCCTCGAGCCATAAGACGTTGGCCATCTTGCCCGCCATGGCGCCTCCGCATTCCGCCTGGTTGCCGCGCACCACCTTTGGCTTGACATTGAAGGTCTTGAGCCAGAGGCCGAAATGGGGGCGGATGCAGAGGAAGGCCTCGCACACGACGATAAACGCCGAGATGTTGAGGATGAAGCTCGGGGCCAGATCGTGGAAATCCAGGCCATAGTAGAACATGAGCCCCCGGAAAAATGGGTGGAGAGGAAAGCCCAGTCCGCGGAGGAAGTGGGGAAGGAATACAACCCTCTCATGGGGCCCTGGGGTGGGGAGAAGCTGCCCCTTTTCAGGGAGCCGGTGCGCGATGTCTTTGGACAAGTATCCGGCCCTCCTCAGCTTTTTGACATGGCCCTCCGTGACGGAGGAGACCATCCACTTGCCTCCCGCTCCGGACATTGCTGGAGAAGGTTGAGGTGGGAAGTGCGGGCTTGGGCGCTGGAGCTTGAGTGCGCAGAAGATGGATAGGCAAAGGAGGAAGAAGGCGTAGGTAAAAAGGTGGATCCTTATCCCCTTATATGGGCGGATGCGGCTATGCGTCCCCACCAGCCTAGTAAAACTCGCTTGCCTCCCAAGCGCCATGATAAATGGCGCGGTTGGGTTACCCACGTCCGTATTGATGAGAATCCCGTAAATGGGGGACACGATCTCTGCTTTGACAAGACATGCCAAGGAAACTGCCTCGCAAAACGCGCT
Source organism: Aegilops umbellulata (assembly GCA_032464435.1). Lineage (NCBI taxonomy): Eukaryota > Viridiplantae > Streptophyta > Magnoliopsida > Poales > Poaceae > Aegilops > Aegilops umbellulata. The sequence continues at coordinate 561,068,059 of CP136055.1, read as the reverse complement.
GAGGTGGAGAAGTGAAAACGATTCGAATAAAGGCTTGGCCGTAGTGTGATGTCATGCTATGGAATACGTCAGCAGATTAGATTTGTGTTAACTTTATTCTCTCTATGGCAATATGTGGAAACTTATTTTGCAGAGCCGGACACTATTCTTGGTGTTTACAATCTTTTATGAAGAACTTGGAGGAGGAACCCGCCTTGCAATGCCGAAGACAATCTGTGCGCCGGACTCGTCGTCATTGAAGCCTAGTTCAGGGGCTACTGAGGGAGTCCGGGATTAGGGGGTGTCCGGCCATCCGAACTATACCTTCAGCCGGACTCCAGGACTATGAAGATACAAGATTGAAGACTTCGTCCCGTGTCCGGAAGGGACTTTCCTTGGCGTGGAAGGCAAGCTTGGCGATGCAAATATTTAGATCTCCTACCATTGTAGCCGACTTTGTGTAACCCTAGCCCTCTCCGGTGTCTATATAAACCGGAGGGTTTTAGTCCGTAGGACAACAACTCCAACATACAACATTCATACCATAGGCTAGCTTCTAGGGTTTAGCCTCCTTGATCTCGTGGTAGATCTACTCGTGTACTACCCATATCATCAATATTAATCAAGCAGGACGTAGGGTTTTACCTCCATCAAGAGGGCCCGAACCTGGGTAAAACATTGTGTCCCTTGTCTCCTGTTACCATCCGCCTAGACACACAGTTCGGGACCCCCTACCCGAGATCCGCCGGTTTTGACACCGACAACGGGGCTGGCCCCTCAGAGGCGATCAAGGAGGAAGATGCAGGTCCCTTGGTGATCAAGGTTGAGTCAGACGATGATGAAGCCGAGGAGCAACTCGATAGTGAGGATGAGGTGATCCTGGAGTTTTGGAGCCGTGTCAACAATGAGGATGATGACAATTTTTTTTAGAACGAAGGCTCAAGAAGAGTCCGACTTTGAATTAACAAAGCCATCAACCGGTTAGGAGTACAAGAGCGAGACCACCACACAACATTGGCCAAATGATACAAGGGGGGCTGCAAGAATAGCTTACAATGCTACACCTACAACTAGCAAAAAAAAGATAACTAATGAAGAACTGCTAGTTGAGGAGAAGTCCACTATAGAAAGGCACCTAAAACGACTACAAGTGAAGCCTCGAGGATCAGCAACCGGCAGAGGAGTCGAACTCAGGACTGAAAACCAAGGGCTGGAGATGACCCAACACCTGCCTCCTCTAACATCGAAGGGGATCCCTTCCCCTCGCCTAGGCTCGAAGGCGCTGCACCGTCGAATGCAGAGACGCTCATCCGAGAGCTAGAGCAATGGTTGGTCTCGAGTCTGGGGCAGCCACGGAGCACGACCACAAGTCAGAGCACACACACATCGGCGACACCGCAGACACCGAAGGAGACCGATAGTAGAGGGTAAATCGCCGGAAGAGTCGCCGAAATGAAGGAGCTACCGAGCGACAGAGACTCGACAGTCACCAACCGCCCACCTGCAAGCTGATGCACACAACCCAAAGCACCAATCTTCCCCAGGCGGCGCCTCCAAGGAGGACACGACGCACCTGGCGGCGCCGCCGCCCATCCACCCAGGATTCGAGCTTTTGCCCAGGAAGTTTGGCCGGGGTGGTGAGGGGAGCCCACAACGGTGACTCTAGGGAGTAGTACGGCGCAAGATGGCGCCGCCGCCGCCGCGCTGGAAAAACCAAACAGGGGTTTCCCCCGGGCTCGTCCCGCACCACCAGTTCGGGGAGCACCCCGCCGGCACCAGATCCGGCGGCCAGAGGCCCCAAACCGGGCGAACCAACGGAGGGAGAGCAGATAGGGGGAGCCTGACCTTCATGTCTGGAATGGAGGAAGGGAAACCTTGCTGCGCCGCGACCGCTACCCGCCTGCTCCTTGCTGCCCGAGAAGCCAAGGAAGCCGGCCCGCACCTCCCGCGCACGCCGCCAGCCGAAGAGACGGCGCCGCCTCGCCGACCAGGGCCGCCGTCTTGGATCCGGAGTCCTTCGCGAGAACGAAGCGATGAAGACCTTGCCGCCACCGTCATCGGCAGCTGCCCAGGCGCTGCCCGGCGACCGCCTCGGGTGGCGGCAAGGGAGGGAGGAAGGATGGAGAGGGGCGGCGCCGGGGAAACCCTAGGCGCCCTCGAGCCGCCCTGGAGAGGGCAGCACGAGGAGGGGGGGGGCAAAGATCGAGGCTGCGATGGGTCTGTGACGCCCGATGATAAGTATTGTGTCCCTAGTAGCGGGTTTATCGTACAACTTTTGTAGTGAGTCTATCGTGTTTAAGTTTGAACATTTGATAGTTTAAAATGTTGAAAGATGCAATGCTCATGTTTATTTTGATGCCCTATTTTTACATCATTTGCTATGATAGAAAATGTTCTTTTAGTGGAGGGTAGAAAATGTTGAAAAATGTGTTTATAGTGGGTAGATAAAAATTTCGTATCCTATTTTTTATCCGTGACACGTGTTGTAACTTGTAAGCAACTCAAAATTGACGGAAAAATCCATTTTTTTACGTGCCTAAAATCCGAAAACCCATCTCTGCACCCGAGCTCATCTGCACCTGCGCTGACGGAAAAAATCAAAACAAATATTAGAAAAATTCAAAAAATTCCAAGTTTTTGTGTGGTAGGTAATTTGATGCGTGAGATCCGCTCCAATTTTCATATCATTTGGACATCTGAGAAGCTCTCAGCAAAAAAGACAAATTGGGGGTCAGATGTCCAAATGTCTTGAAATTTGGAGCGGGTCTCACCCATCAAATTGTCTACCGTACAAATTTTGTTTGGAAATTTTTTGAATTTTCTTTGAAATTTTTACGAATTGTTTTCTAACCGGGTGCAGATGAGCCTGGTCACTGAAAGCCCTACTCCCTAAAATCCATTTTTTTAACCCTAATACCATTTTGTTCTGAGATGCTTACGACACAATCGGCCACTTATGACGACCGCCGAGTGCCGGCCCAAGCTTCTGTGTCTCCAGACCGACGGCGCCGATGACCAGGGCATCGCCGTCCACGCAGCAGCCCTCCGCGCGGCGGCCGACCGTCGTGCTGCTGCTTTGGCTGGCCCTCGCCTTCTGCCTCGCCGTCCTTTTCATCCAGTCCTCCTTCACCTCCCCGAGTGCGCCCCACGCCCGAACCCTAGATTCTCCGGACCAGCCCTCTGCTGAGGCGAGCAGGCTGGATCTCGACTCCGACCAGGTCCGGGAGCTCTCGGGGTTTCAGTCCCGCGTCCAGCAATGCGTGGTACGTCACTACATTTCCACTGCGGAGAGATCAATTTGTTCCGTTAGTCCACTATACAGGTGCGTATATCGGTACATGGTAAATTGGTAACTGGGATTGGGAACACCGACTGGGGGAGACAATAGCTGTGTTTGTTCTACTCCTATCCGCTGAATTGCAGTTGGTCCATCGCGGATCCACAATACTCTGCCGAAATCATTGTTTCATGTGACATGGAGGGACTCATATCCCCTTCTCAATAAAGGGAATATGCTTTCTGGCATTTCTACTTAGGCTGTGTGTTCACCATGTTTGCAAGGTAGTAAGTGAGTTAGTGCCTAAACTATGAACACACCCAAGCTTTGTTATGGTTTATACTTCTTGTGTACTAGCTTGAATTTAGTGATGTAGATGGAGAAGGGGATGCCATCTGTAGGATAACATGCTATGAATTAATAAGGAAGTTATTGCCATGTGTACTAGAAAGGCAAAACGGTCATCATATTATGCACCTATGTTTAGCTCAGATTGAACCCTCTCAAGAACTGAAAGTTGACACAATATTCCAACACTTCCCAGATTGCTGTGGTTATTTTTTACTTCCTAATGTTTCTTCTTATTTTAGCTTTGCTTCTGAAATCTCAACTTTATTTAGGCAAGCAGGGGACTTGGCCTCACAGCAGATATTGTTGATCATTGCAAGCTAGTCCTTAAGTTTCCTGAAGGAACCAACAGCACTTGGGTCAGTATTCATTCATGTTCATATGCAGTTTCTGCTTTTATTCAACAAGATTCATTGATGATGATGTTTCTTGACTTGCAGTATAATGCTCAGTTCAAGCTTTTTGAGAAACTAAAATACGAATATGATGTCTGTGAGACTATCCTTTTGTGGGAACAGGTCAGCACATGGCTTCTGAAATAATTTATTTATCAGTGTAAATACACGTGTTAATACTGACATGATGTCAGTACCGCAACATGACGACTGTCTTGACAAGGGAGTACTTAGATGTGCGACCTGATGGATGGCTGGATTATGCACCTAAAAGAATAGCACAGCTGTAAGTTGGGGATTTGTTGCATTGTTCTTATAAAGTAATGCTACTCATGCTGGTAAATTTATTTTTCTAAATATGCAGTGGTGCCAAGAAATGCTACAATCGTACTCTGTGTGAAGAGCTTCTTAGTATTTTGCTGCCTGCTAGACCCCCTTTCCATCCACGCCAGTTTGCGACATGCGCAGTCGTTGGCAACTCAGGAGATCTCTTAAAAACAGAGTTTGGACAAGAGATTGACGCTCATGATGCTGTCTTCCGAGACAATGAGGCACCTGTCAATAAGGTAATAGCTTTGATAATGTTTTCATCGACTTGGTTACCCTGCAATGTCCTCCGTTATATTGTTATTACTTATCAGACAATTTAATGTTCTTCTTGCCTGTCAGCCGTTTGCCATTCTTATTACCTTTGTTTTGTTTAAATGTCATATAGACTATAGCTGTAGACTAGTTCTATTCTGCCAACTGAAAATTGCATTCCTTCTGGAAATGATGCACATAACATTTTCCATAACGACATTGTTCTTCTTTTTTCATCTGCAGAAATATGCAAAATATGTTGGATTGAAAAGGGACTTCCGACTGGTTGTCAGGGGTGCTGCTCGAAATATGGCACCAATACTGAAGGGTTCATGTAATGCTTTAATCCTGATTTCTTCCAGTTAACTTCAATCCTGGCTTTCCAAAAAAAAAAAAGATAAGATAGGCTATTTTTTCGCAAATTCGCAGAAGATTTGCATATCATCTCGATGATAGGGAGAGAGTAGCAAAGGGTTCAGGAGAGGGTTACACAGCTACATACACATGACATGACGCAGATGTATGCGCAAGAGAAGAAGAGAAGGGGTTGCTCAGCCCCGAAGAACTAGGTCGCCAAAGGTAAGCACCTAATCTGTGTGCACCAGCCTTGACCTGGGTCCACGGTTGGGAAAGATGAGTCTTTGGATATAGGGCTGCTCACTGTCGAATATGCATCCGTTGCGGTCCATCTGTGAGGATGGCGAGAGAGGCAAGACCCTTCCTAAGGCCATTGAGGGAAGCAGTGGAAATGATGGCCCACGGTCACCAGTGTAGGATCTCCTTGTTGCCGGACGACGAGCTAAATGTGGCTTGTTGTCGACCATGGGTTCGCCCATATCAGGGATCGTGAGGATCCCCTTTTATTTGTCCGGCCAAGGGCTAAAACACTCTAGAAATCTTGGAACCAAAACACCTTTTTTTACCCAGGTTCAGGCCACCGAGATGGTGTAATACACTCAATGTTTTCGAGTCGATGAGTCGACGGGTCGCTCGGAGGGGGCGACTCTAGACTAGTCGTGACTAGTCTAGACTCATGGTCGACGAGTTGACATGGCGACGAGTCGACGTGAGTTAAGCAGCAGGCAGTCAGGGGAGGAGCACAAAGTGCATAGCAGCAGCAGCAACCAGGAGAGGAGGGGAGGAGCACACCACCAGCAGCAGTAACCAGGGCCAACTGAGAGATGGGCCACTAGTTATGCACTTCCCTGTGGCCCAAAAGCCCATCTAGTAGCTATATACTCCTCCCGTGAGCTAATCCACCATCCACACTCCCTCCTCCCTCACCACAGCCGCCACACATTCTGCTGCTACTCTCTTGCCACCAGTAACCACTCCTCCTCCCAGCGATGGATCTCTCAACTCCCCCGCAGCAGCTCTCTTGCCACCGCTCCTCCTTCCAGCCCGCTCCTCTTGCCGCTGCAGCTTCAGCAGCAGCAGCAGCGGCGGCCAGCGCTGCAGCGGGGGCGCAGAAGCAGCAGCAGCAGCAGCGAGGCAGCACGGCGGCGGAAGAGTGCTCCAGATCCAGCGCTGCCTCGAGTCGTTCGACCCAAAAACCGCGACTAGTCGTGACTAGTCGAGACTAGTCGCGCGAGTCGCTCGACTCATCCCAGGAGTCGAGTCGAGAGGCTGAGTCAGCCCTGGAACCGCGACTCGTCGACTAGTCGACGACTAGTCGCGACTAGTCGAGCGACTCGAAATCCATGAACACACTATGTCCTGCTTTAGTGTTTTCCTTTGTTTATGTAGCATAGATTACAGGATGAACTCTCTAGCTCTCTCATAAGTGTTGGAGTGCTAGTCTACTTTTCCTAGCTACCCTTGAAAGTCGCGAAGCCTCTGTCCAGCCTTGGTCCTTGCCTTATATAGAGCTTGGGGGGCACCACAATAGCCTGTTACAAACCATGCCACAAACAATCTCGGGCGACCAGCCTGCACGTCCCACGTGGGCCTGTCAGAAGATAGGGCGGTGGGCGCAGGCGGCATTGACGAGCCGAGCCCTTCCAGCTCGCCAGGTCCTACTTGTCAATGGGAGAAAGTCGAAGAGGTGCGCTACATCTAGTGGGTCGATGGTCAAAAAAGCGACATGCACTTGTCACGTCCCTGATATGTGACAGACCATATGAACGGACTCACGGTTCATGATCATCATAGCATATAACCCTTTTATCATACGCATGCATGCATAGCTATTATTGCGCATGTCGGCCCTTGGTCTCATGAAGAGCCGAAAGAGAAGCAATCAAGCCTACGCTTGAACTTTCCCAACTTGTGGGCCCCTAAATGACCCATAGGAGAGGATCGGTTGCTCGGGGGGTGGGGGGTGGGGGTAGTTGGTCGGAGAGGACCCCGATCAACCCTATAGATTACTTGTTGTGCACTTTGAAGCAGACATTCAACCCTAGTGTTGTATACTTTGTAGCAGCAAGGTGGAGTTGTTCCTCCACAATCTTGTGCTGCTTCAGGTGGTATTAGTGCCCCGTTGATCCACACTAGTTCTTGTTGTTTCTTTGAGAGCGAGCTACAACAAGCAATGGAACAATTGGAGAAGAGGATGGATGCTGCATAACAACAGATCAAAGGGCTGCGTGAAGATCTTAATCGGAGATTCGATCAGCTGGTTGAGATGATAAGAAAGGGTGTTTCCCCTGTTGTCAATGAAGAAGATTCATCTAAAGAAGATGTTCAACGCCGAAGAAGGGGAGGTAATCTTGGAGCAAGATCACCATAACAATGTGCAGTTCAATGTACTTCAAGAAGGCCAATTTATGTTGAAACTTCTAAAGGTGAAGAATATGATGATGCCCTTGAAGAACTTGATCTGTATGCATATCAGAGAGTACCCAACCCTACATATGCAAGGGATACTGTTAGAGTACGTAATGGGCCTGGGCCCGTTAGTCTTAGGGTTAATTAGAGATAAGGGTTACTCTAACACCCACACTTCCAATGAGTTTATGAAGACTTGAAGGAGGCAGATTTGTGTGCTGTACTTGTTGTAAAAGGAGAAGAGCACCCAATTGTGAAATTCCAACAAATGTACATGGCTTATTAGCAGAATTTTAGAACATACTTGAAGAGCCACAAGGCTTGCCACCAATGAGAGGAATTCAACATAGAATTGATTTAATTCCAAGAGCAAGCCTTCCTAATCTTCCACACTACCGAATGAGCCCCAAAGAGCATGATATATTGAAGGAGAAGGTGGAGGAATTGTTGCAAAAGGAGCACATTCAAGAAAGTATTAGCCCATGTGCTGTACTAGCCCTACTCACGCCAAAGAAAGATGGATTTTGGTGCATGTGTCTGGATAGTAGAGCCATGAACAAATCACTATAAGGTATATATTCCCTATTCCCCGTCTGGATGATATGTTGGATGAACTTAGTGGAGCAAGAGTGTTCACAAAGCTAGATTTAAGAAGCGGATATCAGCAAATTTGCATCAGACCCGGGGATGAATGGGAAACAACCTTCAAGATAAAGGAAGGGTTGTTTGAATGGCTAGTCATGCCATTTGGACTGTCAAATGAAGCAAGTACCTTCATGCACTTGATGAATCAAGTCCTTAAGCCCTCTCACCCCTTTGTTGTGGTTGATTATGATGACATCTTGATCTATAGCAAGGACGAGGATGAACACTTTGAACACATTCGGAAGGTGCGAGGAGTTCTAAAGGAACTATGTCAACTTGAAATTTGTTTCCCTGCAAACACAACTTCTTTTCCTAGGATTTGTCATAACATGCGATGGCATTCGTGTGGATGATTCTAAGGTTGAAGCAATCCGAGAATGGCCAACTCTGAAGACCATTTCGTAGATAAGAAGTTTTCATGGCCTTGCAACTTTCTATAGACGATTTGTGGAGAATTTCAGCACTATCATGAGTAGCTATGAGTAGAATGGTGAACCTTAAGTAATGTTTTATAGAGTTTGGCAAGGGGGTGTGGAAGAGTTCAAGTCTATCCCTTTGGTTCTAGCTATTAGTTGAAGTGAGATTTGAAGGCTTCCCAAAGCCTTATAAATAGAGGTCCTCGCCTCTAGTTTGGAACTAGACCATGTACCCCCACTACCTGTAATAGAACTTGGTGTTCTTATCTAAGATCTTGTGCTCTAGGAGTTTTGGATTGAACTCCTGCTGCCATATTGGCCTACATTCGCCTCTAGAGCGATATCTAGTGCAGTCGTTGAAGTAGTTACTTCAACCCTAATGTTTTACACTTTGTAGGAGCAAAGGTGGAGTTGTTCCTCCACAACCTTGTGTTGCTTTATGGGGCCCCGGGCACACTTTTCTCCCTTTCTTTAAGTCGAGAACATGAAGCTAGGCCCATCCCCAGCCGGCCCGGGGGACCCTGCTCCCGTGAAGCTAATACCGACTCCAAGAGGGTACCTCATGCCAAATCTGTCGGTTGAAGGGACACTCGATGAGGAGGTGTTGCATAGTTTCCGAGGCCTGGTCACAAAGGGCACAACTGTCCGCGTGTGGCAAGCCATGCCGAGCTAGTCGTGCGAAAGTCCAGCATCTCTTTTGGTTTGGCAACCAAACAAAAAATTGGACATATAGTGGTGCTCAAGTAATGCAAGTCGGCCGCGAATGCTAAGCGCTGGTGGAGTCGAGACACGTTAACATGAATTGTCCGTGTACTGGCCGTCCAAGTCGGCTGTGAATGCTAAGCACTGGTGGAGCTGAGACACGTTAACATGAACTGTCCGTGTATTGGCCGCCGCTCGTCCAACGCCATTCAATGCGATCTGGGATGGGCAAAAGAATGATGGTACAAAGACTGCGCCAAAGCTCAGCGTACTCCACCAACACTGCTGACCCTAGAATGCCTCAGCTGTCTTGTGTCCGTGTGCGCTCCGACAGTCCCTCATGGACCAAACGGTGCGTATGATGGCGGTGTGACACCGGGGAGAGCATGGATGGGGCAACCTCCGAGATGTCCCTACCGTCGAGCCAATAATTTCAACCACAAGCGACATGCTCGGCCGTCGCTGAGACGCCAAACAGTCGAGATGCAAAAGATTTGAAGTACTTCTGGATCACATGGGAGATGGAGATGACGCCAAGGACGGTAGGGGTCAATCATATGCAACCAAAGCCACTCAGCGCGAAGTGCTATGTCAGTGCGCTGTAAACCCCTAATGCCAAGACCACCGAGCTCGAGCGGCTAACACACCTTTTGTCAGTTGACAGGGCAATGACCCTGCTGGCATCTTTGCGTCCATGCCAACAAAAGTCGTGGATGATACAGTTGTTCTGCTTCAGGATTGGTGGGCAGAGCGCCATGACAAGGAGAAGATGCACCGACATACCACCGAGGGCGTGGCGGGCCTGTGCCAGCCTCTCGTCATAGGGTAGCAGAGACGCAGTCAATGTATGGAGTTTGTTGGCCATCTTGTCGGCGAGCGGTTGTATGGCAGCCACATATGGCCTCCTTACCGAGAGACGAGGTATGTGATCGGGAAGCCAATGACAGAGCAAGAGAGCTCGGTGCTGATCGTATCAACCACAGAGGAGCGTATTGGAGTGGTGGAACATTTGTTGAAGTTGTTTTGTTGGCCAGAGGCGATTCCAAAGACGGGGACAGCTCCCGGAGAGCTCGGATCCTGGGTATTAGGGTGGCAGAAGATGACCACCTCATTTGCATAGAGAAGGATATTTGACGCGGTGTGACGGATGGTGAGTCTCCCGGTGTGAACCGCATGCTGGAGCAGGAAATTCAGGGCATCGATGACGACAGTGAAAAGCATCCGGGACTGGGGGTCGCCCTGGCGCAGCCCCCTGGCATGGCGGATGGGAGATCCTGGCGTGCCATAGAGCAAAACACGCTTACTGGCTGTGGACAGCAGGATGAAGACCCACTCGCCCCAGTGCGGACCGACACCGAGGTGCTGAAGAATTTCAAGAAGAAACAGGCAAGAGACGGAGTTGAAGGCACGCGCGATGTCAAGCTTGAGCAATACCCGGCGAACCTTGAGGTTGTGAAGTTGGTGCACTGTGTTCTGCACGAGTAAGAAGTTGACACCATTTCCCCAAGCCTTGGCACCAACAGATGAGAAAGGACCTTCGCAAGATGGGCTATTCATTAGTTTATTTCTGTTACTGATGAAAGTATGAGAAATCACATGACAATGCCCTTCAGTCTAGTTTCCAATTTTACAACTGATCATATTGAGCTGTGCGAGTAATTCATATTTAACATATTTGAACCATGATCTAACTTTCACATTTAAACCTGCAGCTGATGAGGCGCTTATTATAAAAAGTCTGACACATAAAGAAATAAATGCAGTGATAAAGGTAATATATTTGCCTATATTCTGTTGAGCTGAGCATTTGCTCTTTATTGTTATTTCTGGGTTCTTGAGAGGTGAACAAATGCGGAACAAGTTATTATTTTTTGTATAATCTGTATTGAACACCAGATGATTGCTTTACCTGGCAGGAACTTCCGAATCCCGTTTACCTTTTTCAAGGTATAGTCCTAAGAAGAGGTGCTAAAGGAACTGGTATGAAGTCCGTAGAATTGGCCCTTTCCATGTGTGATATTGTCGACATTTATGGTTTTACGGTTGATCCTGGCTACACAGAATGGTTAGTTTTGATGCATGGGTGTAATACCTCTAGATCTCTGTAGCATCATTTTTGTCTGGGGTTTTGTATAAGTATGTATTCTGCCCACTTCACTATTCCAGGACGAGATACTTCTCAGCCCCTAGGAAAGGACATAACCCATTGCAAGGCCGAGCTTATTACCAACTTCTGGAGTGCCTCGGAGTAAGTCTCAGCTGCCCTCTCTTTCTGATTTGTGTAAATAAAGTTATCTTTTCTCCATTCTAATTACCTTTTCTGTATGCAGATAATTCGGATTCATTCCCCAATGAGAGCACAACGGGTGGAAGATTGGTCGGATGTGCCAAGCAGAGAAGAGATCAGAGGAGCGCATGATGCAGCTTTTCGTTTGAAAAGGCGTGAAATGGGTCAAGCAGATGAACCGGGGCCATTTAGCAATTGCAAGGTATGGGGAACAGTTGACCCAGACTACGGGCCGGTATCAGGAACTTCGGATATGAGCGAAACACGGAGGAATTCAAACTACAGCAAGTGGGAGCTGCTCCCACTCGAGAGCCTGAGAAACGAGGCTCAGGAACACCATGCCCAAATGGGTGGCGTATCTCTATACAAGATGGACGGAAACAAGTTAGATGACCTTGTTTGTGTGAGGCACAACCGTTCATCTGGCTAAGACAGTGACGCCAGATTTTTCCTCGAGATAGCAGCATGTTGACCCTAGGTAGGATCAGTCTCACGAGGTTTGTTGCTTAGCCAGTTCTAGGACACTAGCTTAACCACCCAGGGATTCTATGGGACGTACACAACATCTGTGTGCTGAGGCATATGCTATATCCTATATTCACGCTGACATGCTTGTGATGCATTTTTTGGGATCTACTCCCACCGGTACTAAATCGGCGACACTTAAGTTGGGACGGAGGGAGTAGATAATACTGTAATGATCTGCTATATGAAAAGCGTATAATCTGGTACAAATGAAGTTTCCTGGGTGCTGCTTTCGCTTTCTGTGAGCAGTTGTTTGCTTTACAGCTGTAAAAGAAAAGTAAGTCTGTTTTATTAGAATCAGACCAAGGGTGGAGAGTCTGGAGATAGAGAAGGGAGGCTGAACACAGGAGTGTTCTTTCTGAAGCTGTTGCTCTTTCATTGATAGCATACGGTCTGTATTTTTGCTAAAAAAAAGGTCTGTATTTATAGTACATGAAGTCGGTTATACTTATAAGTTATCTGCAATAAGTTTTCTGTGTGCAATATGAGGTAGCCATCTTCTTGGAAGATTCGCAGGAGAGCTACGTATTTCTTTTTTTGACGGGTGATCTGCTCTCTGTTATAAGCACAGAGCTGCGTATTTCATCAAGTATGTTGGAATAATTCAAGGCGTATTTCACTAGAAACAACACTTTTTGTGTCGGCCACCCTGCCACGGGTGCTCGGACCGTCCCTCATGATCTTTGTCTAGCCTACGAGTTTATGTGTCGCCTTTTTGGCCGTCCTGCCATAGACTTTATATGATAGTAATAGGCTCATGTTACACATGTTTGACTCAAATACCTAAGAGCATCTCCACTGGTTCGGTGTCCCCAGGGATGAAAATAGTGCCTCGGAGACGAGCCGGCGTTATTTCCACCGTTGGGGCAGTCAGATTCCCACTCGCCGCCCTAAGTTGGCCCCCAGACGCTCTTTTTTGAAAAAAAGTTTGGCTAAATTTAAAGAATTTGAACGAAATTTGGAAGAAATTCATTCATACTTGTACATAATTTAGAAGACCAAACTTAAAACCTAAACTATTACACCGCCCGCCGCCGTCCTGAGCCTTCTACATGACGAAGAGCTTGTAGAAGGCCGTGTTGTCGCCGCCGCCGCCGTCGTCACGCTGCACGCCTCCGCCGTCCTTGCTGCAGCCCTGCCGTGGGTCGCCTTGGCAGACGGGGTTGGTGGGTGGCGATGCCTCATCGTCGCTGTCCTCGAGGACTATGACGCCGCCCTCGTCGCGGTTGCGGCGCCAAGCGGCGATCTTCTCGAGAGCGCGGCGCTGGCGCTCCAGCTCCAGCTGAACGTAGTCGTTCTGCGCCCATTTGAGGGCGGCCTCCTCGTCGACGGCCATGTCGTTGTGCTCCTTGACGGCGATGAGCCCCGGCTCGGCCTTCACGGCGACGAGCCTCAGCTCGAGCTTCACTGTGACGAGCCCTGATTTGGGCTTCGTCTTGACGAGGCGGGAGGGGGGGCGGGGGAGGCCACCGCAGGTGCGCCGCCCGAGCGGCGTCTCCATGGGTTCGGCCTTGACCGGAGCGAGCGGGGCAAACGCCAGCGACCCGGAGGAGTGGGAGGAGGAGGAGGAGCAGGAGGATCTGCCCGCCACGAGCCTCGGCAGCCAAGAAGAGTTGCCGCTCTGGCGGGGGAGGCCGCCGGGTACTCGAGCGGCGGCTCTTTGCCACCCTTGATGTTCTCGAGGACGGCGTGGAGCGTGCGCCCGGGGACGCCCCACCACAGGCGGCGCCCATCGGTGTTGTAACGGCCCCTCACGGGCGCGTTGTTGGTGGAGGCGAGCTGCTCCTCGTGTCGGCGCCGGAAGTACGCCATCCACCAAGCGTGGTTTTCGGCGGCGTACTCCGGTAGGCCCCGCACCTCCTCCAGCAGGGACAGCCGAACGCGCGCGATCTCGACGGTCGGCGTCGGTCGATGGCGAGGGGACGGGGACGCCTCCGGCGCGGAGCTTCCACGAGCCCGGCACGCGCATGTCAGGCGGCGCCAGGTAGTTCGCCTCGTGGAGGAGGCACGCCTCCACTCGTGAAGGTGGCGGCGGCCGAAGCCGTTGGCCGCCGCTCCGTCGCTGGGGAATCGGTGGGCCACCGGTGGTGGCTGTAGACGAGGAGAGAGGTAGACAGGGAGAGAGATGGGGCATCGACGTCGAGAGAGGGACTGCGGTGAGGGAGTGTGCGGCCTATGACGAGGGAGAGCGGTACTTATAGCGGCGTGTGGGAGGCGAGCTGGCGGCAGCCTTGTAAGTGCATCTAGTGCCCCTTAGTGATTTTGGTGTATTGAAGACTTATAGGTTAAGTATCTAATGCGTTTATGAGTGTACACAGGTCTATAAGTCTATGAGGAGTTTGATATTTACAGAGAAAGTCGACCCCTAAAAATGAAGTTCTTCGACTGAAGACTTTGATATACTGAAGACTTTCTGAAGACTTTGAAAGTGAAGAAATTGGTGTGACCTTGAAGACTTGGTATTCATTCGAGGAACATGAAGCGTGAAGACTTTTGTTTTCGTAGTTTCATTTTCTCTTTCTTGAGTCATAGGAAACACCGTACTGTTAAAGGGGGTCGAGGAAATACTAAGGAGAAAATTTCCATGTGATGCTCAACTCAAATCCTACACCTACCAATCCTTTCGAGTGAAGCCATTGGAAATCTCATACAGTTCGGTCAATTTCTTCAGTGACAGAGACGCAGTTCTTCTGGTCACTGATGACTTTGCTCTGACTGAGGAGTTAGGAATTCGCCAGTGCGAATTGCCTACACAGTGAGGAACATGATAGCCCTGAGGAATTTGTACCTCAAATTTCCAAACGTTGCTGTGCTGCGCGCCAGCTGTCCTAAAATATCATGTCCACCTAACGGTCATATCATTGAAGAGCATTTATGTCTTATCATGTCGGGATGCTCCCTAGGCTATAAATAGCCGCCCCCTACAACCACTAGCTGGTTGGCTGCTCCGCGAGAACTTGACACTTGTCATTTGAGAGCAACCCATCCTCCGAGGACTTTGAGCGAAAATCATCAAGTGAGGAAAATCCAAACCCCAAACCCAAAACACCTACAAACCCAAAGTGATTGAGCATCACTGAAGAGATTGATCCTGCGTGGATCCAACGCTTGTTACCTTTGAAGACTGTGCTTCTTCCAGACGGTTCGGCGTCAAGGTCTAGAGCATCCAAGAGGAATTGTGGATCGCCGAGTGACCAAGTCTGTGAAGGTTTGGAAGTCACCTGAAGACTTACCACGAGTGATTGGGCGAGGATTGTGTGTTCTTAGCTCAAGGAGAATACGGTGAGGACTGTGTGTTCGGGACTAGGTGTCCTCGAGTTTAAATACTCAGCCGCTCCAACCAGATGTACAACTGAGACATCAGTTGGAACTGGTCTACCAAATCATTGTCTTCACCAAGCTTACTGGTTCTATTTCCTCAACTCTTTCATTTTCTCAGTAGTGTGCTGTTTGTGTATCATATCTGTGTTTGAAGACTTTGACTGAAGACTTTCTCAATTTCCTCAGTTCAATTTCTTCAGTCTGTTTGTCTTCAACTTGTGTTATCCTGTGTTTACGCTTTCTGTACTCTGTGTGTGTCTTCATTTCATCATGACGACCATGCTAGGATTCTGTTATGTTTTCATCTGAGTACTTATTCCGCTGCTAGTAGTTCTTCGCTAAGGAATTTCCTCACGAGCAAATTCCTCAGTGAAGAATTTCATAAAAATCGCCTATTCACCCCCCCTCTAGTCGATATAACGCAATTTCAATTGGTATCAGAGCGATGTTCTCCCTTGTTCTGTGTGATTTTGGTTTAACCGCCTGGAGTTTTAGTTATGTCGACCGCAGATATGAAGAAAGTGCCGTGCCCCATCTTTGACGGTCACGAGTATCCCAAATGGAAGGCTATGATGAAGAAGCGTCTCATGGTGATGGACAGCGAGTTATGGACCGTCACTGAGATTGGTCTGACCGATCTATGCAAGATGGCGGAAGCTGATGACATTCGCAAGTACACTCAACTCAACCTCACAGCGAAGGCCGTCATCTGCTCCAGTCTGTCTCGAAACCAGTTCAGAAACATCATGCATCTCGATCAGGCGAAGCTTGTCTGGGACCGTCTCTCTGATGTCTATGAAGGCCATCGAACCCGCCATGATCCTTGGTTTGAGGATTTCAAGGAATCGCTCAAATCGATGACATTCGAACCCGAGTCATCATCCTCTACTTCATGCCTTATGGCAAAAAGTGCTGAGGTAACTGAATGCTACCTATCTGAGTCTAGTGATGAAGAATCTGGTGATGAATTTGGACCCAGTTATGTCAAACTTGCTTCCCTTGCCGCAAAACAACAAAGAGCTTTGCAAAAAGCTAATGATATGCTTAGTAAGAGCAATGATATGTTGGGTGAAGAAATGGATCAGTCACAAGCCTTGGCTGAAAGTCTTCAAAGACTTCATTCCAAGCATGACTCTCTTCAAGATCAGCATAACTCTCTCCTGTCTGATTTTGAGAGGATGAGAGTGAGTTATGAAGATCTTTAGAAGGAGCACGATTCATTACTTGCTCAACAAATCAGCACTGCTCAGGAAGAATTTATTCCTCCGTGTTTAAAATGCATTGAACGAGAATCTGCTAATTCCTCACCTGAATGTTCAAATGCTTCAAATGTTACAAATTCTTCACCTGCCTCTGCTATCACTAATTCCTCATCTGAGGACATTGCTAGTATTACTGACGATGCATGACTGAAGGAATTGTACATAACAGGCATGTACAAAGGCCTCAAAGGGCATCAGACTCTTTGTGATGTGCTTAAAAAGCAGATCCTCAACAGGAACCCTAGGAAAGAGGGTATTGCCTTTGAGAGGAAACTCAATGCTGATGGTACATATTGGAAGCCTGAGCAGTACCCCAAAACCTCATGGGTTGCTGCAAAGGGACCTCCAGTTGATCCATCTAATTTATCTGGCTATACATGTGAATCTTCTCATTCTTCTGATGAGTCTTTTGACTCCAACTATAAACTGTTGAAAAATCAGAATGGTGAAGTATTTGCTAGATATGTTGGCACTAACTGCAGGAACGGTTCCCCAGTGAAGAAAATCTGGGTTCCCAAAAGGCGCCTTGAAAGTCTTCAGGTGAATGTCCTCATGACACCACCTGTGAAGAAAAGGAACCTTAGATCAAATTCCTCATACAGACCAAATTCCTCAAGGGGATCAAATTCCTCACATGGATCAAAGTCCTCATATGAACATCATCGTGCTAACAACTCTGTTTCGCAGGGAAGAGCCAAGGGCTATGAATATGAGCATTATTCTTCAAATAATTATGTTCATAAGTCCTCGAAGAATTTCTCTGCTTATGCATATGCTTACCCTAACCCCTCTTATGTGAAACGAAATGGTTTGGCTGCTTTGCCACCATTCTCATATGGAGCTCGCGGAGTGATGAACTCTTTGCCACCCCTTCAGATGTGGGTGGTGAAGAAAAAGAACTAATCCCTTCTGCAGGGTCAGGTCTCCAGACATGCAATAACGTCTGAAGAATTTGCTGGGGACCTGATAAAAATGCCTGAAAGGACGCAGGCTAACCATGATGAAATGAACTTTCATTTCACACGTCCTCCCTCTGTTTTATCTGTCTACTACTTGATGAAATTGATCTGATGAATTGTGATATCATATTCTTCACTGCTGAAGTATATGAGGCCGTAAGTTGCACAAATTCATCTGCAGGATGATCAACCCAAAGCCACTGAATGGGTACTTGATAGTGGATGTACAAATCACATGACTGGTGACAAGAATCTGTTGATGGATGCTCCCTTATCAGCGACACACATGAAGCATATCATCTTCGCTGATAAAAGCAAAAGTCAGGTATTGGTTCTTGGTAAGGTTGCTATCACAAAGGATCGACACATGGACAAGGTCATGCTTGTTGAGTCCTTAGGATATAATCTTATGTCTGTCTCAATGCTTTGTGATCTTGATATGGTTGTTGTCTTTGGCAAGTATCGTTGTGTTGTGATTATGGAAGCTGACAATTCCAAAGTCTTCGAAGGCTTTAGGAGAGGAGACTTGTATATTGTTGATTTCTCTGCAGATTCACAACCAGCCATGTGCCTACTTGCAAAAGCTTCAGAAGGATGGCTATGGCATCGACGGCTTGGTCATGCAGGCATGAGGAATTTGAACACGCTTGCAAAGAAGAAGCACGTCATTGTCATTGAGAATGTCAAATTCCTCAAGGATCACTTGTGCGGTGCCTGTGAAGCTGGAAAGATGACAAAGGCCAAGCATCCTGCGAAGACAATCATGACCACTACTCGTCCATTTGAATTGCTTCACATGGATCTCTTCGGTCCTAACCATTATTCCTCTGTTTCGAATGAAGCATCTCAATATGGCTTTGTTATTGTTGATGATTACTCTCGTTACACATGGGTACACCTTGTCTCTTACAAAACTGAAGTGCAGGAAGTCTTCAAATGATTTTCCTCGAGGGCTTCAACCAACTTTGGTGTGAAGATTAAGCACATCAGAAGTGACAACGGCACTGAGTTCAAGAATTCGGGTCTCGATGACTACCTTGATGAACTTGGTATTACTCATGAGTTATTTGCTCCTTATACTCCTCAACAGAATGGCATCGTGGAGCGCAAGAACATGACTCTTGCTGAGATGGCTCGCACTATGCTCGATGAGTACAAAACCCCTCGTCGTTTCTGGGTTGATGCAATTGATACTGCGTGCCATATCATCAACAGAGTATATCTTCACAAATTCTTCAAGAAGACTGCATATGAACTCCTCACTGACAAGAAACCCAATGTGAGTTATTTCAAAGTCTTCGGTGCTAAATGCTGGATTAGAGATCCTCATCACAACTCTAAATTTGCACCGAAAGCACATGAAGGTTTTATGCTTGGTTACGGAAAGGACTCGCACACCTACAGAGTCTTCAACAATGTTCTTCACAAGATTGTTGAAACTATAGATGTGCAGTTCGATGAAACTAATGGCTCGCAAAGAGAGCACCTACCTTCTGTGTTAGATGAACCTGCACCTGAGGATTGAATCAAGCATAAGGCTACTGAAGATGTCATTCCTACTGAAGAATCTGCTGAAGAATTCATTCCAGAACGTGAAGAACGTCGAGCTGATGCACCTAAAGAAAATGCTGATCAAATTCCTCAACGACAACCAGCTCACCCTCGCGTTGCAAGAGAAGTGCAAGTGGAGAAGATCATCGATGACATTAGAGCACCAGGTCCTCTCACACGCTCAAAAGCTTCACATCTATCTAACTTTTGTGGGCACTTTGCTTTTGTCTCTATCACAGAGCCCACTAAGGTAGATGAAGCATTTCTGGAGCCTGAGAGGATTCAGGCCATGCAAGAAGAATTACATCAGTTCAAGCTCAACAACGTATGGGAATTAGTCGATCGTCCCGATCCTCGCAAGCATAACATCATTGGCACAAAATGGATCTGCCGCAACAAGCAAGATGAAAATGGTGTTGTGGTGAGGAATAAGGCACGACTAGTAGCTCAAGGCTACACACAGGTTGAAGGAATTGATTTCGATGAAACTTTTGCACTTGTTGCTAGACTTGAGGCTATTCGCATATTGCTTGCTTATGCTAACCATCATGATATCATCTTACACCAAATGGATGTGAAAAGTGCATTCCTCAATGGTAAGCTTGAGGAAGAAGTATATGTTGCTCAACCACCAGGTTTTGAAGATCCAAAGCATCCTGACAAAGTCTTCAGACTCAATAAGGCCCTCTATGGCCTCAAGCAGGCCCCACGGGCGTGGTATGATACATTGAAGAAATTCTTCATGAAGAAAGGCTTCACACCCGGTTCACTCGATCCCACTCTTTTTACTAAATCATATGATGGTGAACTGTTTGTGTGCCAAATACATGTTGATGATATTATCTTTGGATGTACTGACCAATGTTATAGTGATGAATTTGCCTATATGATGAGAGAAGAATATCAAATGTCTATGATGGGAGAGTTGAAATTCTTCTTAGGTCTTCAAATTCTTCAACAACGCAATGGCGTATTCATATCTCAGGAGAAATACCTCAAGGATGTCCTGAAGAAATTCGGCATGCAAGATTGCAAAGGCATCAAAATTCCTATGCCCACAAATGGTCAACTATGCACTGATGAAAATGGTACTGACTTCGATCATAAGGTATACCGCTCCATGATTGGTTCTTTATTGTACTTATGTGCATCTAGGCCAGATATAATGCTTAGTGTTTGCATGTGTGCACGATTTCAAGCTGCACCGAAGGAATCACACCATAAGGCTGTGAAGCATATTCTTCGATATCTAGCTCACACACCAACACTAGGATTATGGTATCCCAAGGGCTCGGATTTTGATCTCATTGGATATTCAGACTCTGACTATGCTGGTGACCGTGTGGATCGCAAGTCAACATCTGGTACTTGTCATTTCCTCAGACGATCCTTGGTCTGTTGGATCACAAGATTGTTGAAACTGTAGATGTGCGGTTCGATGAAACTAATGGCTCGCAAAGAGAGCACCTACCTTCTGTGTTAGATGAACCAGCACCTAAGGATTCTATCAAGCACAAGGCTACTGAAGATGTCATTCCTACTGAAGAATCTGCTGAAGAATTCATTCCAGAACATGAAGAACGTCGAGCTGATGCATCTGAAGAAAATGCTGAGGAAATTGATGCTGAAGAAAATGCTGATCAAATTCCTCAACGACAACCAGCTCATCCTCGCGTTGCAAAATAAGTGCAAGTGGAGAAGATCATCGATGACATTAGAGCACCAGGTCCTCTCACACGCTCAAAAGCTTCTCATCTATCTAACTTTTGTGGGCACTTTGCTTTTGTCTCTATCACAGAGCCCACTAAGGTAGATGAAGCATTTCTGGAGCCTAAGTGGATTCAGGCCATGCAAGAAGAATTACATCAGTTCAAGCTCAACAACGTCTAGGAACTGGTCAATCGTCCAGATCCTCGCAAGCATAATATCATTGGCACAAAGTGGATCTACCGCAACAAGCAAGATGAAAACGGCCTTGTGGTGAGGAATAAGGCACGACTAGTAGCTCAAGGCTACACACAGGTTGAAGGAATTGATTTCGATGAAACTTTTGTACCTGTTGCTAGACTTGAGGCTATTCACATATTACTTGCTTATGCTAACCATCATGATATCATCTCATATCAAATGGATGTGAAAAGTGCATTCCTCAATGGTAAGCTTGAGGAAGAAGTATATGTTGCTCACCCCCAGGTTTTGAAGATCCAAAGCATCCTGACAAAGTCTTCAGACTCAATAAGGCCCTCTATGGCCTCAAGCAGGCCCCACGGGCGTGGTATGATACTTTGAAGGAATTCTTCATGAAGAACGGCTTCACACCCGGTTCACTCGATCCTACTCTCTTTACTAAATCTTATAATGGTGAACTGTTTGTGTGCCAAATATATGTTGATGATATCATCTTTGGCTGTACTGACCAACGTTATAGTGATGAATTTGCCTATATGATGAGTGAAGAATATCAAATGTCTATGATGGGAGAGTTGAAATTCTTCTTAGGTCTTCAAATTCGTCAACAGTGCAATGGCATATTCATATCTCAGGAGAAATACCTCAAAGATGTCCTGAAGAAATTCGGCATGCAAGATTGCAAAGGCATCAAAATTCCTATGCCCATAAATGGTCAACTATGCACTGATGAAAATGGTATCGACTTCGATCATAAGGTATACCGCTCCATGATTGGCTCTTTATTGTACTTATGTGCATCTAGGCCTAATATAATGCTTAGTGTTTGCATGTGTGCCCGGTTTCAAGCTGCATCGAAGGAATCACACCATAAGGCTGTGAAGCATATTCTTCGATATCTAGCTCACACACCAACACTAGGATTATGGTATCCCAAGGGCTCGAATTTTGATCTCATTGGATATTCTGACTCTGACTATGCTGGTGATCGTGTGGACCGCAAGTCAACATCTGGTACATGTCATTTCCTTGGACGATCTTTGGTCTGTTGGTCCTCGAAGAAAAAGAACTGCGTATCACTGTCTACTGCTGAAGCTGAGTACATTGCTGCTGGTTCTTGCTGTGCTCAACTGCTATGGATGAAGCAAACGCTCAAGGACTATGGCATCAACGTGAAGAATGTGCCTCTCCTCTGTGACAATGAGAGTGCCATCAAGATTGGTCACAACCCAGTTCAGCACTCGAAGACAAAGCACATTCAGATTCGTCATCATTTTCTTCGTGATCATGTGTTGAAGGGCGACATTTCTATTGAGCATGTGAAGACTGAAGAACAGCTAGCCGATATCTTCACTAAGCCCTTGGATGAGAAGAGATTTTGCAAGTTGCCGTGTGAGCTAAATATCTTAGAATCTTCGAATGTACTTTGAAAAGGCACTCATCCTAACACTTCTGCAAAATTGATGACTTAGATGTGCAACACATGAAGAAACGTTTTTCTTCAATCAATGAAGAATAACACTCTAAGTGTGAAGAAATTAATGAAGAATTTGATTCTCAGAACCCTACGACAATTGTACGCGGTGTCTGAAATCATCATTCTTACACGGTGGGACACGCCACCACAAAAGTTGAAAATCTTCAATTTGAGTTCTTCCTCAACTTTTGAAATTCTTCAGTTTGTCAAATTCTTCAAACTTTACAAATTCTTCACTTGTGCCGTCGTTTTTCTTCATTGGCTATATATATGAGTTTATGTCCTCTACAACATTCACTTATAGCTATTTCTTCAAGTTGGAACTTTTCTGCTAAGTGAATGTGATCGGACCCTTCCCCTCTATGCTATACTCAATCCAATCTATTCACAAATTCTTCATGTGCGTTCTATTTGAAACTCGTTCAAATTCTTCACTGTGTCCTTGTCAGCTGAAGAAATTGCGAATGGAAAGTTAAAACAAATCTTATCCAAACTTTCGGTTTTGCCGCTCAAACCGTTCCGCATCCCACGATGGATTATTTTATCCACCCACGATCTTACACGATCTCCACCACACAGTACGTGGGTGACACATGTCGCAACAAGGAGAACGGCCAGGGGCACGTTCGTCCTAAATCTTCGGACAAACAGTTTTTCACCGCGGCTATAAATACCCCCTTCGCCATCCTCACTTCTTTTACCCCGCTCGATCTCACTCCCTTGCTCGAGCTCTCCAAACCCTAGCGCCGTCGCTACTCCATCGTCGCCGGTGAGGAAGAGCTTCACTGCCTCGACCTCATCACCGTTGTACTCGCGCCGACCGCGGAAATCTTCACCTCCGCCGCCGCCGTAGACGTATTCCTCCGCCAAGTTAGGGCGTGGAAGATCTGCATCGACGAACTTCACTGTTCCAACTCCCAGTTCGTCGTGTTCTTCGCTCAGGGTAATTAAAAGCTAATTTTACTGCCCTCGTTGATTCGAAATTTTTCTACAAAATCTTCAAAGGTGTTTTACTCTTCAAATCCTCACACACAAAACACCTCACATGTTATCTGCTCTTGATTCATTTCCCTAAGCCTCAATCTCTTCAAAGATTCATCAATTGTGTGGATCTTTGATCTATACAACTCTGGAACCTAAGATATAAACCGCTTAGTGAAATTCCTCAAGACGAATCTGGTCAAATTCCTCAAACTTGTTCTTTATGAAAAACCCTCTGAGAATGCATATGACCTCTTCAAATTCCTCGCAACTATACTCTGTTCACAGGTACACATGTCCGCTGTTGAATCTTTAGGTTCTCATCAACTTAACTCGTTTGCAGCGTTCCTCGAAGAAAAGTTGCATACTTCTTCAGAGAATTCAATTGTTCAAATTCCTCATCTGAAGAAAATGGCTGAAGGTAAAAAGCCACAGAAAGGAGGAAAGAAGCCTGAGGTTATGACAACTTTTGAAATACCTGAGGACATCTATGATGAGTACCGCACAAAGGATGAAGCCAAGTTTGGCAAAGACGATAAAAATCAGCGCAAGGTGCGAATCCAGAGGATTGAAAGGAGATGGGCACGTGAATGGAGGGAGTACAGATATGTTACTCCAAAGTACATGAAGAAATTCGCAGTAAACCCTCCATGCCAAAGACCTCCATTGGCACCTGGCCAATTGGCTGATCCCACCAGCATCAAGCGTGGTGAGGAATTTCCTAAAGAATGGGCCAAGCGCCAAGCTAAAATGGCAAGGCAAGCCAGAGAAGCAGTGAGAAAATTCAATGAAGACTCTGCTGCTGCTACTGCCACTGAGGCCTCGGTCAAGCCGAAGAAAGCGATGCTAAATAAGCCCGCTCGCAAGCCAAGTGCTTCATCTTCAATGCCCTCACGACCAAGTTCCTCAGCTGTGCCCTCACGGCCAGAATCTTCAAAATCTTCAAAGCAAATTCCTCATGCTGCTCCTGCTCCACCAAAGTCCTCAGCACCTGTGCATTTGGCCTCATGCCAAAGGGCGACTGGCATCTCTATTGCCTCTGGTGTCTCAGCTAGTTCTTCAGCTGCACCAAATTCCTCAGCAAGACCCTCACTGCTGAAGAAAAAGGCTACTGCTGGACGCGTCACTCGCACAAGTCCTCAGAAGAAGCAGATAGTCTTCACTGTGCCATCTGATGATGATGAAGCTGATGAAGAAGAACTTACTGAAATCATCAGGGACCGACAAGAACGGGCTGCTAAAGCCAAAGGCACACCTGTGCCCCTGCTACTGGATCCAAAGGCGATCCTAGATTATATTGATCTCTGGCATAAGGATCCTCACACACCTATGCCTGATTTCAAGCTGACACCTGGTCAAAGTCACATGTTGACTCACTTCATCCAAGAGGAGAAGTGGAAATATGATAAGGCCAGAGAGATCAAGAAATCGCAGTACCGCAAAGAGAAGCTACTGAAGAAAAATGTTCTCACAATGAAGCCTGAGGAACTTGTCAAGATGCAGGCTGACATCAAAGCCCTCAGCGACAAATTTGACTCCTACTATGCTGATTGGCAAGGAGCTAAGGTCAGATTTGTGAGGCTGACTGATACCTTCACCAAGGGTGCGGCCTCAACGCCACAAATTCCTCAAGCTGAAGCATCTGTTCAGCAAACTGAAGAACATGCCAGCACCGCTGATGAAGTTCAGGCTGCTGAAGAAAATGCTAGTTCCAAGGCTGATGACTCTGCTCCAGCCGTTGATGAAATTGCCAGGGCATCCACTAGTGGTGCGCCTGAAGAAATTGAAGAAACCAGGGCAACTGCATCAGTTGCGCCTGAGGAAAATCAACCAGATTCCTCAGCTCCACCTGCGCCTACGCCAAACTCCAATTCTTCCATCTGCATTGGATGTGAGGAAAACAAAGGCTGCAGAACGAGCTGCTGTGAAGAAAAGGAAGGCATCCAATGCTTTAGAATCTTCAGCTCCAAAGAAGATAAAGCCGATGACAAGCTCTTTTGCAAATCCCATTGATGCCGTTCCTATCTCCTCCGTGCCATCAAAGGACCTTGTTCCTTTTGGTGAAGATTATGAGATCCCTAGTGGATCAGATGAAGAAACTCAAGCTGCTGCTTCGTCAGAGCAGATTGATGAAGAAATTGAAGCAGATGCAATCCCTTCAACCCCAATGGTCTCATCACCAATGCCTCAGTTTGATGCTGAAGAGGCTGGTGTTGAAGAAATTGATGAAGATGTGGATATTGGAAGCACCACTCCAGTGATGAATGACGACTTTTGGGAAAGTCAGCATCCCAATTCCCCACTCTTCACTCTCCTGCAGCAAATTCCTCACTCTCCTTCACCAACAGTACAACTGGGCTCTGAAGAAACTCATCCCACTGCATCTGTGAATGAAGAAATTCCAGCCACTAGTGCTGAAGAAACTACTGCTGATACAGTCAAGGTGACTGCACCTGAGGAAAATCCTGAAATTCCTCAGCCTGAAGAACCTGAGATCGTAATTCCTGAGGTCGTGATGCAACTCACTGACACTCCTCTGCCAAGGCCAAAGGATCCGTTCTCACGAAAACAGAAATTCAAGGCTGAAGACTTCTATGGCGAGCACGTGTTCTTCACTGAATACAACCCATATGACTCTGCTCGCATAAGGAAGAGGCGTTTCTGGACTGCCAGCCAAGCAAATTTCTATTCCTCAGTGCTTTACAACAAAGACAAAGTCTTCGACCATGCTCATATTCCTCACGTGGATATGGAGTCTTTACCGTGCTTCACGCCTGTGCTCAGTGTTCTTTACGACGCTGGGCTGCTCAATTTCTGCACAGATATATGTGATTGGGATGAAGAGCTTATTCTTCAATTCTATGCAACGTTGCACATCACCGGCAACTCTGAAGATATCAATTCATGGTTTTTGGACTGGATGACTGACAACACCCACCATAAGGCCCCTGCATCTGAATTGCTTCGGGTCCTTCCTCTGAGTCCACCCACTGAAGATGCTCGCTGTGTGTACAACGAACCTAAGCTTTCAAATCATTATATGCAAGTGCTGATGAAGCCTTTGAAGCTAGGGCAAGCTCCTAGAACCAATTTCCTCGTCAAGGAATTGCTGTATGTGCCAAGGACTGTCTATCGCATTCTGACGAAGACAATGAGTCCTATCAAAGGCCACGACTCGTCTGATGAAGAAGTCGTTGGCATCATGAAGAATCTGCTTTTCAACATCATCCATGGCGTTCCCGTCAACTTCCATGATTTCTTCATGAGGAATCTGGCCAACATTGCTATGTCACCATTTGAGCTGAAGCCTTATGCACCTTGGATAATGAAATTCATCAGGATAAGGTCTTCACTCAACTACAAAGCTGAAACGCTCAACCACTGCAGCTACTTGCCTCCCATTGAAGTCCTCAAACGGACATTTTCCTCGGCTGAAGAAAAAGGCAAGGCCACTGCTGTGATAGATGAAGGCATTCGTCCATTGGATGGCCAATTTCGCAAAGCTGCATCTTACTCCACCAATGATGACTCTGCCACACATGACTCTGCTGCTAACACTGCCAAGCCAAATCCTCAAGCCACAGCACCCAGGGTGATGACTGACCGTGAGTTACTCCTCAGTCTTCATCAAAAGGTTGATCGCAATCACAAATGGGTCAAGCGTCAGTTTGGTTCAATTCTTCACAACATGACTTCCACACACAATGCAGTGAAGGAAAACCACTACTACCTTCATGAAACCCTCAACCGCACCTGGGCTGTTCTATCTCAAGTGTACAGTGCTGATGATTTGAAGCAAATGGGTCTCAACGAAGAATTTGCCTGGTCTGCACCTCCTCCGAAGAAATACAAGAAGGTCCCAGTTCCTTCTTTGGTGGCCAGTTCATATTCTTCATCGCGTGAGACTGATGAAAATGAAGACTTGGACGACACTGCAGCAGGCCCTACTTCAATGACCGACCCCAACAACACTGGCGCTCCTTCATCAACTTGAAAATCTTCAGGGGCGTTAGTCCTCAGATTTTCGATCCTTTTGGTCATTTGATGACAAAGGGGGAGAAATCTGAGTTAGTCTTCAAGCGGGTCTATAATAAGGGCTTATTTGTTTTTTTGCTAAGTTACAACTCTCGTTCTTCCGAAACTCTTATTGGATCGAGTTGTAATCTTAAGTCCGATGGTGCGCTGATACTTTTGTTGCACTATGCTTTGATACTTTGATGCACTATTCTGCATGCTTATTCCTTGTTAATATCATCACACGCATGCTGAATTACATCAGGCACCATATTTCATCATGCATTTCAAATTCTTCATATTATATATCAAATGCGTGTATGAATTACAAGATATAGGGGGAGATCTCCATGATTCAACTCTTCAAGTGTGCATTGCTTCAAAAGCAAATTCCTCACTATGCACATCTTCAGGGGGAGTTCTTCTATATCTTGCAATCAAATTCCTCCATATCAGTATTTACACTTCATATATTTATCCCCGTTGAAAACTTAACCTATGTTGTCATCAATCACCAAAAAGGGGGAGATTGTAAGTGCATCTAGTGCCCCTTAGTGATTTTGGTGTATTGAAGACTTATAGGTTAAGTATCTAATGCGTTTATGAGTGTACACAGGTCTATAAGTCTATGAGGAGTTTGATATTTACAGAGAAAGTCGACCCCTAAAAATGAAGTTCTTCGACTGAAGACTTTGATATACTGAAGACTTTCTGAAGACTTTGAAAGTGAAGAAATTGGTGTGACCTTGAAGACTTGGTATTCATTCGAGGAACATGAAGCGTGAAGACTTTTGTTTTCGTAGTTTCATTTTCTCTTTCTTGAGTCATAGGAAACACCGTACTGTTAAAGGGGGTCGAGGAAATACTAAGGAGAAAATTTCCATGTGATGCTCAACTCAAATCCTACACCTACCAATCCTTTCGAGTGAAGCCATTGGAAATCTCATACAGTTCAGTCAATTTCTTCAGTGACAGAGACACAGTTCTTCTGGTCACTGAGGACTTTGCTCTGACTGAGGAGTTAGGAATTCGCCGGTGTGAATTGCCTACACAGTGAGGAACATGATAGCCCTGAGGAATTTGTACCTCAAATTTCCGAACGTTGCTGTGCTGCGCGCCAGCTGTCCTAAAATATCTTGTCCACCTAACGGTCATATCATTGAAGGGCATTTATGTCTTATCATGTCGGGCTGCTCCCTAGGCTATAAATAGCCGCCCCCTACAACCACTAGCTGGTTGGCTGCTCCGCGAGAACTTGACACTTGTCATTTGAGAGCAACCCATCCTCCGAGGACTTTGAGCGAAAATCATCAAGTGAGGAAAATCCAAACCCCAAACCGAAAACACCTACAAACCCAAAGTGATTGAGCATCACTGAAGAGATTGATCCTGCGTGGATCCGACGCTTGTTACCTTTGAAGACTGTGCTTCTTCCAGACGGTTAGGCGTCAAGGTCTAGAGCATCCAAGAGGAATTGTGGATCGCCGAGTGACCAAGTCTGTGAAGGTTTGGAAGTCACCTGAAGACTTACCACGAGTGATTGGCCGAGGACTGTGTGTTCTTAGCTCAAGGAGAATACGGTGAGGACTGTGTGTTCAGGACTGGGTGTCCTCGAGTTTAAATACTCAGCCGCTCCAACCAGATGTACAACTGAGACAGCAATTGGAACTGGTCTACCAAATCATTGTCTTCACCAAGCTTACTGGTTCTATTTCCTCAACTCTTTCATTTCCTCAGTAGTGTGCTGTTTGTGTATCATATCTGTGTTTGAAGACTTTGACTGAAGACTTTCTCAATTTCCTCAGTTCAATTTCTTCAGTCTGTTTGTCTTCAACTTGTGTTATCCTGTGTTTACGCTTTCTGTACTCTGTGTGTGTCTTCATTTCATCATGACGACCATGCTAGGATTCTGTTATGTTTTCATTTGAGTACTTATTCCGCTACTAGTAGTTCTTCGCTAAGGAATTTCCTCACGAGCAAATTCCTCAGTGAAGAATTTCATAAAAATCGCCTATTCACCCTCCCTCTAGTCGATATAACGCACTTTCAAGCCTTGTGGAGGCATGGCAGCACGCCTTCACTATGCCGCCCGTGAGGAATCAATGGAAGGCTGACCGGCGGCAGCCTTGGCATTGATTCCCCGCGGGAAACCGATGCGATGAGGACGAGGAGCACGCCTGGTCGCTGACTCGGCGGGCCTGATAGGCTTTCGTGCCAAAACTATTTCCCCCTGCGCCCACAGGCGGCCTCCAGCGTGCCAGGTTCGGCCTGGATCCGCCGGCGCCAAATTCGGCCCTAACTAGCGAAAACTGGGCTTTTTGGAACGTGACTGGGCCATTTTTTCACGCTGGTGATAAAAAAGGGCCTTGTGGGGCCTGTTGAGGGCACGGCTGGAGATGCTCCAACCCTCTGCTAATTATGAGTCCAATTTTGATACATATTTTGACACTTCACCTTGACGAATATGACCTTACCATCTTGAAGCCGCCATGCGTGAATATCCTTGTACCTTGGACCAGAACTATTAATTATGAGCTTGGCTGCTACTTCCTTGACTTTACATGACTCCGCCTTCAACTATAGTCTCTTCTTTTTCTCCATGATAGCCAAACTCCTACCAAAATTAAGTTCTTCCGCACTCTTGTTTTGTGTGATGCGTTGGATGCATATTCCGTGAGTTCAACATCCTTCACACTTTGTCTGGCCACATGTTTGACCATGAGTGTGATGGTCAGTCTTTGTCTCTCATGCTTACTACACGCCTTGTAGCTAATATCGCATCGAGCTTCTGTTGTCCTGGTCAAGTATATTGCGTAGCTAGCCCACACCACCTCAACCCCAACTACAGAGTACTACCAGTCACCACCGAACGATGCCATGTTTCACGTATCCCTCAGACCACTTGTCCACAACCCAAATAACAATGCCCCTCGTTTTTTTGCCGAAACAGGTTTTGACTCTCCATGCACTTATGTCGTAGCCTCTCCATCAGACTCCAGCTTCACCTTCAACATGACTTCATGGTAGATGACCAGTCTACTGTCATGTCTGTCAACTTCAAGCTCCCATGCATACGCCACCTTGAATCAACCCAGAGCCATCATCTTGTTGAAGTGCACAAGCCTTTGGATCTTTTTTCTCAAATACGCACGAGTGTGTGTATCATTCATTAAAGAAGGAGGGGGAAGAAACTCCCAATGATCCACAGTTTACAAATATTTACTTGCGGATTTCATCTGACACCACCTTACACGCTAGACGGACTACTCCTGGCCAACCCACATGCTACCCAACTTTTTAAAACTTTTGTTCTCGCCTTTGAATATCCCTACCTTGTCCCAAAGCCTTCCTTCTCCCTGGATCTGTTCGATGGTCTTCATAAGTGATGGGGTAGCTCCGTTAAATACGATGTTGTTGCGGTG
The DNA here is from genome assembly GCA_032464435.1 of Aegilops umbellulata. Classification (NCBI taxonomy): domain Eukaryota; kingdom Viridiplantae; phylum Streptophyta; class Magnoliopsida; order Poales; family Poaceae; genus Aegilops; species Aegilops umbellulata. The sequence goes on along the minus strand of CP136055.1, from coordinate 561,037,242 downwards.
CTTCCATATCATCCATGTGCCGAGGAGGTACTTTGCCTTAGTCGACCTCCGATGTCTTGGATCTTGGTCCTGCCTGATGCACCATTCACCTAGGGTCTCATCATGGAGCTGCTCAAACTCTCGTCGTCCGGTGATCACACTCAACCCATGCCAAACTTGCCTCGCAAAGACACGATCGATTAGCAGGTGTTGAATTGATTCCTCGTGCTGGTCGCAAAGCGGACACGCATTCTGGTGTGGTAACCCTCATCTGGCCAACCTGTCTGATGTCCAACACCTGTCCTGGACCGCAAGCTAAGTGAAAAAGCGGCATTGCAAGGGTGCCCCTAGACTTCCAGGTGAACGGAGCCGTCGGCGACACCTCAAGGCACATGAATCTGGCCGCATATGAGGATCAGGCCGAGAAGCGGCCATCCTTTTCCCAACCCAGGCAATTGGGTCCTCCACCCCTTCAGACAACTAAGTAGCCTCAATCCTCGGCCAGAGGCTGAGAAATTGATCCAGTGCCGCAGCCGAGAGATCCGGACCGATGTCACCTGCCCAGGCACCATTCTCGAGCGCGTTTGAAACCAGTCACTTGCTCCTGATACGCATCGGGACTCGCTCACAGATGCCCGGGGCCAGCTCACAGAACCTAAAACCCTCAATCCAGCAGTCCTCCCGGAATAGAGTGCCCCTCTCCTGTTTCCTACTGATGCTCTTGCCGCTGCGCGAAAGAGGGCCAAAGACTTTTGTGTTACTACCTTGCCTTCCCTTTTTTCATCCGATGGATGAACCACGTATCAGGCTCAATGCATATTTTTATTTCACTCGATTGGTTTCATATATTTTCTTTTGACATGCACTAGCACATATGCCCGTGCGTTGCAAGGCGAGATAAAACAATATAAATTTAAAGTCAGTGAGAATTATATGTGCAAACAAAACCCCGTGTGCACACGAAAAAGGAATATTTAGCTTCTCGGTTTCGCCGCGTGTGAAGGAATCAATCCGCTATTTTTTATTCATTGATGGAGGGCATTTAAGTGTTTTGTTATGTCATCGTATGCCAGAGAAGTCCCATGAGTTAGGAATATCCAATTCTTTCAATCCTTTCAATCGAGGGGATTTCAAGGTGAGTATGCTAGGAAATATGAACAATTTTTGAAATCCTGAATAATTTTTTTAAAATTAAGTACAATTTTAAAAAACTTGAACAAAATATGAAAGGGAAAATCTTTTAAAATTCACAAACATTTTCTGAAAACACTAACTTTTTTTATAAAAATATGAACATTATTTGAATTTGTGAACATTTTTTTAAAACACGAACATGTGTTGAAAAGTCATATTTTTTCAGAAAATGTGTATCTTTTATACATGAACATTATTTTTAATTTTCAAAATTACAGTAAAACATGAATATTTTTCAAATTTGGAGCATTTTTTGAAATGCTATTTTATTTTTAGAAATCTCGAACAATTTTGAAAAACAATAGGTTTTTTGAAAATGGGCAACTTTTTGAAAGTTCCGAATATTTTTCAAAATAGCAACAAAATTTTGGAATTCTGAACATTTTCCAAATTTTGGTTTCCTTATTCTGAATGTTTTTTTTGGGAATTTTTAATTTATGAAATAAATTCTAAAAGAAAAAGAGATATGGAAAGGAGAATAACAATAGAAGAAAACATAGAAAAAAAGAAAAATGGGCCAGTCAATTATTGGTTGTCCTGTGCAAAACTCTGACTATTTGTCGCCCTGTGCGGAAAATAGAATTTTCCCAGCTTATTTTAGGGGCAACGCCAATTTTATTCATCAAAAACCACAGAAAGTGGGATACAATTCAGATCATGGGGGTGGCCTAACCAAACATGACGCCCCGAACCAAGAGTAAGTAAATATTTGGCTAATCTATGTGCTTCAACATTAACAGCACGGTCTTTGAAAGAAAAATTACACTGAAATAAAGCTGCTCTAAGATTAATTTCATGAACAATAGAACCACTCTTGCCTCTTCCACCACATAATATGTTTACCACCGTTTGCTTGGAATCTGACGCCACTACAAAGTTGTGCAAGTTGAGGTCTTCCGCTAGTGCCAAGGCTTTGCTGCATGCAATGGTCTCAAGGATTGCTGGATCCTCTAGGCCCGCCACTACCAATGCAGAACTGCCTAAAAAGTTTCCCTGCCTGTCACGGCATGCCACTGCAGCTGATCCGCCTCTTCTCACTCTTACCCCGCACTACCGCAAGATGCTGCTAACGCGACATTACGATCAAAGACCCTTTGATGAAACTATGTGCGATGCATTAATCGCAAATGGTGATGTAAAAAACCGTCAAAAAAGATGCAGAACGTTTGCGATGGCGGGTACATCAAACACGGTTCAGATTTTACTTGCGTGTGTGATGCTGGGCATACGGTTGATCCAGATGACCTGTTTGCGATTAGACAGAACAACAGAAATGAGCAGCCATCACTGGTACAGCGAAGTGCTATACAAACAGTTTTTAACCCCTTTCCGCGCGGCGTTCTGAACCGTCGCCTAGTGAGTGACTACGATATGGGGGTCCTTCCCACACAACCCAAAAACCGTCGGGGATATGCCCTCCTAGCGCACACGCTCGGCAAAATGAGGTCGTGTACGGCCGACGAGCGATCAAATATGGTTATACGTACAATAGTGCTAAAACTAATAATTATACAGGCGAAATCTTTTCCGATCGTAAGTATATAACACACAGTCAGTCCCCGCTAAACGTTTCTGTTGGTATATACATCCCACACAGTCGCTCCAAGGAAAATGTTTCTGTTTGCAGGTACATCACACACAATTTTCCCCGTTAAATCGCTTGTGATAGCGTTGCCATTGCACACGATATTAACAATTTTATCGTTTGCGTTATTGAATGCATCACACATGGTGCGTAGAAGAAACTGTGTGGCAAAGACTGTCCATTACACACCATTTTTATGTGGTAAACATTTGCACAAGATGGCCTAACACAAATAGTTTTTAAGAGGATGTCATGTGTGATTGTTCATTAATCCAACACGGTTTATTCCTAGAAACTATGTGCGTTGCGTGAGGGCATATCTCCGTGAACCGTGTCAGATTATGATGTATATTGCACACGCTGTGCTTTATAGACTGTGTGCGCCGTAATGACCTGCACACCCTAATTTCACCCTAATTTAATTGCTGCTATTTAAAATTGTATCTAATTTGAATTTGAAAGTAGGCTATAACTTTATTTATATCTATCAGGTTCAAACAACCAATGCATTATTCGATTCACAGGTACATATGTTTAAGAATTACATAAGCACCAAATAAAGAATGATGAACCAGGGTTCTATACTTGTACTATTACAGATGGTAAAGAAAGAGGTGACAAACATTCTGGTTGCTGAACAGGGGGAAGCGGAATGGCCCTATTGTGCTCTCCTGGATGCAGAAGGCACGCACGACTCTAGTCCAATCCCTTGTGATGGCCGACCGCCAATCGTGTAGTTTGAGAGGTAATCTTAAGTAAACTGCTTCAGGATCCAATACAAAGGAAAAAAGATTCAGACATTGTCATCTAACACAACTCATTACGGGCAGTAAAAAGAAGGCTACATAGTTCTTACTTACCATCGTGCAGTTCACTGTTGCCTTGCATAAAGTGTAAACAAATAGTTTGATTGACATCTTTTGACCCATTTTAATAACAATCTTTATCAGTTTCCCCACTTGATGCTGGTTCATGAATATCTCATTGCCCCATACGCAGAAAGGGTCAAAGTGTGGATCTTTGGCAACATATGTACCTAAAAGCACCAAGTTAATATTAGAAACTAAACAACAATTGCAAAGTGATGTAGTACAACACTCCCTCCATCCCATTATATAAGATTTTATTACATGTATATCTAGACATCATCAGAACATTAAGGTAACACTCTTCCTTATTGCTGTGTAGCCTGGGATTGCATATTTAGTCATTCAGTATAATGCATGTTTCTATGTAGCCTCAGATATATTAAATATGAACCTAGTTAACCTATTGATAAATGGGTTACAAATATATTCAGTGAAATGTCCGATTCGACGATTAATCCCTTATCAGCCCCCAGGCTATATAGTACCAACTACCGATATCCTGAACAGTGAGTACATATAAGCAATGCGATGAAACTAACCTCGATGGAAAACATCACTGTTCTCAATATTGTCCTGTATGAGTACATATAAAGGCATGTTAAGCACAACAGGCTAAACATCAACCAAATATATCCATGGTAGACAACATAATCTATAAATGATAGCTTGAGTGTGCAGGTTTAAGCACGCTAGTTAAGCAAAACAAGAAGTGGAAAGGTGTGTTAACTGCATCAGGTATAACATTTAAAAACAAGCAAATAGTCATTCAAACTGGTATTGTGCAGGTCTAAAGTACACTAGTTATTGTTAAAAAAACAAAAAGGCATGTTAACTGCAACATCCTTAACAGCAACCAAATATCGTAATTCATAGTGGTATTGTTGAAACTGTTATAGATGAAATTGAACTGCACGGAAAATAGTTGCATATATAGAGCATCACATTGCGAAGAACTGAAATAAACAAGGCATAAGGCCATCTCTAGCCGATCCTTTAAAAGTTACAGATTAAAATCCTTAGTGGATACATATATATACTCCAGCAATTTTTGGCCGTTTCTGGTCGATCCCCTAAATTAACGTTGTAAACTTCAATTTGATCAAGTTCAAAGCAGGTTCAACTGAAAGTAGCATGCATTCAAACCTAAACATAGATATTTTTGCATAACCGAACATAAAACATAAATTTAAACTAAGCTAATCTACTTTCGGTCGAAGTGGAGGTCGAGCCAAACCTTCCTCGTCAGGTACGGTGTGCTGCGAGCCGGGTCCGGGACGGTGCCGTCGTCGGGGTCGTTGGGGAAGACACTCCTACACTCGTCGACGTTGATCTCCTCGTCCTCACCGCCCACCTCGACGCCCTCCGTGCCGCCGTCCTCGCCGCTTTCGACCTCATCATCGGAGGAGAGCACGATAACCTCGCCGCCCTCCGCACCAGCAAAGATCACTCGCTCCGCCTCCACGAGCTCCGGGTGCTGCCGGCGAAGCTCTTGCATGTAGGCCTCGTCGGTGGCCTCGGTCTCGAGGAGCTCCCACACCTCGCGGTCCTCCCGTGCCATAGCCGAGCTCACCACCCTACCTCCGGCGGAACAAGGTCGACCGGACGTGTGCCGAAGTGGAAATTGAGCCTAGCCGCCGTGCCGTGGTAGCGGACCTACCAGCGGTCGTACTCCATGGCCGCGAGCTCGGCCGTGTGGAAGCTACCGAGCCACCGACGGGTGTGGGTTTCCCGATCCGTAATCTCGGCGACCCACGTCCCCCACCGCCACTGTCGGACCCCGAGGTAGGACCTCGTCGGCGGCCGGGCCCGAGGGAGGACAGGGAGGTCCTCGAACCGGTGTAGGGGCGCGACGGCGGGTGGATCGGGCGACCGACGATGATGGATCGATAAAGAGCCCGCGGAGGACGACGGGGACACCATGGCGGCCACCTCGCCGGCGTCGGGCGAAGAGGTCGCGATAAACCTCTTTTTGGCCATTGGCTCCTCGAGCTCCCAGGCTGTGACGCCCTGGTAATCAAGCTACAGTAAACCTTCATTAATGATGCCAGGTCATCATGATTAGAATTTTGCTAAACCTCACGTGTTTCAAACTTAGTTCAAATACAAATTCAAATAACAAGTCAAATTATAGTTTCATAAAATAGTGAATTAAAAATGTTTAAAGGGTTATAAATATTCACTAACTAATTAGCAAATAACATCCAACATTATATAGAATGTTTAATTGCCCTAAAACATTTAAAACAATGACCAAAACAGCCTCATTAATCCATTTTCATTTATGCACAATTCAAATGCTCATCAAACCTTTTTGTGGCAGTGCCTAAAATGGCTATGCTAATTTAGGACAAGTCTCATACTTAACTAAAAGTCATTTGCTTTTGTAAATAAAAATAAAACAGAAACAGAAAAGAAAAAGAAAACAGAATTGGAAAATGAACAACTATACTACTGTGCACTAGGCCTGCTAGCTATACGGGAGGCCCAGCCCAACTTGCCCCTCTCCTTCCTCCTCTGTTCACAGAGGGGAGGTGGACGCCGGGCAGCCGCCCGTGGCCGCGATGGCCACGTGTCGGTCATCCGCCACGCCCCCGTCGACCTACAAATCGTCGCCTCGCACCCTGAAACCCTAGCCCGCCTTCCCGTTCCCCACACACGCGCCGTTTCCTCTCTGCTCACCTCGCCAAGCGCCTCCATGGTCGCGTCATCAACGTGCACGCGGCTACTGGCCACCGTCATCCACACCGACTGGTCCAGGTGGTCCACCATGGATTAGTTCGTCGCCTGCGCCCTCGAGACCAAGCCGGAGAGCCCCGCAGCACCGCCATCGCCTTGTTCCGCACCGCCTCGGCCGCCGTCGATCCGCGGCGGACACCACCACTCTGGCGCCACCCTGGCCTCCCCGAGTCTTCTGCGAGCATCGCTGTGAGCCCTGCGTACTTTCCTCTTTCCTCCATAGCTCGAACTCGCACCGTAGCCACCTCCCCTGCTCGAGTCCGGTGCCACAGTCCGCCATGGCCTATTCGTCGCTAGCGCCCGAGCTCCTCTGCTCCGTCCGAGCGCTCCAGCATGCTCTAGGTGAGCTATAGGTACGATTTAGCTAGTTAGGTAGCCCGTTCGCGTTGCGTTTGGCGGTTTTTCATTTGAGTCGAGCTCCGCCGCCGTCGTATCCTCCCGTGGCCACGCCTGGATCACTGCTCCCGTGTGCGCCCGCGCGAGCCCTTTGTCGTCCTTGGCCTTGCCCCTGTGCTGCTATCGCGCTATGCCCGCGAGCCCCCCTGGCCGCGCCTGCCTACTCTCTGTCGCTCTCACCGCCTGCATATAGCGCCACTGCACTCCGCCCCACGCATCCAGCGCCTCGCGCTAGCCGGCGCTGACCGCGCCCTCCCCGGATGCACCAGGGCTTTGACCTCCTCCCGCCGAGCCTCGCGCCCCCCGAGCCCTGCTGCAACTCCACCTGCACCTGCCACCGAGCCCGCCACCGCTACTGCTGCTCCACCACTGCCCCGCGCACCCGCGGCTCCGGTCCCCTCCGCCCCGCCTTGGTCGCTCGCCTCCGCCCTCCTGCTCCCCGTGCCACGCCTCGCCTCCTATGCCGCCCGTCGGCGCCACGCCACCGTCGGTGACCGCCCTCGCCAGCCACCTCGCCGCGCGGCTCCGGCCCGTAGCCGTGGCCGTCGCCCTCCCGGCGGCCTCGGGCGCACACGCGGGCGCCCGTGCCCGTTCGCCCCATTAACCGCCCCGGTCGGCCTGGGCCACCGACCAGTGGGGCCTGCCCCTGTAAATAAAAAAAGTGTTAAGAAATAATAATAATAATTAACTTAATTAATTTGGTTTAATTTAACCTAATTAACTAGATGATTAACTAATGAGTGTATGACAGACGGGCCCCACCCCCTGTTGACCAGTCAAACATTGACTGGTCAACTAGGTCCCCCTGGCCCACATCTCATCCTGTGTGTACACTTTTGTGTACACAGAGCTGGTTACACATAGCAATTTGTTATTTAATTTCGAATTAAAATAATTTTGAAATATTGCTAAAACTTTAGAAATTCATAGAAATTAATCCGTAACTCGGATGAAAAAGTGTTATACATGGAAGTTGCTCAGAATGACAAGACGAATCCGGATACGTAGCCCGTTCGTCCACAACACATCCCTAGCATAGCAAACACACAACTTTCCCCCTCCGGTTCGTTTGTCCGAAATGCGAAACATTGGGGATACTTTCCCGGATGTTTCCCCCCTTCGCCAGTATCACCTCCTACTGCGTTAGGGCACACCCGACATCATTACCTATCATGTCATGCAACGATATGCATCTATTTGCATTGTATTCATTGTTTCTCCCCCTCTTCTTCTCCGGTAGACCTCGAGACTAACGCCGCCGCTACCCAGTACAACTGCGGTGTTGACGACCCCTCCTTCTCGGCTTAGCTTCGAGGCAAGCCCCCCGGATCACCAGATATCGCCTATTGTTCTCTCTACTGCTTGCATTAGAGTAGTGTAGCATGTTACTGCTTTCCGTTAATCCTATCCTGATGCATAGCCTGTGCTTACTACTACTGTTGTTACTTTTACCTGCTATCCTAATGCTTAGTATAGGATGCTAGTATTCCATCAGTGGCCCTACATTCTTGTCCGTCTGCTGTGTTATACTATCGGGCCGTGATCACTTGGGAGATGATCACGAGTACATACTATATACTTTATACATGATACATGTGGTGACTAAAGTCGGGTCGGCTCGTGGAGCACCCGCGAGTGATTCACGGATTGGGGGCTGAAAGGACCTTTGTCCCGACGGCCCTCTGTGTGGATCTTTGTGGTGGAGCGGCAGGGCAGGTTGACACCGCCTAGGTGAGAGGTGGGCCTGGCCCTAGTCGGCGTTCGCGGTTACTTCAAAATAACACGCTTAACGAGTTCTTGGTATTTGATCTGAGTCTGGACATTTGGTCCATACGCACTAACCAACTACGTGGGAAAGTTATGGGCACTCGACGTCGTGGTATCTGCCGAAGCCTTCTTGACGTCAGCGACTGAGCGGCGCGCGCCAGGTTGGACCGCGTAACGTGACTTCCTTTGTAATGGAGGTTGCTAGGTCTGCTCTCCGGCAGCGTACGCAACGTGCAGGTGTGCAATGGGCGATGGGCCCAGACCCCTGCGCGCATAGGATTTAGACCGGCGTGCTGACCTCTCTGTTGTGCCTAGGTGGGGCTGCGACGTGTTGATCTTCCGCGGCCGGGCATGACCCAGAAAAGTGTGTCCGGCCAAATGGGATCGAGTGTGTTGGGTTATGTGGTGCACCCCTGCAGGGAAGTTTATCTATTCGAATAGTCGTGTCCCTCGGTAAAAGGACGATCTGGACTTGTACCTTGAACTTATGACAACTAGAACCAGATACTTAATAAAACACACCCTTCCAAGTGCCAGATATAACCCGTTGATCGCTCTCTAACAGGGCGACGAGGAGGGGATCGTCGGGTAGGTTTATGCTATGCGATGCTACTTGGTGAACCTACCATCTACTCTCTTCTACATGCTGCAAGATGGAGGTGGCCTGAAGCGTAGTCTTCGACAGGATTAGCTATCCCCCTCTTATTTTGGCATTCTATAGTTCAGTCCATGGATATGGCCCTTTACACATATACCCATGCATATGTAGTGTAGCTCCTTGCTTGCGAGTACTTTGGATGAGTGCTCACGGTTGCTTTTCTCCCTCTTTTCCCCCTTTCCATTCTACCTGGTTGTCGCAACCAGATGCTAGAGCCCAGGAGCTTGACGCCACCGTCGACGAAGACTCCTACTACACCGGAGGTGCCTACTACTACGTGCAGGCCGCTGACGATGACCAGGAGTAGTTTAGGAGGATCCCAGGCAGGAGGGTTGTGCCTCTTTCGATCTGTATCCCAGTTTGTGCTAGATATCTTATGGCAACTTATTTAACTTATGTCTGTACTCAGATATTGTTGCTTCCGCTGACTCGTCTATGATCGAGCACTTGTATTCGAGCCCTGGCTTGTATTATGATGCTTGTATGACTTATTATGATGCTTGTATGACTTATTTTATTTTTAGAGTTGTGTTGTGATATCTTCCCGTGAGTCCCTGATCTTGATCGTACATGTTGCGTGTATGATTAGTGTACCATTGAATCGGGGGCGTCACAAGTTGGTATCAGAGCCCACTACCTGTAGGAATCCCCCTTCCACACTCCTTGGCCGAAGTTGAGTCTAGTCATTGAAAAACTTTTACTAACATGGCTGTGCGGCTTACGGGCCCACGACACCATTTGGGTGGTATTAGGATATTTTATTCCTCATCTATACTGTGGGATTCTGATCTATCTTATATTTGGGTTAAAATAATTTTGCTAAAATCTAACTTTAGGTTCTCGAAAATACTTTCTCCCAGGGAGCCCTTTAGTCCAGATGATCGCTTGCTGCACCAGAAGATTCCGAAGATAATCTCTGAGGTTTTCCCGAGACCCTTGTGCCCACCGACTTTACAATCCCCTACCACAGATATACCCTTATGGATAACTACCTACAATTGTCGTTCATACCTTCATCCTCAACTGCTCTTGTTATTACAGGATGCCCTAAATTGCTCTCCGGTGTTTCGAAAATCCTTTAAGCTTAGTGCCTTGCAGTTCTTTACCACATGAATACCCCTATTGAAAATTCCTCGTACTTATTGAGTATCCATTCATCCCTAGTTGTTCGTATGCTTCATAAGATACTCTGAAATACTATCCGACCTTCTGAGCATCCTCTTCAAAGTATTGCTCTGCAAATACTTGTATGCTTACATTATGGATGCTCCCATATCATTAGCAATATTCGCCACTATCTTTTGACACCGTCATTCTGATCCTATTGATTCAACATGTGTGCGAATGCACACAATCATCAATCAACCCTTCTAAATTATCTTTCCGGCTCAGACGTCATTTTGAACATGAGCTGGTTCTCGACCAAACTATTTGTCGTCAATTGTGCCTCTAGTCTATCCAACTTATCCATCCTTGATCAGAGCGTCTGCTTCTGATCCTTTGTTTTGGAAATCATAATTCCTTTGTTATCTAATCATCAAATTATTCAGATGTTCTATAATATGATGCCCGTGCATTCTTTCTTCCTCTGATTGAGTACCGATACTCACATTAGCTCCGTTGTGGATCGCCCGATCCATTGTTGGATTTCATCCGACATCGCCCGTCATATTCAATAACCTTGTGAGCCTTTCCACGGGTATATAATGCCTTTGGTAAATTGTATCCTCTGCTTTGTCAACCTTCTCTACTTTTGAGCGTGTGTTATTTACTCCTGAAGTTCGCGGCATATGTTCTAAGAAGCCCCGATGGCTTGAACCTATGCCTTCCTTAATATGTGTGAACTTGAAAGTTTTCACGAGTCATAATCTTCTGGTATTTTGCTAGATAAAATTTCAACACCACAACTTCATCGAACGCGAGAAGTAAATGAAAGGTTATGCATTGGAGAAGTGGGAGTCGACCTTGAACTTTGTGTTCATGCCCATGGACACGATGTAGATCTTCTCATCGAAGCTTCTTTTAAAATTAGTTCCCCTTGGTATAAGTTCATCTTATATCTGGGATCTGGCCTTTTTCAATCATGGTTCCGACCATGTTCTCCTTTAAATACCATTTCCTATGTACGTTTAAGCACTTGTCTTCTACAGAGCAATACCCCAGTCCAACCTCTACTTTGATCCGTCGTTGAGTATTACCCCCTGGTATCTCGAGGTTATCATGGAACAACATAACTTCTTATGAGTTCTTCATCAAGTACTACATTCTCACCGATTCCAATTTTTCCTGGGTTTTGAGTGGTTAGTCACTCGAGTACACCGATAACTGAATCGTGTCCTTTCTATGATTCAACCATTCTTAGCAATCTTCCTTGCTTACAAGTTTGTACCCGATCACTTCATTCCTAGCCTGATTGACTATATCATTATTGTGCTAATTTTTAACTGTGCTACTTGGTTCTTCTTCACAGAGCACAATTTTTGATGACGAGCTAACCCTATGTTGATCTTACTCGTCATATCATTTCGCCTTGAACAACAAGCTTCATTTCGAGTATGTGTCCTATCCTTGGTTTCAATAACCTTTCGCTTCATCATTTCTTTGACTTGATGTCATCGCCGATCGATTACACCTGCATGAAATCTCTCGACAATTGTGTCATGATCATCATTAGCATTCTGAGATCTTCTAGGATATCAATTGAATTCTTGATGAGAAATACCATCCTTGCCCTCGATGAATTGTATTATCATCGACCACTTTATTGCCTTCCCACCAACACAAACTTGTCCGTGTTTTGTGTTATACCTGTAGTTCCTTGCTATCAAGCATTTGTTCTTCTCTACCTTGGAGTATTACCATCTTTTATGTCAGGAATGTCGTGAGAATTTCACCACCTCTCAAGAAATTCTTGTAATAGTAATACTTATCGCCATCTCCATTCATATCTTGGTCTCCGTGCTGTTTCTAACCGGAATACCGACAAATGGACTGTGAGGTGTAAAACTCAAAACTTTTAGCAACCCTATTGCTTGTAAGTTAATGAATGATAGTTTCATTCTTTGTGTTTTGGTTATTGAATCACCATTCTAAACATTGGTCATGCTACCTAAGCCCATATTATGGGTGCATCTTTCAACCAATGTTTAATTGTGCAGGTTTTCCTCGAGCATACACCATTATACCATTTGATCTGGCAAATTTTATCTCCTTGTTCACATAATTGTGGAAATCCGTCCTTTGGAAATCTCGATGATTTGTCGCTGAGTCCATCAGCCACCTCCTCATCCTCTCCTTGGTTTACTAATGAACTTTTGTTTCGGAACTCGCTTCCATAATTCATTTCCCGAGAATCTTATGATGTCTTCTCGTCAATTCGTATCGCACCTTTTTATCTCAGGATCCCGAGTCTGAGGTATCCTGACACCAATCAGATCTGAATCTCGGTCAGATTTGATGGTTGGAACATATTTCCAAGAGTTATAACATTGGTCTGTATATGACCCGGTAAGGTGATGTCATGCCTAGCACACCTGGCCGGAGGACCTATTGTTATAGTTTCCTTTTTGGCAAGGTTAGTCATTCTTCCATGAGGAAATTGTAAGACTTATTCTATAATTTGTTCCTGATGGATCCTTTTTGTTTCCAAAGTCTAATCTTCACCTGTTGACCATGTCAATGCTATCTCGAAGCATGTCTATGGTACTCCAATTTTCAACAGGAACATTTGAAGCCCAATGCTAAATGTTTCCTGCTCAATTATCCAAACACCGCTGTATGGGTAATGTCATGAAAATTCTCTCCCATACCTAAAGAGTTTTCTACATTATATCCTGTCATGGATATCATGCTCTGCTTGTCCTTGGGAAGGATATACCCTTGAAATATGTGTTTAAACACATTTTCCTTTCCATTGTTCTGTTTAATCTGATAATCGTATTTTCCTTTCCATTGGTCAGTTTAACGTTTCTTGTGATCTATATGATCTAAGCAGTAATATTCTCCTGCTTATGTAAACACCTCGGTGTACAACTCTATCAGTAAGACCCTGTTACTATTGTTGATGACATTCCCGTAACCGCTGATGGACGAGAACTTTGCCTATTGGTCCGCCTCGTCCTAACGAGCATGAAAATTGTTCTCTTCGTCCCTCTCCCTTGGTACCGACGTTGTTGCCGACATAATCGACAGGCTACCCTCTGACATGCCTTGTTTGCATGATCACACAAGACGTCTCCACCCTTCCTGCTTTTAACCCACATGGTGGGCCCATAACCCACAGTTTCACAGGATCGAAACCTGAATCTCCTATACCCCCTGTTCCCAAACTTATTCCTCGCGCTTGGCTTCGTATTTAATTCACGGTCCACCTTCCTAGTGCTCTATTCTGGTATCAGACGCAATACTGATTCTCGTTGCTCTGGACCCCTTTCTCTTGTTGTTTCAGACATCGAACGATTGCCTATCCGTTTGAAACTTCTCATGGTACCTTCTTACTTTGCTCTCGATATCTTCTTAAGTTTCAATTCGAGAGATACTTATGCTTCTTTCCCTGAGTTAACCGTCCGATGCTCAATTTTGTTAGAATCCGTCCTTATAGAGTTTTTCCCCTCTTATCTGTCGGATTTCGGGTTCCGGCAGACCCTTGAGGTTCGAACTCTGTGGTGCGTGCAGAGATTACGCTTCCTACCTACCGGCACCCCTCCGCCTCGCAAGGATCTAAACTATGAGAAGAACAACACAAGAGACACAGGGTTTATACTGGTTCGGGCCACCGATGTGGTGTAATACCCTACTCTAGTGTGGTGGTGTGGTGGATTGCCTCTTGGGCTGATGATGAACAATACAAGGAAGAACAGCCTCGCGAGGGTCTGTTCTTGGCTAGGGCGATGAACTGATAGGAGGGGTTCAGTCGCCCTTCTCTCTCTCTCTCTCTCTCTGATCTGATTGCCAATCGACCCGTCCCCCAGTCCTAGGGGTGGCTAGTCCTATATATAGGCAAAGGCCCTGGGCCTCTTCCCGAATATCGAGCAGGAAGGGCGCCAACAATTGGCCATTTTGAAGGGGAACATCTGGTACACTTATCCTGACTAAAGTTGGTCCTCGCCTGCCAAAGGCTCTGGTGATGCCGCTGGCTTGGGCTCCACAGTGACTTCCTCCTTGTCGCGGAGCTGGTCTTGGTCTCGTTGCACCGAAACAGGTGCCTTTGCTTGATCCTCCCGCCTGCGCTTGCTCCCTTTGCACCAAAGAGGAAAGGGAGGACACTACACGGGCTGGCGCCCGCCTGGTGCCCTTGGTCATCATGGCTTGAGTCATGGGCACCTCGCAAGGTACCCCGCCTTGATCTCTCCACCTCCTCGCGAGCCAGCCTGATGAGGCCATGCCTGAGGAAGCTCCATGTCGTCCGCCCTGCGAGGCTTGGCCCCTCGCGAGGGTCTTGAGTCGGCGTTGATGAAGATGGGCCGTGCTGGGCCCCCTTGAGCCACGCCGCAGGTCACAGGCAGGCAAGTCTGGGGACCCCCATTCCCAGAACGCCGACAGTAGCCCCCGGGCCCAAGGCGCGCCCGGACTTGGCCGTGCAGGGAGGCGAAAGGACAAGGACGAAGCACCGCGGGCCCTAACAGCCTGCGGCCTTGGGCGCCGCGTGGCGGTTGATTGGACGTGGGCGGCACTGTTCCTCCATGCCCCCTTATTCCGCGCCATGCTAGGCGGACTCGTAGTTGTACACAACCGCTCCCTTTCTTTTGTTCGAGCGCCCTCTGTCCTTCCTCCACTCGGACTCCAACTCCTGTTTTCAGCCCAATCTCAAACCTTCTCTCCCCCTTCCCAGCGCCATGGCTCCGACGAAGAAGGGAAGAGGGAAAAAACCCACGCCTCCGCCTCACTCGCCGCTGTTGGTGGCCCCCGCCATCGGCCGGTGGATCATACTCAATCGAGAGGGCCTGGGCAAGGTCACCTCGGCTTTGGCTACTATCTTCAACGAGTGCGGGAGGACGACGGCCTGGCCCACCTCTCACTTCCCTACTGATAGGATAATCACCGAGGTCCATTATTTTGCTGATGCCCTGTGGGCGGGTCTGGTTCCCCCTTTTCTGATTTCTTCAGGGCCGTGCTTTCCCATTACTAGATCTACATGATGCATCTGGGTCCTGAATCCATCGCCCTTCTTTCGGTCTTTGCTTTTGTTTGCGAGGCAATGATGGGCATCCTTCCGCCGGTTGCCTTGCTGTGACACTTCTTCTCTCTGCGCCTTGTCGATCCTACACAATGCTCGGCGTGCGTGAGCTTCGTTACCGCGTCTGAGACAACGGCCTCAGGGATCGACTTCGGGCTCCCTTCGCCTTCGGCTGGGTTCCGCGAGCGGTGGCTGTATGTTGATGTTGGGGTGCCCAGCCCCCTGCTGTTGAAGCCAACCTCGTCTGCTGTCCCCAATTCGGGCTGGGGCCAGGAGATGCTCGAGAGCCCCCGGCTCACCTTCGTCTGGCACCGCTTCGCGTTCTTGAAGTCGATCGGCGTGACAACGCCCAAGGTGGTCGAGGAGTTCCTGTTACGCTGCATTGCTCCTCTCTAACGCCACTCCCTCTGGATGTGGGCCTTCAGTGGGTGCGGTGATCGTATGAGGCTCCAGGAAGAGGATCTGACGCCTGAAGTGCTGAGGACAGTGCTCTTGATCTTGACTGGTGACCCCAACCCGGGCAACATCCAGTGGGGAGGGCCCGGCTGTACCTCTGCCAGAACAGGGACGATTTCGTGAAGCAGATGCCTGTCTTTGATGAATGGGGGCTGCGCCCTGCCGGCCTCCAGGGGCCTCGTGAGAACCTAGTGATGGTGACTGCCCTTTCAGCCAGCCAAGGCGACTCTTCCTCAAGTGGCGGAGCAGGGAGGCATGAGGCGCCAGAGGCCGAGGGGCCTCCCGACGGGGCGACAGCGCCGGGTGATGCTCATGAGGGAGCAGCTGCTGGGGTCCGTGCCGCCGAGGCCGAGAGCGGCGAGCAGCTGCCCTCAGCGCCTGCGGATGAGGCCCCTGAGGCTCCAGTTGCTCCTTCGGGCGAGGCGACCAGCAGTGTGCACCAGGCAGGTGCCCCTGGCGCGGATCGCCTTGATGCTTCGCCCCTGTCGCAGGTTGATCCCTGCGCTCAGCTCTTGGGCCGCTTCCGCGTGGACTTTGAGGCTCTCCGGAAGAAAAGGGAGGCCCTGGGCGACGATTACCCTTGTCGCCTGCTGAAGCGTAGGAAGTACTTCGCCACTGATGAGTAAGCCTTCTCCTTCTCCAGCTCCCGATCTTTCTGTTGCTCTTGCTGATCCTTGCTCCGCAGGCCCCTTCCAGCCGAGCTCGCAGAAATGGCTGAGGTTCCGTCCCCCTGGCTTCGCTCCCTCCTCCGTCCTTGAGTGCTCCGAGCAGCACTGCCCTTGTAGTGAGGGCGACTGGAGGGACGAACCGTCCCGAGGTGCATCGAGGCCCTTCTCGCCCCGCGGTCTTCCTTCGCCGGCCTTCTCGGGGCATAGCCAGCCTGCCGTGGGCTTCTCGCCTGGTCATGGACTGCGATTGGTTGAGGCGCTCCCTGCGCTCTTCATCTGGTGGCGGGCTGGCTCCAGGCCGGGCTTCTGGCGTGGTGTGCCCGACCGTCGCGAGGGTGCCAGCCCCCTGCCCGGAGGGGGAGCGCCGATTCGTGGCCTCCGGCGCTTGCTTGGGGCAGGTGATGGTGTGGAAGACGTGCGTCAGCGCGCTCGGGAGCGTCGCGCTCTTCGCCAAGGATTCCTTCGAAGGGTGGCTGACGCGGTGGACCTGTTTGGTGAGGAGCTTACTGATGAAGACGCGTGCCTTGAAGCCGAGGGCCTGCGCCTAGCTGCAGAGAGGCACGAGCTGGAGGGCGTCGTCGCCCTCGCGCGCCATCAGCGTGATCTTGACGATGAGAAGGCCAAGGCGTCGTTGGCGGCCTCTCGTGAGGCCCAATCTCGGGCCGATGAGGAGGCCCGGGAGGCTGACCGGCGGAGAGAAGCTGCGGAGGAGCGGGCTCGGGAGCTCCTGGCCTGGTGCCACTCACTGGAGGAGCAGGCGGAGCTGCGCGAGGCAGCTCTCGCGTCGATGAAGGTGGCCTCTGGCGACCCAGCAGTGCTCCAGAAGCGTGAGGAAGCGTTGACGCTGGAAGCCGCCGAACGCACCCGCGAGTACGAGTGGCTGGAGACGAGGGAGTGCTTGGTGACGCAGGCGGAGCATGATGTCGCTTCATGGGAAGCCCATGTCCTGGAGGAGGTTGGACGTCGGGTGACGATGGCGCATCAAGACCTCGAGCGCGAGTTCGAGGGGAGGTTGGGGTGGATCCGGGTCGAGGCTGAAGGTAGGACCGCAGCCCTGAGGACCAAGCTGGAGGAAGCGACGCGGCGGGCCGATGCTCTTCGGGCCGCGCTTGAGGTAGCGCAAGGGGAGTCAACCACCCCCCGGGTCGAGGTGCTCCGTCTTCGCCAGCGGGTGGAGGAGGCTGAGGCCGTCGCGCGCCAGAATGCGGATGAGATACGTCAGCGGCAGGTCCTGGAGCATGAGCACGGCCCCATGCTCTCCACGCTCCGGGAGAGAGCCAACACAGCCTTGGGCAACATCTGCGAGGTGGCTGTTGGCGAGCCGCACGCAATCAACTACGCCGGCAACCTTCAGTTCTTCACCGCCGTGGTGACGCAGCTGGAGGCACGGTCTGTCAGGACCAACAGGTTGGTGGAGGAGAGGAGCCGCGCCCTGCTCGGGCGCGCCTTTTCCCGTGTCTTCAGCCATCTCCGGAACATGGATCCCCACTTCGACTTCGACCCCGCCATCGCCCTAGTCCCCCAGGCCGTCTGAGACGACCTGGTGCACTGGGTGGAAGACAATGTGGATGCTCTTGTCAGGGCCTTCGCTTCGGACAACGACGACGTGATCGTGGCTGCTGACGAGGGCGGTGTGGTGAACGGCCCTGACGCCGCTGGCGGCAATGCAGACAGCGATGGCGAGTCTAGCGACGCCAGCCACGGTTCGGGAGGTGCTCCTGAGGACGCATTGAGGGATTTATCTGACTGATTATGCATTGTCCCTGTTTCCTTACCCTGCATGAATAGAACTCAGGTTTTGGCCTGACGATTGTGAGAGCATTTTGGGAGGGGGAGCCCCTCATGTAAAACTTGTGTTCATCGTCTTAGTAGACGTTACACTGCCCGTGCGTCCGCGCCTGGTGGTTGGCTAGTCTACCTTTGTTTCGTGCGGGCCCCGAGGTAGCCTGCGGGAGGCTGTGGCGTCTCGAGTGTTCTCTAATCGAATCCGTAGGATGTGAGAGTGTCGTGGGCGGCGAGCTTCACAGGCGCTGGCCTTCTTCATAGGCTCCGGGCCTTTTCCAAAAAGGGATAATCTTCACAGGCATTTTCCTTCTTCACAGGCTCTAGGCCTTTTCCAAAAGGATAATCTTCACAGGCTCTGGGCCTTTTCCAAAAAGGATAATCTTCACAGGCATTCGCCTTCTTCACAGGCTCCGGGCCTTTTCCAAAAGGATAAACTTCACAGGCATTCGCCTTCTTCATAGGCTCCGGGCCTTTTCCAAAAGGATAATCTTCACAGGCATTCGCCTTCTTCATAGGCTCCGGGCCTTTTCCAAAAGGATAATCTTCACAGGCATTCGCCTTCTTCATAGGCTCCGGGCCTTTTCCAAAAGGATAATCTTCACAGGCATTGGAAATCCTCCCGAGAGGACGCGGCGGCGGCAGTCTGGGCTGCGCGCAAGCTAGGCCTGACCTGGCTCGCGAGGGGCTCGCGAGAGGAGGCAGCTGAGGCGAAGTGGTAATCGAAACGCGAGAAATGGCCCGAACGAGACTAAGCACCCCTTCGCCGAACACACGCAAATCTCACATTCGAATCCAACTTAAATCCAGTGGGGGGAAAATTACAACCAAACGGAAAAGCAATGAAAGCAGACAAAAGGCCGCGTCCGGCACCTAATCTAGTCTTGGACGTCTTCTCACCAGCGCGGAGCTAAGTGCTGCCACTAGGCGTGGGAGGGAGCCCCAGGGCCTGAGGTCGGCACCCCTGAGACTCCGGGGCGTGTACAGCCCCACTCATTATTACGTGAGAGTGTCACGGGGCGGCGAGCTTCACAGGCACTAGGCCTTCTTCACAGGTACCGGCCTTGCTTCATATCGCCAGACGAGGGCCCCGCCTTGCGCCACACTCTAGTGCCATCAACGACGACCGGAAACTAGGACGCTGCCGATGGGGTAGAGCGGTCGCCAGTGGTTCCCCCGACGACCATGGGTCCTCCGCCAGGGGTAGGCCCTGAGGCACCTCCTCAGCAGAGGGCCTACCTCCTGAGAACGCCTTGCTCCGAACGCCGCGGTGGTGATGTCGTATCTCTGCCCCTCTCCTGCAGCCCCCTGCGCCCCTCCTCCCGAGGGGCAGGAGACCGTGAGAGCGGGGCAGCTTCCCGCTGTGGCGACCTGCACCTCCTGCGATCCATGATTAGCGTATGCCTGCTCCTGAGGAAGTAGCGGTACCCGATAATCGTTGCTTCCAGCATGGCCCGTGGGGCCATCCCTGGGCTCCTGGAAGGGCTCAGCTTCTGGTGCCTCGTTCCCCCAGCCTGGGCTGGGGAGCGAGCCTTGTTCGCCCTCGTGAGGGTGCCTCTGGTCCATCATGTGGGGCATGTATTCTTCTGGCACCGTCATCCCGAAGGCCACGCCGTAGTGCTCCGCGTGCCATGCAACTCCACTTGATGCACCCACCGCGGGGTGGTAGCGCGGCTGTCCACTGAGACCGTGGGTCGCGTCGAGTCCTTCTTCTTCACGGACCGGGGGCGGGGGTAGCGTCGCCGCCGGTCCGGTGCCGACAGCCTCGCTGGTGTTGGAGTAGCCTTGGAGCCCGCGGGCGTGCGCGGAGCCTCCGCGTGGGCCGCCCTGGGCTTGAGGCGCGAGCTGGGTGTAGAAGGGGTGAGCCCTCGAGGCGGCAAAGCCCAGGAGCTCGGGGACCCGCTCCAGCAGCACGTCGCGGCCGCCTTCCAGCAGCCTGCACTGTAGCAGCTCTCGGGCCACCGTGAGCGCGGCCCTCGAGTTCGCCTGCTCCCGGCGGGTGTACGGTGTCGT
Source organism: Aegilops umbellulata (assembly GCA_032464435.1). Taxonomy (NCBI): domain Eukaryota; kingdom Viridiplantae; phylum Streptophyta; class Magnoliopsida; order Poales; family Poaceae; genus Aegilops; species Aegilops umbellulata. Next base: position 561,016,964 of record CP136055.1, on the reverse strand, counting down.
GGTCACGACGTGATTGGAGGCCCTTGCTGCCGACCGCGCCTGCCGCGGCGTGAGGGCCATCGAAGCCTGTCGGTGTCGCCCGCGGACTGCAGCGCCCTACGGACCGCGAGCTGCCTGGGGCACGGGGTCGCCCGAGGCGAGCGGCACTGTGCGGGCGGGCCATGCCGCCCATGGATCTAGGTTGCCCGCCTGGTCGCCGGACATGGTGATGACGACGCGGCGGGGCACGAAGTGGTAAAAGGTCGATTCCGGCGCACCCCTACCTGGCGCGCCAAATGTCGGATTTCGGGTTCCGGCAGACCCTTGAGGTTTGAACTCTGGGGTGCGCGCGGAGATTACGCTTCCTACCCACCGGCACCCCTCCGCCTCGCAAGGATCTAAACTATGAGAAGAACAACACAAAAGACACAGGGTTTATACTGGTTCGGGCCACCGATGTGGTGTAATACCCTACTCCACTGTGGTGGTGTGGTGGATTGCCTCTTGGGCTGATGATGAACAATACAAGGAAGAACAGCCTCGCGAGGGTCTGTTCTTGGCTAGGGCGATGAACTGCTAGGAGGGGTTCAGTCGCCCTTCTCTCTCTCTCTCTCTCTCTGATCTGATTGCCAATCGACTCGTCCCCCAGTCCTGGGGGTGGCTAGTCCTATATATAGGCAAAGACCCTGGGCCTCTTCCCGAATATTGAGCGGGAAGGGCGCCAACAATTGGCCATTTGGAAGGGGAACATCTGGTACACTTATCCTGACTAAAGTTGGTCCTCGCCTGCCAAAGGCTCTGGTGATGATGCTGGCTTGGGCTCCACAGTGACTTCCTCCTTGTCGCGGAGCTGGTCTTGGTCTCGTTGCACCGAAACAGGTGCCTTTGTTTGATCCTCCCACCCGCGCTTGCTCCCTTTGCACCAAAGAGGAAAGGGAGGACACTGCGCGTGCTGGCGCCCGCCTGGCGCCCTTGGTCGTCATGGCTTGCGTCATGGGCACCTCGCGAGGTACCCCGCCTTGATCTCTCCGCCTCCTCGCGAGCCAGCCTGATGAGGCCGTGCCTGAGGAAGCTCCGTGTCGTCCGCCCCGCTGGTGAAGATGGGCCGTGCTGGGCCCCCTTGAGCCACGCCGCAGGCCGCAGGCAGGCAAGTCTGGGGACCCCCGTTCCCAGAACGCCGACATTATTCTTTCGTAAGTACGGTGAAGATCCTGAAGGAAGTACGACAACTTCATCGTGATGCATTGATGCATATGAATGACGACATCAACGCTATGGATCGACCTCTTCGAGAAGAGCAACTAAGACCGAGAAAATTCGTTAGAATTTCGTAACCAAATCCCTTCCCCCTTACTCCCCCTCTTAAATCTCGGGACGAGATTTCTTGTAGTGGAGGAGATTTGTGACGCCCGGGTAATCAAGCTACAGTAAACCTTCGTTAATGATGCCAGGTCATCATGATTAAAATTTTGCTAAACCTCGCGTGTTTCAAACTTAGTTCAAATACAAATTCAAATAACAAGTCAAATTGTAGTTTCATAAAACAGTGAATTAAAAATTTTCAAAGGGTTATAAATATTCACTAACTAATTAGCAAATAACATCCAACATTATATAGAATGTTTAATTGCCCTAAAACATTTAAAACAATGACCAAAACAGCCTCATTAATCCATTTCATTTATGCACAATTCAATGCTCATCAAACCTTTTCGTGGCAGTGCCTAAAATGGCTATGCTAATTTAGGACAAGTCTCATACTTAACTAAAAGTCATTTTATTTTGTAAATAAAAATAAAACAGAAACAAAAAAAGAAAAAGAAAACAGAATTGGAAAATGAACAACTATACTACTGTGCACTAGACCTGCTAGCTATATGGGAGGCCCAACCCAACTTGCCCCTCTCCTTCCTTCTTTGTTCACAGAGAGGAGGTGGACGCTGGGCAGCCGCCCGTGGCCGCGATGGTCACGTGCCGGTCATCCGCCACGCCCCCGTCGACCTACAAATCGTTGCCCCGCACCCTGAAACCCTAGCCTACCTTCCCGTTCCCCACACATGCGCCATTTCCTCTCTGCACACCTCGCTGAGCGCCTCCATGGTCGCGTCATCAACGTGCACGCGGCCACCGGCCAACGTCCTCCACACCGACGGGTCCAGGAGGTCCACCGTGGACGAGTTCGTCGCCTGCGCCCTCGAGACCAAGCCAGAGAGCCCCGCAGCGCCGCCATCGCCTTGTTCCGCACCGCCTCGGCCGCCGTCGATCCGCGGTGGACACCACCACTCCGGCGCCACCCTGGCCTCCCCGAGTCTTCTGCGAGCATCGCTGTTAGCCCCGCGTACTTTCCCCTTTCCTCCATAGCTCGAACTCGCACCGTAGCCACCTCCCCTGCTCGAGTCCGGCGCCACAGTCCGCCATGGCCTATTCGTCGCTAGCGCCCGAGCTCCTCTGCTCCGTCCGAGCGCTCCAGCATGCTCTGGGTGAGCTATAGGTCCGATTTAGCTAGTTAGGTAGCCCGCTCGCGTTGCGTTTGGCGGTGTTTCATTTGAGCCGAGCTCCGCCGCCGCCGTATCCTCCCGTGGCCACGCCTGGAGCACTGCTCCCGTGTGCGCCCGCGCGTGCCCCTTGTCGTCCGTGGCCTTGCCCCCGTGCTGCTATCGCGCTACGCCCGCGAGCCCCCTGGCCGCACCCGCCTACTCTTTGCCGCTCTCATCGCCTGCATACAGCGCCGCTGCACTCCGCCCCACGCCTCCGGCACCTCGCGCTCGCCGGCGCTGACCGCGCCCTCCCCGGATGCACCAGGGCTTTGCCCTCCTCCTGCCGCGCCTCGCGCCCCCGAGCCCCGCTGCAGCTCCGCCTGCACCTGCCGCTGAGCCCGCGACCGCTACTGCTGCTCAAACGCCGCCCCGCGTGCCCGCGGCTCCGGTCCCCTCCGCCCCGCCTTGGCCGCACGCCTCCGCCCTCCTGCTCCCCGCGCCCCGCCTCGCCTCCTAAGCCGTCCGCCGGCGCCACGCCACCGCCGGCGACCGCCCTCGCCAGCCACCTCACCGTGCGGCTCCGGCCCGTAGCCGTGGCCGTCGCCCTCCCGGCGGCCTCGGGCGCACACACGGGCGCCTGTGCCCGTTCGCGCCGTTAACCGCCCCGGTCGGCCTGGGCCACCGACCAGTGGGGCCTGCCCCTTTAAATAAAAAAAGTGTTAAGAAATAATAATATTATTATTATTAATTAACTTAATTAATTTGGTTTAATTTAAACTAATTAACTTAATTACCTAATTAACTAGATGATTAACTTATGAGTGTACGACAGGCGAGCCCCACCCCTGTTGACTGGTCAACTAGGTCCCCCTGGGCCACATCTCATCCTCTGTGTACACAGAGCTGGTTACACATAGCAATTTGTTATTTAATTTCGAATTAAAATAATTTCGAAATATTGCTAAAACTTTAGAAATTCATAGAAATTAATCCGTAACTCGGATGAAAAAGTGTTATACATGAAAGTTGCTCAGAACGACGAGACGAATCCGGATACGTTGCGTGTTCGTCCTTAACACATCCCTAGCATAGCGAACATGCAACTTTCCCACTCCGGTTCGTTTGTCCGAAAACGTGAAACATCGGGGATACTTTCCCAGATGTTTCCCCCCTTCGCCGGTATCACCTCCTACTGCGTTAGGGCACGCCGCTGCTACCCAGTACGACTACGGTGTTGACGACCCCTCCTTCTCGGCTGAGATTCCAGGCAACCCCCCCCCTTGATCACCATATATCACCTATTTTTCTCTCTATTGCTTGCATTAGAGTAGTGTAGCATGTTACTGCTTTCCATTAATCCTATCCTGATGCATAGCCTGTCCTTGCTACTACTGTTGTTACATTTACCTGCTATCCTAATGCTTAGTATAGGATGCTAGTATTCCATCAGTGGCCCTACATTCTTGTCCGTCTGCTGTGCTATACTATCGGGCCATCACTTGGGAGGTGATCACGGGTATATACTATATAGTTTATACATGATACATGTGGTGACTAAAGTCGGGCCGGCTCGTGGAGCACCCACGAGTGATTCACGGATTGGGGGCTGAAAGGACCTTTGTCCCGACGGCCCTCTGTGTGGATCTTTGTGGCGGAGCGACAGGGCAGGTTGAGACCGCCTAGGTGAGCGGTGGGCCTGGCCCTGGTCGGCGTCCGTGGTTACTTCAAAATAACACGCTTAACGAGTTCTTGGTATTTGATCTGAGTCTGGCCATTTGGTCTACCCACTAACCAACTACGTGGGAAAGTTATGGGCACTCGACGTCGTGGTATCAGCCGAAGCCTTCTTGACGTCGGCGACTGAGCGGCGCGCGCCGGGTTGGACCACGTAACGTGGCTTCCTTTGTAATGGAGGTTGCTAGGTCTGCTCTCCGGCCGCGTACGCAACGTGCAGGTGTGCAATGGGCGATGGGACCAGACCCCTGCACGCATAGGATTTAGACCGGCGTGCTGACCTCTCTGTTGTGCCTAGATGGGGCTGCGACGTGTTGATCTTCCGCGGCCGGGCATGACCCAGAAAAGTGTGTCCGGCCAAATGGGATCGAGCGTGTTGGGTTATGTGGTGCACCCCTATAGGGAAGTTTATCTATTCGAATAGCCGTGTCCCTCGGTAAAAGGACGACCCGGAGTTGTACCTTGACCTTATGACAACTAGAACCAGATACTTAATAAAACACACCCTTCCAAGTGGCAGATATAACCCGGTGATCGCTCTCTAACAGGGCGACAAGGAGGGGATCGCCGGGTAGGTTTATGCTATGGGATGCTACTTAGTGAACTTACCATCTACTCTCTTCTACATGCTGCAAGATGGAGGTGTCCCGAAGCATAGTCTTCGACATGATTAGCTATCCCCCTCTTATTCTGGCATTCTGCAGTTCAGTCCACAGATATGGCCCTTTACACATATACCCATGTATATGTAGAGTAGCTCCTTGCCTGCGAGTACTTTGGATGAGTACTCACGGTTGCTTTTCTCCATCTTTTCCCCCTTTCCATTCTACCTGGTTGTCGCAACCAGATGCTAGAGCCCAGGAGCTTGACGCCACCGTCGACGACGACTCCTACTACACCGGAGGTGCCTACTACTACGTGCAGGCCGCTGACGACGACCAGGAGTAGTTTAGGAGGATCCCAGGCAGGAGGCATGCGCCTCTTTCGATCTGTATCCCAGTTTGTGCTAGCCATCTTATGGCAACTTATTTAACTTATGTCTGTACTCAGATAGTGTTGCTTTCGCTGACTCGTCTATGATCGAGCACTTGTATTCGAGCCCTCGAGGCCCCTGGCTTGTATTATGATGCTTGTATGACTTATTTTATTTTTGGAGTTGTGTTGTGATATCTTCCCGTGAGTCCCTGATCTTGATCGTACATGTTGCGTGTATGATTAGTGTACGATTGAATCGGGGGCGTCACACAGGCACACAGGCAGAGGTTGAGGATGGAGGCGGCGGCGGTGATGGCGGCGACCTACTAACGGTTTCAAGCGAGGGAGGGGTGGTGTGTGTCTGTGTGAGAGGAGGTTTTGGGGAGTGTGTGGTGTGTGTGGAGGGGGGGGCAAGGTGGTGTTTGAGGAAATACTACGTCAACTGAAAATTTTACCAGGCAGGAGTAACAAGGCGGGGCTACTAAAAATTTGGATCAAGGTCGAGCAGATATTTTTGAGATTGCGAGGGATGCACAGGCGTGAGTAAAATGCCGGGGCAACTGAAAATTTGAATCAAGGGCGAGCAAATATTTTTGAGATTGCGAGGGATGCAGAGGCGGGAGTAACAAGGCGGGGAAACTGGAAATTTGAATCAAGGGCGAGCAGATATTTTTGAGTTTGCAAGGGATGCAGAGGCGGGAGTAAAATGCCGGGGTCTACTGAAAATTTGAATCAAGGGACTGAAGTAGTGCGGGAGTAACAGACATCACACACGGTCCGCACATACTAATCGTGTGCTATCAAACATTAAAACGTTCGAGGCGGTAGATATTTTTGAGATTACGAGGCAATAGATACTTTTGAGACTGGGAGGCAAGCCTCATGGAGCCCAATCTACTGTGCTGATGTGAGGGACTGCAGGGCACGGGCGTGGCACACGGGTAGTCTGACCGAACCATGTCTATTGTGTACCCAATCGCAGACGGTTTCTACATCCAACTCACATGTTGTTTATAAATTTGGCAAAAAGAATAACGCGGGAGAGGGCCAGAACATGAACACACTTGCATGTGGACCAAATATATGTATGAAAAGGGTGGTTTGATGTTCGAATACGCAATGCACAACTTTGATGTGGCACCTGTCGCACACAAGCATAGTATTGCTAGTAAACCACCCCCTACGAACCCCACTTCATGTCGGCGGTAAGGGAATCCTAGCTATGAATGCATGCCCCCAAATAGCTAGGTCTGAAATCTCACCCTACCGTAACACAAAACCTATAGGAGTCCATCATATATATGGTCAAACTTCCCTTTTCGCTTCCCGACAAAGGTGTGCCGACCCACAAATGTGTGCTTGTGGTGCAAGATGGTTGAGACCACATACGAACCACATGCAGGTGGCCCTACTATATGTATGAAAAGGGTGCGGTGTGTTATATTTAACTACCATTCACAACTTTTATGTGGCACCTGTGACTCGCAAATTAACCGGACTTCCCCGACCCCACGGAGGTTGCAGGTAGCGCGAAGTAGCCCCCCCACACACACGTCGGGGGGAGGGCATCTCACCAAGATGTACTGTAACACGGACCAAGCAGAATCCAACTTGGTCGTACAAACCTCTCCCCGCTCATTGTTGGTCAAAGTGATGGACGTCCACACACGGCCCCGCAAAATGGGCTAGTTTATCGTCGATAACCTCGCGAGGGAGTACTATATGAAGACAAACCCACTCTGTGCATGTGGCCCAAGTATGTATATGGAAGTGGTGTGTGTGGTGTTTGAATACCCAATGCGCAAATTTGATGTGGCACCATGCTTTGGAACCATAAAATCCCCACATTGAGCGAGGGTTCACGACACGTAGCATGCGCTCAAACTTAATTAGGCTTGGAATGGGTCGACCTACTATACGGTAAGTCGAAGCAAAGAAGAAGAATCCACCCTGGTAACCTTTCTCATCGTTGGTCGAAATGATGGGCGTCCATGCGGGCCCATGAATATATATAGGCTTGCCGCCCATAACCAAGCGAGTGAGAGTGTCTCCAAAGATAACCATTATTGCATGCGTGTGTCCCGAACATATTTATGGAGGTGTGTGATGGATGCATATGTGTTGAATACCCGACGCAATGCACAACATTGATGTGGTGCATGCGTTGAAAATCGCAGAGGTCCCCATACAGAGCAAGAGGTCATTCATGACGTGTCGTGTGCTCGCCCCCCCCTTCGATCCAGCGGGATGGATTCATGTGTATAGATGCACTACTATATATATGTAATCTCACATCATGATCTATATCAAGACAAAACAAAAAATTAATCCCCTCCTAAGTCAAATTAGTTAACCTCTCTCGCGCTGTCGGTGAAAGTGATGGACCAAGATGGTCACCCCCCACGACACGTACTATATATACACCTAATAACACAACCCTAAAAGAACTAATCCTCCTTGTTCGTCAAACGCGTACCTCGATCTCGCTGGGTCAAAGTGATAGACAACGAACTCACCGACCCAAGACAGAAGCGAAGCGTACGTCGCACGCGAGTGATCATCCTATATAGGACTACGTACCATCGTCTGGATGTGGCCCAAAGAGTTGTTTGTGTGATGTTTGAATACACAATGCACAACTTTGATGTGGCACCACGTATATAGGAAACCAAAAAGTCCCCACAGAGAGCGCGAGGTTCATGACGCGTATGTGCTATATGTAGGCACCCATTCGGTGCATGGTATATATGTACTTCTACTATATAACACAAACCAAAAAAGAATCATTCCTTGCTGATCAAATTAACCTCTCTCTCATTGGGTCAAAGTGATGGAGGACAACCTCGCATGTCCACGGATGGAAGCGCCACACGCGAGTGAGTTCCTATATATAGGGCAACCACCGCCTGCATGGTATTGCATGATGTTTGAATACCAATATAATGTACAACTTTGATGTAGAACCTGCCTCGTGAACTAAAAAGTCCCCACATGGAGCGAGGTTATGACACGCATATACATACTCCTATACCATGCATATACGACACAAACCAAAAAAGAACCATCCTTGTTGGTCAAATTAACCTCTCTCTCGTTGTACGTTCAATTGGTCGATGACGACCTCGTGGGCCCACAGAGAGAGGCACACGTGAGTGATGTCATAGGACAAAACCACCGCGTGCATGCGCCCGTGTGTTATGTGATGTTTGAATACCCAACGCACAACTTTGACGTGGCACATGCTTCGCAAACCGAAAACGCACTACACCACGATGAGTGTAGCCCCCTCAGTTCAAGCCGGTGAGTGTGTGTACACATGTGCTTGAACTTTGATATGGAATCCCACCATGATCCACACCACACATGCCAAGATGACTCCACCTTTTGGTCAAATGCCTCTCGTTGTCGGTGGAAACTGAAAACCTTTGCGGGCTCACGAATGGGTGCGTCGCTGATAATCACAAGAGGGAGAGTGTCCGAGAGGACGACCAATGCATGCATGTGGCTAGAATATTATGTATGAAAGGGTTGTGTAATGCTTTAAATAACCAATTCACGAGTTTGATGTGGCATATATGACTCACAAAATGATCAATAATCCCACACAAAGGTTCATGACTCGTAGTGTACTGCCGGACCCATCCCCCCACCCCCCCACATACAAACACACACATCCCGCACCACCACAGCCACTCTGAGGCATGTCAAACTTTTTCTGCAGTGAACACGTGACGAAAGGCGGAGTGTCATGTTACTTTAAAAAAACTGACATCATTCGACCGTTTTTATACATTGATTGATTTCCTAGGGATTTAATGTGCAAATATCAAATTTGAGCTACATGTGCACCAAAATGGGTTGCAAAATCATATGTGTCCCTGGGTGCATGTTTCCCTGTGCAAGAGATTTCAAAATATTGAGAATATATATTTTTTTAAATTCATTAAATCCAAAACTTAGTTGAAATTCATGAAACTTATTGTGGTGTCATATATGGACACTGGTAGACTGTGATATTGTATTATTTTTCATCAATGAGACCCGTTTTGATATAATCTTATTACAAACAGGAGATTATTAAAAACTGGCAACCAATATCTCATACGGATTATTTATTCGGACCATCTGCGTTAGACCATGCCATGCTTTAGTTAGGCGGTAAACCGGCAGAATGAACCATCAATAAACCAACAAAAATACGTGCTGCCACACGCCCTGTGTGCCGTGCGAGCAGGCGTGAGTTGACGGGACGCATGCGAGTAGTCCGCCGCGCAGGCATACTGGGAGGCGTGCGTGCAGTCGTGCGTATTGACGGGAGGCGTGCGAGTAGCTGTGTGAAATGATGGTAGGAATGGCAGAAGTCCGCCGTGGAGGCTCACCGGGAGGCGAGACAGCTTTTGACTGCAGCCTACCTCGCTCCCACTGGTACGTATTAATTGCATGCCCGAGCCGCCGGCCATAATAGGCGGCCGCACCCCCGGTCCATAGTGGTCATCAACGTCTGGACTCTTGAGTGTATGAGGATGCCGCCGAAGCGCACCATCGGAGGGAGTGGCGATGTCGGGGCTGGTGAACCACCCGCGCAATGCGTGAAGCTGGGCACAGAGGTTGCCGTCGCCGCCGACGAGGTCTCGCGCAGGCAGCAGCGCGACCTTGACTTCGTCGGCGCCGTCGTGCCCCCCCCCAGCCGGAGCCGGAGGTCAACAACAACTCCGGCAATGACTGCGACTCCAACAGAAAACCGGTTACTCATCTATATACCCATTTGTGCAGCAAACATATCATGTGTTTTCTTTGGTTACTCCCCCCCTCTATAATTTTTCTAGAATACAAATTCTATGGTTATGTTCTCCCAGTCCATGAAATTAGAGTAATTAAGATCCGTTAGATGCACGTAGTGTATTGATTGTTTGAATGTTATCCGTATAGAGTTAGTGATTAATTGTTTGTCCTGTACAAATTATTTTTGCTAATAATCCGACTAGGGTTATGCTAATAATTCGTGGCCGGATCTTGAGAATTGATTTTGAATGTCCTACATATATGTTTGTGCCTTTTTTCTTCCAGATCCCAAGAATTGATTTTGAATTTCCTACATGTATGTTTTTGCCATTTTTTCTGATTTTTTCCTTTCAGATTGGTAGGCACATAGATGAGGCTTCGGCCAGCGCCGCCGCCGGATGTAGATCTTGGACCCGGCTGCGCGGCCAGAAGCAGACACGCACCCCCTGGACCTGAGGAACCAGTAGAATCTCCGGCGGACCGCATCAGCAATCTCCCGGATGGCATCCTTGGGGAGATCATCTCCCTTCTCCCCACCAAGGATGGCTGCCGCACACAAGTCATCGCATCTCGGTGGCGCACTCTGTGGCGCGCCGCGCCTCTTAACTCGACTGTCGTCAACTATCTGTCGATGATGATTCTGAACTCCCCGGAGCCATCATCTCCTCCCACCAGGGCTCCGTTCAATGCATCTGCATCCGGGCATGCTACCTGCTAGACATACCCTCTACGGTGGCCGCCAGGCTGACATCCTGTCAATTCGATAAACTCCACCAGCTTGAGTTCTACCATGATTATGCATGTAACATACCAAAAACCGATGTATCTGTGCCCTCACCACCGATGTCCATCTCTTGGTTTTCCTCCTCTCTCCACAGCAGCCACCTCGGCTCGGTGCCATATGATATGTCTCCAACGTATCTATAATTTATGAAGTATTCATGCTGCTATATTATCATTCTTGGATGTTTTACAATCATTTTATAGCAACTTCATATTAGTTTTTGGGACTAACCTATTGACATAGTGCCCAGTGCCAGTTGCTGTTTTTTGCTTGTTTTTTACATTGCAGAAAATCAATACCAAATGGAGTTCAAACGCAGCGAAACTTTTTGGAGATTTTTTATGGACCAGAAGACACCTGGTGGGCTAAAGAAGTACCAGAGGGGAGCACAACCCACCAGGGCGTGCCTGGGGGCCCAGGCGCGCCCAGGTGGGTTGTGCCCACCTCGGTGGCCTCCCGCACCGCCTCTTCGCCCTATAAATTCTGAAATATTCCAAAAATCCTCAGGGTAACCCTAGATCAGAAGTTCCGCTACTGCAAACCTCTATAGCGACGAAAAACCAATCTAGACCCCGTTCCGGCACTTTGCCAGAGGGGGAAATCATCACTGATGGCCATCATCCCGGCGGCCACCATGATGAGGAGGGAGTAGTCCACCCTCAGGGCTGAGGATTTGTACTAGTAACTATGTGTTTAATCTCTCTATCTCGTGTTCTTGAGATGGCAGGATCTTGATGTATCGTGGGCTTTGTTAATATAGTTGGATCATATGGTGTTTCTCCCTCTCTATCTTGTTGTGATGAATTGAGTTCTCCCTTTGAGATTTTGTTTTATCGGATTGAATACTTTTATGGATTTGAGAACACTTTATGTATATCTTGCTATTAATACGCGTGGTGACAATGGGGTATCATATTGATTCACTTGATATATGTTTTGGCACTCAACTCACGGATTCCCGAGGTGACATTGGGGTAATATTTGCATAGGGGTTGATGCATGTTCTTGTCTTGATTCTCCGGTAGAAATCTTGGGGCACTCTTTGAAGTTCTTTGTGTTGGATTGAGTATTATGTATCTAAAATTATTTGGTGTTATTTTAGTACGAACTCTTGGATAGATCGATTGGAAAGAATAGCTTTGAGGTGGTTTCATACCCTACAAACAATTTCTTCTTATGCTCTCCGCTAGATAGGAACTTTGGAGTGATTCTTCATCACACGTTGAGGGATGGTTATACGATCCAATTAGATTAGCATTGTTGAGAGATTGCACTAGCGAAAGTACGGACCCTATGCCTCATTTTCAAGCATTGCAATACCGTTTGTGCTCCATTTTATCAATTGCTACCTTACTTTTTTATTGTCCTTATTACAAAAATCAATATCTACTATCCATATTACACTTGTATCACCATCTCTTTCGCTGAACTAGTGCACCTATACAAATTACCATTGTATTTGGTGTGTTGGGGACACAAGAGACTTTTTATTATTTGGTTGCAGGGTTTTGAGAGAGATATCTTCATCCTACGCCTCCCACGGATTGATAAACCTTAGTTCATCCACTTGAGGGAAAATTGCTACTGTCCTACAAAACTCTGCGCTTGCAGGCCCAACACGAGTCTACAAGAATAAAGTTGCGTCTTAGACATCAAGCTCTTTTCTGGCGCCGTTGCCGGGGAGGTGAGTGCTTGAAGGTATATCTTTAGATCTTGTAATTGAATCTTTTAGTTTCTTGTTTTATCACTAGTTTGGTTTATAAAAGAAAACTACAGAAAATGGAATTGAGGTCGCATCATATTATTCATCTTTATATTGTCTTTCGTGAAAATGATGGATAGGAAAATTGTGCTCAATTGATAGAAGAAGAATTTTATAAAATGTTTGACAAAAAGTCTTTAAATAATGAGCATGATTGCAATGTTGTTGGTATGAACTCTTTGAATATCCATGATGCTAACGATATGCAAAGCCATAAGCTTGGGGATGCTATATTTGATGAAGATGATATTCTTAGCCCCCCAATATTGATGAGAAAATTTATTATGATGAAAGCATGCCTCCTATCTACAATGATTATGGTGATGACATGTATACTATATTTAATAATGATAACCATGAAAAATGTCATCATGATTTTAATTTTCAATCACATGATAGCTATTTTGTTGAGTTTGCTCCCACTACTATTGATGAGTATAAATCTGCTTATGTGCAGAGTAAAAAAATTTCTATGCTTATGTCTCATGAAAAGAATGCTTTGTTTGATAGTTATATTGTTGAATTCATTCATGATGCTACTGAAAATTATTATGAGAGAGGAACATATGCTTTTACCTATTGCGATAATATCAAGTTTCCTCTCTTTATGTTGAAAGTTTTGAAGTTGCACTTGTTTTGCCTTCCTATGCTAGTTGATTTTTGTTCCAATAAATTGTTTGAACACAAAATACCTATGCATAGGAAGTGGGTTAGACTTAAATGTGCTTGCCATGTGCTTCATGATGCTCTCTTTGTGTTTCAATTCTTATCTTTTGTGCGAGCATCATTGAAATCATCATGCCTAGCTAAAAGGCATTAAAGAAAAGCGCTTGTTGGAGACAACCCAACACTTTTACCTACTGTTTTTGTGTGTTCACATGATTAGGCTACTGTAGTAATCATGTTTTATAGCCTTTTTTCAATAAAGTGACAAGTAAAGCCTTTGGGATAGTGTGGATGATAGTTGACTTGATTCTGTGCAAAAATAGAAACTTTTGCTTCCAGAAACAGAATTGTTTAAATTCACTGGAACGTGATAAAATTCTGAATTTTTTACAGATGATTTATATACATATTGTCTAAGTTTTACTAATTGTTCAGAATATTTGGAGTACTAGAAGTATGGTAGTTATCCAGATCATTACAGACTGTTCTGTTTTTTACAGATTCTGTTTTCAATGCATAGTTTGCTTGTTTCCTAGTTTCTATGGCTTATATTGCTCAATATAAATTGTGGAAATGATAAGGTACAATAGGTATTGTGTGGGAAAAATTATGAATCGTGTCTTTGACAGTACCCAAGTGAAAGATTTTCTTTATCATACTAACCTATATCACGAAGTTTCGTTAAGTTTTATGTGATTGAAGTTTTCAAATTTTGGGTGAGATATCGATATGAGGAGAATAAGGAGTGGCAATAACCTAATCTTGGGGATTCCCAAGGCACCCCAAGGTAATATCCAAGGAAGATCCAAGCAACTAAACTTGGGGATGCCCCGGAAGGCATCCCCTCTTTCGTCTCCAACATTATCGGTAACCTCACTTGGAGCTATATTTTCATTCGACACATGATATGAGTTTTGCTTGGAGCATCTTTTTATTTTGTTTTTATTTTCTTATGTTATTTAGAATAATGTTTTGTATCTTTCTTTTCAATAAAAATGTCAAGGATATCCTTTACCATGCTTATTTTGCAAGTCTACATGTTGCTGTTTAAAAACAGAAAGTTTATCGCTGTTGCAAAAATTCCTGAGAGAAGTCAGAATGTGATAAAATTTTGAAACTTTTTGCACAATAAGATATAACAAATTTTCTACAGTGTGGTAATTTTTCAGAATTTTTGGAGTTAGGGAAGTATGATGAATATTGCACTCTTTACAGACTGTTTTGTTTGACAGATTGTTGTTATGTTTGCATTGTTTGCACATGTTTGCTTGTTTAATGATTCTATTTGAGGATAGAAGTATTAAATATGCATAGGCATTTAGTATGCAATGTTGAATAATAATTTTAGTGATTTTCTATAGTAGATAATGATACGTTATTGCATTGATTTATACTAACTTATCTCATGAGTTCTTGTTGAGTTTTGTGTGGATGAAGTTTTTGAGATTTAGGGAAACCGTGATATAAAAGGAATTAAGGAGACACAAAAGCTCAAGCTTGGGGATTCCCAAGGCATCCCAAGATAATATTTCAAGAAGTCTCAAGCATCTAAGCTTGGGATGCCCCGGTAGGCATCCCACCTTTCTTCATCAACAATTATCAGTTAACCTCGGTTGAGCCTAAGTTTTGCTTCTTCACATGATGTTTTCTATTGTTGGAATGTCATTTTGTTTTCTTTTGCTTGCTGTTTTAATAAAATACTTAGATCTGAAAGTTTTTAAATAAGAGTGAGTCCACAACTAGCTACATATTTACTTAACTACTCGCTTGATCTTCACTTATATCTTTTTGGAGTAGCTTGTCATTTACTCTTGTGCTTCACTTATATCCTATGAGTAAATTGTTGAATGAATTGAATATCATGAAGTTGAAATTATATCATGCCTAGTGGTAGCTTTACGTTGGGTTTAGAAAGTGAAATCTTTTGAAGCTTGACAATCACAATATTGGTCATACAAGTAATTCATGAATGATTAGTAGAAGGAAGGGAAATTTCACATGCAAATATATTATCTTGGACATCTTCTATGATTGTGAATACCATTAATTATTTTCAAACTTGAGCAAATTAGTTGAAGTTGGACAAGGAAGACAACGTAATGAGTTATGTTTGGGTATATTTGCATAGAAGTTATATTGTTATGGATCCTCCAACATTTGGTGTTTGCCTAGGATCTTTTGCTAGCCAAAAATTTGTACTAAGTAGAGATACTACTTGTGCATCCAAAAACCCTTAAACCCAGTTTCTTGCCATGAGTGTCCACCATACCTACCTATGGATTGAATAAGATCCTTCAAGTAAGTTGTCATTGGTGCATAAAGCATAAAGATTGCTCCTAAATATGTTTGATCTTTTATTGTAAGGGAAAATTGAGCATTGTACGAACTTATGATGGCAAAGTAATAAAAGCGACGGACTGCATAATAAAGGTTGCTATCATAAGGGGCAATATAATGTGACGTTCCTTTTCATTAAGAGCATGGGCATCCAAATAACAAGCGCATGGCAACCTCTGCTTCCCTCTACGAAGGGCCTATCTTTTACTTTTCAGTATTTACTTTTATGCAAGAGTCAATAGAATCCATTCTCATTTCAACCTAAATTATTCTCTAGTTGGCAAGCATCATGTGGTGGGGAAAGATCTAGGCACATATGACCAGTCAAATATGTTTGATCATGATCTATTATTGTTGACAATTATCTCTATGATAAATGAGTTGGGAGGCAAAATATTAAGCCCCAATCTTTCTCTGTGTTCGATGGATGCCATTTGTTCTAAGAATATGCTTTGAGTACTAGCAATCATGGAAGACTATATGATGATTGAGTATGTGGAGCTCTTACTTAGACTCTATTGAATAAGTTGAATTGCAATTGTTTGGTGACTAAGAATATAGGTTGTTGAATTTCAAGAGAATTCATTGTTTGAACCAACATGTGAATTGGTTGCTACTTTACCATGATGAGTTTTATGAGAAAGAATTGCTATTATGATGCTAGGAAAAGTGATTGAAATTATCATTGATCAAACTTATGCACTTTGCTAGCATTCACACTTCATAAATTATTTCTTTTATCATTTACCTACTCAAGGATGAGTAGGAATTAAGCTTGGGGATGCTGATACGTCTCCAACGTACCTATAATTTATGAAGTATTCATGCTGCTATATTATCATTCTTGGATGTTTTATAATCATCTTATAGCAACTTCATATCATTTTTGGGACTAACCTATTGCCATAGTGCCAGGTGCCAGTTGCTGTTTTTTGCTTGTTTTTTACATAATATGCAAGGTACACACAAAGAGGGAGAATTCCGACAGGTGGAAATCTGGACCTAGAAAAGCTACGCCAGGCCACCTATTCTACACTACTCCAAACAAGCTGAAACTTCATGAGGATTTTTTATGGAATAAATAAGAAATACTGGAGCAAATAACCACCAGAGGGGGGGCCACCTGGTGAGCACAAGATACCAGGGCACGCCTAGCCCCCAGGCGCACCCTGGTGGGTTGTGCTGAGCTCGGCCCACCTTCGGAGCCCATCTTCTAGTATATAAGTCATTTTGACCTAGAAAAAATAAGGGGAGGAATTTCGGGACGGAGCGCCGCCGTCTCAAGGCATAACTTGGGCAGGAGCACCTTTTCCCTCCGGCAGAGCAATTCCGCCGGGGGAACTTCCCTCCCGGAGGGGGGAAATCATCGTCATCATCATCACCAACAACTCTCCCATCTTGGGGTGGGCAATCTCCATCAACATCTTCAACAACACCATCTCCTCTCAAACCCTAGTTCAGCTCTTGTGTTCAATCTTTGTACCGGAACTATAGATTGGTGCTTGTGGGTGACTAGTAGTGTTGATTACATCTTGTAGTTGATTACTATATGGTTTATTTGGTGGAAGATTATATGTTTAGATCCAACATGCTATTCAATACCCCTCTGATCTTGAGCATGATTATCATTTGTGAGTAGTTACTTTTGTTCATGAGGTCACGGGAGAAATCTTGTTTCAAGTAATCATGTGAACTTGATATGTGTTCGATATTTTGATAGTATGTATATTGTGATTCCCTTAGTGGTGTCATGTGAACGTCGGCTACATGACACTTCACCATATGTGGACCTAAGGGAATGCATTGTGGAGTAGTAATTAGATGATGGGTTGCGAGAGTGACAGAAGCTTAAACCCTAGTTTATGCGCTATTCCGTAAGGGACCAATTGGATCCAAAAGTTTAATGCTATGATTAGAATTTATTCTTAATACTTTTCTCACAGTTGCAGACGCTTGCGAGGGGGTTAATCATAAGTAGGAGGTTTGTTTAAGTACGAACAACACCTAAGCACTGGTCCACCCACATATCAAATTATCAAAGTAGCGAGCACGAATCGAACCAACATGATGAAAGTGACTAGATGAAATTCCCGTGCACCCTCAAGAACGCTTTGCTTATTATAAAAGACCGTTTTGGCCTGTCCTTTGCCTCAAAAGGATTGGGCTACATTGCTGCACTTTTGTTACTATTACCGTTACTTGCTCGTTACGATTATCTTGCTATCAAACAACTCTGTTACTTACAATTTCAGCACATGCATACATTACCTTGCTGAAAACCACTTGTCATTTCCTTCTGCTCCTTGTTGGGTTCGACACTCTTACTTATCAAAAAGGCCACAATTGGTCCCATATACTTGTGGGTCATTAGTAGCTATGTGTTTAATCTATCTCTCTCTCTCTCTCTCTCTCTCTCTCTCTCTCTCTCGTGTTCTTGAGATGGCACGATCTTGATGTATCGCGGGCTTTGTTAATATAGTTGGATCATATTGTGTTTCTCCCTCTATATCTTGTTGTGATGAATTTAGTTTTCCCTTTGATATTTTTTTATCGGATTGAATACTTTTATGGATTTGCAAAAATTTATGTATGTCTTGCTATGCATACCCGTGGTGACAATGGGGGTATCATATTGATTCACTTGATATATGTTTTGGCACTCAACTCGCGGATTCCCGAGGTGACATTGCGGTAATCTTTGCATAGGGGTTGAGGCACGTTCTTGTCTTTGATTCTCTGGTAGAAATCTTGGGGCACTCTTTGAAGTTCTTTGTGTTGGATTGAGTATTATGAATCCGAAATTATTTGGTGTTATTTTAGTACGAACTCTTGCATAGATTGTTTGGAAAGAATAGCTTCGAGGTGGTTTCGTACTCTACAAACATTTTCTTCTTATGTTCTCCGCTAGATAAGAACTTTGGAGTGATTCTTCATCACATGTTGAGGGATGGTTATATGATCCAATTAGATTAGCATTGTTGACAGATTGCACTAGCGAAGTATGGACCCTAGGCCTCATTTTCAAGCATTGCAATACCGTTTGTGCTCTGTTTTATCAATTTCTACCTTGCTTTTTTATTGTTCTTATTACAAAAATCAATATCTACTATCCATATTACACTTGCATCACCATCTCTTCGCTGAACTAGTGCATCTATACAAATTACCATTGTATTTGGTGTGTTGGGGACACAAGAGACTTTTTATTATTTGGTTGCAGGGTTGTTTGAGAGAGACTATCTTCATCCTATGCCTCCCACAGATTGGTAAACCTTAGGTCATCCACTTGAGGAAAAATTGCTACTGTCCTACAAAACTCTGCGCTTGGAGGCCCAACACGAGTCTACAAGAATAAAGTTGCATAGTAGACATCACCATCTAGCAGACAATCTGGTACAAATGCTTCAACTCCCACTGCTAAAAAAACTTGCGCTTGTGGTGGTTGATCTATCGGAGGCCGCACTGCACAACATCATCCACTCCAGCTGCCCTGCCCTGGAGTGCTTGCTGCTTGTTTTTGGAATGGAAATTCGTATCCGTTGTCTCAAAATAAAGTCGCCCCACCTTGTAAGCATGGAAATTTTTTTTGGACATGATCTCACCATCGAAGATGCCCCTTCACTTCAAAGGTTGCTCCTTGATTCTGGTATAGTACCTTCACAAATAACTATAGTATCTGCGCCTAAACTGGAGACCTTGGGTGCAATTCATGATCCTTTTAGATGGTTCAAGATGGTGTTTGGCTCCACACCTATTGAGGTATTGTATATTATTCACGTAAACTTTTGTTATCTGCTTTTTTCATTTGAGCGCATAAGTATCATCTTGGAGTACACTTTTGGTACTAATATTATGTTCTATGCTCAATGAAGAGCTTGTCCATCCTATCAGTGGTGGTGGATTCTGTCAAGACCTTACATATAAGTATGTGGTGTTTTGATCTCAACACGATTATTGGCTTGCTGAATGCTTTCCATGTCTGGAGAATTTGTATATAAAGGTGATGATTTCACAAACATTGAAAGCCCATATATGATGTACTATAGTTAATCATTCAGCTATCACTCTTTCAACATAATCTTTGTTAGACATTAAGTGTTTTCAATCTTCATCTCTATTTAGGCACTAACACATGGAGAAAAAAGTATAACCAATCGATGGTTCAAGAAGCACCGGGATTTTCTCAGATCTCATGGCATTCATTTGAAGACAGTAACGCTGAAAGGATATGCATCCAACAATGCAAACACTAGCTTTGTCACATTCTTCATGTTGAATGCGAGGGCATTATTGTCCGTGAGGATTATGTTTTTGACAAGAAATTTCTTATGGCTGCAAGTGTTGAACAACATAAAAAGAAGTTTCACGTGGAAAAAAAGGTTTCTGAACGTGCTCGACTTCTATTTACAACAACTTGTTATCATGTACGTAGAATTTCTGGGCCAGGATCTTGATTTTATGGATCAGACCGATCCATTTGATTTTGACTGTCGAAAACTTTCATTGAGTTAGTTGTTATTGTCCTATTCAATCTGGATTTTGTGTAAACTTGATGAGCAATTAATCATCATGCTTTTGTACCTTCTGTAAGCTGGGGTTAGATATTGCTGCCCTTTTCAACTTGCCTTTGACCCATATTTCCTTTCATACTGGGCCAATGGCTTGCCATTTCTTTAATCTATACCTACTAATAAAGCAAGGTACGTTCGTCAATTTTTTCATCCGTTCACCTCCAATTTTTTTTGTTTCCGAGGTGGTACTAAATTTTTATGTGTTTGTGTGCTAGAATAAGAATTTTCGTACGTGGCCGCACGCTATGGCCCATCGAAGCCAACCCACTTAATTTTCTCCCCACGCAGCTGGACCAATCCTATTTTCCGCACTGGGCAAGAAATAGTCAAATTTCGCACAGGACAAACAATATTGGGCTGGCCCATTTTTCTTTCTTTCTTTGTTTTACTTTTATTTTTATTCTTATTTTCCTATCTATTTTTCCCTTCCAAATTCTTTTTCAGAATTTATTTCGTAAATAAAAAAATTTCATAAAACGTTCAGAATTAAAAATAGTTTTTGGAAAATGTTCAGAATTTTGAAACATTTTTGCTATTTTTAAAAATATTCGTAACTTGCAAAAAGTTTCCCACTTTTTCAAAATAAATTATTCTTTTTCAAAATTGTTTGAGATGTCTAAAAAGAAAATGGCATTTAAAAAAAAGCTCCAAATTCAAAAAATATTCTTGTTTCAGTGAAATTTTCACAATTAAAAAAAAAATCGTGGATAAAATATACACATTTTCTAAAAATCTTATGAATTTTCAACACATGTTCCCGATTTAGACAAATGCTCAAAAATTCAAATAATGTTCATGTTTTTTAGTCGGAGATTCGCACAGTAATACCAATAATGGGCTGGCCTTTTTTCTTTGTTTCTGTGTTTTACTTCTATTTTTAATCTCCTTTCCCTATCTCTTTTTTCCATTCCAAGTTTATTTTTCTTTTAAAATTTATTTCGTAAATTAAAAAAATTCAAAAAAAGTTCAGACTTAAGAATATTTTTTTGTTAAATGTTAATAATTTCAAATTTTCTTTTGCTATTTTCAAAAATATTCGGAACTTGCAAAATGATTCCTATTTGTTCAAAAAATAATTATTTTTTTTCAAAATTGTTCGAGATGTCTAAAAAGGAAATGTCATTTCAAAAATGCTCTAAATTCGAAAGATATTCTTATTTTAGTTAAATTTTCAGAATTTAAAATAATGTTTTGTGTAAAATATACACTCGAAAAATCTTATGTATTTTCAACACATGTTCCCGTTTTAAAAAAATGTTCACAAAGTTAAATATTGATAATGTTTTTATAAAAAAGTTGGTTTCTTTAGAAACTGTTTGTGAATTTAAATATATGTCCCCTTTCAAAGTTTGTTTGTGTTTTCTCAAAAGTGTACATAATTTTCAAAAAATTGTTCCAATTTAAAAAATTATTCGTGTTTCCTACTATATTCATAAACTTCATACCTTAAAATCTCTTTGATTGAAAGGATTGAAAGGAAAAGTAGATTGAATAACTTATGGGCCTTCTCTGACGTATGATGACGTAACAAAACTCTTAAATGCTCTCGACCAATGAATGGAAAAATAGCGTATTGCACATATAATTCTTACATACTATTTTATCTCCCATTGCAACGCACGGGCATATGTGCTAGTTAAGACATAAATATTATAAGCATTCACAACATAGGGAATGAACCTCACTCTCGTGGGATCCTTGAGATCTTTGTTCATTACAAAACCGCAAGTTCTCAGCGCCCACCAGCACCCACAAACTTATTTTCAGCTTGCACACCAAATGGGTTGTAATTCTTAATAAGAAAAGCTGCATGGTAGTGACAGATTTGGATTTGTCATTTGGGACCCACAAGGAAAAAGCCTATCTAGGACGGTGCCGACTCGACAATAAATATTGACAAACCTGGTTTTAAAATTATTGTAAATCCAAAACTCGCCTAAAAATCATGAAACTTGGCATGGTGTTATGACATAGCACCAATATGCTGTGGTAAAAAATTAGTCCAATTTTGTCGGCGTTCTAGGCACCAGGGTACCCAGACTTGCCTTCCTACGGCCCACGGCGTGGCTCCGACGATGGCCTGGTACAGCCCATCGTCAGCATCGACAAAGCAAGACCCTCGCGGGGGCCAAGCCTCGCAAGGCGGACGACGCCAAGACTTCCAGAGGGAGCCGCCTTACTAGGCCGGCTCCTGAGGAGCGGAGATTCCTATGCAGGCGATCACCTCATGAGTTTAAGGTGACGTAAGCCATGACGACCAAGGCCAAGCGGGCGCCATCGGGCGCAGTATAGCAGGTTCCCTCTTTGGTGCTAAGGAGGCAAGCACAGACGCGGAGTCCCAAGGAATCAACCGGAAGTTTCCATTTTCGTGCTACAAGACCAAGACCGCTAGGACGGCAGGACGGAGGTCATCGCCGAGCCCACCACGGTGTCACGACCATAAGCTTTGCAGGCGAAGACCACCTTTCATCAGGATAAGATGCACTATTTGTCTCCCTTCAAACTTGGCCGTTGTGGGATCCCTTCCCGCCTTCATTTTGGGGGAAGTAAATATAGCTTAGCCACCACCATAGGGGGAGATCCGAACCCTCACCAGCCCACACCACCACAAGAACAGACCTCCTGAGGTAGTTCTTCCTCTGTACTAGTTCATCCTCGGCCCCTCGCGAGGCCAATCCACCCCAAAGCAGGGGTAGGGCATTACACCACAAGGTGGCCCTAACCCGGGTAAACTGTCGTGTCCCTTTCCTTTCCCGTTCATGAAGCTAGGCTGTGAGAGCGTTGATTTGGTAGGCTGGGGAGATCG
Source organism: Aegilops umbellulata (assembly GCA_032464435.1). Taxonomy (NCBI): domain Eukaryota; kingdom Viridiplantae; phylum Streptophyta; class Magnoliopsida; order Poales; family Poaceae; genus Aegilops; species Aegilops umbellulata. Next base: position 560,994,091 of record CP136055.1, on the reverse strand, counting down.
AGTTCTTCACACGCACCCCAGAGTTCGAATATTTCTTGCGTCTGAGGAGCCCCGAATCCGACAAATTTGGGACAAATTTTGGTACAAACTTCTTACAAACCGGAGCTTCTCTCAAAAAGGCTCATGGTTCCAAGAGGGACCTTGTCACCTATGTGTGCGAAACGACATACGCTGTCTCTTCCCGCCTTGATTTATTTTACAGAGGCAACATGCAACTATAATAGCGTCATCCTAAAAATATGAAAATATTCACGGTTCATTTTGCCTTTTTATACATTATTTGAGTTTTCTAGGCATTTTGGAACATACTTTGGTGTGTGCAAAGTTCATGTGTTTACTAGCCACATATGTAATTGGATGTTCAATCTGTTTATGGAATCAAGTCCTTATAAGTTATAAGTACATATGTTGTTGTTCTGTGTGCAATGACATCACACACAGACCATACTGGGGAACCCGTCAGTGATGATTTCATCACTCGCTGACAATTGTATACCACCAAGCATTTGCCCACAACACACACGGCTTATTAGCAGCAATCGTCTATATTATTATTGGTCTTCGCACACATTTCTGATTACATACCTGTTTGCCGTGAATCACACACTTCCTGTTAAATTGAAACATTTTTGTTCTCTTGGCTCAAAGCAAATAGTTCATCCAAGTGAACCGTATGCCATATATCGCACACACCTTGATCTGGCAGACCGTTTCTTCTGTGTTGCCTAATCACAAACAGTTCCTCCGAGTGAGCCGTATGCTATATATCGCACACACCTTCATCTAGCTGCCCGTTTCTTTTGTTTTGCCTCATCGCAAACAGTTCATTCAACTGAACCGTATGCCCCTCATCGCACACGCAACTAAAATATGAACCATGTTTGATGTATCCTTCATCGCAAATGTTTTGCATATTTTTCGACGGTTATTTTACATCACCGTTTGCGATTAATGCATCCCACACAGTTTCGTCTAAGGGTATCTGATCGTAGTGTCGCGTTAGCAGCATCCTGCAGTAGTGCCTATGCATAGATTACCCCAACGTCACCTCGGGAATCTGTGATTTGAGTGCCAAAACACATATCAAGTGATTCAATATGATACACCATTGTCACCATGGGTATTCATAGCAAGACATACATAAAGTGTTCTCAAATCCACAAAATTATTCAATCCGATAAACGAAATCTCAAAGGGAAAACTCAATTCACAACAAGATAGAGAGGGGGAAACACCATATGATCCAACTATATTAACTAAGCCCGCGACACATCAAGATCATGACATCTCAAGAACACGAGAGAGAGAGAGAGAGAGATTAAACACATAGCTACTGGTACAAACCCTCACCCCCGAGTAAACCCGGGCATGGGCAGCCCGGCCCTACGACCCATCCCGAACCCGGCCCGAAAAACCCGGGCTGGGCCGGGTCGGGCCTGACATTCGGGCCGGGCTCGGGCTTTGTTTTGCAGCCCGAAAGATAGTTCGGGCCGGACTCGGGCTTCAATTTTTCTGTATTTCGGGACAGGCTTTCGGGCTTCGGGCCGGGCTTGCACGTGCACGTACTAAAAAACAACATTCCGGCCTGGCTTTCGGGCTTCGAGCTTGATTTCGGGCCAGGCTCGGGCTTGAAAAAAGGGAGTATTTCGGGCTTCGTGGCGGGCTCGGGCTTGAGAAATGAAGGTTGGGCTTTTACAAGCCCGGCCCGAAACCCGGCCCGGCCCGACGTTTGCCTGGGTTTAGCCCCGAGGGTGGACTACTCCCTCCTCATCATGGTGGCCGCCGGGATGATGAAGATGGCCTCCGATGATGATTTTGCCCTTCGACAGGGTGCCGGAATGGGGTCTAGATTGGTTTTTCGTGGCTATAGAGGCTTGCGGCGGTGGAACTTCTGATCTATGGTTATCTTTGGGGGTTTTGGAATGTTTGGGAATTTATATGGCGAAGAGGCGGTGCGGGAGGCCACCGAGGTGCCCAGGCGTGCACAGGTGGGTTGTGCCCCCCTTGGGGCACCCCTCTGGTACTTCTTTGGCCCACCGGATATCTTCTGATCCAAAAAAATATCCAAAAAGTTTGCTGCGTTTGGAATCCGTTTGGTATTGATTTTCTGCGAAGTAAAAAACAAGCAAAAAACAACAACTGGCACTGGGCACTATGCCAATAGGTTAGTCCCAAAAAATGATATAGAGTTGCTATAAAATGATTGTAAAATATTCAAGAATGATAATATAACTTGATATGTGTTCGGTATTTTGATGGTATGTATGTTGTGATTCCCTTAGTGGTGTCATGTGAACGTTGACTACATGGCACTACACCTTATTAGGGCCTAAGGGAATGCATTGTGGAGTAGTTATTAGATGATGGGTTGCAAGAGTGACATAAGCTTAAACCCTAGTTTATGCGCTACTTCGTAAGGGACTGATTTGGATCCAAAAGTTTAATGTTATGGTTAAATTTATTATTAATACTTTTCTCGTAGTTGTGGATGCTTGCAAGGGGGTTAATCACAAGTAGGAGGTTTGTTCAAGTAAGAACATCACCTAAGCACCGGTCCACCCACATATCAAATTATCAAAGTAGCTGATAACCCATAAGTATAGGGGATCGTTTGTAGCCTTCTTCGATAAATAAGAGTGTCGAACCCAACAAGGAGCTAAGGCAGAACAAATATTCCCTCAAGTTCTATGGACCACCAATACAACTCTACGCACACTTGACATTTGCTTTACCTAGAACAAGTATGAAACTTTTTTGTAGGCGTGATGCTAGAAGTACTTTGCAAGATAATAAAAGTTAGGTGTTTAGTAAAAGGGTTTGTGTCAACAAGAAAGTTATTTGTCCCTAGGCAATCGATAACAAGTACGAGTAATCATTCTTGCAATTTTGGATGAGGGAGAGGCATGACCTAACATACTTTCTCTAGTTGGACCATATGCACTTATGATTGGACCCCTAGCAAGCATCCACAACTACTAAAGATCATTAAGGTCGTGAAACCCAGCCATAGAATTAAGTATCAAGTCCTCTTTACTCCCATACGTCATACCCCACTTACTCGGGTTTAAGCTTCTATCGCTCTCGCAACCCACCACAAGCGAACCATGAACATATTGCAACACCCTACAACAGGGGCCCCTCATGTTTGCGCGAGAATGGAGGGCACCCTAGGACAACACCGTAAATAAAATATACAATCATACCAACCAAGATCACGATTAACCCACAAGACAAAGCAGATCTACTCAAACATCATAGGATAACCATAGATCATTGGGAAATAATATATGGAGTTGAGCACCATCTTTAAGTAGAGATTATAGCAGGGAGAAGGGGTCTTACACCACTGCATAGAGGGGGAGAGAGTTGGTGTTGACGGTAGCAAGATTGTTGATGTAGATCGCCGTCCCAATCGTTGCCCCGGCCGCAGTCCGGCGCCACCGTAAGCGAGGGGGGGAGGCCCCCTCCTTATTCTTCCTCCTTGGCTTCCCCCCTAGATGGGAGGAGAATTCCCCCTCTGGTCCTTGGTCTCCATGGCGGCGGAGGGGCGGGAGCCCCTCCGAGATTGGATCTCCCTCTCTGTTCTCTTCTGTTCCACGCTCCCTTGATCTGGCCGAAAACCGTTTCTTATATTTCGGGAGATCCGTAACTCCGATTGCGCTTAGATTTTAACACGATTTTTTCAGATATAAGCTTCCTTGCACCCGAAGTAGAGCTCCAGCCGACATTCGAGGAGGGCACAACACACAACTACGCGCCAGGGGCCTCTGGCGCGCCCTGGTGTCTTGTCGGCTGTGTGGGCCTTCGTTTGCGGTGATTCCAACTCCAAAAAATCACATATATTCCAAAATAATTCTCCGTAAATTTTATTGCATTTGGACTTCGTTTGATATGGATTTTCTGCGACACAAAAAACATGCAAAAAACAGGAACTGTCACTGGGCACTGGATCAATAGGTTAGTCCAATAAATCATATAAAAAGTTGCCAAAAATATGTGAAAAGTTGTATAATATTGGCATGAAACAATAAAAAATTATAGATACAACGGAGACGGATCAACATCCCCAAGCTTAATTCCTGCTCGTCTCGAGCAGGTAAATGATAAAAAAGATAAATTTTGATGTGGAATGCTACCTAGCATAAACTTGATCATATATGTAATCATGGCATGAATATTAAGACATGAGTGATTCAAAGCAATAGTCTATAATTTGACATAAAGACATCAATACTCAGGCATCCCAACAAACAATCATGTCTTTCAAAATATCAACACTAAAGAAAGTTATCCCTACAAAATCATATAGTCTTGTCATGCTCTGTCTTCTTAACACAAAGTATTTATCATGCACAACCCCGATGACAAGCCGAGCAATTGGTTCATACTTTTTAATGCGCTTCAGCTTTTTCAACCCTCACGCAATACATGAGCGCAAGACATGGATATAGCACTACGGGTGGAGTAGAGTATGATGATAGGGGTAAATATAAAGAAGACAAAAAAGTAAGAAAGTGTCACATCGATGCGGCTAACCAACGGGCTATGGAGATGCCCATCAATTGACATCAATGCGAGGAGTAGGGATTTCCATGCAACGAATGCACTAAGAGCTATAAGTGTATGAAAGCTCAATATGAAACTAAGTGGGTGTGCATGTAATCCTATAATGAAAATTTCCCACTAGTATATGAAAGTGACTAAATAGGATACTCTCTATATGAAAAACATGGTGCTACTTTGAAGCACAAGTGTGGTAAAGGATACTAACAATGGCCCTTCTCTCTTTGTTTATTTTTTTATTTTTTATTTTCTTTTCTCTTTTTCTTTTCCTTTTTCTTTTTCTTTCTTTTCTTTCTTTTCTTTTTTTCTTTTTCTTTTCTTTTTTTCTTTTTCTTTTTTTTCACTCATTGTTCGGAGTCTCATCCCGACTTGTGGGGGAATCATAGTCTCCATCCTTTCCTCACTCGGGCACTGCTCTAAAAATGAATAATGATGATCATCACACTTCTATGTACTTATAACTCAAAAGAAATAAAAATTACAACTCGATACCTATGACAAAGTATGACTCTATATGAATGCCTCTGGCAATGTACCAGGATGTGCAATGATCTAGCATAACATGTATGAAAAATGATGAACGGTGGCTGAGACACAACTACTATGTCAGCTATATGATCATGCAAAGCAATATGACAATGAATGCTCAAGTCATCAAACGGAAGCGGTGGAAGTTCCATGGCAATATATCTCGGAATGGCCATGGAAAAGCCATAATAGGTAGGTATGGTGGCTGTCGGTGTCAAAACCGGCGGATCTCGGGTAGGGGGTCCCGAACTGTGCGTCTAGGCGGATGGTAACAGGAGACAGGGGACACGATGTTTTTACCCAGGTTCGGGCCCTCTCGATGGAGGTAAAATCCTACTCCTGCTTGATTGATATTGACGATATGGGTATTACAAGAGTTGATCTACCACAAGATCGAAGAGGCTAAACCCTAGAAGCTAGCCTATGGTATGATTGTTGTTCTTGGTCCTACGGACTAAACCCTCCGGTTTATATAGACACCGGAGGGGGCTAGGGTTACACAGAGTCGGTTACAAGGAAGGAGATCTACATATCCGTATTGCCAAGCTTGCCTTCCACGCCAAGGAGAGTCCCATCCGGACACGGGACGAAGTCTTCAATCTAGTATCTTCATAGTCCAACAGTCCGACCAAAGGATATAGTCCGGCTGTCCGGACACCCCCTAATCCAGGACTCCCTCAGTAGCCCCTGAACCAGGCTTCAATGACGATGAGTCCGGCACGCAGATTTGTCTTCGGCATTGCAAGGCGGGTTCCTCCTCCGAATACTTCATAAAAGATTTTGAACACGAGGAACGTGTCCGGCTCTGCAAAACAAGTTCCACATACAACCGTAGAGAGAATAATATTTCTAGAAATCTAATCTGCTGACGTACCCCGTAGTGTGACATCACACCACAGCCAGGTCTTTATTCAAATCGTTTTTTATAACCAATCTTAGCGTGTTCCATGAGGCGGTTTCCTTGGCATGTCTTGTCGAAGCAGAGATCGTGTTCCCTTTATTACAGGATTCCCATCAATACGGACGTGGGTAACCCAACCGCGCCATCAATTACAGCGCTTGGGGGATAAGCGAGTTTTACCAGGTTGGTGGGGGCGCGTAGTTTTGTCCGCCCTTATAAAGGGATAAGGGTTCACCTTTTTCTACCCACGCCTTCTTCCTCATTGCTCATCCATTCCTGCGCACTCGAGCTCCAGCGCCCAAGTCCGCATCTTTCTCCTCAAACCTCTCCAAACATGTCCAGAGCGGGAGGCAAGTGAATGATCTCCTCCGTCACGGAGGGAGACGTCAAAAAGCTGAGGGGAGCCGGATACCTGTCCGAGGATATCACACACCGGCTCCTAGAGGAGGGGCAGCTCATCCCCACCCCCAGGCCCCATGAGAGGGTAGTATTCCTTACCCACTTCCTCCGCGGACTGGGATTTCCCCTCCACCCATTCGTCCGGGGGCTCATGTTCTACTACGGCCTGGATTTTCATGATCTGGCCCCGAACTTCATCCTCAACATCTCGGCATTTATCGTCGTGTGAGGCCTTCCTCCGCATCAAGCCCCACTTCGGCCTATGGCTGAAAACCTTCAACGTCAAACCGAAGGTAGTGGGCGGCCAGCAGGCGGAGTGCGGAGGTGCGATGGTGGGCAAAATGCCGAACGTCACATGGCTCGAGGGCTCCTATGTGGAGACCATAAAGGGGTGGCCATCGGGGTGGTTCTACATCACCGAGCCGCGCGACGCCAAATGGGCGGCGACCCCCGAATTCCGATCCGGAATCCCTACGCGGCTCACCTCCTGGAAAGAGAAGGGCCCGCCCTGGGGTAATCCGGCAGAGCGGACCGGACTCCAGACCTATATCCAAAATATGATAAACAGGAAGCTCAAGCTTGTCAACATAGTCCAGGTCATGCTCATCCGCCGGATCCTCCCGTGTCAACAACGGGCGTTCAATTTGTGGGAGTTCAACCCGGCCCAGCACCAGACTCTTTGCGAGCTGTTCGACACGACGCACAAGGATGTCTGGAGGGTGCTGTTTAAGAGCACCGAGGTCCCCCCTCCACTTACCGAGGATCGCGAACTCAGTGCGCAGCGCCAAGCCGGCGCGGTAAGCTCTTTCATTTCTTATAGGATATTCATTTTCCATAGTTTAACTATGTGCGAGATCTGAGCTCCCATGCCTTTGACAGGACTGGGTGGAGACATCGGGGCAGATTGACTGCCCGGCCCCTCTGCCCGAAGACCCTGCAGACGCTCTCCTGACGGAGATGCTGACTCCGGCTCCTTATGAGGTGCCGGAGAAAAAGATCAAGAAGAAGGCCACGGGAACCCAAAAGAGTTCCTGGCGCCAGGTGGTATCGGGCTCATCGTCCGATAACTCCGAGACGCACTCCTCTCGTGAAAAAGAGGAGGAGGCAGATAAAGGTTCTCCCGCTCCAGTCGGGGAAGACAAGAAAAGGAAGGCCGCCCCAACCGGGGAGGCCGAAGGGTCCAAGAAGGGAAGGACTCTCCTTCCGGACTGCTCCGCCACCGCCGCCGACAGCGAAGACAAGTGGTTACCCAGGGCCAAGCCCCTGGCAAAATCGTAAGTATTCGGATACCAGAGAAACTCGTGGCACAGTTTAATTGCACAACTTCTCCTAACGCCGAACATGGTTATGCAGTCCGTCCTGGGCCCGTATCGATGTATCCTTGTCGAGCGGTTCTTTGGATCCGTCGGCTATGAGTAGCGGATCACTTCTGACCGCCTCCACCCCTCGTCCTACGGACAACGCCGAGGTGTTGTCTCAAAGGGCACCAAGCCGAGGGGAGGTAGTCCTGGAGGCGCCTCAAGGCGACCTTCCGGACTCCAGGCGCAAAGGGAGCAAGACTCCCACGTGCTCCAAGTTCGGCCCCCAGTCGAGCACCGCGCCGGAACCTCCAGTGGTTCCGGACTCCGGTAGGCGGCCCCCTTCCAAGAGGGGCAAGCTGCCTGTGCCGGTAACCTCCGTCCATCCGGAGGCACCGGCTAATTTGCTGGAAGTGCTTAGCGACGCTTCCATCGATAAGGAGCACCGCACTATTATGAGTACGGTGATCAAGAAGGTTCAGTCCGCCAAGAGCGGACTGACTGAAGCCTGTGCCAGCCTTCTAATAGGCTTTGAGGTATGTATTTAAAATATAGGAAAATATTACCGCATAGACAGTAGCCCCTGATGCTCTGTTTGGTGTTCACAAAGAAAAGTCAAATAGAGGATCAAATAATGTCCGCAGGAGTCTAATACAAGTATGTCTATATGCGTATGCAGGCTTCGGTGCTGACCTCTGCCGCACTGACTGCGGAGGTCGCCGTACTGAAGCAGAACCTCGAGCGGTCCGAGGAAGAGCTCGGCCTTGCTAAGAGGCAGCTCGAGGAGAACAAAGGCAAGTAGTAACTTGTCTATATATATAAAAAAGATGTGGTTGCAAAATGATAGGATCATCATGAATGTGCCAGGGGCCACGACCGAAGTGGCAGCCCTGAAGCAAGCGCTGTCCGAGGCCGAATACAAAGCGGCCAAGGAGCACACCGAGCGAGGGAAACAAGAGGCACAGGTGGGCAAGGTGCAGCGAGAGCTCCAATCTCTTGTGAAGAAGCACGAGACTTTGGAGCTTGACTCAAAGACGCGAGAGTCTGAGCTTGCCACGGCCCTCGAGAGCACAAAGCATGCCAAGGCCGAAGCCCAAAAGGCCCTCTAGGAAATTGAGGCGATGATGAAGATAGCGGCGGGTAAGGCATTCATTATGCAAAGCAAGCATGCGAAAGTAAATTACCTGTTACTTACCCGAGTCCGGAGCTCTCCAGGAGCATTCGCAGATTTGCCCCGCAGCGTGTCGGATGCCGCAAAGTACTACCAGGCCGAGGAGGGAAGCTCGACGGAGAAGTTGTTCTTGTCTGAGTATACTGGGACCGAACACCCGATGCCTGTGAGCGACCAGCTGAAGCAACTGGTCGAGCTAGACAAGGCGGCCGAACAGGCCATGAGGAGCCTTATAGTCCGGATGTGGCCTGGCGACTCCCTTCCCAGCAGCTACTTCGGCCTGGTGAGGCGGCTTGTGGATGCTTGCCCACGGCTGGAAGTCATAAAGCGGTCCGTCTGCATCGAAGGTGCACTGGGCCAAGATGGACGCCGAGAAGCTGGTGAAGGAGGGACCACCGCAGGGCAAGGAGAATTGCCACCCTGAGATGTATTATGAGGGCATCCTGAAGGGTACCCGCCTTGTGGCGGATGAGTGTTCCAAAGATGTAATTTTTGAGTGAACTTGCTCGTGTGATCCTGTAGTATGAAAACTTGTTCATATGCGCTATGCAACGCTTGTTTGAATTTAAAATATTACCTTCTGTGTGGCTGTTAATCAAATCTGAGAGATGGCGAGTCGTTGGTTTCTGCCCCCATGCCACGAGTGCTGGGGTGTTCCGGATAAATCCGAGCACTCTTTTTCCCATTCTTGGGTCCTTCGAGGGAGGTGCTCAGCACAACGAACAAGGCAATCAGACTATAGTGCTTTATCACTCTCACTTAGCAATAGAAGTCTACAATTTTATATTTTGGTGAAGCCCCTAGTATTCGGAAGGCCGAATTCGGGGCGCTATACACGCCTAAGTCGGACAAAGCCGACTCCTCGCCCTAAGCGACATAAGTCTTTAGGGACTCGAGACCTCTCGAACAGCGACCAACTCTCGCCTTATCATGACAGTCAGTTTTAGCTTTCTCTACTGAGGTGCTTGCCCAGATGAACCGGGGCACAATTGCAGTAGTTCTCCCAGTGCTACCTTAGCCGATATAGCGGAACGTAAGGTACCAAAACATGGGAGTCGGGCAAACCCAACTATTGACCCAAGACATGATTCAGAGCTGATGCATATAATGCTATAAGTTCGGGGTGCCACACTGTCGAAAGTGTTCGGACTTCTCACGCCGTATTATGGGGTACTTAAGCCCCTGGCGCATTGGCCGTACCAGAGTGTACGGGTTCTGAATGTCATAAATGAACATAAATAAAAAGGGAATAGAGAATGCGATAATAGACTAGTGCTATGCATTGTTTATTCAAAAGGGTGCGTTGAAGCATAATGATACAAGTAGTGCGATAAGCAAGAAATAGGACTATTTGACATGTCCACTCCAGGGGCAAGCTGCGAAATGGTATTTAAAGCAGGTATTTCGCTCGTTATCAGAGAACACCTAGGAGTTCCATGGTGCGACGTAGTTTTCTGCCTCCTTGGTTGTTGTATCGTGTGTCAGACAATTGTACTGCCGGACGGGGCTTCCAGAGAGTAAAGTCCTGAAAGAGAGAAAAAAAATAACAAAGTGGGAAGCCCCTAGTGCGGTTGAGCCGCGTTTTGGGGCGTGCCATAGACGTGCCCCCCACCTATGCCCATGGTATTTTCAATGCGTAATTATGTACGCGTGGCACGCATGTCGCCGTTTGGCTGGGACTGGGGTGGGGGACGCATTGCTATGCGAGCTCGGAACGTGCCACGCGGTCTTGTTGCAGATTACTCCGGGCGCGCTTGACGGTGTCCGGGTGTTTGATCGCCGAACTGGTTGATTGCCTTAAGAGGCTGCTTTGCACTTCTACTGCTAGGGCCGCAGTGCGCTCCTCCGTGCGGGGAGAGCGCTCTGTGTTTCCATTGACTGTGATGACCCCTCGAGGTCCTGGCATCTTGATCTTGAGGTATGCATAATGCGGTACCGCATTGAACCTTGCAAATGCGGCTCGCCCGAGCAGTGCATGATAGCCGCTACGGAACGGGACTATATCGAAGATTAACTCCTCGCTTCGGAAGTTATCCGGGGATCCGAAGACCACTTCTAGTGTGACTGAGCCTGTGCAATGGGCCTCTACACCTGGTATGACACCTTTGAAGGTCGCTTTTGTGGGTTTGATCCTTGACGGGTCTATACCCATTTTGCGCACTGTGTCCTGATAAAGCAGGTTCAGGCTGCTGCCGTCGGTCATAAGGACTGGAGTGAGGTGAAATCCATCTATGATTGGGTCTAGGACCAGTGCGGCGAATCCGCCATGACGGATACTAGTGGGGTGGTCCCTGCGATCGAAGGTGATCGAACAGGAGGACCATGGGTTGAACTTTGGGGCGACTGGCTCCAACGCATATACGTCCCTTAGCGCACGCTTCCGCTCCCTCTTGGGGATGTGGGTTGCGTATATCATGTTCACCGTCCGCACTTGTGGGGGGAACCTCTTCTGTCCTCTGGTGTTCGGCGGCCGGGGCTCCTCCTCGTCATCGCTATGTAGCCCCTTGTCCTTGTTTTTGGCATTTAACTTGCTGGCCTACTTGAACACCCAACATTCTCTGTTGGTGTGATTGGCTGGCTTGTCGGGGGTGCCATGTATTTGACACGAGCGATCGAGTATTCGGTCCAAACTGGACGGGCCCGGAGTACTTCTTTTAAATGGCTTTTTCCGCTGACCGTGTTTAGAGCCTCTGAATCCGGCATTGACTACCGTATCCTCGGTATTGTCGCTGTTGATACGGCGCTTGTGTTTGTTGCGACGTGACCTGCCATTGCTGTCCTTGGTATCCGAAGTACCAGGGTTCTTTGATATGTTATTGCTGCGAGCCAGCCAGCTGTCCTCTCCCGCGCAAAAGCAGGTCACGAGTGTCATGAGGGCTGCCATAGATTTCGGCTTTTCCTGGCCCAGGTGCCAGGCGAGCCACTCGTCGCGGATGTTATGCTTAAAAGCTGCTAGGGCCTCTGCATCCAGACAGTCGACGATTTGGTTTTTCTTGGTTAGGAACCGTGTCAAGAATTACCTGGCCGATTCCTCTGGCTGCTGAATTATGTGGTTCAAGTCATCGGCATCTGGTGGTCGCACATAAGTGCCCTGGAAGTTGTCGAGGAATGCGGCTTCCAGATCTTCCCAACAGCCAATGGATTCTGCTGGCAAGCTGTTCAGCCAATGCCGAGCTGGTCCTTTGAGTTTGAGTGGAAGGTATTTGATGGCGTGTATATCGTCACCGTGGGCCATGTGGATATGCTGGAGGTAATCCTCGATCCATACCGCAGGGTCTGTTGTACCATCGTATGATTCAATATTTACGGGTTTGAAACCCTCTGGGATTTGGTGATCCATTACTTCGTCTGTGAAGCATAGGGGGTGTGCGGCGCCTCTGTACTGGGCTATATCACGACGCAACTCATATGAGTCTTGCCCGCTGTGTTCGGCCCGACCGGATTTACATTTACTGTATCCGACGTGACGGTTATCGTCTCGTGTAGTTGCGCGCCCTCGTGATCCATAGATCGATCTTGCGTGTTGTGCTTTGTCCTCCAATACGTCTCGCAGGTCTAGCGTATTTCCTCATGCCTTTTTATTTGAGTGGCATCAGGGTGCGGGCTGGGCCTTCGGCAGAAATGCCGCTCTATCGTGGCCACGAGGTGGACGATCAGCTGCGTCATATGCTGGATATGTAGGTTTTAATGCTTCCTCCTCCAGTCGGGGTAGCAACCTGCGCTTTGGGTAACTCTTGGAGGGGCGTTCGAGTTCATATTCCTCGGCCGCAAGGACTTCAGTCTATCTGTCAGCTAGCAAATCTTGATCAGCTCGAAGCTGCTGTTGCTTTTTCTTAAGGCTATTTGCCGTGGCTATAAGCCGACGCTTGAAGCGCTCTTGTTCGATGGGATCCTCAGGCATGACAAATTCATCATCGTCGAGGCTTGCCTCGTCTTCGGAGGGAGGCATGTAATTATCATTCTCCGCCTCTCCATCTGCCGCTCTCTTAGGAGCGCTGGCTTCTCCATCCTCCTGATCTGAATCTTGCTGGAGGGGATTGTCATTATCTTCGGCAGTGTCTGGAGTGTTATTATCTCCTGTGCCGGTATCACCGCTTTTGCTTTGGCGAGACTTAGAGCGGCGCCGCTGACGTCGGCGCTTGGGTTGCTTCTTGGAGGGGTCATCCCCCACTGTCCCATCACCATTGCCTTCTTTGGGTGAGTCCACCATATATATATCATATGATGAGGTGGCTATCCAGTGCCCTGTGGGCAGTTGTTCCTGTTCGTCTCCTGCATCGTCGTCCATACCATCGATGTCTTCGGAGTCGAAGTCGAGCATGTCGGTTAAATCATCGACAATGGCTACTAAGTGGGTGGTGGGTGGGCGGCGAATTTCTTCGTCATCCGCATCCCAATCCTGCCGGACATAGTTCAGCCAGGTTTCTCCTGGCAAGGAGAGGGACCTTAATGAGTTCAGTATGTCGCCGAAGGGCGAGTGCTGAAAGATATCCGCGGTGGTGAACTCCATGATCGGCGCCCATTCGGATTCGATAGGCATGGGCGCAGGCGGTTCGAAGTCCGTGGCCGGGGAAGAATCCGGCAGTTTGGCGTCACGGCTCTCGTGAAGGGTAAGGTCGATACTTGGCTCGATCGCCGCTAAGAATGCGGCTTCCGTGGCGGGGTCTATCCACCCGTCCATAGATGGCGCAACAGGCTCCGAATTGAGGGTCGAAGCGGTTGCCGGTGCGGTCTCCTGAACACTGCCTGATGGTAGAGCTAAATCATGCTCATCGTGACCGTGTGGCGCACTCGGCAGGGGCTCGAATCCATCAAAGATCAAGTCTCCGCGGATGTCGGTCGTGTAGTTTAAGCTTCCAAACCTGACCTGGTGGCCAGGGGCGTAACTCTCGATCTGCTCCAGATTGCCAAGCGAGTTGGCCCGCAGTGCGAAGCCGCCGAATACAAAGATCTGTCCGGGGAGAAAAGTCTCACCCTGGACTGCATTGCTATCGATGATCGAAGGAGCCACCAAGCCTAACGATGATGACACAGAGCAACTCTCAATGAAAGCACCAATGTTGGTGTCAAAACCGGCGGATCTCGGGTAGGTGGTCCCGAACTGTGTGTCTAGGAGGATGGTAACAGGAGACAGGGGACACGATGTTTTTACCCAGGTTCGGGCCCTCTCGATGGAGGTAAAACCCTACTCCTGCTTGATTGATATTGACGATATGGGTATTACAAGAGTTGATCTACCACGAGATCGAAGAGGCTAAACCCTAGAAGCTAGCCTATGGTATGATTGTTGTTCTTGGTCCTACGGACTAAACCCTCCGGTTTATATAGACACAGGAGGGGGCTAGGGTTACACAAAGTCGGTTACAAGGAAGGATATCTACATTTCCGTATTGCCAAGCTTGCCTTCCACGCCAAGGAGAGTCCCATCCGGACACGGGACGAAGTCTTCAATCTGGTATCTTCATAGTCCAACAGTTCGGCTGTTCGGACACCCCCTAATCCAGGACTCCCTCAGTGGCTGTTTTGCTGAAGATATAATAAGGCTTATGTGTGATTGAGCGTATCATATCACGGGGTTTGGATGCACCTGCGAAGTTTGCACCAACTCTCGAGCTGAGAAAGGGTAATGCACGGTACCGTAGAGGCTAGCAAATTGCGGTAAGGTAAGAGTGCGTATAATCCATGGACTCACATTAGTCATTAAGAACTCATATACTTATTGCAGAAGTTTATTAGCCCTCGAAGCAAAGTACTACTATGCATGCCCCTAGGGGGATATATTGTTAGGAAAAGACCATCACTCGTCCTCGACCGCCACTCATAAGGAGGACAATCAATAATAAATTGTGCTCCAACTTCATATCATAACGAGAGACTGTACGTGCATGCTTCGGGAATCACAAACCTTAACACCAATATTCTTACTAAACACAACCGTTTACTAGTACCTCCTACGTATTCTATCTATATATCGCAAAACTATTGCAAGGTATCAAACATATATATCATATTCAGTGATCCATAAGTTTTATGTAGGATTTCATGACTAACCATGCAAATGTCCAATTCCTTTTTACTCTCTAAATAGATATAAGTGAAGCATGAGAGTTTAATTCTTTCTATAAAATACCATGCTCTAATAAATATAAGTGAAGCAAGAGAGCATTATACAAACAACGGTTTTCCATGTGAAGAGAAACAAGCAATCCAAACTTCAAAAGATATAAGTGAAGCTCATGAAGCATTCTATAAAGCCACACTCAAAAGATATAAGTGAAGTGCAATGAGCATTCTATAAATCAACCATGGACTATCTCATACCAGTATTGTGCATAAAAGAAAAATGAAAACTAAATGCAAAAGACGCTCCAAGATTTGCACATATCACATGAATCAAACGAGAACGAAAACATACCGATACTTGTTGAAGAAAGATGAGATGCCTTCCTGGGCATCCCCAAGCTTAGATGCTTGAGTCTACTTGAATATTTACTTGGGGTGCCTTGGGCATCCCCAAGCTGGAGCTCTTGCCTCTCCTCCTTCTCCTCATATCGAGACCTCCTCGATCTTTTATCACTTCAACCACACAAAACTCAATAGAAACTTTTAGTGGCGGGGTTAGTGAATATGGCAGTCAAATCCCATAATGTACTGCTATAACACTATTGTATAATTATAATCAAACATTACCCACTGTATGCTATCACAATTCTATGGCCCCAAGTCAAAGGAGGCTCAACAAGATTTCAAACATACGCAAAAAATGAAGCTATAACAGTAATTTGTGAAAACGGGACAGTCTGTAAAGATCTGAACATTCACCATGCATACTTCTGTAACTCTAAAAATTCTGAAAAATTAGGACGAAATGAACAATTTGTAGAAAGACTGTGAAAAAAGTTTCAGAATTTTATCACGTTCCAGTGAATTTAAATAATTGTATTTCTGGGAACAAAAGTTTCTGTTTTTGCACCGCAAAAACCAACAAACAATCTAATCATCCTAAAGGCAAATCTTGGCACATTATTTTTATAATACAATGGAATTGTACAAGGGGATAATTATTTTTGTTGAAAAGTTTCTGTAGTTAAGGTTCAAAAAGTTTCCATGGGCATGAACTAAGTTCAAGGCTAGCTCCCACTTTCACAATGCTTGTCCCTCTCACTTCCACTTTTCTTTTAGTGAAGTTTTAAGTTTCCCCTCTATATTTTTTTGTTTTTAAACTTTATAAAAGCACTCAACAGAAATAAATGACTCTCTAAAACTTCCCGGTTGTCTCCATGGCAGCGCTTTCTTTAAAGCCATTAAGCTAGGCATAAAGTGCTCAAGTAATGTATCCACCCGGATCCCAAGGTATATCAAAGCCAATTTTAATTAACAATGATTTGGCATTTAGTAGTGAGCACAAAGCAACATATATCATGCAATGACGAAGTCTAACTCTCTTCCTATGTATCAGCATGTCATATAAGAACAATTCATGCACATCAAGTAAAGGCCAATACATAGCATAAGCGGTTTCTTGCAATTCTATCGTGTTGGAAACATAGAGAGGAGGAGATGTAGTTACTCTCTCATAATAATTGCAAGTAGGAGCAGCAAGCACATGCATATTAAATTCATCAAAATAATCATGTGCAATGGTAAAAGGCAACCCATCAATATAATCCTTAATAAGTGCAAACTTCTCCGATATAGTGTACTTGGGAGAATTCATAAAGATAATAGGATTATCATGTGTGGTTGCAATAGCAATAATTTCATTCTTAACATAAGGAACTATAGCAAGTTCATCTCCATAAGCATAATTTAAATTGGCATCATGGCCACAAGCATATCAAGCATCATCAAAAAGGGATATTTCAAATGAATCGACGGGATCATAGCAATTATCATAGTGTTCATCCTTCGGTAAGACGAAGGGGTTGAAGAGTTACTCTCATTAGAAGGTGGGAACGGGACATTAAACCATGTTGAAGTAGAGATTACAACGGGGAGAAGGGGTGTTACACCGCTGCATAGAGGGGGAGAGAGTTGGTGTTCACGGTAGCAAGATTTTTGATGTAGATCACCGTCCTGATCGTTGCCCCAGCGGCACTTAGTGCCACCGAAAGCGAGGGGGAGAGAGCCCCCCTCCTTCTTCTTCCTTAGCCTCCCCCCTAGATGGGAGGAGAGTTCCCCCTCTGGTCCTTGGTCTCCATGGCGGCGGAGGGGCGGGAGCCCCTCCGAGATTGGATCTCTCTCTCTGTTCTCTTCTGTTTCGTGCTCTCCTGATCTGGCCGAAAACCGTTTCTTATATTCCGGGAGATCCATAACTCCGATTGCGCTGAGATTTTAACACATTTTTTTCCGGATATAACCTTCCTTGCGCCCGAAGTAGAGCTCCAACGGACGTTCGAGGAGCGCACAACCCACCACCACGCGCCAGGGGCCACTGGCGCGCCCTAGTGTCTTGTGGGCTGTGTGGGCCTCCGTTTGCAGTGATTCCAACTCCCAAAATTCACATACATTCCAAAATAATTCTCCATAAAATTTTATTGCATTTGTACTTTGTTTGATATGGATTTTTTGTGATAGAAAAAACATGCAAAAAACAGGAACTGGCACTGGGCACTGGATCAATAGGTTCGTCCAATAAATCATATAAAAAGTTGCCAAAAATATGTGAAAGTTGTATAATATTGGCATGAAACAATCAGAAATTATAGATACGACGGAGACGTATCAGTAGCCAACACAAATTAAACCAACATGATGAAACTGACGAGATGAAGTTCCCGTGTACCCTCAAAAACGCTTTGCTTATTATAAGAGACCGTTTTGGCCTGTCCTTTGCCTCAAAAGGATTGGGCTACCTTGTTTCACTTTTGTTACCATTACCGTTACTTGCTCATTACAAATTATCTTGCTATCAAACTATTCATTACTTATAATTTCAGTGCTTGCAGAGAATACCTTGCTGAGAACTACTTGTCATTTCCATCTGCTCCTCATTGGTTCGACACTCTTACTTATTGAAAGGACTATGATTGATCCCCTATACTTGTGGGTCATCAAGGCTCTTTTCTGGCACCGTTGCCGGGGAGTGAAGTGCTCTTGGTAAGTGGAAATCGGTAAGGAAAAATTATTACTACGTGCTGAAATTTATTGTCACTTGTTACTATGGAGAACAATCCTTTGAGGGGTTTGTTCGAGGTATCTTTACCTCAACCAGAACCACAATTAGTTACCCCTCAAGCTACTGCACCTACTGAAAATATTGGCTATGAAATTCCGTTGGGTATGATAGAACAACTGCTAGCTAATCCTTATGCAGGAGATGGAACCGAACATCCTGATATGTACTTGATATATGTGGATGAAATTTGTGGATTATTTAAGCTTGCAGGTTTACCTGGAGATGAAGCTAAGAAGAAGGTTTTCCCTTTATCTTTTAAGGGAAAAGCATTGGCATGGTATAGGCTATGCACTAATATTGGATCTTGGAATTGGAATTGATTGAAATTGGAATTTCACCCAAAAAAAATATCCTATGCATCTAGTTCATCGTGATCGGAATTATATATAATTTTTGCCTCGTGAAGGAGAAATTATCGCTCTAGCTTGGGGGAGGCTTAAGTCAATATTATATTCATGCCCCAATCATGAGCTCTCAAGAGAAATTATTATTCAGAATTTTTATGCTCGGCTTTCTCGTTATGATCAATCCATGCTTGATACTTCTTGTACTGGTTCCTTTAGGAAGAAGACTATTGAATTCTTGTGGGATCTTTTAGAAATAATTAAATCCAACTCCGAAGATTGGGAAATCGATGAAGGTAAAGAGTCAGGTATTAAGCTTAAGTATGATCGTGTTAAATCTTTTATGAATACCGATGCATTTCAAAAGTTTAGCACTAAATATGGACTTGACTCTAAGATAGTAGCCTCCTTTTGTGAATCATTTGCTACTCATGTTGATCTCCCTAAGGAGAAGTGGTTTAAATATCACCCACCTATTGAAGAAGAAATTAAATAACCGGTAATAGCTAAAGATGAAACTATTATTTATAATGTTGACCCAGGTGTTCCTACTGCTTATATTAAAAAACCACCTTTCCCTATTAGGATAAAGGAACATGCTAAAGTTTCAACTATGGTCAACAAAAGTTATATAAGAGCACCTAAACCTGCTGAACAAATCAAGGTAGAACCTAGTGTTTCTTTGGTTAAAGATCTCTTGGAAGAAAATATTGATGGGCATGTTATTTACTTCTGTGATGAAGCTGCTAGAATTGCCAAACCCGATGAAAAAGATGAACACAGACAAGTTGTTGGCATGCCTGTTGTCTCAGTCAAAGTAGGAGATCATTGTTATCGTGGTTTATGTGATTTAGGTGCTAGCGTGATTGCTATTCCTTTTACCTTATATCAAGAAAGTATGAATAATATAGCACCCACTGAAATAGAAGACATAGATGTTACTATTAAACCTGCTAATAGAGACACCATCACACCACTTGGGATTGTTAGAGATGTTGAAGTCTTGTGTGCAAAAATAAAATATCCTACTAATTTTCTTGTTCTTGGTTCCCTACAAGATGACTTTTGTCCCATTATCTTTGGTAGACCTTTCTTAAACACCGTTAATGCTAAAATGGATTGTGAGAAACAAACAGTCGGTGTTAGTTTTGGTGATGAGTCTCATGAATTTAATTTTTCTAAGTTTAGTAGAAAGCATCATCAGAAAGAATTACCTAGTAAGGACGAAATAATTGGTCTTGCTTCTATTGATGTGCCACTAGAACAATATTTGCTAGACCATGGAAAATGATATGCATATGCATGAAAGAAATGAGATAGATAAAAATTTCTTTGAACAATGACCTCTACTTAAACACAATTTGCCTATTGAAACTCTAGGAGGTCCTCCTCCACCTAAAGAATTAAAACAGTTACGAGACACTTTGAAATATGCTTATCTTGATGAGAAAAAGATATATCCTGTTATTATTAGTGATAACCTTTTAGAACATGAAGAAGAAAGATTATTGAAGGTTCTGAAGAAGCACCGAGCTGCTATTGGATATACTCTTGATGATCTTAAGGGCATTAGTCCCACTCTCTGTCAGCACAAGATTAATATGGAACTAGATGCTAAACCTGTTGTTGATCACTGAGGGAGTCCTGGATTAGGAGGTATCCGGACAGCCGGACTATAACCTTTGGCCGGACTGTGGGACTATGAAGATACAAGATTGAAGACTTTGTCCCGTGTCCGAATGGGACTCTCCTTGGCGTGGAAGGCAAGCTTGGCAATACGGATATGTAGATCTCCTTCCTTGTAACCGACTCTGTGTAAGCCTAGCCACCTCTGGTGTCTATATAAACTGGAGGGTTTAGTCCGTAGGACATCATAACAACAACAATCATACCATAGGCTAGCTTCTAGGGTTTAGCCTCTCTGATCTCGTGGTAGATCAACTCTTGTACTACCCATATCATCAATATCAATCAAGCAGGAGTAGGGTTTTACCTCCATCGAGAGGGCCCGAACCTGGGTAAAAACATCGTGTCCCTTGTCTCCTGTTACCATCCGCCTAGACGCACAGTTCGGGACCCCCTACCCGAGATCCGGGTTTTGACACCGACAATCACCAAAGAAGTTTAAATCCTAAAATGAAAGAAGTGGTAAGAATTGAAATATTGAAGTTTCTGGAAGCAGGTATAATCTATCCCATAGCTGATAGTAGATGGGTAAGTCCTATTCATTGCACTACAACAAAATACACTTTCGTGATGATATGCGTTTGTCATAGTAGGTTACATTTTTTGTCATGCATGTACATCCATGACGATTTTATGACAGAATCAAGATAGGCATACATGTGCTGTCATAGAAGTGTTCCATGACATTACCAAAATTATCATCACGGAAGTGTCCACTTCCATGACAATAAATCGCGTGTCATAGAAGTGTTTTCGTCAAGGGCGACTGACACGT
Source organism: Aegilops umbellulata (assembly GCA_032464435.1). NCBI lineage: Eukaryota > Viridiplantae > Streptophyta > Magnoliopsida > Poales > Poaceae > Aegilops > Aegilops umbellulata. Next base: position 560,973,248 of record CP136055.1, on the reverse strand, counting down.
GGCATCCACCGTAACGGGTCATCGTTAAGCTATGGGGTTTCGTTTTATAACCGATAACCCATTAACAGCGCGGACCAATGGGGATTTTCCACATGTAAAATTCTCATTGGCTGGCAGATCCACGTGTCGGCCCGGCGTTCGGATAGTTGTCATCCAACGAATGGACGGAACATGCCTATGATGCGTCAACACGTGTCTCGGCCCAACAGTGGCCCATTCAGGTTAAAAGGCCGGGCCTGTCAAAATAAGGGGGCCGACCCATTAGCGACCTACTTGAGTCAGGCCCATTTACAAGCATAACCCATATAAGTTACACAAAATTGGCCCATCAAAGGCCCATTCTAGATTTGACAATTTCTAGCCCATCGTCAATTTATGCCCGTTAACGGCCCGCTACGTCTTTGGGCCCATTTACGGCCCGAGCTTCTTTTGGCCTATTAGCAGCCCATCATCAGTTCCATCCCATTAACGGCCCAAAATGTCTTTCGCCTTTTCTCGGCCCATTCTGCAGTTGGGCCAATTCAAGCCCGCTGTGACTTTATGCCTGTCCTCGGCCTATTCGATAAATGGACCAACTCCTAGCCCATTTTGTCTTTCGGCCTGTGAACGACCCGCACAACAGTCGAGCCTTTGACTTTGGGTCCATTAGGGGGCCACGTTCCGCAGGGCATCATTTTAGCCCAACGCGACTTTCGGCCTGTTAAAAGCCTAGCTTGCAAATTGGGCCTCCTCTGGCCCATAACACTTTCGGCCTCTTAGTGGCCCGTAAAGTGTGACGCCCCCGATTTGACCGTACACTAATCATACACGCAAATGTGTACGATCAAGATCAAGGACTCACGGGAAGATATCACAACACAACTCTAGACACAAATTAAAATAATACAAGCTTTATATTACAAGCCAGGGCCTCGAAGGCACGAATACATAAGCTCGAATACAAAAGAGTCAGCGGATGCAATAATATCTGAGTACAGACATAAGTTAAACAAGATTGCCTTAAGAAGGCTAGCATAAAAGTAGCAACGATTGAAAAGGCAAGGCCTCCTGCCTGGGACCTCCTAACTACTCCTCGAAGTCGAACTCCACGTAGAATCATCCTCGGGATCCTCTGCCTCTTGGACTCCAGCATCTGGTTGTGACAACCAGGTATAGAAAGGGGAAAAGAGGGAGAAAAGAAACCATGAGTACTCATCCAAAGTACTCGCAAGCAAGGATCTACACTACATATGCACGGGTATCTGTGTAAAGAGGCAATATCAATGGACTGAACTGCAGAATGCCAGAATAACAGGGGGGTAGCTAGTCCTGTCGAAGACTACGTGATGAGGACATCAATACCATTGTTACACTCACAACCCCTACTAGTACATATACTGGACCAATTACTAGAGCTCGCGCTCGCCAATTAAATTATCAGGTACTTTCGTTTCTTGGTAATTGCTGTGGTTTTGTCACGGCAGATGTCCTTAGTGTCAGGACTTAGTCGCGAGGCCAACGCATCTATGTGGTAGCTTGAGAGGGGTTGAGTGGGACGAGAGACGCAGGGCGGATCAACACGCAAGACGAGGATTTAGACAGCTTCGGGCCCCGGGAAACATCATCCGGTAAAAACCCTACATGCTGTTTGAGGCTAGATCTCATTATGCTCATGAGGAAGACGCCATAAACCGGCTCCTTGTGTCTAGCCCTAGAGATTGTTTCTTGCTTGTAGCCTGTAACTTCTAACTTGTCCCTCTTTGGGGTACCCTTCCCCTCCTTATATATGTTGAAGGGGCGGTTTACATGTGGAGTCCTATTAGGATTAGGACTAGTCTATCTCTAATACAAACCGGATACAAGTCCTGGCCTTAACTCCTTGTAAGGCAAATATTCCTTTCCTCTTAAACCGGCCCACCATAGTTGAACCGGCCTTCTGGGCCTTGGGCCTTGTCATCCGTCTGATCCGCCCGCCGGGTTACCAGTGAGTCATAACTACCAAGCGGGTTGCTTGTAAACCGCCAAGGTCAGGGCGGGTCTTCAGATAAACCGCCAAGTCCGGCCGGGTTAACTTCCGGCCGGTTTACGCCGCGGGGTATATCCTCGACATTAGCCCCCAAGTTTAGCTTGGATTTATCCATGGTAAACTTATGCTGCAAATAAACACCAGAACAAATTTGACAGGTTGTGCTCCGGGTTTAAGAATTTTTGTAAACCGGCTCCTGATCGTCCTTAAGTCCTTGTCATTTCATCCTTCTAGAAAATCTGGTTTAACAGGCCAGCTTCATAATCAACTTGCTGACATTGGTTTCTCATAGAAAATATATTGTGAATAATAGTCCACTTGAGTCGGGTTCCAAAGCGCCGGATTAAGAAATATGGGTCTTGAAACACTCCTCTGATATTCAACTGGTTTGAAGATGCTGAACTTGCCGGTTTATCATTGCCAAAAACTGTCGGGTTATAAAACTGATAATTCCGGGTCATGATTGTTGCAGACACCGGTTCATGATTATTGCCAACACCGGTTTATGATTATTGATGACACCGGGTTGCAGCCACAGGGTCATAATGATTGGTGACGCCGGGTCAATCTAGTTTGCTCAAACAGAGAATTTGAAAATATTTCTTCGATAATAATATAATACCTGTAGCCCCCAAGTGCCAGGTTGTCATGCTTGCAGCAACCTGGGACTTGTAATTGACTGATGCCCATAAAACTTCAACCAATGTAGCCCCCAAGGGCCGGGTCATTATGTAATAATCAGCAGGGACTTTGTAAATATAATCTTGTAAACTTTGAACAGCCACGTGTAGCCCCCAAGGGCCGGCTCAGTAAGATAATATTGAGCTGGGACTTTGATGTATACTTCAATGAAAATAACATCATATGATGTAACCCCCATCATGGGGCTTGAAAGGAGCAATTGGTAGCCCCCAAGGGCCAGCTCATTACGATGTGATGAGTTGGGTCTTCAATAAGATGAGCAAAAATGACTTTGCATTAGCCCCCAAGTGTCATGGCGCATGCTTGCAGCGACATGAGACTTGCATATTTGATATAATCTCAACTTTGAATAATGTAGCCCCCAAGTGCCGGGTTGTAAGCCTGCAGCAACTCGAGACTATTTCTTCAATTGTAGAAAATGATATCCATTGCGCTAAAGCGACTTTGAAAACCTTAATCATAATATTAATAACCATAATAAAAATCCAGCCATGTTGGCTATTTGAATAATATAATCCGGTATGAAAACATTATTCATTCAATACCATAATCAAAATTCAGCTAAGTTTGGCTATTTGAATAACCCAATGATTTATAAGCGCATAATTCCAATGGCGCAATCCAAATATATACTGGCGACTTATAGTCCAAAGCCAGGCCGGTTTAATAAACACCGGACAATTTCTCATCATAGACTGGCGATTTATAATCGAAAGCCAGGCCGGTTTAATAAACACCGGATAATTTATCATCATACTTTATTCAACCTGTTTCTGCGTATAACAATTTTAAAGTGTCCTGGCGGTTTACCGCCGGACGGGTCATAATGCCCAACATATAACCCAGGTTTATAACCAATGCTGCACTTAAGAATAATCAAATATGAAATATATCATACCTATGACATTGAATCACATCGTTGGTTGACCAACTTTTTGTAATAGGGGTAATAACCCAAATTTTGAGTACTGAGAACTCCTTCCATATTGTGCCGGTTTATTATAAAACCATACCGGGTTTGTGATAAATACCGGATTAACCATATATAATACTGGTGACTTGTAGTCAAACCAGACCGGGCTGATAGTCTCCGGATTATAACTGATCAAGTACTGACAACCTGTAGTTGAAAATCAAGCCGGGCTAATGAACACCGGTTTACTCCATAATAAGATGGTAACATAAAATCAAATCGGGCAAATAGTCTCCGGATTAAGATTTGACCGTGTTCCGCCAATTTGGTTGTTTGAACCGGTGTAAAATGTGGTCGGTTTAAAAACGCAACCAAAACAAAAAAAGCAATTTTATCCAGAAAAGATATTGAAGCAAAGGAAGCAAAGGCAATGATAAAAACCGTTTTGCAAAAAGAGGGCTTTACTGTGCTGATCAGATGGTGTTACCATGGTCAGACGCAACCAAGCTCCCCAAAGGTGTAGCTATGGTGCCGGTCGGCCAGGTCCCCAAATGACTCGTGGCATTACGCCGGCCAAGTGGCATGGCAATGGTTCGGGTTCGACAAAGCCCCCAAGTGACTCTAAGGCCTGTAGGCCGACCAAGAGGCGTGACCGGTTCAGACTTGACCATGTCCCCAAGTGATCTGGTGGCTTTCGCCGATCAAGAGGTGTTGCATCAGTTCGGACACGACCGAGCCCCCAAGTGATTTGGTGGCTTTCGCCTATCAAAAGATGTTGCATCGGTTCAGACATGACCGAGCCCCCAAGTGATATTGATAATTTTTGCAAGGGGTAAACCGGAGGTCGTTTTAAAACAGAACAACTCCATCTAACCACACATGATATAAAAAGGACAGAGACCCCGCTTTATGAAGCAGAAGCCCCCATGTGATCAATAATATGTCAGGCCAATAAGGCAGGATACCCATGTTTGAACCGTGCATCATGGCAGCAGGTCTTCTTCGGTAATTTTTAACTTTTTGCAAGAGATAAATTCTTCTTGAACCGGGATCTTAAACCGGATATTGAGAGCTTCAAAGCTTTGTGGGAGACATCCTTCCCTTGAACCGGATCTTAAACCGGAATCTTCATTTTCAGCCGGAAATTCTCTGACGGCCTTTAAACTCGAATTTGCGAGAAGTTAATTCCTTTTTGAACCGGAAATTCTTAAACCGGATTTGGGAGCTTCAGAGCTTTGTTGGAGAACAGATTTCCCTTGAACCGGATTGTAAACCGGATATTTGAGAGCTTCAGTGAGACTGACTTCCCTTCAGCCAGATTTCAAACCGGAATCCTTTCTGATGATCCGAAACTTCTTCATTGAGCCGGGATTTTGTAACTGTCATATACTTTCTAAGCCGGAAATTCTCTGACGGCCTTTAACTTTTCATCAATATAACAGTAGCCTCCGGGACCGGGTTATCTTTTCCTCCATCGTCCTGGGGTTCTTAAACCGGCTGAAACTGGCAAGAATTGCTGAGTCATGTCACCGTAGCCCCCGAGTCTCAAAGGTGACTCGAGGAGTTGGCTTGAGATTCTCCATATTTGACCGTGATATAAACCGGCATAACTTGTATATCATTGGCGTTGATAGCACGATGTGAATCCATAGAAGGTTGAGGTGATTGCGGCAGGTTGTAAATGATCCCATATGAGCCGTGTCAGCAACTCGGCCAATGGTTCCTTCCAACTGGCGATTTGAAGTTAATCAAAACTGTAGTGGCGGCGATTTGTGCGCCTGCCCATTGAGCCACCTAGTGCAGACGGCGGTTTATAATATATGATAATTTGCCTCCCCTTTGTTGAAAGAAAACCGGGCTACCCAAGCTGTGACTTGCTCATATTCAATAAACAGCTCATGCGGACAGGTGCGGCCCGGTATGTTGATGTAGAACCAGACCACAGGAGCGGCGGGTTACGCATGTCCGTTCATCTGGTAGTGTGGCACGAACGAAACACTGGACCAGAACGTTGCCAACCAGTGCGTGCTCCATACCCGCAGTATAACATGACCTTTGTCATAAATAATTGTCCTGCATGAAATATTGCAAGACAGAGTAATTGCTCTTTTAAAGAGATTTAATATATACATTAAAAAGTAGATAAGGCAGATAGCACCTGGTAGTATCGTGCAGTGGACGTAGCAGTTCACAGCAATTAGTACCAGATCAGTCAACTAGTACTAGTGCTTCTGTAGCAACAGTAGTAACACTAGTAACCAAGGCGTACGGTATCCTTGATCTTCACGTGCATTAAGTAGTACCAGTAGTTGACGTGACTTATCTTGATCAACATGGAAGCAGCAGTGGCCACCACAAAAGCCGGAGAAAAGAATACAGGAACCAGTAACTCTCCTTCGCTCGATTTCTTCTCACGCGTGTATACATATCTAAAGCAGCAGTGACTTTGGTGGAAATGAGCGGGTCGCGACTGCGCACGCACGGAGCGCAGCAGAAGTGCGCCGGGGCGGCAACGAGGATGACTCAACGCAAAGGAGGCGGCAGCTCGCAGCTCAACAGAGACGGTTCACGGAGGGTGAGCCGGTACAGGAGGCGGCACTCGAGCGGCGGGTTGGCGCGGCGGCTTGGTGCGTCAGGCGGCTCTCGCCGCTGCTGGCAGCGAAGACCAGGCAGTGCGCGGAGGAGCAACGGGCCAGGCAGTAAGGCAGAGACGGCCGGCGGCTCGGAGTGAGGTGCGGCAGAAACAGGGGCGCGCCCGCAGGGTCAACAGGGTGGCTGCCCTTTTGCTGTAGCAGTTGTAGATGGCAGGTGACCTGCCAGCAGCGGCAGAGGCGGGCAGCCGGCCTGACGCGGCCCGGCGGGGCCGGCTCTAGGCGACTCAGAGGCGGGGCTGAACCCGACGGAGCGTGGTGCGGGACGGTGCTGGTCAGGTCCTGCGAGCGTCGAAGCAGAGGCGACTTGGCTTGACAGGGGCAACTCCAGGCGACGGCGTCTTTCAGGCGAGGCCGGAGAACCGGAGAAGCGTTCGGGATGAGGCCCGGTGGCTCTCAGCTGCTGCGAGGTGACGGGTTGGCGTCAAAATAAACCACTATATCGCCGGCGACTCAGCAACGCGGAGATGGCGATTTAACACGAAGGTTTGAACACTGCTGTAACCGTAGGAGCGGAATAAAGGCGCTCCGTGACGGCGGCGGGCTGGAGAGGCACAGTGCAGGCGGTTCTCAGCCGGGGGTATGTAGGCCTGGAACGGAGACGGCCGGCGGTTTGGAGCCGGAGGCGGCGCGAGATACAGCGGCGAGGCACACTGGCGAGGGGAAAACGCGTCGTAGCCATATCCACTTCTGAATCGTGGCCGTATCCACTTCCTGGTTAGGGTCATCTTTTCCTTTTCCTGATCCGATTTCCACTATTGAAAGCTGCCAGTGCTCCAAGATCGATCTAACTTTGGTTTATCTCTCGGTCTCGTCAACTCGACATCTTTTCAGCGACCGGCGGCACACTTTTAACTCTGATTTGTTTAAACTTTCAATTGTGACTGATCACACGGAGTTGACGTAGATCCTTCTGAACCGTCATTTTTTGATCCAAAAATCATGAACTCCTCGATCCCTCGGAACCAGCTGGCGTCGCAAGCACGTGGAGATGAGTCGCCGCGAGGAGAGTCCGGCAAGGTAGGCCAATCGAGGCGATGATTCGCGACAGTAGAGACTCCCAGGCGAAATCGGCGGCTCAGTAGCGATCCGTCAATGAGGCGGAGGTGAGGGCGGTTCGATAGCAGAAACCGAGCGCGTGTTCCAATCCGGTTCCGGGTCGTGGCCACCTCTTGCGGGTCTGGGACTTGAAGCGGGCGCCGTGGCAGCGATTTAGTTTCTTCATCGGACAGCATAATCAAAATTGATCTGGACAGATTGCCTGATCGCATGCGAGGCACAACAGCAGAAAACCAAACTTTGGACAGATCACCTGGCACGCGCGCGGCAGTACACACAATCCTACCTGATCTTGAATTCTGTGAATAAAAAATTTCTACTTGTCCATGGCTTGTAGTAGATGAACGACGAACTTGCCGGCTCTGGCCTAAAAACTGTATTACGCCGGGTTGCTCTGTAAGATTGTTCCATGTCGTCTCTTTTTCATCTGATTACATCGCGAGCTTTCGATCCCTAGGAGAGATCCCTCCAAAAACTCAACACCACCGTGCGCAGGCCCCACGGTGGGCGCCAACTGTCGTGGTTTTGTCACGGCAGATGTCCTTAGTGTTAGGACTTAGTCGCGAGGCCAACGCATCTATGTGGTAGCTTGAGAGGGGTTGAGTGGGACGAGAGACGCGGGCGGATCAACACGCAAGACGAGGATTTAGACAGCTTCGGGCCCCGGGAAACATCATCCGGTAAAAACCCTATATGCTGTTTGAGGCTAGATCTCATTATGCTCATGAGGAAGACGCCGTAAACCGGCTCCTTGTGTCTAGCCCTAGATATTGTTTCTTGCTTGTAGCCTGTAACTTCTAACTTGTCCCTCTTTGGGTACCCTGCCCCTCCTTATATATGTTGAATGGTCGGTTTACATGTGTAGTCCTATTAGGATTAGGACTAGTCTATCTCTAATACAAACCGGATACAAGTCCTGGCCTTAACTCCTTGTAAGGCAAATATTCCTTTCCTCTTAAACCGGCCCACCATAGTTGAACCGGCCTTCTGGGCCTTGGGCCTTGTCATCCGTCTGATCCGCCCGCCGGGTTACCAGTGAGTCATAACTACCAAGCGGGTTGCTTGTAAACCGCCAAGGTCAGGGAGGGTCTTCAGAAAACTGCCAAGTCCGGCCGGGTTAACTTCTGGCCGGTTTACGCCGCGGGGTATATCCCCGACAGTAATGATTCTAATGTTCATGAGAATATGATGCTGCCTAAATTGGATACATTTGTTTTTCTTACAAATGAAGGGCCTGGCATGGATAAGAGGGATGAACTCTGGAGCCAGACCAAGCATGGAGATGATGGCATGCGCAAGGGGAACAAGAACGGAGTTACAAGTGATGATTTCAGGACTTTGACGCCACCATAATGAGTGCATGAAGCCTTGGACGAAATATACAAGATGCCACTTCATAAATTTCGTCCAAAGGCTATTATAGGTGCCGCGTCACCTTATTATTGGGCCAGGCCCATGTAATTTCATAATACTTGAGTATAGGCTGTTTTTAGAGTCCGTATATGTGGGGAAACAAGAGATAGGGTTGGTTTCGGACTCCTCCCCCAGGGGCCACGAAATTCCCCTCCTCATCATCCATATATACAGCCCTTAGGGCACCGTTTAGACTTTGGGTTTTGTTTAGATTAAAAGTTCGCCATAGCTGCAAGTTCGCGTACTTCGTTTGTGTTCGACGACCAGACCAAGGCGTCACAGAACCCCACCTTCATTAATAAAGCTTTCCTCTTATATTCACAATATCCAGATTGCAATCTTAGTTTCTTGCTTGTTCTTCGTTTGCTCGCAGGAAACAGGCCCTCGTGGTCAGGTTGATCATGCTCCGGCGTGGTCAATAACCCTCGGAATTTGGTTTTGCGATTGCTAAGGCGCGACGTCTCGCACGTTCGTAGTCGGATCGTCAAGGTCGACTCCCACAAAAAATGATAGCCACCATCTCATCGAAACATCGGGACACCTTTGCCTCTATCAAGTGGTATCAGATTTCCAGGTTGCTCGGTGAGATTTTACAATATTTCATAGTTTAGATCGAGTCTGTTCTTCATACCTATAGTCCACAAAAAAGCCAAAAAAATTAGGGTTAGTTCATCCTATCCGAACCAATCTGAGCCTTTTGCATAATCTTTTCTGTATTTGCTTTGTTGAATTTGCGGTTGCATCACCGTGTCAAGTTGCTGGCCTTAGCGTCTAGTCCTTTAGAGTTTCGAGTTCTGTTCACAGGTTGTCACGTCGTCACTGCCATATATCACCACCGCATCATCATCATCGCTGCTGCCATATACCACCACCGCACCAACTTCATCACCGCTGCCATATACCACCACAACATATTCACCGCCAATCCGAGTCCATATACGCGACCACATATCCGCTGCCATCACGCCAATCCGAGTCCACCTGCAACATATATCCGCCACCAGTGTGAGTTCCACCAGACTCATCTCCGCCACCAGTCCGAGTTCCACCAGATTCATCTTCGTCACCAGTCCTATTCCGAGTCTAGTATTTGTTCCTTTATTTTCGAGTTCCAGATCACGCAATACTATGAGTTGTGACCAAGTCGGACTCCCCAACTTCTGTGCTACCCACAGTAGAAAAATAGTTCCAGTTTCAAAAAAAACTAAGTCTGGAAAATTCTGGCCAGACAGTTTTTAGACCATTTGTAGAGTTTTTCGAAAAAAATTGTTGTGGAGCAAAAAAAGAGGAAAAAAAGTGCAAAAAAAAGAGAAAAAAAATTCAGAGTGTGCTCCTCCCTTGTTTAAGTGCAGCGCCGTGATTTTGTTAGTGTTCTAGGCTCGCGTCTCTAGCACGGTCTAGCCTAGGACCAGCACAGTACTGTCGTTGAGTGCTTATTCAACTTTGCATCTCTGAATTGATTATTGGTGACCCTTTTTGCTACCATATTATAAGCCTTCCTAGCTCCACATACATCTACGTCGTGCGTTTGACTCTCCCTGGTAATCGCTCTATCCAAGCTTTGAGAGTTTTGACTACAACGATTGCCGATCACCACCTGCTGCTGGGTAAGAACTGGTAAGAATTTGAGATTTGCTTGACGGATTTGTGACTGTCCACCACACCACCACTTCCTAGTAGTCTGTAGGATCATATTCTTGTGTGTTTTTATTGCTGCTAACCATGGCAGGATCACAAGCCGACGAGACTGACTGGGAGAACTTGACGAACAAGGAGCTTCATGATAAGTTTCAGCAAATGATGAGTGGACAGGTGGAAGATGTGCTAAACAGATTTGAAGAGGCCATGGAGAAGATAGATGGCATTGAGAAGGCGTTCAAAACAAAGCTCGATAGCAAGTTTAATGAATTGCTCGCCCGTCTTCCACAACCACCGCCTGCTGCACCTGTCGCACATCTACAACAGCAACAACAACATCGCCTTCCAAATCAAGTGGGACGAGCACAACACGTTCCCCTTGAGCCTGGTCAAACTTCTAGTGCCGCTGTACCTATTGTTGATGCTTCTGTAGCTCCTCCTGTTACTGCAGAGGTGGAGGACCATTACGAGGATGAGGTTGATCAAAATCAGAACTACGTGCAACCACCAGCACCACCACCACCAGGTCATCCTCATGCATATCATCGCAACGGTAGGGCTACACCACCACCCGAGGTACGAGATCATCATGACCATCTTCCTAAACTAAAGTTGAATATTCCACCATTTGAGTGTAGATATGTTCCTGATATATATCTTACTTGGGAGTTAGAAGCTGAACAACGTTTTACATGTTTTCAATATCCTGAGGAGAGACGTGTTCCTCCTGCTGTTTGTGCTTTCACTAGTTTTGCATGTGTTTGGTGGTCTGAACATTCTAGATTATATCCCATTCCAGCTACTTGGGCTGCTTTGAAAACTGCTATGCGTACTCGTTGGGTTCCAACTTATTATCAACGTGAATTACTTCAAAAATTGCAGTGCTTAAGACAAGGAAAAAATACTGTAGAAGAATATTACCAGGAATTACAAACTGGCATGATTAGATGTGGTATTGTTGAGGAGAATGAAGCTATGCTTGCACGTTTTATGGGTGGTTTAAGTAGAGACATTTCAGACCATTCTAGAGTATAAGGAGTATAATAATATCACTCGTTTATTCCATCTTGCTTGTAAAGCTGAACGTGAAGTGCAGGATCAACAGGCATTGGCGCGAACTAACTTTTCTGCAGGTCAATCTTCATCATGGACACCACGTGCATCCTCTACTTCCACTGCACCAGCAGCTCCATCAGGTGCCACCTCCAACCGTGATACAAGAAAGCAGGCACAACCACCACTATCTTCCAAGAGCACACTGTCGGGCCTGCACAGAGCTCTTCTTCTTCCATGGAATCAACAGGGCACACAAGTGATATTATTTGTCATCGTTGTAAGGGAAGAGGACATTATGCGAGAGAATGCAAATCTCAGCGTGTGATGATTTCTACTGAGGATGGTGGGTATGAGTCCGCTAGTGACTATGATGAGGAGACTTTGGCTCTTATTACACGTGAAGAACATATTGGAGATGATTCTGATCATGAGACGCAATACATGGCTCCCGAAGACGCTGACAGGTATGAATGTTTGGTTGCTCAACGTGTTTTGAGTGTGCAGGTCACACAAGCTGAGCAAAATCAGAGGCATAATTTGTTCCATACAAAGGGAGTTGTGAAGGAACGTTCTGTTTGCGTCATAATAGATGGAGGGAGCTGTAACAACTTGGCTAGCATGGAGATGGTGGAGAAGCTATCTCTCACCACAAGACCACATCCACATCCTTACTACATCCAATGGTTCAACAACAGCGGCAAGGTTAAGGTAACACGTACTGTTCGTGTGCATTTTAGTATCTCTACATATGCTGATTATGTTGATTGTGATGTGGTACCCATGCAAGCATGTTCCTTATTACTTGGTAGACCATGGCAATTTGATAAAAAATCTGTACACCATGGTAGAAACAATCACTATACTCTTGTTCATAAGGATAAAAATATTACTTTGCTTCCTATGACTCCTGATTCCATTTTGAAAGATGATATTAATAGAGCCAATAAAGAAAAACATAAGAAAGATAAGAGTGAAAATCAGATTGTGGCAAAAGAATTTGAGCAACAAATGAAACCTCATAATAAACCATCTACTGTTGCTTCTGAAATTAAATTGAAAAGTGCATGTTTACTTGCCACAAAATCTGATATTGATGAGCTAGATTTCAGCAAATCTGTTTGCTATGCTTTTGTGTGCAAAGAGGCATTATTTTCACTCGAGGACGTGCCTTCCTCTTTGCCCCCTCCTGTCACTAACATTTTGCAGGAGTTCACTGACGTCTTTCCACAAGACGTGCCACCGAGATTACCACCTATTCGAGGGATTGAGCATCAAATTGACTTAATTCCCGGTGCATCGCTACCCAACCGTGCACCATACCGTACCAATCCAGAGGAGACGAAGGAGATTATGCGTCAAGTACAGGAGCTGCTCGACAAAGGTTATATACGCGAATCTCTTAGTCCTTGTGCTGTTCCTATTATAGTTGTGCCTAAAAAGGATGGTACATAGCGTATGTGTGTTGATTGTAGAGGAATTAATAAGATTACTATTCGTTATCGTCATCCTATTCCTAGGCTAGATGATATGCTTGATGAATTGAGTGGCTCTACAGTATTTTCCAAAGTTGATTTGCGTAGTGGATACCATCAAACTCGTATGAAACTGGGAGATGAATGGAAAACAACATTTAAAACTAAGTTTGGTTTATATGAGTGGTTAGTCATGCCTTTTGGGTTAACTAATGCACCTAGTACTTTCATGAGACTAATGAATGAAGTTTTAGTGCTTTCATAGGACGATTTGTGGTAGTCTATTTTGATGATATACTGATTTATAACAAATCTTTGGAAGAACATTTGGAACATTTACGTGCTATTTTTATTGCTCTACGTGATGCACGTTTGTTTGGTAACCTTGGGAAATGCACCTTTTACACCTACCAAGTATCTTTTCTTGGCTTTGTTGTTACTCCACAGGGAATTGAAGTTGATAAAGCCAAGATTGAAGCTATTGAGAGTTGGCCGCAGCCCAAAATGGTCACACAAGTGAGGAGTTTCCTTGGCCTCGTTGGTTTCTATAGGCATTTTGTGAGAGATTTCAGCACCATTGCTGCACCTCTCAACGAGCTTACAAAGAAGGATGTGCCTTTTGTTTGGGATACCGCACAGGAAGAAGCCTTCACGGTATTGAAAGATAAGTTGACACATGCTCCTTTACTCCAACTTCCTGATTTTAATAAGACTTTTGAGCTTGAATGTGATGCTAGTGGAATTGGATTAGGAGGTGTGTTATTACAGGATGACAAACCTGTTGTATACTTTTCTGAAAAATTGAGTGGGCCAAGTCTGAACTATTCTACTTATGATAAAGAATTATATGATCTTGTTCGGACCTTAGAAACATGGCAACATTATTTATGGCCTAAGGAATTTGTTATACATTCTGATCATGAATCTTTGAAACACATTAAAAGTCAAGCAAAACTGAACCGTAGACATGCTAAATGGGTGAATTCATTGAGACTTTCCCTTATGTCATTAAACATAAGAAGGGTAAAGAAAATGTTATTGCTGATGCATTGTCTCGTCGTTATACTATGCTTTCACAACTTGACTTTAAAATATTTGGTTTGGAGACCATCAAAGATCAATATGTGCATGATGCTGAATTTAAAGATGTCTTGCAGAATTTTAAGGAAGGGAGAACTTGGAACAAGTTCGTCGTTAATGATGGATTTGTGTTTCTTGCTAACAAGCTATGCATTCCAGCTAGCTCCGTTCATCTTTTGTAGTTGCAGGAGGCACATGGAGGAGGATTAATGGGACACTTTGGCATGAAGAAGACGGAGGATATACTTGCTACACATTTCTTTTGGCCAAAGATGAGACAGGATGTTGAGCGTTTTGTTGCACGCTGCACTACATGTCAAAAAGCTAAGTCACGACTCAATCCTCATGGTTTGTATATGCCTTTACCTGTACCTAGTGTTCCTTGGGAGGATATATCTATGGACTTTGTTTTAGGTTTACCTCGAACAAAGAAGGGGAGGGATAGCGTATTTGTTGTCGTGGATAGGTTCTCGAAAATGGCACACTTTATACCATGCCATAAAAGCGATGATGCTGTTAATGTTGCTGATTTGTTCTTTCGTGAAATTATTCGCTTACATGGTGTGACAAATACTATTGTTTCAGATCGTGATACTAAATTTCTTAGCCACTTTTGGAGATGTTTATGGGCTAAGTTGGGGACTAAACTGCTTTTTTGTACTACATGTCATCCCCAAACTGATGGACAAACTGAAGTAGTCAATCGAACATTGTCTACCATGCTTAGGGCTGTTTTGAAGAATAATAAGAAAATGTGGGAAGAATGCTTGCCTCATATTGAATTTGCTTATAATTGTTCGTTGCATTCTACTACTAAGATGTGCCCTTTTGAAATTGTGTATGGTTTCCTACCTCGTGCATCCATTGATTTGTTGCCTCTTCCATCTTCGGAGAAGGTTAATTTTGATGCTAAACAACGTGCTGATTTGATCTTAAAAATGCATGAGTTAACTAAGGAAAACATTGAGCGTATGAATGCTAAATATAAACTTGTTGGAGCTAAGGGTAGAAAACATGTTGTCTTTGCACCTGGAGATCTTGTTTGGTTACATTTGCGTAAGGATAGGTTTCCTAATTTGTGCAAATCAAAGCTAATTCCACGTGCTGATGGTCTTTTTAAGGTTTTAGAGAAAATAAATGATAATGCATATAAACTTGAGCTGCCTACAGATTTTGGGGTTAGTCCCACTTTTAACATTGCAGATTTGAAGCCTTATTTGGGTGAGGAAGATGAGCTTCCATCGAGGACGACTTCATTCCAAGAAGGGGAGGATGATGAGGACATCAATACCATTGTTACACCCACAGCCCCTACTACTACATATACTGGACCAATTACTAGAGCTCGCGCTCGCCAATTAAATTATCAGGTACTTTCGTTTCTTGGTAATGATTCTAATGTTCATGAGAATACGATGCTGCCTAAATTGGATACATTTGTTTTGCTTACAAATGAAGGGCCTGGCATGGATAAGAGGGATGAACTCTGGAGCCAGACCAAGCATGGAGATGATGGCATGCGCAAGGGGAACAAGAACGGAGTTACAAGTGATGATTTCAGGACTTTGAAGCCACCATAATGAGTGCATGAAGCCTTGGACGAAATATACAAGATGCCACTTCATAAATTTCGTCCAGAGGCTATTATAGGTGCTACTTCACCTTATTATTGGGCCTGGCCCATGTAATTTCATAATACTTGAGTATAGGCTGTTTTTAGAGTCCGTATGTGTGGGGAAACAAGAGATAGGGTTGGTTTCGGACCCCTCCCCCAGGGGCCACGAAATTCCCCTCCTCATCCTCCATATATACAGCCCTTAGGGCACCGTTTAGACTTTGGGTTTTGTTTAGATTAATAGTTCACCATAGCTGCAACTTTGTGTCGGGGATTCTGACTCCTCGAGCACCTATGGGGACGGAGCCCCTTCTTGGTTCGGTGGGGGGCGGAGGCCGCGCAAAGAGCGGATCGAGGCGAGGCACACGAGGGGTTTTTACCCAGCTTCGGAGCTCTCCGGAGAGAAAAATACTCCTATTGCTGCTTTGTGGATTGTATTGAGTTCTCGCTCGGGAGCGCCGAGTGCTACAGTACACTCGAGCAGCTAACGAGACCGAGCGCTTCTCTGAGGATCGATCCCCCCCTACGTTGTGCATGGGCCTCCTTTTATATGTCCAAGGGGTCTCCAACAGGTGGCAACGTAGGTAAGGGTAAAAGTGTAAATATGCTGCGGTAGGTACAGCTACCTACACAGTGTATCATACCTAACCCTGACGGCAGGGGACAAAGGCATTAAATGCCCGTCTACGTCGCCCATACGGTGCAGAAAAGGGACCGTCAGGGGCGCCATCGCTCGCCACGATGGCGATCCTGTCAGCGCTACATGCCATAGTGTACCCCTGGCTGCACAGCCTCCCGCCACGTATGCTGGGAGGGGTCCCGGAGCGACACGTAGGTGGGTGAGCTGGAGCGCGGGTACAGAGTGGCTGCCTGCCGCGGCAAGTGCCTTGCCGCGGCCGTTGCCTTGTCGCGCCCGGGAACTTGTCGCTCGCCGGGTCCTGCCGGGACGCGTGGCGTGCCGCGGCAGGTTCTTTGAGATGCTCTTGTTGGGCTCCCCGGCAAGCTCCTCTTACCGGGGTCTTGTACCTTGAATGGCCTTCCCGGCAAGCTCCTCCTGCCGGGGACTTGTCTTCTTGACTTAAATATTTTGATCTCGAATGGCTCCAAAGGAACCATAGAGAGCCTTGGTGATCACCTGGCGGGCCTTGCCGCGGGGTGCTGCGACTGCCCGTGCACAAGTTGAGGATACTAGAGTACCCCTACTTTAGTACACCGACAGGAGCCCCCGGGTCTGGGCCACACACGGTGCCGAGCGCTGTTGGGCCAGGCCCAAAACAGGGCACGGGCACGCACGACCTGGGTCGCGTTGCACCTTGCTCCGCATCCACCACGTCCTCCCGAACGGCACGCGTCAATTGCAGCGTCGTGGGGAAGGTCGTGGGTGGTTCCCTTACTCGGAAAGGCGGAACGTCCGCCCCCTGGCGGTTCGTATCTTCCTCATAAACGGAGGGAGGCGTGGAGGCGTGGTCTTCGAGGCGTCCACCCCCCCACGATCACGGGGTGGGGAGAGGTCGCCTCATCCGTCGCCTCAACTCCGCTCTCCCGCCACACGGCTTCCATGCGCTTGGAGTGGCGAACGGTGGAGGCAGGAAACCGGGTCGCCACGGGTCGAGGCAGCGGGTCGGGCCCAGTTCCCTGCGCCTTCTGCATCTCGATTGGCTGAGCGGGGCGGCCGAGCCCCCACCCCGATCCTTTATAAGGAGCAGGACGAGGGGACGGAAGCCCGCATTCTCTCATCTCCTTCTTTCTTCAGCTTCTGCTCCTCTTTCTTCCATCCGCCATGGAGAAAGGGAACCCTGGTCCTTCGACGGTAGCGACGAGGGTTGCCGCTACGCAGCGCGTTCCTCCTCCCTCCGCACCCGTGGCGGCAGAGCCAGCCGCAAGGGGAAGAGGGAGGGACAAGGCCGCGGGCGAGGTCGAGGGCGAGGCTGAGGCGGTCGGGGAAGAGGCGGACGAGGCAGCTCGCCGGCCTTGGCTCCGCCAACAGATCCTCTCCCCGTGGCGGACCACATCGGGGACGACCCTTGCGAGTTCTTCGTCAGGCTGCGTCGGCCGCCTCGTCATCGCCTTCGTCTCCCGACTCCATTTGCGAGTGTGATGGAGTTGGACCCGCCCGAGACACTGAGGTTGCATATGAGGGGCTGCGGAATCAGCGGTACGCGAGTCCGTGTCGACTTCCCGGCCCCTGATGTGATGTATCTTGGTCGAGGGTGGAAGACGTTCACCCGCATCCACAGCTTGACGGCGGGCCTCACCCTCCATTTTAAGCTGATGGAGGGCGGTCTCCTCTCCGTCAAGGTCTTCGGGTGCTTCGGGACTCGGGCACGGTGCTGCGTGGAGAGCTCCTTCGATAGAGAAGGCTCCTCCTCGAGCGGGAGTGACGAGGAGGACAGCGACAATGGCGACGAGGGTAACGGGCGGCGGGATGACGGGTCCGACTAGGTGTCGGGCGCCGCCCCGCGCGGCACCGGCGACCCCATCATCCGCGTCGCTGGCTCCTGGAGCTTCTCGGGGAGGCTGCGGAAGAGGAACAGGGCAGGCGGCAAGGCCGTCAACTCGGAGTACGAGGGCACGACGCCCTCGACAGCGTGCTGACGTCCTGCCGCCTCGTCTTCAAGCTTTGCTTCCGGCGCCGCAATCACCATGCTGCCGCGACGTCCTGTTGGTGTCTTCTGGCACCCGTAGTTCATCTAGGCGCCCCTTTTGCCCTTTTCGCCTCCTTGACCTGTCTCCTGAAGATAGGGACAAGAGAGGGATTACGGGCACCTTATCTCTTTTTAGTTTGTAAGCCCTCGGGCCTTAGTTGCGTTTAAAACTTGTAATCCCATTATTCATGTTCTTCATCCTCTTATGAACTGTACCTGAGTGGAATGCTTTTTAATGAAAAAGGGATGCCTGCCGGGTCACTTGTCTCGCGGGTGGAACCCACGTCGAGGAGCGAATCCTTTATATCTTTTAAGATAGACACTTTCTTTCCTGGCAGTAGGCCCTGCCTTCTTCCCCCGTCGCTCGCCCTTTTCTCACGCTCTTGGCGGAGGCAGGGAGGAGGCGGGATCAGGCTCCTCGCTTCGTCCCTTAGTTGCCGCGACTACGACCTTACGTGGCCCTGGGGACGGACCCTAGGGCCTAGAGTTAAGGGAGCATGGTAACTTTTAGGAAGAAACGAGGTTTTGCATACCTCAATTCATAAGATAATGCATGATAAGGGATGAAAAACTTATCTGAGATAGCAGCCCCCGGCAACTCTGGTTCGCCGTGGGCTAATCCTTGCACTTGCAGCCCCCGGCATTACTGGCTTGCCGGGGTCTTGCAGCCCCCGGCAACACTGGCTTGTCGGGGTCCAGATGTTGGTCCGTCCTCCTCCTCCTTTTCGTCCTCAAGTGGTCCGGCAAGGATATGGTGAGTCCTGCGAACCAGGGAAACGAAATAACGGCAAAGGGACGCACGCTCGACCTCTGAGTTAGGGGTTAGCCACTACTAAGCACTATCAACCCTAACCAAGGACGAGACTCGACTCAGCATGCATGCTAAAACTCAGGGCGCCAGCGCTTTATCTTCGCTCAGGGTCTGCGCCTGGCTTTGTACAAAGGATTACATGCAACAGCGGCAAGACTTGTACAAAATGGTGGTTGCCGAACAGGGTCCGACAACCGCGCCTTACGGGTAAAACTTACGAAGATGCTCGATGTTCCAGGAGTTGCTCACCAGAAAGCCATCCTCGGTCTTAAGGCGGACAACGCCAGGCCTAGTGACTCGTTTCACCCGGTAAGGGCCTTCCCACTTCGGCGTCAACTTGTTGGAATTCTTGGCGGAATGAACGCGCCGAAGAACAAGGTCGCCTTCCTTGAGACTTCTGGCTTTAACTTTGCGGCTATGGTAGCGGCGCAAAGCTTGCTGGTATCGAGCAGCTCGCACAGCAGCCTGAAGACGGTCCTCCTCAAGGAGCAGCGCGTCATCTTGCTGCAGCTGCTCTTGCTCAAGCTCATCATAAGCGAGCACTCGAGGTGACCCGTATACGAGTTCCGTGGGGATAACTGCCTCTGCTCCATAGACTAGAGCGAAAGTTGTTTGGCCAGTGGCTCGATTTGGCGTCGTCCTGATCGACCAAAGAACCACCGGCAGCTCCTCGATCCAGTTTCTTCCGCACTTGTGCAGCCTGTCGGAAGTCCGGGTCTTGAGTCCACACAGCACTTCAGCATTTGCCCTCTCTGCTTGACCGTTGCTCCTGGGGTGAGCAACAGAAGCGAAGCAGACCTTGGAGCCAAGGTCGTGGGCGTACTGCATGAAGTTGCGACTCGTGAATTGCGTACCATTGTCGGTAATGATCCTGTTAGGGATTCCGAAGCGGCAAACAATCGACCTAAAGAACTTGACTGCTGACTGTGCTGTCACCTTCCTCACTGGTTCCACTTCTGGCCACCTTGTGAACTTGTCGATTGCGACGTACAAGTACTCAAAGCCCCCGACTGCTTGAGGGAAAGGGCCGAGGATGTCAAGCCCCCAGACCGAAAATGGCCAGGATAAAGGGATTGTCTGGAGAGCTTGAGCTGGTTGGTGTATCTGCTTGGAATGGAACTGGCACGCTTCACACTTGGTTACTTGTGCAGTTGCATCCTGGAGGGCTGTCGGCCAAAAGAAACCTTGCCGGAACGCTTTGCCGGCAAGTGCTCTGGCGCCAATGTGATGACCACATATGCCTCCATGCACGTCTGCCAACAGCTTCTGTCCATATTCCCGGGGAATACACTTCAATTTCACTCCGTTGAGCCTTCTTCTGTACAGTGCGTTGTCAACGAACTGGTACATACTAGACTGCCGGGCTACTCTTTCCGCTTCTTCTGGCTCTTCGGGAAGTTCTCCTGACTGGAGGAAACGGACGATCTGCTGTGCCCATGCTGGAGCCTGCGGCTCGACAACAAGGACTAAAGGCATATCTGCTGCTGCGGGAACATCCGCTTCTACGGCGAGAACCCGCGGTTCAGCCGGAGCTTGATGATCCCCGGCAAGTTTGCCGGAGTGAAACTTGTCGGGAGCGTCTGCTTCAACGAAACAAACCTTGGGGCTTGTCGGAGCAGACTGCTCCTCAGCACTCTTGGTGTTGATCTTGGGGACCCTCTTGGCGGCGGCTTCGGGAAGCTCAACCGGAAGATAGTCACCAGAAATCAACTTTCTCTTCCTACTCTGTCCAGTTGGTGGCGTTACGGATGGCTGAGTCAGCTTGAGCACAAAGATCCCTGGTTCCACAGGTAACTTAAATGCCACGCACTTTGACAGGCCATCAGCGATGTCGTCCTGAGCTCTAGGAACATGTTCCATCTATAGGCTGACAAAGCGCTCTTCCAGCTTCCTCACTTCATCAACATAAGCTTCCATCAACGGACTCTTATAATCCTTGTTTACTTGGTGGACGACAAGCTGCGAGTCACCCCTGACAATGAGCTGCTTGATCCCAAGGTCTGCCGCGATCCTGAGACCGGCGAGCAATCCTTCATACTTTGTAGTATTGTTTGTTGCTTGCTCCTTGGGAAAGTGCATCTGGACCACGTACTTGAGGTGCTCTCCGGTGGGTGCGACAAGCAGCACGCCAACACCGGCGCCTTGTAGCGAGAACGCGCCATCAAAGTACATCAGCCACTCTTTGTTTGCTTCCTTGACGGGGATGCTCGTCTCTGGGGTTTCCTCGTCAGGTGTTGGCGTCCATTCTGCTATGAATTCTGCCAATGCTCTGCTTTGAATAGTCGAAGTGCTCTCAAACTTGAGGCCAAAGCTCGACAGTTCCAATGCCCACTCAACAATCCTGCCTGTTGCTTCTGGATTCTGCAGTATCCTCTTCAGCGGAAAGCGAGTGACAACTGTGATCTCATGTGCTTGGAAGTAATGGCGCAGCTTTCTCAAGGCCATAAGAAGGCCGAAAAGCAACTTCTGCACACCAGAGTACCTCGACCTAGCCCCCTGCAGAAGGGAACTTACAAAGTAGACTGGGCGCTGCACCATTTTCTTCTGTATCCCTTCGCACATCTGCGTAGATCTATCTTCATCGGGACCAGAGCTCGTCGGGGAAGCCCCTTGCTCGTCGCTGGACGCGCTTGCCGCGGTTGCGGGCTCATCATCTGCCTCTCTCTCCGCTACTAACGCAGCACTAACCACTTGATTGGTTGCCGCCAGGTATAGCAGCAACTTCTCTTGTGGTTTAGGTGCGACAAGTATTGGAGTGGAGGACAGGTATCTCTTCAAGTCCTGCAGCGCAGCCTCCGCTTCCGGAGTCCATTTCATTGGACCTGCCTTTTTCAACATTTTGAAAAACGGCAAGGCGCGCTCAGTAGACTTAGAGATAAACCTGCTGAGAGCCGCCATGCAGCCGACAAGTTTTCGTACATCCTTGACGCGCTTCGGTGCTTCGATCTGCTCAATGGCCTTGATCTTGTAGGGATTGGCTTCAATCCCCCGCTGGGACACAAAGAACCCGAGAAGCTTGCCGGAAGGGACTCCAAATACGCACTTCTCGGGGTTGAGCTTGAGGCTGATCTTACGCAGATTTGCAAAAGTTTCTTCCAGATCTTGAATCAGAGTTGACTTGTCCCTGCTTTTGACCACTATATCATCCATGTAGG
This sequence comes from Aegilops umbellulata, assembly GCA_032464435.1. Classification (NCBI taxonomy): domain Eukaryota; kingdom Viridiplantae; phylum Streptophyta; class Magnoliopsida; order Poales; family Poaceae; genus Aegilops; species Aegilops umbellulata. The sequence continues at coordinate 560,951,033 of CP136055.1, read as the reverse complement.
CTTCCACATTTCTGTGTATTTGCGGCTCAAAAGCAGTATGGACGACCCTTGCAAATGTTGAACCAGCATTCTTCAAACCAAAAGGCATCCGTACGAAACAGTACGTGCCACATGGAGTGATGAACGCGGTTTTCTCCTCATCCTCTTCTGCCATGAAGATCTGATGGTATCCTGAGTATGCGTCAAGAAACGAAAGCAAGTCGCATCTGGCTGTGGAGTCGACAATCTGGTAAATGCGCGGCAAGGGAAATTGGTCTTTGGGACAAGCTTTGTTGACATCGGTGAAGTCGATGCAAAGTCTCCATTTCCCGTTCGCCTTGCGCACGACTACATGATTGGCCAACCACGTAGGATGGAGCACTCCTCTGACGAGGCCTGCTGCTTCCAACTTCTTGATCTCTTCGGCGATGAACTCTTGGCGCTCCACCGCTTGTTTCCTGACTCTCTGCTTGACGGGTCGCACGTGAGGACAGACGGCAAGGTGGTGCTCGATTACTTTCCTGGGAACGCCGGGGATGTCAGACGGTTGCCACGCAAACACGTCGACATTCGCCCGCAGGAAAGCAATGAGCGCGCTTTCCTATTTAGGGTCGAGAGTGGCACTGATGGTGAAGGTACCACCAGTGCCGTCCTCCTTGGCGGACACCTTCTTGGTTGCTGGCGGAGCTGCCATTGTCTTCTTACACTTGCCGGTGGAGCTTGATGGTGCGTCCTCGACGGTAGCACAGCACTCCGAAGAGGTGCGCTTGCCGGAGTGGGCATCAGAGCTCTTGCCGGACTTGGTCTTCTTCTTCCCCCCGGGAGCTTTAGCGGCAAGTGTCTCACGATCCGCGGCGGCTGCTGCTTCCCGGTAGATCTTGTCGGCACAGATGAGAGCGTCTTTCTTGTCGCCATGTACAGAGATGACACTTATCGGGCCTGGCATCTTCAGCATGTTGTACGCGTAGTGAGAGGCCGCCATGAACTTGGCGAGCGCTGGACGGCCGAGAATTCCATTGTAAGGCAATGGAAAATCGGCAACATCGAAAGTGATCTCTCAGTCCTGAAGTTCAAGTCACTGCCAAATGTCACCGGCAGCGTGATCTTCCCCTTCGGCTTGCTCCTTCCCGGGTTGATTCCTTGGAACGTGCCGGTCTCTTCGAGCTCGCTGTCAGGGACTTGGAGTCTCCGAAGTACAGCGGAGGAGATCAGGTTCAAGCCGGCCCCGCCGTCAACTAGCATCTTAGTGACCTTGAGGTTACGGATAGTTGGTGAGACCAACATCGGCAAACACCCGACAGAAGTTGTGCGATCGGGGTGGTCCTCAATATCAAAGATGATAGGCGTGCTGGACCATTTCAGAAGCTTGCGTGACTCGACGGGTGGTTCTGCTGCATTAACTTCCCGTACCCACTGCTTGAGTTGGCGTTGTGAAGTATGCAGAGAAGCACCGCCGTCAACGCACAAAACTTCTGTGGCTTTCTGGAACTCCTGCTCGCTGGTCTTGGCGTCATCCATGTCTTCGTCGTCGTCGTCATCTTCATCCTTATCGCGGCCGCGGGGAGGTCTGTCGCCTTGCCGCTGCATGGTGTTGCCGCGGCGTCCCCCCCGGCCAGTGCGATTCGTACCAGATCCTCCAGCACCTCCTTGGGCCTTCTCCTTGTCGCGTCGCTCGTACTCGGCCTTTTGCAGCTCAACGAGCTGTTCGACCTTCTTGCAACTCTGGAGGTCATGGCCTTTGGTGCGGTGAATCTTGCAGTACTGCTTGTTGGTGCCATCCTGCTTGTCGGCGGCCGCCACAGCCTGGCAGTTGGCGCATGCGGCAACATCCTTGCCGGAGCCATCAGTCTTGGCTGTCCTGGCGACACCTTCGTTGCCGGATTGCTTGACAACTAGCACGTCTTTGCCTTTCCTCTTCCTGTTGTTCCGCCGCCTGTTTTTGCTTGCTGGGGCGGCATCGTCACTGTCAGATCCTGCGGTTCCTACGTTCTCTCCGGGGAGTTTCCTTCCTTCCTCAGCACGTGCACATCTGTCGGCCAGGGCATACAGCTCGCTGACGTCTCTGATCTTGCACATCGCCATTTCCTCCCGCATCCTGCGGTTGCGCACGTTCTGATGGAAAGCACTGATAGCCGCGGCAGGGTGGACGTCTGGGATGTTGCGTTGCACTTGGCTGAATCTCTGGATGTACTTACATAGAGGCTCCCCTTCCTTCTGGGCAAGCAGGTGAAGATCACTCTCCTGGCCATGGGGTTTGTGGCCGCCTGTAAAGGCGCCGACAAACTGATGGCATAAGTCTGCCCAGGAAGATATGGAGTTTTCTGGCAAGTGCATGAGCCAGGACCTGACGTTGGGCTTGAGCACCAGGGGGAAGTAATTGGCGAGGATCTTGTCGTCCCGCCCCCCAGCAGCCTGCACCGCAATGGTGTAGATGCTGAGGAACTCCGACAGATGCAGCCTGCCGTCGTACTTCTCTGGTACGTCTGGCTAGAAATTCTTCGTGTTGGGCCACTGGACTTGCCGCAGCTCACGGGTAAACGCAGGGCAACCTACCGCGTACGGCAGGTCGCCTGGTTCCCCTGGCGCTTGCATGTCGACAGTGGGGCCAGCGCGTCGGTCTGATTGACGCAGCGTTTCTCTTCGACGCTCGATGCAGGTGCAGGCGTCTTCTTGCTGCCGTTCGTGAAGAACGTGGCGTTGATCGCGACGAGTTCGCGGATCTGAGGAAGCAGTGGAGTCGCTGTCGTGGCGGACCCGGCGAGTCGGCGATCTTGGCCTTTGGGGCGGAGAGTGCACGGTGGTTGCACCCCCACCGGTTTTGTCGCCATTGGCTCGCACTTGGCTGGCCTGCCGTGGCTGCGATGTGGTCGCTGGCCGCAGAGTGTCACCGTTGGCGAAGCCGATGGGACTCTGAATGGTGGCCCTCCAGTCGTTGATCTTGTCCGGCGCTGGAGGGAAGTCTAGGAGCAGTTGAGCTTGCGCTAGAGCTTCTGCTGGGGTGGCGGGTAGCGGTGGCGAACGGTGCGAGGAGCGGGATATGCTCGGGCTCCCAACGATGTTGGAAGGAGCAGTATTCCGTCCAGGCGACCGTGCCTCGCTAGCGCCAGCACGTCGGCGTGCATGTTGGCCTTGAGCGTCCCAGGATCTGCTAGCTCGATTTGGGTCCAGCGAGCGTATGGTACCGTGAGTACCACGACGCTGTCGGTCCTGCGCGCTCTTGAGATGGGCGCGGTGTGTCTATGGACGCTCGGTCGTCGGGGGAGCCGACTACGCCGCCAGCGGGCAGCGCGGTCTTGTCCTTGGACTTGTTGGCACCGTGGGCTCCCTCGTCGGCGCCCGTTCCATCGCCGGCGTTCTCCCCGCCGGCCGTTTGCTGCGGCGGCGGTGGATTCGACGCGGACGGCGCAGCCGCCTCCGAAGCCTTCTTCTTCGGCGGCATGTCGATGAAGTCGATCAAGATTCAGCTCGCGTGAACGCCGGATCAGGTTCACACAACGTCGACGCCCCCTACCTGGCGTGCCAAAGATGTCGGGGATTCTGACTCCTCGAGAACCTATGGGGACGGAGCCCCTTCTCGGTTCGGCGGGGGGCGGAGGCCGCGCAAAGAGCGGATCGAGGCGAGGCACGCGAGGGGTTTTTACCCAGCTTCAAAACTCTCCGGAGAGATAATACTCCTACTACTGCTTTGTGGATTGTATTGAGTTCTCGCTCGGGAGCGCCGAGTGCTACAGTACACTCGAGCAGCTAACGAGATCGAGCGCTTCTCTGAGGATCGATCCCCCCCTACGTTGTGCATGGGCCTCCTTTTATATGTCCAAAGGGTCTCCAACAGGTGGCAACGTAGGTAAGGGTAAAAGTGTAAATATGCTGCGGTAGGTACAGCTACCTACACAGTGTATCATACCTAACCCTGACGGCAGGGGACAAAGGCATTAAATGCCCGTCTACGTCGCCCAGACGGTGCAGAAAAGGGACCGTCAGGGGCGCTATCGCTCGCCACGATGGCGATCCTGTCAGCGCTGCATGCCATAGTGTACCCCTGGCTGCACAGCCTCCCGCCACGTACGCTGGGAGGGGTCCCGGAGTGATACGTAGGTGGGTGAGCTGGAGCGCGGGTACAGAGTGGCTGCCTGCCGCGGCAAGTGCCTTGCCGCGGCCGTTGCCTTGTCACGCCCGGGAACTTGTCGCTCGCCGGGTCCTGCCGGGACGCGTGGCGTGCCGCGGCAGGTTCTTTGAGATGCTCTTGTTGGGCTCCCCGGCAAGCTCCTCTTGCCGGGGACTTGTCTTCTTGACTTAAATATTTTGTTCTCGAATGGCTCCAAAGGAACCATAGAGAGCCTTGGTGATCACCTAGCGGGCCTTGCCGCGGGGTGCTGCAACTGCCCGTGCACAAGTTCGGGATACTAGAGTACCCCTACTTTAGTACACCGACACTTCACGTACTTCGTTTGTGTTCAACGACCAGACCAAGGAGTCACAGAACCCCACCTTCATTAATAAAGCTTTCCTCTTATATTCCCAATATCCAGATTGCAATCTGAGTTTCTTGCTTGTTCTTCGTTTGCTCGCAGGAAACAGGCCCTCATGGTCAGGTTGATCGTGCTCCGGCGTGGTCAATAACCCTCAGAAGTTGGTTTAGCGATTGCTAAGGCGCGACGTCTCACACGTTCGTAGTCGGATCGTCAAGGTCGACTCCCACAAAAAACAATAGCCACCATCTCATCGAAACATCGGGACACCTTTGCCTCTATCACTACGCTTCTGGCAGCCTCCATCTTGCAACATGTAGAAGAGAGTAGATGGTAAGTTCACCAAGTAACATCGCATACCATAATCCTACCCGGCGATCTCCTCCTTGTCGCCCTGTGATAGAGTGATCACCGGGTTGTATCTGGCACTTTAAAGGGTGTGTTTTATTAAGTATCCGGGTCTAGTTGTCATAAGGTCAAGGTACAACTCCGGGTCGTCCTTTTACCGAGGGACACGACTATTCGAATAGATAAACTTCCCTGTAGGGGTGCACCACATAACCCAACATGCTCGATCCCCTTTGGCCGGGCACACTTTCCTGGGTCATGCCCGGCCTCGGAAGATCAACACGTCGCAGCCCCACCTAGGCACAACAGAGAGGTCAGCACGCAGGTCCAAATCCTATGCTCGTAGGGGTCTGGGCCCATCGCCCATTGCACACCTGCACGTTGCGAACGCGGACGGTGAGCAGACCTAGCAACCTCCATTACAAAGGAAGTTACGTTACGCAGTCCAACCCGGTGCGCATCGCTCAGTCACTGAAGTCAAGAAGGCTTCGGCTGATACCACGATGTCGAGTGCCCATAACTGTTCCCGCGTAGTTGGTTAGTGCGTATAGACCTGTGCCCAGACTCAGATCAAATGCCAAGATCTCGTTAAGCATGTTAATTGATGTAACCGCGGACGCCGACCAGGGCCAGGCCCACCTCTCTCCTTGGTGGTCTCAACCTGCCCTGTCGCTCCGCCTCAAAGTAACAGTCGGGCGCCGTAGGGAACTCAGGCCCACCACTACCTGGATGGAGCCACCTGTCCTTTCAGCCCCCACATCAAAATCACATGCGGGTACTCTACGAGCCGACCCGACTTTAGTCACCACCTGTATAGTATGTATGTATGTATGTATGTATTGTTGGGGAACGTAGTAATTTCAAAAAATTTCCTACGCACACGCAAGATCATGGTGATGCATAGCAACGAGAGGGGAGAGTGTTGTCTACGTACCCTCGTAGACCGAAGCGGAAGCATTGTCACAACGTAGAGGAAGTAGTCGTACGTTCTCCTTGCGATCCAACCGATCACAGCACCGTTACTCCGGCACCTCCGAGTTCTTGGCACACGTTCAGCTCGATGACGATCCCCGGGCTCCGATCCAGCAAAGCGTCGGGGAAGAGTTCCGTCAGCACGACGGCGTGGTGACGATCTTGATGTGTTACCGGCGCAGGGCTTCGCCTAAGCACTGCAACGATATGACCGAGGTGGAATTTGGTGGAAGGGGGCACCGCACACGGCTAAGGAAAGATCTCAATGATCAATTGTGTGTCTATGGGGTGCCCCCTGCCCCCGTATATAAAGGAGCCAAGGGGGAGGGGCTGGCCGGCCAAGCCTGGCGCGCCAGGAGAGTCCTACTCCCTCTGGGAGTAGGATTCCCCCCCAATCCTAGTTGGACTAGGATTCTCCAAGGGGGAGAGAGAGAGAGAGGGGGGCCGGCCACCTCTCCTAGTCCTAATAGGACTAGGGGAAGGGGGGAGGTGTGCAGCCCATGAGGGCAGCCCTCTCACCTCTCCACCAAGGCCCATGTTGGCCCATTATGCTCCCGGGGGGTTATGGTAACCCTCCCGGTATTCCGGTAAAATCCTGATTTCACCTGGAACACATCCGATGTCCAAACATAGGCTTCCAATATATCGTTCTTTACGTCTCGACCATTTCGAGACTCCTCGTCATGTCCGTGATCACATCCGGGACTCCGAACTCCTTCGGTACATCAAAATGCATAAACTCATAATAACTGTCATCGTAACGTTAAGCGTGCGGACCCTACGGTTCGAGAACAATGTAGACATGACCGAGACACGTCTCCGGTCAATAACCAATAGCGGGACCTGGATGCCCATATTGGCTCCTACATATTCTACGAAGATCTTTATCGGTCAGACCGCATAACAACATACGTTTGTTCCCTTTGTCATCGGTATGTTACTTGCCCGAGATTCGATCGTCGGTATCCAATACCTAGTTCAATCTCGTTACCGGCAAGTCTCTTTACTCGTTCCGTAATACATCATCTTATGTGATGTGCATTACCGAGAAGGCCCTAAGATACCTCTCCGACATTCGGAGTGACAAATCCTAATCTCGAAATACGCCAACCCAACAAATACTTTCGGAGACACCTGTAGAGCACCTTTATAATCACTCAGTTACGTTGTGACGTTTGGTAGCACACAAAGTGTTCCTACGGTAAACGGGAGTTGCATAATCTCATAGTTAAAGGAACATGTATAAGTCATGGATAAAAGCAATAGCAACATACTAAACGATCGGGTGCTATGCTAATGGAATGGGTCATGTCAATCAGATCATTCAACTAATGATGTGATCTCGTTAATCAAATAACAACTCTTTGTTCATGGTTAGGAAACATAACCATCTTTGATTAATGAGCTAGTCAAGTAGAGGCATACTAGTGACACTCTGTTTGCCTATGTATTCACACATGTATTATGTTTCCAGTTAATACAATTCTAGCATGAATAATAAACATTTATCATGATATGTAAGGAAATAAATAATAACTTTATTATTGCCTCTAGGGCATATTTCCTTCAGTCTCCCACTTGCACTAGAGTCAATAATCTAGATTACAAAGTAATGATTCTAACACCCATGGAGTCTTGGTGCTGATCATGTTTTGCTCGTGGAAGAGGCTTAGTCAACGGGTCTGCAACATTCAGATCCGTATGTATCTTGCATATCTCTATGTCTCCCACCTGGACTAAATCCCGGATGGAGTTGAAGCGTCTTTTGATGTGTTTGGTTCTTTTGTGAAATCTGGATTCCTTTGCCAAGGCAATTGCACCAGTATTGTCACAAAAGATTTTCATTGGACCCGACACACTAGGTACAACACCTAGATCGGATATGAACTCCTTCATCCAGACTCCTTCATTAGCTGCTTCCGAAGCGGCTATGTACTCAGCTTCACATGTAGATCCCGCCACGACGCTTTGTTTAGAACTGCACCAACTGACAGCTCCACCGTTTAATGTAAATACGTATCCGGTTTGCGATTTAGAATCGTCCGGATCAGTGTCAAAGCTTGCATCGACGTAACCGTTTACGACGAGCTCTTTGTCACCTCCATAAATGAGAAACATATCCTTAGTCCTTCTCAAGTACTTAAGGATGTTCTTGACCGCTGTCCAGTGATCCACTCCTGGATTACTTTGGTACCTGCCTGCTAAACTTACAGCAAGGCACACATCAGGTCTGGTACACAGCATTGCATACATGATAGAGCCTATGGCTGAAGCATAGGGAACATTTTTCATTTTCTCTCTATCTTCTGCGGTGGTCGGGCATTGAGTCTTACTCAACTTCACACCTTGTAACACAGGCAAGAACCCTTTCTTTGCCTGATCCATTTTGAACTTCTTCAAAACTTTGTCAAGGTATGTGCTTTGTGAAAGTCCTATTAAGCGTCTTGATCTATCTCTATAGATCTTAATGCCCAATATGTAAGCAGCTTCACCGAGGTCTTTCATTGAAAAACTCTTATTCAAGTATCCCTTTATGCTATCGAAAAATTCTATATTATTTCCGATCAGTAATATGTCATCCACATATAATATCAGAAATGCTACAGAGCTCCCACTCACTTTCTTGTAAATACAGGCTTCTCCAAAAGTCTGTATAAAACCAAATGCTTTGATCACACTATCAAAGCGTTTATTCCAACTCCGAGAGGCTTGCACCAGTCCATAAATGGATCGCTGGAGCTTGCACACTTTGTTAGCTCCCTTTGGATCGACAAAACCTTCTGGTTGCATCATATACAACTCTTCTTCCAGAAATCCATTCAGGAATGCAGTTTTGACATCCATTTGCCAAATTTCATAATCATAAAATGCGGCAACTGCTAACATGATTCGGACAGACTTAAGCATCGCTACGGGTGAGAAAGTCTCATCGTAGTCAATCCCTTGAACTTGTCGAAAACCTTTTGCAACAAGTCGAGCTTTATAGACAGTAACATTACCATCAGCGTCAGTCTTCTTCTTGAAAATCCATTTATTCTCAATTGCTTGCCGATCATCGGGCAAGTCAACCAAAGTCCACACTTTGTTCTCATACATGGATCCCATCTCAGATTTCATGGCCTCAAGCCACTTTGCGGAATCTGGGCTCACCATCGCTTCTTCATAGTTCGTAGGTTCATCATGGTCTAGTAACATGACTTCCAAAATAGGATTACCGTACCACTCTGGTGCGGATCTTACTCTGGTTGATCTACGAAGTTCAGTAGAAACTTGATCTGAAGTTTCATGATCATTATCATTAGCTTCCTCCCTATTTGGTGTAGGTGTCACAGAAACTGATTTCTGTGACGTACTACTTCTCAATAAGGGAGTAGATACAGTTATCTCATCAAGTTCTACTTTCCTCCCACTCACTTCTTTCGAGAGAAACTCCTTCTCTAGAAAGTTTCCGAATTTAGCAAAAAAAATCTTGCCTTCGGATCTGTGATAGAAGGTGTACCCAACAGTCTCCTTTGGGTATCCTATGAAAACACATTTTTCCGATTTGGGTTCGAGCATATCAGGTTGAAGTTTTTTCACATAAGCATCGCAGCCCCAAACTTTAAGAAACGACAACTTTGGTTTCTTGCCAAACCACAGTTCATAAGGCGTCGTCTCAACGGATTTTGATGGTGCCCTATTTAACGTGAATGCGGCCGTCTCTAAAGCATAACCCCAAAACGATAGCGGTAAATCGGTAAGAGACATCATAGATCGCACCATATCCAGTAAAGTACGATTACGACGTTCGGACACAGCATTACGTTGTGGTGTTCCGGGTGGCGTGAGTTGCGAAACTATTCCGCATTGTTTCAAATGTAGACCAAACTCGTAACTCAAATATTCTCCTCCACGATCAGATCGTAGAAACTTTATTTTCTTGTTACGATGATTTTCCACTTCACTCTGAAATTCTTTGAACTTTTCAAATGTTTCAGACTTGTGTTTCATTAAGTAGATATACCCATATCTGCTTAAATCATCAGTGAAGGTGAGAAAATAACGATATCCGCCACGAGCCTCAACATTCATTGGACCACATACATCAGTATGTATGATTTCCAATAAATCTGTTGCTCTCTCCATAGTACCGGAGAACGGTGTTTTAGTCATCTTGCCCATAAGGCACGGTTCGCAAGTGCCAAGTGATTCATAATCAAGTGACTCCAAAAGTCCATCAGTATGGAGTTTCTTCATGCGTTTTACACCGATATGACCTAAACGGCAGTGCCACAAATAAGTTGCACTATCATTATCAACTCTGCATCTTTTGGCTTCGACATTATGAATATGTGTATCACTACTATCGAGATTAAGTAAGAACAAACCATTCTTTAATGGTGCATGACCATAAAATATATTACTCATATAAATAGAAGAACCATTATTCTCTGATTTAAATGAATAACCGTCTCGCATCAAACAAGATCCAGATATAATGTTCATGCTCAACGCTGGTACTAAATAACAATTATTTAGATCTAATATTAATCCCGAAGGTAGATGTAGAGGTAGCGTGCTGACCGCGATCACATCGACTTTGGAACCATTTCCCACGCGCATCGTCACCTCGTCCTTAGCCAATCTTCGCTTAATCCGTAGCCCCTGTTTTGAGTTGCAAATATTAGCAACAAAACCAGTATCAAATACCCAGGTGCTACTGCGAGAATTAGTAAGGTATACATCAATAACATGTATATCATATATACCTTTGTTAACCTTGCCATCCTTCTTATCCGCCAAATACTTGGGGCAGTTCCGCTTCCAGTGACCAGTCTGCTTGCAATAGAAGCACTCAGTTTCAGGCTTAGGTCCAGACTTGGGTTTCTTCTCTTGATTAGCAACTTGCTTGCTATTCTTTTTGAAGTTCCCCTTTTTCTTCCCTTTGCCCTTTTTCTTGAAACTAGTGGTTTTGTTAACCATCAACACTTGATGCTCCTTTTTGATTTCTACCTCCGCGGCTTTCAGCATCGCGAAGAGCTCGGGCATAGTTTTGGTCATCCCTTGCATATTATAGTTCATCACGAAGCTCTTGTAGCTTGGTGGCAGTGATTGGAGAATTCTGTCAATGACGCAATCATCCGGAAGATTAACTCCCAGTTGAATCAAGTGATTGTTATACCCAGACATTCTGAGTATATGCTCACTGACAGAACCGTTCTCCTCCATCTTACAGCTATAGAACTTATTGGAGACTTCATATCTCTTAATCCGGGCATTTGCTTGAAATATTAACTTCAACTCCTGGAACATCTCATATGCTCCATGGTGTTCAAAACGTCGTTGAAGTCCCGGTTCTAAGCCGTAAAGCATGGCACACTGAACTATAGAGTAGTCATCAGCTTTGCTTTGCCAGACGTTCACAACATCTGGCGTAGCTCTTGCACCAGGCCTGGCACCTAGCGGTGCTTCCAGGACGTAATTCTTCTGTGCAGCAATGAGGATAATCCTCAAGTTACGGACCCAGTCCGTGTAATTGCTACCATCATCTTTCAACTTTGCTTTCTCAAGGAACGCATTAAAATTCAACGGAACAACAGCACGAGCCATCTATCTACACAACATAGACAAGCAAGATACTATCAGGTACTAAGTTCATGATAAATCTAAGTTCAATTAATCATATTACTTAAGAACTCCCACTTAGATAGACATCCCTCTAATCTTCTAAGTGATCACGTGATCCAAATCAACTAAACCATGTCCGATCATCACGTGAGATGGAGTAGTTTCAATGGTGAACATCACTATGTTGATCATATCTACTATATGATTCACGCTCGACCTTTCGGTCTCCGTGTTCCGAGGCCATATCTGTTATATGCTAGGCTCGTCAAGTTAAACCTGAGTATTCCGCGTGTGCAACTGTTTTGCACCCGTTGTATTTGAACGTAGAGCCTATCACACCCGATCATCACGTGGTGTCTCAGCACGAAGAACTTTCGCAACGGTGCATACTCAGGGAGAACACTTCTTGATAATTAGTGAGAGATCATCTTATAATGCTACCGTCAATCAAAGCAAGATAAGATGCATAAAAGATAAACATCACATGCAATCAATATAAGTGATATGATATGGCCATCATCATCTCGTGCTTGTGATCTCCATCTTCGAAGCACCGTCATGATCACCATAGTCACCGGCGCGACACCTTGATCTCCATCGTAGCATCGTTGTCGTCTCGCCAATCTTATGCTTCCACGACTATCACTACCGCTTAGTAATAAAGTAAAGCATTACATCGCGATTGCATTGCATACAATAAAGCGACAACTATATGGCTCCTGCCAGTTGCCGATAACTCGGTTACAAAACATGATCATCTCATACAATAAAATTTAGCATCATGTCTTGACCATATCACATCACAACATGCCCTGCAAAAACAAGTTAGACGTCCTCTACTTTGTTGTTGCAAGTTTTACGTGGCTGCTACGGGCTTAAGCAAGAACTCATCTTACCTACGCATCAAAACCACAACGATAGTTTGTCAAATAGACTCCGTTTTAACCTTCTCAAGGACCGGGCGTAGCCACACTCGGTTCAACTAAAGTTGGAGAGACAGTCTTCCGCAAGCCATCTATGTGCAAAGCACGTCGAGGGAACCGGTCTCGCGTAAGAGTACGCGTAAGGTTGGTCCGGATCGTCTCGTCCAACAATACCGCTGAACCAAAATATGACATGCTGGTAGGCAGTATGACTTGTATCGTCCACAACTCACTTGTGTTCTACTCGTGCAAATAACATCAAACCATAAAAACCTAGGCTCTGATACCACTGTTGGGGAACGTAGTAATTTCAAAAAATTTCCTACGCACACGCAAGATCATGGTGATGCATAGCAACGAGAGGGGAGAGTGTTGTCTACGTACCCTCGTAGACCGAAGCGGAAGCGTTGACACAACATAGAGGAAGTAGTCGTACGTTCTCCTTGCGATCCAACCGATCACAGCACCGTTACTCCGGCACCTCCGAGTTCTTGGCACACGTTCAGCTCGATGACGATCCCCGGGCTCCGATCCAGCAAAGCGTCGGGGAAGAGTTCCGTCAGCACGACGGCGTGGTGACGATCTTGATGTGTTACCGGCGCAGGGCTTCGCCTAAGCACTGCAACGATATGACCGAGGTGGAATTTGGTGGAAGGGGGCACCGCACACGGCTAAGGAAAGATCTCAATGATCAATTGTGTGTCTATGGGGTGCCCCCTGCCCCCGTATATGAAGGAGCCAAGGGGGAGGGGCTGGCCGGCCAAGCCTGGCGCGCCAGGAGAGTCCTACTCCCTCTGGGAGTAGGATTCCACCCCCCCAATCCTAGTTGGACTAGGATTCTCCAAGGGGGGGAGAGAGAGAGGGGGGCCGGCCACCTCTCCTAGTCCTAATAGGACTAGGGGAAGGGGGAGGCGCGCAGCCCATGAGGGCAGCCCTCTCACCTCTCCACCAAGGCCCATGTTGGCCCATTATGCTCCCGGGGGGTTCCGGTAACCCTCCCGGTATTCCGGTAAAATCCTGATTTCACCTGGAACACATCCGATGTCCAAACATAGGCTTCCAATATATCATTCTTTATGTCTCGACCATTTCGAGACTCCTCGTCATGTCCGTGATCACATCCGGGACTCCGAACTCCTTCGGTACATCAAAATGCATAAACTCATAATAACTGTCATCGTAACGTTAAGCGTGCGGACCCTACGGTTCGAGAACAATGTAGACATGACCGAGACACGTCTCCGGTCAATAACCAATAGCGGGACCTGGATGCCCATATTGGCTCCTACATATTCTACGAAGATCTTTATCGGTCAGACCGCATAACAACATACGTTTGTTCCCTTTGTCATCGGTATGTTACTTGCCCGAGATTCGATCGTCGGTATCCAATACCTAGTTCAATCTCGTTACCGGCAAGTCTCTTTACTCGTTCCGTAATACATCATCTCGCAACTAACTCATTGGTTGCAATGCTTGCAAGGCTTTATGTGATGTGCATTACCGAGAAGGCCCTGAGATACCTCTCCGACATTCGGAGTGACAAATCCTAATCTCGAAATACGCCAACCCAACAAATACTTTCGGAGACACCTGTAGAGCACCTTTATAATCACTCAGTTACGTTGTGACGTTTGGTAGCACACAAAGTGTTCCTACGGTAAACGGGAGTTGCATAATCTCATAGTTAAAGGAACATTTATAAGTCATGGATAAAAGCAATAGCAACATACTAAACGATCGGGTGCTATGCTAATGGAATGGGTCATGTCAATCAGATCATTCAACTAATGATGTGATCTCGTTAATCAAATAACAACTCTTTGTTCATGGTTAAGAAACATAACCATCTTTGATTAATGAGCTAGTCAAGTAGAGGCATACTAGTGACACTCTGTTTGCCTATGTATTCACACATGTATTATGTTTCCAGTTAATACAATTCTAGCATGAATAATAAACATTTATCATGATATGTAAGGAAATAAATAATAACTTTATTATTGCCTCTAGGGCATATTTCCTTCATGTATGTATGTATGTATGTATGTATGTATGTATGTATGTATGTATGTATGTATATACCCGTGATCACCTCCCGAGTGATCACGACCCGATAGTATAGCATGGAAGACAGACAAGAATGTAGGGCCACTGATGAAATACTAGCATCCTATACTAAGCATTTAGGATTGCAGGTAAGGGTAAAAACTATAGCAACAATGACAAGCTATGCAAGGAGAATAGGATTAACCAAAAGCAGTAACATACTACACTACTCTAATGCAAGCAGTAGAGAGAAGGAATAGGCGATTTCGGGTTGATCAAGTGGGGGCTTGCCTGGTTGCTCTGGCAAGGAGGGGACACCAACAACATAGTCGATCCGGGCACCAGCAGCGGCATCAGTCTCGTAGTCTACCGGAGAGAAGAGGGGGAAGAAACAATGAATACAATGCAAACAGATGCATAACAATGCATGACATGACAAGTAACGGTGCCAGGTGTGGCCTAATGCAGTAGGAGGTGATACCGGCGAAGGGGGAAAACATCCGGGAAAGTATCCCCGGTGTTTCGCGTTTTCGGACAAATGAACCGGAGGGAGAAAGTTGCGTTTTCGCTATGCTAGGGATGTGTGGCGGATGAACGGTCTGCGCGTTTGGATTCGTCTCGTCGTTCTGAGCAACTTTCGTGTACAAAGTATTTTCATCTGAGCTACGGTTTATTTTCTATGTTTTTCTACAGTTTTAATCATTTCCTGAATTTATCTAAATTAATAGAAATGGAATTATGACATCACCATTGCGTGGGTATGATGTCAGCAGTCAACACACTGGTTGACTGGTCAAAATGACCGGTGGGGCCCACTCTTCATAGACAGTGGGGCTAACAAAGGTTTATTTTAATTAGACGAAGTTAATTAGCAGTAGGGCCCCACATGCCAGTGACTGTTTAGGTTCATTAATTAGTTTTATTTGTAAAAACGTTTTAATTAGTTTAATTGCACGGTGGGCCCACATGTCAGTGCCATTGGGCTACCCAGTCAGCAGTTGACTGGGTCAACCCAGTCAACTGGGCCACCAGGTCCCACTGGCAAGCGACTCAGGGGTGGGGCCCGCCTAGCCACGTCGGCGGACGGCGCCGGAGCGACGCCGGCAAGTCAAAACGCGGCGACGCGGCTCGGGAGGTGGCCGGAAAACACGTACATGGCACCCTTCGTCGAGTTTTCGGGCGCATTCGAAAGCTACGGCTGCGACACGTCCAACGGTGGTGGTTGTGGCGGCAGGGGTGACCGGAATCGAGCGCGGCGAGCTCATCGGCGGATGGTTGGATTCGGGCGCGAGAGGAAACGGTGACGCAGCGCATTAACGAGCGAACTGGGAGGCCAGGTGAGACGTACGAGAGGCGGCGAATGCAACGGGCGTAGGCCCGTGACCATTTGGTCACCGGAGGCACGCCGGCGACGAGCGCAGGTGGCAGCGACGTTCGGATGTGCATGGAAACTGCGACTCCGAGCACGGAGAGCAGCGACAAGTGGCGCATTCGAATTCTACGGCTACGGCGACCACGACTACGAGCTCAGTCGAGCTCGACAACGTCTGTGGCGATAGCAGCAGCAATGACGGCGGAGCTCCATTCGGGCAAACATGGCGCGGCGGCTACGGGCGGTGACAGGCAGCGTAGAGAGGACGGGAAGGAAGGCGTGGAGCTCACCGAGCGATCACAAAAGACCCTTGGTGGTTTAGAAGCAGCAGAGTTGACGACGCTTGTCGGAGACGCGCCGGGATCCAAGGAAGAAGATGAGGCCGGGGCAGCGTTCGTGGGCGCCCGGCGTCCTGCGGCTCGTCGAGGAGGTGTAGTCGATGGAGGTGGAGCGAGTGGACACATCGGAGAGGCGCGGCGGCAACCGTAGCTATGCAGACGGCGGCGGCATAGCCATGGCAGCGCTCGGGCACGGGCGGATCTGGAGTGCAAGGCGAGAGGGCGAGGGGAGCGGGGACCGAGTGGGAGATGGGATCGAGGAGGCGGGGGCGTGGCGGCCTTATCCCATCGGCGGGGATGGCGAGGCGGTGCGACGGGGACGCGCCCATGCTCATGGCGCGGTCAGGGGAACAGGGCGCGGGGAAGGAGGCGACCAGGGGGAACGGGGGAGTGGGCTGGGTCGGCCGGATGGGCCAGGTGGGCCGACCTGGCCTGTGAGCTGGGCCGCCTGGTCCAGTGGAGGGGGGGGGGGGGTTGCTGCCTTTTTTGTATTTGTTTGTCTTCTGTTTTTATTCCTAGTTTCTTTCATTCTTAGTTTTATAAAAATTACTACTTGTACCTAAATTTGTATTTATAAATAAACTACATACAGATTAATTCTTAACCCATAATAAAATAGTTTTAACATTTTAGAAATTCAATAGGCATCTATTTAATTGTTTTCAGTACTGTCTTAATTATTTAGAGCCCTTAAAACATTTTAACAAAGTTTGGTTTCTCCACCATAATTACCTATGCATTATTTGGCTCACTCCGAACATTTTAGTTTTAATATTTGAGAACTCTAATTGTTTGACTTGTTTTTGAATCGGATTTTGAATCGGTTTTGAACTAACGTGAGATTAGCAACAGTAACGCAGGTGATGTGGCATCATTAGCAGGGGTTCACTGTAGCTTAATTATCCGGGCGTCACAAATCTCCTCCACTACAAGAAATCTCGTCCCGAGATTTAAGACTTAGAGTAAGGGGAAAGATGTGGTTACGAAATTCTAACGATTCTTCTCGATTTTGGTTGCTCTTTTCAAAGAGGTCGGTCCATTACGTTGATGTCTTCATTTCTCTGCTTCAAGTCATCATGATGAAGTCGGCATCCTTTCTTCGGGAACTCTATCGTACTTACGAAAGAATAATGGGTGGGTATTCCGGGAGAACGGACCTATGCAAGGTTGATTGTCTGGTCGATAACATCGGGGAAGGTGGCGGAAAGCAACTCTCAAATTGAAACTTAAGAATATATCAAGAGTGAAGTAAGAAGGTACAACCAGGAGTTCCAAGCGGATAGACAATCGTTCGATGCCTGAAAAAGAGTTTGAAAGGGGTTCAAAGCATCAAGATTAAGTATTGCATCTGATACCGGAACAGATCACTAGGAAGGTGGCTCGTGAATTACACACAAAGCCAAGCGTGAGTATTGACTTTGGGAAAGTGGTATACAGGAGAGTCAGGTTTTGATCCTGTGTAACTGTGGGTTATTGGGCCCACCATGTGGGTTAAAAGTAGGAAGAGCAGTGACATATTGCATGATCATGTAAGCAAGGCATGTCAGAGGATAGTCTGTCGGTTATGTCGGCAACAACATCGATACCAAGGGCGAGGGACTAAGAGAACCATTTTCCTGCTTGTTGAACGTGGCGGACCAATAGGCAAAGTTCTCGTCCATCGGTGGTTACCGGAAGGTCATCAACAAAAGGAACAGGGTCTTACCGACAGAATTGTACACCGAGGTGTTTACATAAGCAGGAGAATATTGTTGCTTAGATCATATAGATCAAAAGAAAGGTTAAACCAAACAATGAAAGGAAAATATGATTATCAGACCAAACAGAACAATGGAAAGGAAAATGTGTTTTAACACATATTTCAAGGGTATATCCTTCCCAAGGATAAACAGAGCATGATATCCATGACAGGATATAATGTAGAAAACTCTTTAGGTAAGGGGAGAGAAATTTCATGACATTACCCCTACATCGGTGTTTGGATAATTGAGCAGGAAACATTTAGCATTGGGCTTCAAATGTTCTTGTTCAAAATCGGAGTACCAGAGACACGCTTCGAGATAGCATTGACATGGTCATCAGGTAAAGATCAGACTTTGGATACATAAAGGATTCATCAGGAACAACTTATAGAATAAGTCTTTAAATTTCCTCATGGAAGAATGGTTAACCTTGCTAAAAGGAAGAACTATATAGTAGGCCCTCTGGCCATGTGTGCTAGGCATGACATCACCTTATCAGTGCAAAGAGCAATGCTATAACTCTCAGGAATATGTTCCAACCATCATATCTGATCGAGATTCTAATCTAATTGGGTCAGAATACCTCAGACTCAGGATGTCTGAGAAGAAAAGGTGTAACACAAATTGACAGGATGACATTGTAAGATTCTCAGGAAATGAACTATGAAAGCGAGTTCCGAAACAAGAGTTCATCATTAAACCAAGGAGAGGATGAAGAGGTGGCTGATGGACTCGGCGACAATTCGTCGAGGTTAACAAAAGATGGATTTCCACAATTATGTGAACAAGGAGTTAACACTTGTTAGATAAAATGATGTAATGATGTATGCTCGAGGAAAACATACACAATTAAACATTGGTTGAAAAGTGCACCTGAAATTGGGCTTATGTAGCATGATCAATGTTAGAATGATGATTCAATAACCCATAGTCTGAGGATGAACTGTCGGCCATTAACTTCAAAGCAATAGGGTTGCTTGAATTACAGAATCCATGCAGCATCGTTCACTTATTGTCATTCCTGGTTAGTCCATATGGGGACCAAGAAGGAATGGTGCTTGTGAGAAGTATCACTATATCAAGAATTCTTAAGAGGTGGTGAAATTATCACAACATTCTTGACATAAAGGAAGGTAACACTCCAAGGTAGAACATGACATAAGTTGGATAGGAAGGAGTTCCATAACATGAACAAGTTTGTGTTGGAGGGAAGGCACTGAAGTAGAGTATGACAAAACAATTTACCGAGGGCAACGATGGTAATCCCCATCAGGAACTCAATTGATATCCTGGAAGAGCTCAAAATGCTGATGATGATCACGACACATTTGTCGAGAGATCTCATGAAGATGTAATCGATCGGCGATGACATCAAGTCAAAGGAATGATGAAGCGAAAGGTTATTGGAACCATGGGTACGACACAAACTCGAAATCAAGTTTGTTGTTCAAGGAGAAATGATATGATGAGGAAGATCGACGTAAGATTAGCTCATCGTAGAAATTTGTGCTCCGGGAAGGACCAAGTAGCAAAATTAAAATTTAGCACGATAATGATGTACCCGCTAAGGCTAGTAATGACATGATGGAGTATTAAACTTCTCAACAACAAAGTACTAAGAGTATTGAATCATAGCGTTGATTCAATTCACTAATCGGTGTTCTCGGTTGACGACAACACAGAACCCGTGGAGTGAGTATGATGGGGAAAGGTACTAATTCATCAGAAATTCGTAAGATGTAGTGCAATGGGTTGATATCCTCAAGATACTAGGGGGTAATACTTGAAGGTGGATCAAAATAGAGGTTGGGCTGGCGTATTGATCTGCAAAAGGCAAGTACTTTAACTTGTCCGATAAATAGAATCAAGGAGAAAATATGGTCGGAACCATGATTGCAAAGGATCAATTCACAGATACCACCTGATATTATATCAAGGAAATAGTTATTATTACAAGAAGCTTCCATGATAGGATCTACAACGTGTCCATGGGCATGAACACAAAGTACAAGGTCGACTCCCACTTCTTCAATGTATAACCTTCCATTCACCTCTCTTTTTTTTGAAAATGACATTAGTTGTTGAAATTTTTACCTGGCGCAATACCAGATAAGTATGACCCGTGCAATATTTCGGGTTCACACGGATTAGGGAAGGCGTAGGTTCAACCCATCAGGGCATCTTAGGAACATATACCACAAACTTCGGAGTAAATAATACAAGTTCGAAAGTAGAGCATGGTTCACCAAGCAGAGGATACAATTTACCAATGGCATTATATACCCGTGGAAAGGCTCACAAGGTTATTCAATATGAAGGACACTGTCGGATAAAATCCGACAAAGGGTCTGGTGGTCCACAAGGGATCTGATGTGAGCATCGGTACTCAACCAGAGGAAGAAAGAACGCAAGGAGGTCAGATTATAGAAACAACTGACTAACTCAAAGCTCTAATGCAAAGGAATTATGAATTCCAAGACAAGGGATCAGAAGCAATGCTCGTATTTGGGATGGATAAGTTGAATAGCCTTAGGGGTACATGTTGGGGAACGTAGCAGAAATTCAAAATTTTCCTACGTGTCACCAAGATCTATCTATGGAGAAACCAGCAACGAGGGGAAGGAGAGTGCATCTACATACCCTTGTAGATCGCTAAGCGGAAGCGTTTAAGTGAACGGGGTTGATGGAGTCGTACTCGTCGTGATTCAAATCACCGATGACCAAGTGCCGAACGGACGGCACCTCCGCGTTCAACACACGTACAGCCCGGTGACGTCTCCCATGCCTTGATCCAGCAAGGAGAGAGGGAGAGGTTGAGGAAGACTCCATCTAGCAGCAGCACAACGGCGTGATGATGATGGAGGAGCGTGGCAATCCAGCAGGGCTTCGCCAAGCACTGCAAGAGAGGAGGAAGAAGAGACGCAGGGCTCCACCAACGAGAGAGAGATCGAATCACGTGTGTTATGGGCAGCCCTAGGCCTCACTATATATAGGGGAGAGGGAGGAGGGTGCGCCCCCTCTAGGGTTCCCACCCCTAGGGGGGCGGCAGCCCTAGATGGGGAAGGGGGAGGCGGCCAAGAGGGGAGGAGAGGGAGGCGCAGGGAGCATGGGCCTTAGGGCCCATCTGCCCTAGGGTTTGCCCCCTTCTCCTGTCCCTTGCGCCTTGGGCACTTGTGGGGGGCGCACCAGCCCACTTGGGGCTGGTCCCCTCCCACACTTGGCCCACGCAAGCCTCCGGGGTTTGTGGCCCCACTTGGTGGACCCCCGGACACCTCCGGTGGTCCCGGTACACTACCGATAAACCCTGAAACTGTTCCGGCGACCAAAACAGGACTTCCCATATATAAATCTTTACCTCCGGACCATTCCGGAACTCCTCGTGACGTCCGGGATCTCATCCGGGACTCCGAAAAACATTCGGTAACCACATCTAAGCTTCCTTTATAGCCCTAGCGTCATCGAACCTTAAGTGTGTAGACCCTACGGGTTCGGGAGACATGCAGACATGACCGAGACGTTCTCTGGTCAATAACCAACAGCGGGATCTGGATACCCATGTTGGATCCCACATGTTCCACGATGATCTCATCGGATGAACCACGATGTCAAGGACTTAATCAATCCCGTATACAATTCCCTTTGTCTATCGGTACGATACTTGCCCGAGATTCGATCGTCGGTATCCCGATACCGTGTTCAATCTCGTTACCGGCAAGTCTCTTTTACTCGTTCCGCAACACATCATCCCGTGATCAACTCCTTGATCACATAGTGCACATTATGATGATGTCCTACCGAGTGGGCCCAGAGATACCTCTCCGTCACACGGAGTGACAAATCCCAGTCTCGATTCGTGCCAACCCAACAGACACTTTCGGAGATAGCCTTAGTGCACCTTTATAGCCACCCAGTTACGTTGTGACGTTTGGCACACCCAAAGCATTCCTACGGTATCCGGGAGTTGCACAATCTCATGGTCTAAGGAAATGATACTTGACATTATAAAAGCTTTAGCATACGAACTACATGATCTTGTGCTAGGCTTAGGATTGGGTCTTGTCCATCACATCATTCTCCTAATGATGTGATCCCGTTATCAATGACATCCAATGTCCATGGTCAGGAAACCGTAACCATCAATTGATCAACGAGCTAGTCAACTAGAGGCTTACTAGGGACATGGTGTTGTCTATGTATCCACACATGTATCTAAGTTTCCTATCAATACAATTCTAGCATGGATAATAAACGATTATCATGAACAAGGAAATATAATAATAATCAATTTATTATTGCCTCTAGGGCATATTTCCAACAGTCTCCCACTTGCACTAGAGTCAATAATCCAGTTCACATCGCTATGTGATTAACACTTCAAGGTCACATCCCCATGTCACTAATACCCAAAGAGTTTTACTAGAGTCAATAATCTAGTTCACATTACCATGTGATTAACACTCAATGAGTTCTGGGTTTGATCATGTTATGCTTGTGAGAGATGTTATAGTCAACGGGTCTGAACCTTTCAGATCCGTGTGTGCTTTACAAATCTCTATGTCATCTCCTAGATGCAGTTACCACGCTCTATTTGGAGTAATTCCAAATAACTGTTCTACTATACGAATCCAGTTTACTACTAAGAATAATCTGGATTAGTGTCAAAGTTTGCATCGGCGTAACCCTTTACGACGAACTCTTTTACCACCTCCGTAATCGAGAAAATTCCTTAGTCCACTAGTTACTAAGGATAACCTTGACCGTTGTCCCGTGATCCATTTCTAGATCACACTTGTACCCCTTGACTGACTCATGGTTTGGCACACTTCAGGTGCGGTACATAGCATACTTTAGAGCCTACGACTAAAGCATAGGGGACGACCTTCGTCCTTTCTATTCTGCCGTGGTCATGTCTTGAGTCTTGCTCAATACTCACACCTTGTAACACAGCCGAGAACTCCTTCTTTGCTGATATATTTTGAACTTCCTTCAAAATATTGTCATGGTACGTGTTCGTTTGAAAGTACTATTAAGCGATTTTGATCTATCCTTATAGATCTTGATGCTCAATTTTCAAGTAGCTTAATCCAGGTTTTCCATTGAAAAACACTTTTCAAATAACCCTATATGCATTCCAGAAATTCTACATCATTTCTGATCAACAATATGTCAACAACATATACTCATCAGAAATCTATAGCGCTCCCACTCACTTCTTTGGAAATACAAGTTTCTCATAAACTCTGTATAAACCCAAAATCTTTGATCATCTCATCAAAGCATACATTCCAACTCCGAGATGCTTACTCCAGTCCTTAAAAGGATTGCTGGAGCTTTGCATACTTATTAGCATCTTTCAGGATTGACAAAACCTTCTGGCTGTATCACATACAACCTTTCCTCAAGAAAATCGTCGAGGAAACAATGTTTTGACATCCTATCTGCACAATTTCATAAATAATGCAGTAATCGCTAACATAATTCCAACAGACTCTTAGCATCGCTACGAGTGAGAAAGCCTCATCGCAGTCAACTCCTTGAACTTGTCGGAAAACATCTTAATGACAAGTCGAGCTTTCTTAATGGTGACATTTACCATCATTGTCCGTCTTCCTTTTAAAATCCATCTGTACTCAACAGCCTCACAACCATCGAGCCGTTCTGCCAAAGTCTATACTTTGTTTTCATACATGGATCCTCTCTCGGATTTTATGGCCTCGAGCCATTCATTGGAATCCGGGCCCACCATCGCTTCTCCATAGCTTGTAGGTTCATTGTTGTCTAGCAACATGACTTTCAAGACAGGATTACGTACCACTCTGAAGTAGTACGCATCCTTGTCATCCTACGAGGTTTGGGAGTGACTTGATCCGAAGTCTCATGATCACTATCATAAGCTTCCACTTCAATTGGTGTAGGTGCCATAGGAACAATTCCTGTGCCCTGCTACACACTAGTTGAAGTGACGGTTCAATAACCTCATCAAGTCTCCACCATCCTCCCACTCAATTCTTTCGAGAGAAACTTTTCCTTGAGAAAGGACCCGATTCTAGAAACAATCCCTATTTCTTTCGAATCTAAGACAGGAGGTATACCCAACTGTTTTGGGTGTCCTATTAAGATGCATTTATCCGCTTTGGGTTTGAGCTTATCAGCCTGAAACTTTTTCATATAAGCGTCGTGACCCCAAACTTTTAAGAAACAACATCTTAGGTTTCTCTAAACCATAGTTCATACGGTGTCGTCTCAACGGATTTGTGTGGTTCCCTATTTAAAGTGAATGCGGTTGTCTCTAATGCCTAACCCATGAATGATAGTGGTAATTCGATAAGAGACATCATGGTATGCAACATATCCAATAGGGTCCAGTTATGATGTTCGGACACACCATCACACTATGGTGTTCCAGACGGTATTAGTCATGAAACAATTTCCTCACTGCCAAACTCGTAACTCAGATATTCATTTCTATGATCATATCATAGACATTTTATCCTCTTGTCACGAAGATCTTCAACTTTATTCTGAAATTACTTGAACCATTCAATAATTCAGACTTGTGTTTCATCAAGTAAATATAATCAGTATCTACTCAAATTATCTGTGAAGTAAGAGCATAACGATATCCACTGCATGCCTCAGCACTCATTGGACTGCACACATCAAAATGTGTTACTTCCAACAAGTTGCTTTCTTGTTCCATTTTATTGAAACCGAAGCTTTCAGTCATCTTGCCCATGTGGTATGATTTGCATATCTCAAGTGATTCAAAATCAAGTGAGTCCAAACGGTCCATCTGCATGGAGTTTCTTCATGCGTATATACCAATAGACACGGTTCACATGTCTCAATCTTTTCAGAAATGAGTGAGTCTAAAGATCCATCAACATGGAGCTTCTTCATGTGTTTTATACCAATATGACTTACATGGCAGTGCCACAAGTAGGTGGTACTATCATTACTATCTTGTATCTTTTGGCATGAACATGTGTATCACTATGATCGAGATTCAATAAACCATTCATTTTAGGTGCAAGACCATTGAAGGTATTATTCAAATAAATAGAGTAACCATTATTCTCCTTAAATGAATAACCGTATTGCGATAGACATAATCCAATCATGTCTATGCTCAACGCAAACACCAAATAACAATTATTTAGGTTTAACACCAATCTCGATGGTAGAGGGAGCGTGCGATGCTTGATCATATCAACCTTGGAAGCACTTCCAACACATCTCATCAGCTCACCTTTGGCTAGTCTCCGTTTATTCCGTAGCTTTTATTTCGAGTTACTAACACTTAGCAATCGAACCGGTATCTAATACCCTGATGCTACTAGGAGTACTAGTAAAGTACACATTCACATAATGTATATCCAATATACTTCTATCGACAGCCTTCTCATCTACCAAGTACCTAGGGTAATTCTGCTCTAGTGACTGTTCCCCTTATTACAGAAGCACTCAGTCTCGGGTTTGGGTTCAACCTTGGGTTTCTCCACTAGAGCAGCAGCTGATTTGCCGTTTCATGAAGTATCCCTTATTACCCTTGCCCTTCTTTAAACTAGTGGTTTCACTAACCATCAACAATTGATGCTCCTTCTTGATTTCTACTTTCACGGTGTCAAACATCGCGAATATTTGAAGGATCATATATATATCCCTGATATGTTATAGTTCATCACGAAGCTCTAGCAGCTTGGTGGCAATGACTTAGGTGAAACATCACTATCTTATCTGGAAGATCAACTCCCACTCGATTCAAGTGATTGTTGTACTCAGACAATCTGAGCACAAGCTCAACGATTGAGCTTTTCTCCCTTAGTTTGCAGGCTAAGAAAATCGTCGGAGGTCTTATACCTCTTGATGTGGGCACGAGCCTGAAATCCCAATTTCAGCCCTCGAAACATCTCATATGTTCCGCGACATTTCAAAAATGTCTTCGGTGCCTCAATTCTAAACCATTAAACATTACCGAACTATCATGTAGTCATCAAAACTTGTATGTCAGATGTTCGCAACATCCACATACCACGTTCGAGGTCCAGCACACCGAGCGGTGCATTAAGGACACAAGCCTTCTACTGTCCGCATAATTGCTACTATCAACTTTCAACTATATTTTCTCTATGAATATATCTAAAATAGTAGAACTAAAGCGCGAGCTTACGACATAATTTGCAAAGATCTTTTGACTATGTTCAGGATAATTAAGTTCATCTTATGAACTCCCACTCAGATAGACATCCCTCTAGTCATCCAAGTGATTACATGATCCGAGTCAACTAGGCCGTGTCCGATCATCACGTGAGACGGACTAGTCAACGTCGGTGAACATCTTCATGTTGATCGTATCTACCATACGACTCATGCTCGACCTTTCGATCTTCTGTGTTCCGAGGCCATGTCCGTACATGCTAGGCTCGTCAAGTCAACCTAAGTGTTTGCATGTGTTCTGAGGCCATGTCTGTACATGCTAGGCTCGTCAACACCCGTTGTATGTGAACGTAAGGATCTATCACACCCGATCATCACGTGGTGATTCGAAACGACGAGCTTTAGCAACGGTGCACAGTTAGGGTGAACACTTTCTTGAAATTTTAATGAGGGATCATCTTATTTACTACCGTCGTTCTAAGCAAATAAGATGTATAAACATGATAAACATCACATGCAATCAAATAGTGACATGATATGGCCATCATCACTTTGCTCCTTTTGATCTCCATCTTCGGGGCTCCATGATCATCGTCGTCACCGGCATGACACCATGATCTTCCATCATCATGATCTACATCATCGTGTCTTCATGAAGTTGTCACGTCAACTATTACTTCTACTACTATGGCTAACGCTTTAGCAATGAAGTAAAGTAATTACATGACGTTTATGTTGACACGCAGGTCATAAATAAATTAAAGACAACTCCTATGGCTCCTGCCGGTTGTCATACTCATCGACATGCAAGTCGTGATTCCTATTACAAGAACATGATCATCTCATACATCACATATATCATACATCATATCCTTTGGCCATATCACATCACAAGGCATACCCTGCAAAAACAAGTTAGACGTCCTCTAATTGTTGTTTGCATGTTTTACGTGGCTGCTATGGGTTTCTAGCAAGAACGTTTCTTACCTACGCAAAACCACAACGTGATATGTCAATTGCTATTTACCCTTCATAAGGACCCTTTTCATCGAATCCGATCCGACTAAAGTGGGAGAGACTGGCACCCGCTAGCCACCTTATGCAACTAGTGCATGTCAGTCGGTGGAACCTGTCTCACGTAAGTGTACGTGTAAGGTCGGTCCGGGCCGCTTCATCCCACAATGCCGCTGAATCAAGATTGACTAGTAACGGTAAGCATATTGAACAAAATCAACGCCCACAACTACTTTGTGTTCTACTCGTGCAAAGAATCTACGCAATAGACCTAGCTCATGATGCCACTGTTGGGGAACGTAGCAGAAATTCAAAATTTTCCTACGTGTCACCAAGATCTATCTATGGAGAAACCAGCAACGAGGGGAAGGAGAGTGCATCTACATACCCTTGTAGATCGCTAAGCGGAAGCGTTCAAGTGAACGGGGTTGATGGAGTCGTACTCGTCGTGATTCAAATCACCGATGACCAAGTGCTGAACGGACGGCACCTCCGCGTTCAACACACGTACAGCCCGGTGACGTCTCCCATGCCTTGATCCAGCAAGGAGAGAGGGAGAGGTTGAGGAAGACTCCATCCAGCAGCAGCACAACGGCGTGGTGATGATGGAGGAGCGTGGCAATCCAGCAGGGCTTCGCCAAGCACCGCAAGAGAGGAGGAAGAAGAGACGCAGGGCTGCACCAACGAGAGAGAGATCGAATCACGTGTGTTATGGGCAGCCCTAGGCCTCACTATATATAGGGGAGCGGGAGGAGGGTGCGCCCCCTCTAGGGTTCCCACCCCTAGGGGGGCGGCAGCCCTAGATGGGGAAGGGGGAGGCGGCCAAGAGGGGAGGAGAGGGAGGCGCAGGGAGCATGGGCCTTAGGGCCCATCTGCCCTAGGGTTTGCCCCCTTCTCCTCTCCCTTGCGCCTTGGGCACTTGTGGGGGGCGCACCAGCCCACTTGGGGCTGGTCCCCTCCCACACTTGGCCCACGCAAGCCTCCGGGGCTTGTGTCCCCACTTGGTGGACCCCCGGACACCTCCGGTGGTCCCGGTACACTACCGATAAACCCTGAAACTGTTCTGGCGACCAAAACAGGACTTCGCATATATAAATCTTTACCTCCGGACCATTCCGGAACTCCTCGTGACGTCCGGGATCTCATCCGGGACTCCGAACAACATTCGGTAACCACATCTAAGCTTCCTTTATAACCCTAGCGTCACCGAACCTTAAGTGTGTAGACCCTACGGGTTCGGGAGACATGCAGACATGACCGAGACGTTCTCCGGTCAATAACCAACAGCGGGATCTGGATACCCATGTTGGTTCCCACATGTTCCACGATGATCTCATCGGATGAACCACGATGTCAAGGACTTAATCAATCCCGTATACAATTCCCTTTGTCTATCGGTACGATACTTGCCCGAGATTCAATCGTCGGTATCCCGATACCTTATTCAATCTCGTTACCGGCAAGTCTCTTTTACTCGTTCCGCAACACATCATCCCGTGATCAACTCCTTGATCACATAGTGCACATTATGATGATGTCCTACCGAGTGGGCCCAGAGATACCTCTCCATCACACGGACTGACAAATCCCAGTCTCGATTCGTGCCAACCCAACAGACACTTTCGGAGATACCCGTAGTGCACCTTTATAGCCACCCAGTTACGTTGTGACATTTGGCACACCCAAAGCATTCCTACGGTATCCGGGAGTTGCACAATCTCATGGTCTAAGGAAATGATACTTGACATTATAAAAGCTTTAGCATACGAACTACATGATCTTGTGCTAGGCTTAGGATTGGGTCTTGTCCATCACATCATTCTCCTAATGTTGTGATCCCGTTATCAATGACATCCAATGTCCATGGTCAGGAAACCGTAACCATCAATTGATCAACGAGCTAGTCAACTAGAGGCTTACTAGGGACATGGTGTTGTCTATGTATCCACACATGTATCTAAGTTTCCTATCAATACAATTCTAGCATGGATAATAAACGATTATCATGAACAAGGAAATATAATAATAATCAATTTATTATTGCCTTTAGGGCATATTTCCGACAGTACAATCAATGGCAATTTGATTGGTTGAGATCCACCTCATGTTTAAAATGACGTCTTAGCCAGAAGTATAATCCTAGGATTCGACTGATGATTGTGAACATTCGCAACTTATTGAATCAGTGGACTCAAAAATGATAGTGACCAAGGAAGCCACTAAGACTAGTATACTTATGGGATTAACCATAATGCAAGCAAGCAAGAATTTCAAGAACAACTGGCGGTTGAGGATTTTTGAAAGATCAATTAGTATTTCGAGGACCTTGGTGAAACACATGAACAACTGGGGAGAAACAAATCCTTGGTGTGTGTGAGGATTAATTTGTAGGTGTATTCAGGTGGCAAAGAGCTGCAAGGCAGTAGGCATAAAGTATTCTCGGGGTATCTTGTAATAACAAGATCAACTGGGAATAAAAGTAAGAACGATGGGTGTAAGTATTTATCCATAGGGATATTTCGGTGGTAGGGAATTGCAAAAGCAACGGGCACAAAGTCTTGAGAGAATATCGGAGAGTATCTTTGAAATCTTCTGGTGCAGCCGGCGGTCATATGGACGGAAGTGGCTCTCCGGGAGAAAGTATTTTCGATAACCTAAAGTTAGATTTTAGTAAATTCATTAGACCCGAATAGGAGAGAGATCAGAGTCCCAGAATATAGGTCGAGGAATAAAAGATCCTAATACCACCCAATGGCGACGTGGGCCCATAAGGCAGACCGCCATGTTAGTAAAAGTTTTGCAATGTATAGACTCAACTTCAGCCAAGGAGTTTGGAAGGGGGATTCCTACAGGCAGTCAGCTCTGATACCAACTTGTGACGCCCCCAATTTGATCGTACACTAATCATACACGCAAATGTGTACGATCAAGATCAAGGACTCACGGAAAGATATCACAACACAACTCTAGACACAAATTAAAATAACACAAGCTTTATATTACAAGCCAGGGGCCTCGAAGGCTCGAATACATAATCTCGAATACCCAAGAGTCAGCGGATGCAATAATATCTGAGTACAGACATAAGTTAAATAAGATTGCCTTAAGAAGGCTAGCACAAAAGTAGCAACGATCGAAAAGGCAAGGCCTCCTGCCTGGGACCTCCTAACTACTCCTCGAAGTCGAACTCCACATAGAATCATCCTCGGGATCCTCTGGCTCCTGGACTCCAGCATCTGGTTGCGACAACCAGGTATAGAAAGGGGAAAAGAGGGAGAAAAGCAATCGTGAGTACTCATCCAAAGTACTCGCAAGCAAGGATCTACACTACATATTCATGTGTATCTGTGTAAAGGGGTAATATCGGTGGACTGAACTGCAGAATGCCAGAATAAGAGGGGGATAACTAGTCCTGTCGAAGACTATGGTTCTGGCAGCCTCCATCTTGCAGCATGTAGAAGAGAGTAGATGTTAAGTTCACCAAGTAACATCGCATAGCATAATCCTACCCGGCGATCCCCTCCTCGACGCCTTATGAGAGGGTGATCACCGGGTTGTATCTGGCACTTGAAAGGGTGTGTTTTATTAAGTATCCGGTTCTAGTTGTCATAAGGTCAAGGTACAACTCCGGGTCATCCTTTTACCGAGGGACACGGCTATTCGAATAGATGAACTTCCCTGCAGAGGTGCACCACATAACCCAATACGGTCGATGCCCTTTGGCTGGACACACTTTCCTGGGTCATGCCCGGCCTCGGAAGATCAACACGTCGCAGCCCCACCTAGACACAACAGAGAGGTCAGCAAGCCGGTCTAAATCCTATGCGCACAGGGGTCTGGGCCCATCGCCCATTGCACACCTGCATGTTGCGAACACGAATGGTGAGTAGAACTAGCAACCTCCATTACAAAGGAAGTTACGTTACGCGGTCCAATCCGGCGCGCACCGCTGACTCCCTGACGTCAAAAAGGCTACGGCCGATACCACGACGTCGAGTGCCCATAATTGTTCTCGTGTAGTTGGTCAGTGCGTATAGGATAGTGGCCAGACTTAGATCAAATACCAAGATCTCGTTAAGCGTGTTACTTGATGTAACCACAAAAGCCGACCAGGGCCAGGCCCACCTCTCTCCTAGGTGGTCTCAACCGGCCCTGTCGCTCCGCCACCAAGTAACAGTCGGGGGCCGTCGGGAACTCAGGCCCACCACTACCTAGATGGAGCCACCTGTCCTTTCAGCCCCCACATCGGAATCAAAAGCGGGTACTCTACGAGCCGACCCGACTTTAGTCACCACCTGTATAGTATGTATGTATGTATGTATGTATGTATGTATGTATGTATATACCCGTGATCACCTCCCGAGTGATCACGGCCCGATAGTATAGCATGGAAGACAGACAAGAATGTAGGGCCACTGATGAAATACTAGCATCCTATACTAAGCATTTAGGATTGCAGGTAAGGGTAACAACTATAGCAACAATGACAGGCTATGCAAGGAGAATAGGATTAACCGAAAGCAGTAACATACTACACTACTCTAATGCAAGTAGTAGAGAGAAGGAATAGGCGATATCGGGTTGATCAAGGGGGGGCTTGCCTGGTTGCTCTGGCAAGGAGCGGTCGTCAATAGTGTAGTCGATCGGGGCACCAGCAGCGGCATCAGTCTCGTAGTCTACCAAAGAAAAGAGGGGGAAGAAACAAAGAATACAATGCAAACAGATCCATAACGATGGATGAAATGACAAGTAACGGTGCCAGGTGTGCCCTAACATAGTAGGAGGTGATACCGGCGAAGGGGGAAAACATCTGGGAAAGTATCCCCGGTGTTTCGCGTTTTCGGACAGATGAACCAGAGGGGAAAAGTTGCGCGTTCTATGCTAGGGATGTGTGGCGGACGAACGGGCTGCGTATTCGGATTCGTCTCGTTGTTCTGAGCAACTTTCATGTACAAAGTATTTTCATCTAAGCTACGGTTTTATTTTCTATGTTTTTCTTCAGTTTTAATTATTTTCTGAATTTATCTAAATTAACATAAATGGAATTATGACATCAACATTGCGTGGGGATGACGTCAGCAGTCAACACACTGGTTGACTGGTCAAAATGACCAATGGGGTCCACTCGTCATAGACAGTGGGGCTAACCGAGGTTTATTTTTATTAGACAGAGTTAATTAGCAGTAGGGCCCCACATGTCACTGACTGTTTAGGTGGGGCCTGCATGTCAGTGCCACTAGGCTGCCCAGTCAGCAGTTGACTAGGTCAACCCAGTCAACTGGGCCACGAAGGCCCACAGGCCAGCGACTCAGGGGTGGGGCCCGCCTAGCCACATCGGCGGACGATGCTGGAGCGACGTCGGCGAGTCAAAACACGGCGGTGCGGCTCGGGAGGTGGTTGCAAAACACGTACAGGGCATCGTTCGTCAAGTTTTCGGGCGCGTTCGAGAGCTACGGCTGCGCCACGTCCAACGGTGGTGGTTGTGGCGGCAGGGGTGACCGGAATCGAGCGCGAAGTCGGGCGCGAGAGGAAACGGCGACGGAGCGCGTTAGCGAGCGAACTGAGAGGCCAGGCGAGACGTACGTGAGGCAGCGAATGCAACGGGTGCTGGCCCGTGACCATTTGGTCAGCGGAGGCACTGAAAGTGCAACTATCCCTGGGTGGTTTTGGTAATTCCTAACAACATATAGCTCATTGAGCTAATGCTATTCCAAGATGAATATTTCAGGAAAGCTCAATGATTGGCATGGCATGGATTAGAAAGTGAACCCTTCAAAATGCTAAGGACAAAAGATTGGCTTAAGCTCAAAGCACAAGACTCTACATTTTCTATTTTAGTGATCCAAGATCACATTGAGTCTATAGGAAAAGCCAATACTATTAAGAAGGGATGAGGTGTTGCTTAATGAAGTGCTTGCTCAAAATGCTTAGTGATATGCTCCAAAAACCTCCACTACTTTCTCATATCCACATATGTCCCAAACCAAAAGTCCTACTCGGCCCCACCGATTCTTTCTATCTGGCGCAACCGAGTTCACTTGACATAGCCACTGCTAGAAACCCTAGTCTTTTCGGTCTCACCGATAGGGATCGCGGTCTCACCGAGATGGGATTGTAATCTCTCTGTTTCCCTTCGTAACGTTTCGGTCAAACTGAGATGAGCGATCGGTCCCACAGAGATTGCAATGCAAACACTTTGTTTCCCTTTCGTAACGTTTTGGTCAAACCGAGATGAGCGAATCGGTCCCACCGAGTTTGCCTGACCAACTCTCTGTTTGACTATTACCAAAATCAGTCCCACCGAGTTTGTGTAATCGGTCTCACCGAGATTACGTTATGCCCTAACCCTAATAATACTTGTCCCACCGAGTTGACATGTCGGTCCCACCGAAACACCTAACGGTCACATTATGAACCAATTCGGTCTGACCGAGTTCTTTGAATCGGTCCCACCGAGTTTGGTGATTTGTGTGTAACAGTTAGATTTTGTGTGGAGGCTGCATATACCCCTCCACCCACTCTTCATTCGTGGAGAGAGCTATCAGAACATGCCTACACTTCCAATACATATTTTCTGAGAGAGAACCACCTACACTTGTGTTGAGGTCAAGATATTAAATTCCTACCATATAAATCTTGATCCCTAGCCTTCCCCAAGTTGCTTTCCACTCAAATCTTCTTTCTACCAAATCCAATCGTATGAGAGAGAGTTGAGTGTTGGGGAGACTATCATTTTAAGCACAAGAGCAAGGAATTCATCATCAACACACCATTTGTTACTTCCTGGAGAGTGGTGTCTCCTAGATTGGCTAGGTGTCACTTGGGAGCCTCCGACAAGATTGCGGAGTTGAACCAAGGAGTTTGTAAGGGCAAGGAGATCGCCTATTCTATGAAGATCTACCCTAGTGAGGCAAGTCCTTTGTGGGCGACGACCATGATGGGATAGGCAAGATCTACCCTCCGTGGACTCGCGCAACCATTACCCTTCGTGGGTTGAAGTCTCCATCAACGTGGATGTACGATAGCACCACCTATCGGAACCACGGATAAAAAATCTCCATGTCAACATTGCATTTGCTCCCTCAGTCTCATCCTTTTACCTTCATATGCAACTGTTTTACATTCCGCTGCTATACTCTTAGAATTGCATGTGTAGGTTGATTGCTTGACTTGTGCTAAGTTGTTAAAATCTGCCAAGAACTAAAATTGGGAAAAGGCTAGATTTTCTTTGGTCAAGTAGTCTAATCACTCCCCTCTAGACATACTTTCGATCCTACAAGTGGTATCAGAGCGTTGGTCTCCATTTGCTTTGATTTCCATAGCTTTTGGTGGTCATAGCCTTGGTTTCACAACCTAGGAGAGTATGGTGTCTAGCGAGGGAAATTACCACCGTAGAGGTCCTTACTTTGATGGTACAAATTTTGCTAGTTGGAAGCATAAGATGAAAATGCATATTCTTGGACATAACCCCGCCGTTTGGGCTATTGTGTGTATTGGCTTGCAAGGTGAATTCTTTGATGGAAAAGAACCTAACCGTGAGGCTACCGCGGAAGAGTTGAAGTTGCTACAATACAATGCTCAAGCTTGTGATATTCTCTTCAATGGATTGTGCCCCAAAGAATTCAACAAAATCAGCCGTCTTGAGAATGCAAAGGAAATTTGGGATACTTTGATTGATATGCACGAAGGTACCGACTCCGTCAAGGAATCCAAATTGGATGTGCTTCAAAGTCAACTTGACAAGTTCAAAATGGAGGATGGTGAAGGTGTCGCTGAAATGTAATCTAGGCTTGCTCTCTTCACAAATGAAATTGCCCGCTTGGGAAGTGAAGAGATGACCAACAAATTCATCATCAAGAAGATCCTAAGAGCCTTGGATGGAAAATATGATACCGTGTGCACATTGATCCAAATGATGCCCAATTACAAAGATCTCAAGCCAACGGAAGTCATTGGAAGAATTGTTGCTCATGAGATGTCACTCAAGGATAAGGAAGAGCTTCACAACAAGTCTAGTGGTGCTTACAAAGCCTTGTGTGATGCTCCCGCATCATCAAGTGAGAAACAAACCTTCAATGAAGAATTGAGCCTAATGGTCAAGAACTTCAACAAGTTCTACAAGAGTAGAAGCAAAGAAAGAAGTTCCAAGTCAAGGTCCTACAATGACAAAAGATCTTCTAGTCATGAGCGTAATTGCTACAATTGTGGAAGACCCGGACACTACTCAAATGAGTGTACGGCTCCCTACAAAAGAAGAGATGATTCTCCCAAAATAAGAAGTAGAAGAAAAGAATCACCACCAAGAGAAAGGAGGAGTAGAGATGATCATTATGAACGAAGACCCTCTCGAAGAAGCAAGGACTCGGAAAGGAAGGAAAAGTCATCAATGAGCTACACAAAAAGAAGACATCAACCTCATGTTGGTGAATGGGTATCCGGCTCCGACTCCGACAATCACTCCGAAAGAAGTTATCACTCCGACTCCGAATATACTCAAGATGAAGGTGTTGCCGGTCTAGCACTTGTGTCAACCAACTCCTACGACATATTTGACTCACCAATGAAGGAATTGGAAGATGCTTCATGGCCAAAGCTCCAATGGTAACACATCCCGAGTATGTTGATTTCAATAGTGATGAAGATGATTTGCTAGGTGATGATGATTTACTTGTTGACAACTCTAGTGATGAAAACTATGATGAAACGTCAATTAATCATGCTAATCAAGATAAAACGAATGATGAGGATAAGAAGGAGATTGAGCGTCTAACTAAAGAACTAAACACTCTTAAGTTAGCTCATGAAACTACCTTGGAAAATCATCGAGAACTTTTAAAGACTCATGATAAGCTACGCTTTGAAAAGCTCAACCTTGAGCAAGAGCATGAGTTTTTAAAGGCAATAAATGATGATCTTTGCAAGAAAAGTTATTCTTACATTGCCAAGCGTTTACTCTTGTCTACTTACATGCCACAAGTTAAATGTAGCAACAAGTACAACAAAGATGCTTGATCTAGTAGTAACAACAATCATGCTAAATCCAATGTTGTTGCTTCTAGTAGTTCTCTTGCTTCCACTAGTGATTCTCTTAGCCAAGTTACACTTGAGCAAGAAAATAGCTTATTGAAGGGAATTATAGAGAAAGGTGTTTACAAGAGCCTTGCCGGAAGTAAGCAATTTGAGGAAATTGTACGCAAGCAAGGAAGACACCGGAAGAATCAAGGTGTTGGTTTTGAATGAAAGTTCAATGCCCATGGAGTTGAGTGGGAAGAATATCAATACCCCGAGACGAAGTTTGTTCCTCAACAAGAGAAGTATGATCCTACTTCCTTTAAGGGGACACAAGCTCAAGATGATCTTCCACCACAAGACCACAAGAAAAAAGGCAAGGACAAGCTTCAAGAGGAAATTGATGCATTTGAAGAAGCACATAAGGCCTTGGTCAAGTGGGTTCCCAAGACTACATCAAGTACAACTACAACTCCAAGGATTCCCATCAAGATGGTGTGGATCTAGAAGAAGAAGAACTAGAGAGTTCTTGAGGGTGACTCCGCCAACACACTTCACCCTTATCATTTTGGCGAGAACAAGTGCAAACAACTTCCATATCTTGCACTAGTTCAAGGAGTCACAAACCCTCTTGTTGGTAAGACAAGGGACAAGGTAACCCAATGCTTTCATGGACATCATCTTGTGTATGCATCACTCTATGTCTATGGATATCCTTGTTTGTTCCTTGTGGGACTAACCCGTGTAGGTATTGAAAGTGCAACTCATTCCAAAGGATTGCTCCAAATGATCTACATCAACATTGAGCATCTACATCTTCAACACCTATGTGAAGTCATCATCGATCAAACCCAAGGTTAGTTCATCCCTCTAAGGGGGGATATCACATCTAGGGGGAGCTTTACTCTAATTGTCGGTGTCAAAACCGGCGGATCTCGGATAGGGGGTCCCGAACTGTGTGTCAAGGCCGGATGGTAACAGGAGACAAGGGACACGATGTCTTTACCCAGGTTCGGGCCCTCTCGATGGAGGTAATACCCTACTCCTGCTTGATTAATATTGATGATATGGGTAGTACAAGAGTAGATCTACCACGAGATCAAGGAGGCTAAACCCTAGAAGCTAACCTATGGTATGATTGTTGTGTATGGAGTTGATTGTCCTACGGACTACAACCCTCCGGTTTATATAGACACCGGATAGGGTTAGGGTTACACAGAGTCGGTTACAATGGTAGGAGATCTTGGATATCCACCTCGCCAAGTTTGCCTTCCATGCCAAGGAAAGTCCCATCCGGACACAGGACGAAGTCTTCAATCTTGTATCTTCATAGTCCAGGAGTCCGGCGAAGGTATAGTCTGGCTACCCGAACACCCCCTAATCCAGGACTCCCTCACTAGCCCCCGAACCAGGCTTCAATGACGACGAGTCCGGCACGCAGATTGTTCGGCATTGCAAGGCGGGTTCTTCTCCAAATCCTGTGTACCTGTAGGAATAATGTCCGATTTTTGTAATGTAGCGCTCCTCGGCTTCCACGCCCAATAATGGTTGTCTTCCACGTGTCAAACGAATGCGAAAAGCCGGGGTGTTTTTACATTCACACCCCTAGCCATACAAACGAGCTGCCTATTTAATGGGATGGGGATTTAGATCCAAACCACATCTTCTCCTCTCCGTGAGTTATCATCAGAGCGCTCCCAGCAAAGGTCCATTCCAACATGGCCAACCGTCACAGCTCCTCCCCTCGCCCCTCCGGTCCTAAACCCGGGGACTGGGAGAGTTGCACCATCCCTCATAGCGAGTTAGTTCGCTTCAGGCCAAGGGATTTCTCCCTCAGGGATACATGGTCCCGGTCCGAGCCGGTCTCGCCACCTACAATGGCGGAAAACAAGCGGAGAGCACCCCCAATCCCTCTAAAGGAGAGAGGGTGTGCCTCGTCCCCTATCTAATAAGGGGACTGGGATTTCCAATTCATCCATTTCTCTGCGGGCTCCTGGAGTTCTACGGCCTCCAGCTGCACAATCTCACGCCCACCTCCGTATTGCATATTGCGGGTTTCGTCGCCCTTTGCGAGCTATTTTTGGGCGTTGAGGCTCATTTCGCGCTGTGGAAGAGGTTGTTCTGCCTGGTGCCCCGTTCCCAAGAGGGGTCTATATATCAAGTGGGCGGAGCCGAAGTATGGCGCATCGCCGGGACCGGACACCTATCTGGATCCCCAAAGAAGGCATCCAAGGACTGGCCTTCGGAATGGTTTTCCATAGATGACGTACCGCTACCGGACCCTATCCGGGTCGGTCTTCCTGAGTTCAACAGTGCCCCATTGAAGAAACGCTTGAGCTGGCGTCCTCGGAGCTCTCAGAGAGAAAGCGACAGAGACGTCCTTTACCTGATGGGCCGGATAAGACTGTTAGCTCACTCCGGACTAACCATGATAGGAGTCATGGCCGCATGCATTATGCGGGGGGTGCAGCCGCTTCAATATAGAGGCCACCCCATGTGGGATTTCAACGAGGAGGATGACGCCACGCGTTATGGTCGTAAGGGGCCGACCTCGGCCGCCGCCCTAGTAAAGATCTTGTCTTCTTTGTACAAGGGAGAAAAGGAGGAATTCCTCCGCGTCAACCCGTGTGACACCCCAAATTTTTTGACCTTGTTTTATTAATTAAAATTTTGTGAGGAATTAAAACTTTGAATTTCTGAGCTCCATTTTGATCTTTTTAATCATTTTCTTCCCCGTTGTTATGGAGTTTTTTTTAAAAAGAGAACCTTTCAAATATGTTTTTGGGCTTGTTTAAACCTCTCAAGAAAAACTTTTCTTTTATTAGTAGAACAAATTTTCATAATTAATTTGCTTGCTCTTTGTTTTCTTGAAAATGGTTTTTTTTCCAAGTTAAATGGCCATATTTGAACTACAACCATTTGATAAATTCATTTAAAATTCCAACCAAAATTTGGAGATGTCAGGTGATGTTTTTAAATCACTTTTATGCAAAAATAACTTTGATTCATAAAATATTTTGAGCTCTACACCCTATTTCTTTCTCTGGTTTAGAGTGCCAATTTGCACTACAACCCATTTAAATATTTCTTTCTAGCCTCCACCAAAATTATGAGATGTTAGTAGCAACATATGATTCCACTTTATGCAAAAACATAGAGTTGTTCTTTGGATAATTTGAGTGAACCAACCTCTTCTTCATTCTGGACCAGACTTGTGTTTTCTACAGCAACCCTATTATTTCTTGCTCTAGTGATCTTGTCCTTTCTCATGCTTATAGTCAACCCTGCAAAACCCTTAAGTCCAGGAGATTGGATCCATTGGATGACTCTAAGTGCTTGCAACCTTGCCATTTACTCCATGTCCAGAAGTGTAGTTTTGCAGAACTTGCACTAGCAAGTTTCCCCTTTTTGCAAACTAACTTCACCACCCTCTCTTACTTCCATAGAGACCCCACTCTGGAAGTTTTGGCCACCCCAAGAGGTGCCTAGGTGCATGTGGCATTCTGTCGAACACCCTGTAGGCATGACCTGTTTTGACATGAGTTTTAGCTTGCATTTTGATCTTGCTTCCCTTGCCTAGCTACCTTGTCCAATAGACTCCTCACTACTCCTAACCTGGATCTGCAAATTCCCAGTCTCACCCGAGACCTCCAGCGCGCCCTGGCATTTCGTCGAACAGGTCCTGCGCGTGCACTGGGCGAGCCCAGAGCGCGCCAACTGCAGCCGCGCACCGAGCCGCCGCGTCGCGCGCCCCTGGCTTGAACCGCACGGCAGAACCTCGCCTCGCACTCCCCTCCTCGCCGCGTCACGCCAGAAGGCCCCGACCGCTCCCTGGCGCCCTACAGCGCCGCCGTCAGAGGCCATTTGGCGGCACACCCGTGGCCGCAACCGCCGCCCGACCGCTCCTGCGCCAGCCAGCGCCGCCCAAACCTCCAGCGCTCGCCACCTGCCTCCTGGAGCAGTGCGTGCTCATCCACAACTTCGTCCGCTAGCGCCCGTCGCCGCCACGTCGACCTGCAAGCACAGAGAGGCGGTTCGTCGCCGTTCTTATCTCCGGCCACCTCGAACCGACCTCCATTGCCTATATAAGGAAGCCCCGAGCTCCTCCGAGCCCTCAGGCAACCCCACACCGTCCCACTAGTGCCCCCATCGCCATCAATCGAGGAGGAAAGGGTCGTCTTCAACCTCTCCGGTCCGCTCGGCCGCCGCTTCGCCCCGGTCAGCTCCGACGCACCAAGACCTCCTCTGCCCTCCCAAGCGCCGCCGTCCGACTCCACTTAAACCCGCGGAGCTGCCTAGCCCCCCAGACGCAGCCAGGAACCACCGGGGCCGGAATCCCCAAATCCACCGAAGCTTCCCTCCGCCGCGGAGCTCGCCGCCGGCGATTCCCTTCACCTCGGACAACCCTACGACCACCGGGAGGACCGTCTAGGAGTGGCGGATCCATCCCTGCAGTCAGATGCCCGTGAAGGACCGCCGTTCGCCGGCGACGAACGCTGGACGTCCCGCCTCTGCTCGGGCAAGGAAGAGGAGGGAGTGGGGACTGGTCAAACCTGACCAGTGGGCCAGGCGGGCCCACTGTCAGTGACACCCCACGCCGTCCACGTGGAGAAGTGGAGGCGTAAAATCTCAAGTACGCCTCCTCTGCACCGAAAGCGTATTCCGTCCGAATCGTTTTCTTTTATATATTTATTTTAATAAATAGATTTGACTAAACTTTGACTGACTATAACTCTTTAAATACAAATCCAAATGAATTGATTCTTTTTCCTACATTTCTTAAATTTTGTCTAGTTTATTTTAAGATTTATTTGAAAATTTTTAAAAACAACTTTTGTGCTGTTTTAATTGTATGTGTTAATTCATACATATCCTTTTAAATAGGATTTTTGAAGGTTTCGAGGTGATTTGGATGCACCCTTCTTTTCCATGACCTAAAGGCAAGCATTCTGAACCCTGGTGAATTTTTTTTATGTGTGTTGTTTGACTCGGTGACAACACCACCCCGGCACGTGCATGTGTCATTTTATGTGAGGTCGTGATCCTACTCATAAGTGATTATTAGTGAATTTCATGCATATGGAGTTGACATGTTTTGTGATGGAAATCACCGCCATACACTCTTCATGCATACCGGAAGGAATGCCGGGAAGGCCTCTGTCTTGGGTAGACGCGGTCTTGTCCCTAGTCCTCCGTTGAGACGGTCGTGTCCGGTATGGCATGATGGGGTATGTCGTGTGGAGTTTCTATCTGTGGGTTGAAATACATACATTGTTATGCCAATCATGCAGGATTATTACTACCTCCTAAGTCGACCATAGATCGAGTCTTGTTCCGGTAACCCCCATACTTGTTTCGTACTGCCACAGGTCCCTACCGTAAGTAGGGTATGGTTCAGTAAGTTGTTTACCCTTGTCTTGGCACACACCGTACAGAGAGGCCATGGTGGAAGATACCGGCTGCATCCGGTAGGCATGCCACCTGGTCCGGGGGCATGGGTGTATCCGGTTGGGACCGAGAGGGGGATACCCCTTAGAGCGCGCGAATAGAAATTTGATCCCATGCTACGTCGAGGTTGTAGCATCCCCACTTAGAGTTTGCTTGACAGGTGTCGTGGGTGATTCCAGACACCGGTGAGTTGAGCTGGTGTGTGCAAGTCAGGTGTGTTTTCAATTAAAAGACCGTAGACGGAATTAGTCCCGATGGACTAAAGGAATCCGTTACTCGTGGGTAAAGAGTACACCCTGTGCAGAGATTAAACCTATTCGAATAGCCGTGTCCATGGTTAAGGATTACAGTCTGGGATGGGTCGAGTGTCGGTCTTAGTGTCGGTCTTCGGAGGTGAAACTGTTAAACCAGAACGGGAATTACTACTTGTGACTTGTGATGATTATTACTATTGTTGACTAACCCGTGATATTATTGTTATCCTCAAATATCTCTGGGATGGTTCTACCTCCGGGATATTCACTATGATTTCTTTTAGAGCCCTTTCTGTGGTGTCGCTCAGACGCCCGGCTGTGGCATTTCTTTTAGAGCCCTTTCTGTGGTGTTGCTCAGACGCCCGGCTGTGGCATTTCTTTTAAAGCCCTTTCCGTGGTGTCGCTAAGACGCCCGTCTGCGGCATGCTTGTTGATTATTTTATAAATATTACTACTGCTATACTATTACTTATTCATAAACAACATGTTTGCATGCATCATAGTCTCATTGATCTTGTGTGGCTAACGTCATGAGCATGAGACATTTCCAGCACATCATTGTTATATTATACCTATGTTCATAATGTTTGCGAGTACATTCAAAGTACTCACTGGCTTGTCCCTGGCTATTGTCTTGGCCAGATTGCTTGCTTGGAGAGGAGCGTTGCGACGACAGCCCCGGAGCTAAGCAACGGTGATAGCAGCCTCGCGAAGATAGGAGTTAACCTGGTCAGCTGTTCCCGTGGGAAATGGAGTCCCATAGCCGTGGTGATCCACAAACCGCTTCCGCCCTCAACCACTAGAAACCATTTGTTGTACTCATAGGCCACAATGGTCTTGTACTACATATTCTGTACTCTTGCTTGGAATTTCTGTATCAAGTTGGATCCTCATCAGCAAGCAGTAATCCTGGGGCTGATGAGCTCGACGGCCATTTTCTGGAAATTAATGTCCGGAAAACCGGTCGCGACAGACTTGGTATCAGAGCCAGGCTGACCGTTGGCTAATCCTACCTTAGCCAGGCCACAAAATCTTAGGCAAGCCAACCCACCAGGCCTTAACCAAACCTCAGCCAAGCTTCTCCTGCAAGATAGCCCCCACAGTGACCCGACACCTTTGGCAGTCGGTGCCCAACCTACCAGCCTAGCCGTCGACCACGCGCCAGTGAACGGCCCCCTAAATAGTCCTTTCTCGCAAGCGTGCGAAGGAAGACTCCGTCCCCTTTTTCCTATAAAAAGGGCACGCTAGTCTCAACCCAGCACAGCCCAGCCGCTATCCTAAACCAAGCCACAATGCCTGGTCCTATTGTGCACCATGAGACCATAGTGACCAACCTTGGAGGTTTTGTGACCATACTCGCAAACCTCACCCGTCGTGCCTATGCATTAGAAGAGCCCCCGGAATATGTTATGTACCAAGGGCCCATAAGCGGTGAAAGCCGTCAATTCTGGGCCACTGTACACATCTACGGTAGGGGTCTCGCACCCGAACGCCCCTACAGGTTCACCGGAAGAACAACTTCCTTTGAGCCACAAGCCATCCAACTAGCTGCTCGAGAAGCTATAGTTCATCTCCGGCACTTGTCGCCCAGAGTTGACTGTCGCTCGTTCCACTACTACCCCAGACGTGAAGGGTACGGAAGACCACCCCAAGTTGCCAATGGAGACCACGAAACAGACCCTGCATTGTTGCACCTAGTGCGCTACGTAAGAGCACTAGAGGAACTATGCGATCAGGTCACTATTGATCTAATCGCAGCTCATGGAGAGCTAATTCGTCGAGCCCCAGCGAGAGAAGAGGACGAGCCCAACGCTGACAACCCCGTCGTGCTGTTTGGACAGCCGATCAAGCCCCTGAGGTCTACCCCAGCCACCGGGCAAGGCGTTGCAATAACCCCAGAGGTGCTACGTCGCATACTGGGAACACACTCCAACGGAGTTTTGGCCAGCAATCCTCGAGATGGCCATCATCGCTACCCTGAGCCTGCAGCCCCTCAACCTACTCTAATTGATTCCGATGGCGAGACACGTGGAGGAGCCTCGACATCCACAAGGCATGCCCGCATGGATGTAAACGAGGTAGACTAAGTAAACCGAGTTGTATCGAGTCCCAGTGTACCCTCGCTTTGTAACCGTATGGCCTTGCGAATAAACGCTGTTTGGTGTTATGCCTCTGCTTTAGTAGTAACCTTGTCTGATTTACACCAGTGTGCATAAGAGATTTCCATCCCTGGCACAGTTACCAAAAACCTTCCCGGCAATTCCCACAGTAACGCGTCACCTCGGTGGAATAAGTGTATCTGTGGCATTGGCTTCTAATCCCGGATCAGAGCTGGAAATTTCGTTACCCTTCACCATGGTAAAGATGACCTAGCTCCGGTGCTATAAAGAGACCACCGCGTGACCTTGCCAAACACCTTCACCTTGGGCACCAACCTCACAACCATTTCTTAGCCATGCCGAGCCCCAGCATTCACCTGAGAACCCCAGATGCAACCCCGGGTAGTTTTGTCAAGATATTGTGGGATTTTACCTGCAGTACCATGGGCGCTACCCAGCCACCCCAGTACGAGCTGTTCAAATCAAGAATCACCTCTTCCACCTCGAGATATTGGGCAGCAGTGCACATCCCTCCCGTAAACTCAAACCAAGACCCAAC
Organism: Aegilops umbellulata; assembly: GCA_032464435.1. Lineage (NCBI taxonomy): Eukaryota > Viridiplantae > Streptophyta > Magnoliopsida > Poales > Poaceae > Aegilops > Aegilops umbellulata. The sequence goes on along the minus strand of CP136055.1, from coordinate 560,906,694 downwards.
AGAGGTCTCCTTCGTGGGGAAATCTATGCCGACCCCGCTTATGGCCATAGAGGCTACTGCATACGAAGTGCTTGCTCGCCTTCAATTCGCGATGCCCTATGCCAGCGAACGAGGGTATTATTACTTCCCGGGCCGTGCAGCACCTGGTGGAGTAACATCTTTTCCCGGAGGACGAATCGAGAGAGACCCCGTCCTGGCCAACCTTCTCCAGTACGTCATCGCTCAAGAGAGTTTGACCCAACATGTGATGGGTTATCTCCAGAGTCTCGCGGATTTAAATCCTCAGGTCGCCATCGGCAGATCACTAAGGCCCGACCAGGAGAGACATGTGCATCGTCTGGTCAACCCACTTTCTCCGATAGAAGAGGAATGTGTCTCAGTACCAGAAACGTTCTCGCAGGACCCCATCCAGTTACCGTTTCCTTTTTAAACGTTGCTGTTGTGCCTATTGTTGCAACATTTAATTATGTATTGTGACTTATGCGTGGTAACCTGAGCTTGCAAGTTATTTGGTTTCTACTAATAGGTATAGTTTTGTTGTGACTTATGCTCTTTTATTGTAACCGTTCTTCCCTCGCAAAAGATCCCCGAGAGTTTTTGTTTTCAAAACAACCCCTAGCAAATCTCGAGGACGAGATTTTTCTTAAGGGGGGTAGTCTTGTGACACCCCAAATTTTTTGACCTTGTTTTATTAATTAAAATTTTGTCAGGAATTAAAACTTTGAATTTCTGAGCTCCATTTTGATCTTTTTAATCATTTTCTTCCCTGTTGTTATGGAGTTTTTTTTTAAAAGAGAACCTTTCAAATATGTTTTTGGGCTTGTTTAAACCTCTCAAGAAAAACTTGTCTTTTAATAGTAGAACAAATTTTCATAATTAATTTGCTTGCTCTTTGTTTTCTTGAAAATGGTTTTTTTACAAGTTAAATGGCCATATTTGAACTACAACCATTTGATAAATTCATTTAAAATTCCAACCAAAATTTGGAGATGTCAGGTGATGTTTTTAAATCACTTTTATGCAAAAATAACTTTGATTCATAAAATATTTTGAGCTCTACACCCTATTTCTTTCTCTGGTTTAGAGTGCCAATTTGCACTACAACCCATTTAAATATTTCTTTCTAGCCTCCACCAAAATTATGAGATGTTAGTAGCAACATATGATTCCACTTTATGCAAAAACATAGAGTTGTTCTTTGGATAATTTGAGTGAACCAACCTCTTCTTCATTCTGGACCAGACTTGTGTTTTCTACAGCCACCCTATTATTTCTTGCTCTAGTGATCTTGTCCTTTCTCATGCTTATAGTCAACCCTGCAAAACCCTTAAGTCCAGGAGATTGGATCCATTGGATGACTCTAAGTGCTTGCAACCTTGCCATTTACTCCCTGTCCAGAAGTGTAGTTTTGCAGAACTTGCACTAGCAAGTTTCCCCTTTTTGCAAACTAACTTCACCACCCTCTCTTACTTCCATAGAGACCCCACTCTGGAAGTTTTGGCCACCCCAAGAGGTGCCTAGGTGCATGTGGCATTCTGTCGAACACCCTGTAGGCATGACCTGTTTTGACATGAGTTTTAGCTTGCATTTTGATCTTGCTTCCCTTGCCTAGCTACCTTGTCCAATAGACTCCTCACTACTCCTAACCTGGATCTGCAAATTCCCAGTCTCACTCGAGACCTCTAGCGCGCCCTGGCATTTCGGTGAACAGGTCCTGCACGTGCACTGGGCGCGCCAACTACAGCCGTGCACCGAGCCGCCGCGTCGCGCGCCCCTGGCTTGAACCGCACGGCAGAACCTCGCCTCGCACTCCCCTCCTCGCCGCGTCACGCCAGAAGGCCCCGACCACTCCCTGGCGCCCTATAGCGCCGCCGTTAGAGGCCATTTGGCGGCACGCCCGTGGCCGCAACCGCCGCCGTCCCATAGCCGTGGTGATCCACAAACCGCTTCCGCCCTCAACCACTAGAAACCATTTGTTGTACTCATAGGCCACAATGGTCTTGTACTACATATTCTGTACTCTTGCTTGGAATTTCTGTATCAAGTTGGATCCTCATCAGCAAACAGTAATCCTGGGGCTGATGAGCTCGACGGCCATTTTCTGGAAATTAATGTCCGGAAAACCGGTCGCGACAACCCACGGGCCGGATTTACTATGTACGATCCTCCAAGTTGGGTAAGTGAGCAATTGCGCTTGCCCGTTTGTTTTATACTCCCACGGTTGGATATGTGGTCTAACGACTTCAATGCAGGAACTGCGGCAGGCGGTAAAGGATATAAGCAGCCGCCCACCATAGCCCGAGGACCCAGAACGGTCCCTCAATCCAGACTCCAAAGAGGATCCGGATATATCAGTGGAGCTTATCAACGGGGTGTTCCATCAGCTAAGCAAGGACAATACCTTGGTAGCCATTACGACTGATTACCCCGGGTTAATCCCGGCCTCCCAGGTGAAAGAAACCGGAGTCTTATTCCCCTGAGAGAGATTCCATTTTCACATATTCCGGTGTTTCTAACGACAACCGTGTTTTGCAGGGGAGATTACCGGGGCGGGAGGCCGAACCTGCGGCGGCTAGCCAACGAGGGGCCGCAGGGCCCCGTGGGGCAAAAAGGAATGTAGTCCGGACTGAGATGCCGGCGCAAAGGTATAGCGCACCCTCTGTTTCCCTGGTGTTATTCTGTCAGGGCGTATTAACGTTCGTGTTATCTTCAGAACGAAGATACCTCGCCGGACTACATCCGGAGAGGTTGCCAATCGCGCCTCCACCAGCCAGGCTCCAACGTATGGCCCGGAAGTGGAGGCGAGCACCAGGCGCGCACCGGACGCTCCTCCGACAGAGCATGCGGAGAGGCTGTCTGCCACAAATTCTGAAGTGGAGAGTGCCATGAACCACAGGCGTCGCCGGACAGTTCTACACGACGCTTGTTTCTCCCAAGAGGCTTTAGATGCCTTTAGTACGGGAGATGCGTACCTCTGTGCCGCTCAAAATGGTTTAGCCAGAGCCACGGAGCAGTATGTAAAAGACATACGGGTAAGAAAATTTTGGTCAAATATATATATATACCAGTAGCCCCCGAGACTTGAAACAGTTAGAGTAACTGATTTAAGGACCATTTAATATGCAGGTTCTTACAGAGAAGAATACCATACTGTCCCAGGAGTTGGAAAAGTGCAAGGCCCAACTAGAGGCCGCACTAGCCGCAGCAGGGGAGCCCAAAGGGACCCCCTCAGGTTGGATACACTTCGAAAGATTAGTATTGTGCGGTTTGGGTGCAAATCTGACAAATCATATTGTAGATGGCGCCGGACTCGATCCGGAAAAGCAACAACTCTTACGCCGGCTAATGGCCGGTGAGAGTACGTTGACAAAGGTGAGGCGAGAGAAGAATGATCTTCAGGATGCCAACACCAAGCTGGACGTCGAACTTAAAGACGTTCATGGCCAGCTGTCGGACTCCACGAAGGAGAATCAGCGGCTTCAACGCGGCATTTTTAGTAAGTGCTTGAACGAACTTTGAAAAAAGAGTTCGGCGAGGAAGTCGACTAACAAAGTAATGTCTGTAGGTATGCTCACAGGTCGTCCTGCAGAGGAGATGTCCGGTTCTACGGGTGACCTTCTTCCCGAACTCCTCCAACTGCACGAGCGAATTCGACAGGCGATGCGAGGCGTTGCCCAAGCCTTATGGCCTGCCCACTCCATGCCCGAGAGCCTTGGAGAGCTTGCGGAGAAGCTTAAGGGAGCTCGGTGGCGCTTCCGGTTGTGGAAGATATCGGCCTGCCGACAAGGCGCTAGGGAGGCCTGGGCCATGGTGAAGACCCGTTTTACGAAGTCTGACCCAAACCACATGGCCAAGGTCGGACCAGTGGGGCCTGACGGGAAGGAGATCCCTGTAAGCTTAGTGTACGGCCAAGTAGAGTTGGCCGCGAAGTATTCCCAGCAGGACTATAAATTAGACAGCCTATTAGATGGTATAGAAGAGGAATACAATTAGTCAGAATGATTATGTAATTTTGAATTGACATATGTAATGCCTTCTAGCCAGATTGTAGATCATTTGTCGTTGCCGACCTTTTCGCTTCAACCTCGGGACCTGACGGTCCGGAGTGTGTCCGAATACCATAGCGGTTATATAAGAACCGGGGTATGCGTGGAGACCAGGCGTAGGGGTCATTAGTGCTTTATCAGACAAGTGCCCAACTAGTTATGTTATATTACATGGTTAGTAAGAAACATCTTCCAGAGAGAATAGTTCCGTTAGGGGTTCCTTTCGCTGGGGAGGCATGCCCTAAAGTGCATGTCCGGACTACGTAAAAAGACACAGAAAAAGCATCTGGGAGCGCATAAAATTAGTGAAAAGATCATCTTTTATTATACCGACCGAATATTCCCTTAAGAACGCTAGCTTTCGGCTTCACCCAGTCTGAGGTACACATCCGGCTGACCCGGCAGTAACAATCGCAGAGGTGCTCCCTTTACCGCCTAGCCAAACAATCGGGAACGTAGGGGTAAGCACAGGAGCCGGGCAACCCAACTTGGCCAAAACTTAAGTCATATCGATGCATATAATGGTGAAGAAAAAGGTACATGCGGAAGTTTGACACATGTGTTGGGCGTGAAGCCCGTATAAATAAGCTTCTGTTAAAGAAGCCCCCAGGTTTAATGAGCGCGAGTGGCGCATCACTTGAAGAGCCTTTAAGGGCTATAAAAGAAAAAGATGGGAAGGAGAGAATTGTAAGACAGAAAAATGTAAAAAATGGACAGAGGAAGGAGACAAACACGGAGTCCGGTGCTAGGCATAGAATCTTCGAAGACGGGTGGCGTTCCATGGGTTCCGCTCGAGTCGGTTATCCAACGCATCTCGCAGGCGGTACGCTCCACCAGTCAGGACTTGGTCGATTATAAATGGACCTTCCTACTTGGGCTTGAGTTTGTCCTTTTTCTTATCCGGCAGGCGTAGAACTAGTTCGCCAAAATTGTAATTTTTGGCCCGTACTTCTCTGCTTTGATATCTTCGAGCCTGCTGTTGATAGAATGCGGAACGGGCTTTTGCCACGTCACGCTCCTCCTCCAAGGCGTCCAAGTTGTCCTGCCGAACGAGCTCGGCTTCTCTTTCTTCGTACATGCGCACTCGAGGTGAGTCATGAATTATGTCGCAGGGCAGGACTGCCTCTGCGCCGTACACCATAAAGAATTGTGTGTATCCGGTGGTGCGATTCGGCGTGGTCCGCAGCCCCCAGAGTACGGAGTCGAGCTCCTCTACCCAGTGCGTGTTAGATTCCTTGAGGGACCGCACTAATCTGGGTTTAATGCCGCTCATGAGAAGACCATTTGCACGTTCGACCTGGCCGTTAGTTTGTGGGTGATAGACAGAAGCATAGTCGATCTTGACGCCCATGTTTTTGCACTAGAGCTTTACCTCGTCGGCGGTGAAGTTTGTGCCGTTATCAGTAATGATGTTGTGGGGGACGCCATAACGGTGTACGACCCCGGATATGAAGTCTATCACAGCTCCGGATTCGGCCGTTTTAACAGGCTTGGCTTCTATCCATTTGGTGAACTTGTCCACCATGACCAGTAAGTATTTTTTCTTATGGGTCCCACCTCTAAGGGGTCCGACCATGTCAAGCCCCCAGACCGCAAAGGGCCAGGTGATGGGGATAGTTTGGAGTGCGGTGGGTGGCATATGGCTTTGGTTGGCAAAAAGTTGGCAACCAACGCATCGTTGGACTAGGTCCTGAGCGTCTGCCCGGGTCGTCGGCCAATAAAAGCCTGTACGGAAAGCCTTGCTAACAAGGGACCGAGCAGCAGCGTGATGACCACCGAGTCTGGCATGAATTTCAGCCAGAAGGTTCCGCCCTTCCTCTTCGGAGATGCACCTTTGAAGGACTCCGGTAGTGCTTTTCTTATAAAGCTCTCCCTCATGGACTTTATAGGCTTTAGATCGCCGCACTATGCAGCGGGCCTCGTTTTGGTCCTCTGGGAGTTCCTGCGTAGTAAGGTAGGCTAGGAATGGTTCTGTCCACGGGGCGATAACAGCCATTATTACGTGGGCTGAAGGTGTAATTTCATTGGCAGAACCTCCAATTATGTCAGGTTGTTCGGCGTTGAGTGGTGCGGCTGAGTCCGGGCTGTTAATTGCGGGTTCCCCCTCCCATGCTACGGATGGCTTGAACAATCTTTCCAAAATGATGTTGGGGGGACTGCATCGCGTTTTGCTCCGATGCGTGCCAGGACGTCCGCTGCTTGATTGTTTTCTCAGGCTATATGGTGAAACTCCAGCCCTACGAACTGGGCTGACATTTTTAGGAAGGCATTGCGGTAAGCTGCCATTTGGGATATCGCGAGGTTCGAATCCCCGCGTAACTCTAGGCGTTGAATGCCCATGGATACTGCCATCCGTAGACCATGTAGAAGGGCCTCATATTCGGCCGCATTGTTGGAGTCCGTGTACATAATTTGGAGTACATATTGGACTGTGTCTCCTGTGGGGGACGTCAAAACGACGCCAGCTCCCAGTCCGGCCAACATTTTGGAGCCGTCGAAATGCATGATCCAGTTTGAGTATGTGCCATACTCTTTAGGGAGTTCGGCCCCCGTCCATTCTGCGACGAAGTCGGCCAACACTTGCGATTTGATATCTCGCCGTGGCTTATAGGTTATATCGAACGGGAGGAGCTCAATGGCCCATTTTGCGATATGACCCGTTGCATTGCGGTTGTTAATAATGTCATTGAGTGGTACTTCCGAGGCTACTGTAATCGAACACTCTTGAAAGTAATGTCGTAGCTTCCGGGATGCCATGAATACCGCGTATGCAATCTTTTGATAATGCGGGTACCGTGATTTGCATGGAGTGAGGACAGTGGACACGTAGTAGACCGGCCTTTGGAGGGGAGTTTGTGTCCGTTCGCTTGCCGCTCGACGACGAGCACTGCGCTGACAACTTGATGGGTTGCCGCGATGTACAATAGCATTGGCTCGCCGGTGTTTGGCGCGGCCAGGACTGGGTTTGTTGCCAATATGGCTTTTATTTCATCGAGTTTGGCCGTGGCGGCATCCGTCCACTCGAAGTGTTCGGTGCGCCTAAGGAGGCGATAAAGGGGCAGTGCCTTTTCTCCCAAGCGGGAGATGAAGCGGCTTAGAGCCGCCACACATCGGTTAATTTCTGTATTTGTTTGAGGTCCTTTGGGACATCCAATTGTGACAAAGCTTGGATCTTGGCTGGATTTGCTTCAATTCCTCTACCGGATACAATGAAGCCCAAGAGCTTTCCGGCTGGAACGCCGAAAACGCATTTCTCCGGGTTGAGCTTGATGTCGTATTTTCGGAGGTTATCGAATGTAAGCCTCAAGTCGTCTACTAGAGATTCTTGATTTGATGACCACATCATCTACATACGCCTCCACTGTTTTGCCGATCTGATTTGCCAGATATGTCTGGATCATGCGCTGATATGTTGCGCCGGTGTTTTTCAGCCCGAAGGGCATTGTGTTGAAGCAGAATGGGCCGTATGGTGTGATGAATGCTGTTGCGGCTTGATCTGATTCTGCCATCTTGATTTGATGGTAACCGGAGTATGCGTCGAGGAAACACAACGAATCGTGTCCGGAGGTGGTATCGATAATTTGATCGATACAGGGGAGGGGGAAGGGATCCTTTGGGCAGGCCTTGTTAAGGTCTTTAAAATCGACACACAGGCGCCATGATTTGTCCTTCTTTGGTACCATCACCAGGTTTGCTAGCCAGTCCGGATGTTTTATGTCTCTAATGAATCAGGCCTCCAATAACTTGGCTAATTCCTCTCCCATAGCCTGTCTCTTCGGTTCGGAAAACGCCGAAGGGCTTGTTTGACAGGTTTGAATCCTTTTAGGATATTTAAGCTGTGTTCGGTCGGCCTGCGTGGGATTCCTGGCATGACTGAAGGGTGCCATGCGAAAATGTCCCAGTTCTCTTGTAGGAACTCTCGCAGTGCGGCGTCTACATCAGGGTTCAGTCGTGCCCCGATGGAAGCTGTTTTATTGGGGTCCGTTGGATGGACCTGGAATTTTACTATTTCGTCTGCTGGCTTGAAGGATGTGGACTTGGATCTCTTATCGAGTATCACATCATCCCTATTAACCGTGGAGCGCAGCGCAGTCAGTTCCTCAGCCGCTAAGGCTTCGGATAGTGCTTCAAGGGCCAATGCGGCCGTCTTGTTTTCGACACAGAGTGCTATGTCCGGATCACTAGCGAGAGTGATAATTCCGTTCGGCCCGGGCATCTTGAGATTCATGTACCCATAATGGGGTATTGCTTGGAAGATTGTAAATGCCTCCCGCCCTAGTATAGCGTGGTATCCGCTATTGAACGGGGCCACCTGGAACGTGACCTCTTCGGACCTGTAATTATCCGGCGTGCCGAACACCACATCTAGTGTGATTTTTCCTGTGCAGCGCGCTTCTCGATTGGGGATTATTCCTCTAAAGGTTGTGCTGCTTCGCTCAATGCGGTTCCAGTCTATTTCCATTTTTTGGAGGGTTTCCTCGTAAATGAGGTTCAATCCGCTGCCTCCATCCATGAGTACCTTGGTGAGGCGAAAGCCGTCCACTATTGGGCTGAGGACCAGTGCGGCTGGTGCTCGGGCTGTTCGGAATTTAGGTACATCGCTTGCATTGAAGGTAATAGTTGTGTCGCTCCATGGGTTTATCGTTGCTACTTGATAGACTTCGGCAAGGCTGCGGAGTGTTCTTTTTCGCATATTGTTTGATGCAAAAGTCTCAAAGACTGTGAGAACGGCACTGGTGTCCTCAGGGTGGCTTTTTGCAGCCTCCGAAGTTAAGAGGTCCTCGCCAATTTTGGCCACCTGCCGGAGTATCCAACATGCTCTAAGGCTGTGAGTTGGTGTGGCGTCCTCTATACTGTGGATTTTACAGGGTCCATCAAGCCACCTTTCCAGTACGGTTCCATGCCATGTAGAGGGTTTTGGCTTTTTGATATTCAACCCGGGTGACTTACTATGATGCACCCTCTTAGTTCGGACAGGATTGCTATTCAAGGCCGGATTATCCCAAAATTTTATTTTGGTTTTCCAGGCGCTTTCCATCGCACAGTACTTTTGTATTATGGACGCCAAGTCAGCGAAGCGTGTAATATCGCGACGACTTATGGCGTTAAGTATTCGCTCATCCGTGCAATTTCTGCAAAAGATTGAAATTGCGTCTCCCTCGCGGCAATCCTTTATCCTGTTCATAACCAGGAGGAATCTGGCCCAGTAATGATGTACTGTTTCCTCGGGCCTTTGCCTGACTTGGGAAAGATCGCTTATGTTCGGGCGGGCGGGGGTCGTTGAATCTGAAACCTCACCCAATCTAAGATTCGGAGGCCGAAGAGCTTCCGAACTCTGAAGTTTGGAGTCTTGGATGTTGTCCAATGAATCTAGCCCGTTGCCTGATTCTAAGCTTAGGTCTTGAGTTATATCCTCCCCTCCGCAGATATCAGGCTTGGAGGGGTCGGGAATTCGGACGTAGCTAATCCTTAGAATAGATGAAGGGTCGCCGCACTGTGCCTCTACCACGGCAACGTGGTGGGTGACTTGGGGAGAGTTAATTTCTCTTAGATCGGGTTTAAGCCCAACCTGGTCGTAATCCGTAGCGACCCCAGGGCGGCGATGCGATCCAAGAGCTCGTTTACGAAAGAGAGCTCCATCGGATCTAGCTGCTCGACAAGCTCCGAGCTGACGTGAAGGTTGCTTTCGATGACTTGAGAGGTCACCGTCGGTGCAACGGCCGAACAGGCGGTCATGAGAAAACCACCCAGCCGGAGGGTTTGGCCGACAGCCAAGACTCCCTTAGTAACGGCGCCGTCTTTAAAGACGGGAAGAGGCATCCTTCCTGATTGCGACGGCACATAGGAACTCTCAATGAAAGCACCAATGTCGGTGTCAAAACTGGCGGATCTCGGGTAGGGGGTCCCGAACTGTGTGTCAAGGCCGGATGGTAACAGGAGACAAGGGACACGATGTTTTTACCCAGGTTCGGGCCCTATCGATGGAGGTAATACCCTACTCCTGCTTGATTAATATTGACGATATGGGTAGTACAAGAGTAGATCTACCACGAGATCAAGGAGGCTAAACCCTAGAAGCTAACCTATGGTATGATTGTTGTGTATGGAGTTGATTGTCCTACGGACTACAACCCTCCGGTTTATATAGACACCGGATAGGGTTAGGGTTACACAGAGTCGGTTACAATGGTAGGAGATCTTGGATATCCACATCGCCAAGCTTGCCTTCCACGCTGTGACGCCCCCGATTCAATCATACACTAATCATGCACGCAAATGTGTACGATCAAGATCAGGGACTCACGGGAAGATATCACAACACAACTCTACAAATAAAATAAGTCATACAAGCATCATAATACAAGCCAGGGGCCTCGAGGGCTCGAATACAAGTGCTCGATCATAGACAAGTCAGCGGAAGCAACAATATCTGAGTACAGACATAAGTTAAACAAGTTTGCCTTAAGAAGGCTAGCACAAACGAGGATACAGAACGAACGAGGCGCAGGCCTCCTGCCTGGGATCCTCCTAACTACTCCTGGTCGTCGACAGCGGGCTGCGCGTAGTAGTAGGCACCTCCAGTGTAGAAGGAGTCGTCGTCGACGGTGGCGTCTGGATCCTGGGCTCCATCGTCTGGTTGCAGCAATCGGGTAGAGGAATGGGGAAAAGGGGGAAACAAAGCAACCGTGAGTACTCATCCAAAGTACTCGCAAGCAAGGAGCTACACTACATATGCATGGATATATGTGTAAGGGGCCATGTCAGTGGATTTAACTGCAGAATGCCAGAATAAGAGGGGGATATCTAATCCTGTCGAGGACTACGCTTCTAGCAGCCTCCGTCTTGCAGCATGTAGAAGAGAGTAGACTGAAGTCCTCCAAGTAGCATCGCATAGCATAATCCTACCCGGCGATCCCCTCCTCGTTGCCCTGTTAGAGAGCGATCACCGGGTTATATCTGGCACTTGGAAGGGTGTGTTTTATTAAGTATCCGGTTCTAGTTGTCATAAGGTCAAGGTACAACTCCGAGTCGTCCTTTTACCGAGGGACACGGCTATTCGAATAGATTAACTTCCCTGCAGGGGTGCACCACATAACCCAACACGCTTGATCCCATTTGGCCGGACACACTTTTCGGGGTCATGCCCGGCCGTGAAAGATTAACACGTCGCAGCCCCACCAAGGCACAACAGAGAGGTCAGCACGCCGATCTAAACCTAAGCGCACATGGGTATGGGCCCATCGCCCATAGCACACCTGCACATTGCGTACGCGGCCGGAGAGCAGACCTAGCAACCTCCATTACAAAGGAAGTCACGTTACGCGGTCCAACCCGGCGCGCGCCGCTCAGTCGCTGACGTCACGAAGGCTTCGGCTGATACCACGACGTCGAGTGCCCATATCTTTCCCACGTAGTTGGTTAGTGCGTACAGACCAAATGGCCAAACTCAGATCAAATACCAAGATCTCGTTAAGCGTGTTATTTTGAAGTAACCGCGAACGCCGACTGGGCCAGGCCCACCTCTCACCCAGGTAGTCCCAACCTGCCCTATCGCTCCGCCACAAAGATCCACCCAGAGGGCCGTCGGGACAAAGGTCCTTTCAGCCCCCAATCCGTGAATCACTCGCGGGTACTCCTCGAGCTGACCCGACTTTAGTCACCACATGTATCATGTATAAAGTAAGTATATACACGTGATCACCTCCCGAGTGATCATGGCCCGATAGTATAGCACAACAGATGGACAAGAATGTAGGGCCACTGATGGAAAACTAGCATCCTATACTAAGCATGTAGGATTGCAGGTAAAGGTAACAACAGTAGTAGCAAGGACAGGCTATGCATCAGGATAGGAATAACGGAAGCAGTAACATGCTACACTACTCTAATGCAAGCAGTATAGAGGAGAGTAGGCGATATCTGGTGATCAAGGGAGGGGCTTGCCTGGTTGCTCTGGCAAGAGAGAGGGGTCGTCAACACCGTAGTCGTACTGGGTAGCAGCGGCGTCGGTCTCGGTGTCTAGCGGAAGAAGAGGGGGAAGAAACAATAAATATTTAAGCAAACAGATGCATAGCGATGCATGACATGACAAGTATCGGTGCTAGGGGTGCCCTAACGCGGTATGAGGTGATACCGGTGAAGGGGGGAAACATCCGGGAAAGTATCCCCGGTGTTTCGCGTTTTCGGACAGACGAAACAGAGGGGGAAAGTTGTGTGTTCGCTATGTTAGGGGTGCCTGGCAGGCGAACGGGCTGCGTATCTGGGTTCGTCTCATCGTTCTGAGCAACTTTCATGTAGAAAGTATTTTCATCTAAGCTATGGTTTATTTTATATTTTAAAGTTTTAGCAATATTCTGAAATTATTATTAATTCGAAATTAATTGGAAAAATGCTATGCGCACCCAGCTCAGGGTACACAGAAGTGTACCCAGGGGATGACAGGTGGGCCAAGGGGAACCCAGTTGACCAGTCAAGGTTTGACTGGTCAACAGGTGGTGGGGGCCTCCTGTCATTGAGACATCTAACTAATTGCAGATTAGTTAGGCTAACTAAGTAATTAGTTTAGTTTAACCATTTTAATTAAGTTAATTAATTAATTAATTTTTATATTATTATTCATTTATTTATTTTTTATTTTTTTTGGAAAAGGGGCGTGGGGCCCCTGGGTCAGTGGCCCAGGGGGCCAAAACGGGCGGCTGTGTAGCGGGCGCGTGCGGGGCGAAGCCCGCCCGGGCGCAGGGGATGGCCGCGGGGCGAGGGCGGTCGCCGGCAGGGCACAGGATGGCGGCGAGCCAGGCGGCTGCAAGCACGGCCAGGTGCGGGGCGTGGCACCGCGGGGCAGAGGCCGAGCCCCGGGGGAGCCGGTCGCGGAGCAGCGGAGGCGAAGCAGGAGCGGCCGCGGCGGCTCGGCGATGGAGGCGGGGCGGTTGGGGGCGACAGCGGCGGAGAACGCCGACAGGCGAGCAGCGGTAGGCGGCAGGGGAGGCGCGGTGGCGCGGGGGCAACTGAACGACGCGGGCATGCGCTCTAGCAGCAGGGAGGTGGCGACGCGAGGAGACGCGGCGAGCGAGACAGGGAGGGAGCAGCGAAGCGTAGCATCATCGGGCAGAAGGGCAAGCGGGGCAGACGGGCGAGGCGCGACGTAGGTGGGTAGACGAGCGCGTGCGTGGCTGCGCGCGACGAGCCGCGGTAGGAGGAGCAACGCGAGCAGGGCCATGAGTGATTGTGCGCGTGCAGACGCGGAACAGAGCACTGGCCACGATGGAGGAATGGCGATGGAGGGCACGACATGACCAACAGATGATCGCAACGGGTCCCTACGATGATGCTGAGCACGTTGAGGTGCTCAGGTGTGAGTTGCGGTAGTTGTGCGCGCGGTGGCGACAAGGACGGCGGCGACGAGCTACGGCAACGGCGGAAGCTGGGCTACGGACATGGATTCGGAGGGGGAACCGAGGGGTTTTGACAAGGGGCTCACTGTGAGTTCGCAGAGGTGCTTAGCGGGCTCGGGGAGGGCTCGACGGCACCAGAATCAAGGACGAACGCTGGCGGGTCCGAGGAAGAAGAGGACGAAGATCCGGCGATGTAGCGTCACCCGGCTAGGACTGGTGGTCGAATTGAAGAAGAAGAAGCAGGCGGAGCTCTTGGCGCAATCTCAGCCGGCGAGGACGACGGTGGTCACGGCGAGGAACTAGTCCACGGCGACGATGGCGTCGGGTGGGCGTCGAGCGGCGGATCTGAGGCAAGAGGGGGAGAGTGAGGGGTCTAGGGCATCCAGGGGAGCGAGGGGGAGCCTTGTAGGCACGGGGGAGGCTTCGGATGGCTGCCCTGTGGCAATCGGCGCCGTGGACGTGCACCCTGCGTCCACGAGGTGCGCGGTGAACAGAGGAAAGGGACGACCCGACTGGTGGGCTGGGCTGCACTGTGGCATATGTACCCTAAGTGCACAGTCTATTTTCCTATATCTATTTTATTTTCTTTTTTTGTATTTTGTTCGATATTGTACATTTAGTCTGCGTACTAGATGAATTTTTCCAGGGTTGAAACTTGACACGTAATTCCATTGCAATATTTTGGTGATGTACAAAAAGTCTCACAACAATTGGAACCGTCTAAACATTTTTATAAATTGAAATGGTTGGTTAAATGGCTGTTGGTCCACTGTTTAATGTCCAGGGGAAATTTTATAATTTTGAAACATGTTAATTCTTTCATGAAAATTTGTTAGTGAATATTTGCAACCCACCGAACATTTTAGTTTTAATATTTGAAAACTTTTATTGTTTGCTAGAATTTGAATTCGAATTCGAATCAATTTCAAACTAGTGCGAGATTAGCAACTGTAACCGTGGTGACGTGGCATTATTAACGTGGGATTACTGTAGCTAATTATCCGGGCGTCACAATTCTCCTCCACTACAAGAAATCTCGTCCCGAGATTTAAGAGGGGGACTAAGGGGAAATTTCTAGTTACGAAATTCTAACAGGTCTTCTCGATCTTGGTTGCTCTTCTCGAAGAGCTCGATCCATTACGTTGAAGTCTTGATTTGTCTGCTCCAGGTCATCATGATCAAGTCATCATCCTTTCTTCGGAAATTTCATCGTACTTACGAAAGGACAAGGGGTGGTTATTCTATAAGAACGGACCTCTGCAAGGTTGACTACCTGGTAGTTAACATCGGGGAAGGTGGCGTAAAGTAACTCTCGAATTGAAACTTAAGACAATACCGAGAGCAAAGTAAGGAGGTATCATGGGAAGTTTCAAGCGGGCAGGCAACCGTTCGATGCCTGAAACAGGGCGTGATAGGGGTTTCAAGGAACGGGAATAAGTATTGTGTCTGATACCAGAATTGATGATCCTCTCGAAAGGTGGCTCGTGAATTACCTACGAGGCCAAGTGTAAGGGATAACTTTGTCAACAAGATGTATAGGAGAGTCAGTTTTCGATCCTAGGACCTGTGGGTTATGGGCCCACCATCTCCGTTAAAAGTATGAAGGGCGATGACAACTTGCACGATCATGTGAGCAAGGCATGCCAGAGGATAGCCTGTCGGTTATGTCAGCAACAACATCGGTACCAAGGACAAGGGACGAAGAGAACCATTTTCCTGCTCGTGGAACGAGGCGGACCAATAGGCAAAGTTCTCGTCCATCGGTGGCTACCGGAATGTCATCAACAATAGCAACAGGGTCTTGCTGACAGAACTGTACACCGGGGTGTTTACATAAGCAGGAGAATATTACTTCTTAGATCATATAGATCACCAGAAAGGTTAAACAAAACAATGGAAAGGAAAAGGTGATCATCATATTAAATAGGACAATGGAAAGGAAAATGTTTTAAACACATATTTCAGGGGTATATCCTTCCCATGGACAAGCAGAGCATGATATTCATGACAGGATATAAAGTAGAAAACCCTTTTAGGTAAGGGGAGAGAAATTTCGTAACATTACCCATACAACGGTGTTCGGATAATTGATAAAGAAATTTTAGCATGGTGCTTCAAATGTTCTTACTGAAAATCCGAGTACCATAGACGTGCTTCGAGAAAGCATAGACATGGTCTTCAAGTAAGGATCAAACCTTGGATACACAAAGGATCCATAAGGATCAACTTATAGAATAAGTCTTACAATTGCCAAAAGGATACTATAACAATAGGTCCTCCTGTCAGGTGTGCTAGGCATGACATCACCTTACCGGGTCGTATAAAGACCAATGTTATAACTCTTGGAAATATGTTCCAACCATCATATTTGACCGAGATCCAGATCTGATTGGTGTCCAGATACCTCAGACTCTGGAACCTGAGATAGAAAGGTGCGACACGAATTGACGAGAAGTCGGTATAAGATTCTCGGGAAATGAACTATGGAAATGAGTTCCGAAACATGAGTTCATCAGTAAACCAAGGAGAGGAAGAGGAGGTGGCTGATGGACTCAGCGACAAATCATCGAGATTTCCAAAGGATGGATTTCCACAATTATGTGAACAAGGAGATAACATTTGTCGGATCAAATGATATAATGATGTATGCTCGAGGAAAACATACACAATTTAACAATTTTAGAAGGGTGCACCCGGAAATCTGGACTAGGTAGCACGATCAATGTTTGAATGATGATTCAATAAGCAATAGACTTAGAATGAAACATCGACCATTAATCTTCAAAGCAATAGGGTTGCTAGAAGTGAACCGATATGGCAAGGAGTGAACGGATATGGCAAGAAGTATCACCTGTATCAAGAATTCTTAAGAGGTGGTGAAATTCTCACGACATTCTTGACATAAAAGATGGTAATACTCCAAGGTAAAGAATAACAAATGTTGGATAGCAAGGAACTCAAGGTATGACACAAAACACAATCGTGTTTGTGTTGGAGGTAGGGAAACAAAGTGGCCGATGATAAGACGAATCATCGTGAGCAATGGTGGTATTTCTCATCATGAATTCGATTGATATCCTGGAAGAGCTCATAAGGTTGATGATGACCACGACACATTTGTCGAGAGATTTCATGAAGACATAATCAATCAGCGACGACACCAAGTCAAAGGAATGATGAAGCAAAAGGTTATTGGAACCAATGGTATGACACAAAGTCGAATTCAAGCTTGTCGTTCAAGGTGGAACGATAAGACGAGGAAATCGGCGTAAGCTTAGCTCATCACCGAAAGTTGTGCTCTGGGAATAAGGACCAGGTAGCACAATTAAATTTTAGCACATTAATGATATAGCCGATCAGGCTAGGAATGACTTGAAGGATTAATAAACTCCTAAGCAACGGAGATTACTTAGAGCTATTGAATCGGAGTGCGAAATTGATTCACTTATCAGTGTCCTTGAGTGTCTAACAACTCAGAACCCAGGGAAAATTGGAATCAGTGAGAAATAATTCTTGAAGAACCCATAAGAAGTAATATGGTTCTGTGCTATTATCGAGATACCACGGGATAATACTCGAAGGTAGATTATAATAGAGGTTGGACGGGTGCATTGATCTGCATAGGACAAGTGGTTCAACTTGTCCGAGAAAAGGATCAGAGATGATCAATCATGGTCGGAACCACGGTCGCAATGGACCAACATAGATACCAGATGAACTTATAACAAGGGGACCATTATTAATACAGGAAGCTTTCATGATAGATCCCACATCGGGTCCATGGGCATGAACACAAAGTTCAAGGTCGACTCCCACTTCTCCGAAGCAGAACCTTACATTCACTTCTCGTTTTGATAAGGGTATTAGTGTTGAAAGTTTTACCTAGTGAAATACCAGATGAGTATGGCCCGTGAAATCTTTCGGGCTCACATAGATTAGTTAAGGCATTGGTTCAACCCATCGAGGCATCTTAGGAACATATACCACAAATTTTTAGAAGTAATTAACACAAGCTCGAAAGTAGAGCATGGTTCACAAAGCATAGGATACAATTTACCAAAGGCATTACGTATCAGGGGAAGAACTTCCAAAGTGATTGAATATGAAGGACGTTGTCGGATAAAACCCAACAAGGTTATGAAGGTCCATAAAGGATCTGATGTGAGTATCGGCTCACAACCAGAGGAAGAATCAATGCAAAGACATTGGATTATAGAAACAACTGAGTAACTTAGAGCTCAATTGCAAAGGAATTATGATTTACAAGGCGAAGGATCAGAAGCAGACGCTCCGATCAAGGATGGATAAGTTCAATATACCTAGGGGCAAAATCGACAAAAATTTGATTGGTCGATATCCAGCTCCTGTTTAAAATGACGTCTGAGCCGGAAAGATAATTTAAAAGGACCAACTGAGGATTGTGTGCCTTCGCAGTCATGTTGAATCAAAAGGATCAAAATGATGGTGCCTAAGGATACTAACGAATATTGCCAGACATATGGAAAACATCCATCATGCATGCAGTCAAATATTGTAGAGCAATAAGCTACTAAAGATTTTTGGAGGATCGAATAGCAATTCGAAGTCCATTGTGAAATACATGAACAACTGGGGTGATGAGCGGATACTCGATAAGTGCGAGAATTATCCGTTGGGGTATTCAGGTGACAAAGAACAGCAAGATAGTAAGCTCAAAGGATTATCGAAACAACGACGAGTATTTCAGGGTATCTTGTAATAACAAGACCAACTGGGGATGAATGTAAGAATAACAATTGCAAGTAGTTATCCATAAGGGTTGACGGTGGAAGGGGAATTGCAAACGTGATGAACACAAATTCTTGGGTTAACAGCGAAGAGTATCTTCAGGGCCTTCACGTGCGGCAGACGATCATCAGTATTAAGGGGCTCTCCGGATGAAAGTGATAACGAGAACCTAATGTTAGATTTAGCAAAATTCATTTAACCCGAATAGAAGAGAGATCAGGGTCCCAGAGTATAGACAAGGAGTAAAAGATACTAATACCACCCCAAATGGCGACGTGGGCCCATAATGCACACAGCCATGTTAGTAAAAGTATTGTAAAGTCTAGACTCGACTTCGGCCAAGGAGTTTGGAAGGGGGATTCCTACAGGCAGTCGGCTCTGATACCAACTTGTGACGCCCCCGATTCAATCATACACTAATCATGCACGCAAATGTGTACGATCAAGATCAGGGACTCACGGGAAGATATCACAACACAACTCTACAAATAAAATAAGTCATACAAGCATCATAATACAAGCCAGGGGCCTCGAGGGCTCGAATACAAGTGCTCGATCATAGACGAGTCAGCGGAAGCAACAATATCTGAGTACAGACATAAGTTAAACAAGTTTTCCTTAAGAAGGCTAGCACAAACGGGGATACAGATCGAACGAGGCGCAGGCCTCCTGCCTGGGATCCTCCTAACTACTCCTGGTCGTCGACAGTGGGCTGCGCATAGTAGTAGGCACCTCTAGGGTAGAAGGAGTCGTCGTCGACGGTGGCGTCTGGATCCTGGGCTCCATCGTCTGGTTGCAGCAATCGGGTAGAGGAATGGGGAAAAGGGGGAAACAAAGCAACCGTGAGTACTCATCCAAAGTACTCACAAGCAAGGAGCTACACTACATATGCATGGATATATGTGTAAGGGGCCATATCAGTGGACTGAACTGCAGAATGCCCGAATAAGAGGGGGATATCTTATCCTGTTGAAGACTACGCATCTGGCAGCCTCCGTCTTGCAGCATGTAGAAGAGAGTAGACTGAAGTCCTCCAAGTAGCATCGCATAGCATAATCCTACCCGGCGATCCCCTCCTCGTTGCCCTGTTAGAGAGCGATCACCGGGTTATATCTGGCACTTGGAAGGGTGTGTTTTATTAAGTATCCGATTCTAGTTGTCATAAGGTCAAGGTACAACTCCAGGTCATCCTTTTACCGAGGGACACGGCTATTTGAATAGATTAACTTCCCTGCAGGGGTGCACCACATAACCCAACACGCTTGATCCCATTTGGCCGGACACACTTTTCGGGGTCATGCCCGGCCGTGAAAGATTAACACGTCGCAGCCCCACCTAGGCACAACAGAGAGGTCAGCACGCCGGTCTAAACCTAAGCGCACAGGGGTCTGGGCCCATCGCCCATAGCACACCTGCACATTGCGTACGCGGCCGAAGAGCAGACCTAGCAACCTCCATTACAAAGGAAGTCATGTTACTGTTGGAAATATGCCCTAGAGGCAATAATAAAAGCATTATTATTATATTTCCTTGTTCATGATAATTGTCTTTATTCGTGCTATAATTGTGTTATCCGGAAATCGTAATACATGTGTGAATAATAGACAACAACATGTCCCTAGTAAGCCTCTAGTTGACTAGCTCGTTGATCAATAGATAGTCATGGTTTCCTGACTATGGGCATTGGATGTCAATGATAACGAGATCACATCATTAGGAGAATGATGTGATGGACAAGACCCAATCCTAAACGTACCACAAGATCGTATAGTTCGTTTGCTAGAGTTTTCCAATCAAGTATCCTTTCCTTAGACCATGAGATCGTGTAACTCCCGGATACCGTAGGAGTGCTTTGGGTGTGCCAAACGTCACAACGTAACTGGGTGACTATAAAGGTATGCTACGGGTATCTCCAAAAGTGTCTGTTGGGTTGACACGGATCGAGACTGGGATTTGTCACTCCGCTTGACGGAGAGGTATCACCGGGCCCACTCAGTAATGCATCATCATAATGAGCTCAATGTGATCAAAGTGTTTGACCACGGGATCATGCATTACGGTACGAGTAAAGTGACTTGCCGGTAACGAGATTGAACAAGGTATTGGGATACCGACGATCGAATCTCGGGCAAGTAAAATACCGATTGACAAAGGGAATCGTATACGGGATTAATTGAATCCTCGACATCGTGGTTCATCCGATGAGATCATCGTGGAGCATGTGGGAGCCAACATGGGTATCCAGATCCCGCTGTTGGTTATTGCCCGAGAGACGTCTCGGTCATGTCTGCCTGTCTCCCGAACCCGTAGGGTCTACACACTTAAGGTTCGGTGACGCTAGGGTTGTGAAGATATGTATATGCAGTAACCCGAATGTTGTTCGGAGTCCCGGATGAGATCTCGGACGTCACGAGGAGTTCCGGATTGGTCCGGAGGTAAAGAATTATATATAGGAAGTACAGTTTCGGCCATCGGGAGTGATCTGGCGGTCACCGGTATTGTACCGGGACCACCAGATGGGTCCCGGGGGTCCACCGGGTGGGGCCACCCATCCCGGAGGGCCCCATGGGCTGAAGTGGGAGGGGGACCATCCCTTAGTGGGCTGGTGCGCCCCCCAAGGCCTACCCCCTGCGCCTAGGGTTGGAACCCTAGGGTGGGGGGGGGCGCCCACTTGCCTTGGGGGGCACTCCACCCCCCTTGGCCGCCGCCCCCTCTGGAGATGGGATCTCCAGGGGCCGGCGCCCCCCCAGGGGGACTATATAAAGGGGGGAGGGAGGGGCAGCAGCACCCTTGCCCCTGGCGCCTCCCTCTCTCCCTGCTACACCTCTTCCTCTCGCAGTACTCGGCGAAGCCCTGCTGCTGTGACGCCCTGCATCCACCACCACGCCGTTGTGCTGTTGGATCTTCATCAACCTCTCCTTCCCCCTTGCTGGATTAAGAAGGAGGACACGTCACGCTGACTGTACGTGTGTTGAACGCGGAGGTGCCGTCCGTTCGGTGCTAGGATCTCCGGTGATTTGGATCACGTCGTGTATGACTACCTCATCCCCGTTCTTTTGAACGCTTCCGCTCACGATCTGCAAAGGTATGTAGATGCATCCGATCACTCGTTGCTAGATGAACTCATAGATGGATCTTGGTGAAACCGTAGGAAAATTTTTGTTTTCTGCAACGTTCCCCTACAGTGGCATCATGAGCTAGGTCTATGCGTAGTTCTCTATTGCACGAGTAGAACACAATTTGTTGTGGGCGTAGATGTTGTCATCTTTCTTGCCTCTACTAGTCTTATCTTGCTTCAGTGGTATTGTGGGATGAAGCGGCCCGGACCAACCTTACACGTACGCTTACGTGAGACCGGTTCCACAGACTAACATGCACTAGTTTCATAAGGTGGCTGGCGGGTGTCTGTCTCTCCCACTTTAGTTGGAGCGGATTCGATGAAAATGGTCCTTATGAAGGGTAAATAGAAGTTGACAAATCACGTTGTGGCTTTTACGTAGGTAAGAAAACGTTCTTGCTAGAACCCTAATTCAGCCACGTAAAACTTGCAACAACAATTAGAGGACGTCTAACTTGTTTTTGCAGCAAGTGCTTTGTGATATGATATGGCCAAAGTTGTGATGAATGATGAATGATCTATATGTGATGTATGAGATGTTCATGCTATTGTAATAGGAATCATGACTTGCATGTCGATGAGTATGACAACCGGCAGGAGCCATAGGAGTTGTCTTTATTTTTGTATGACCTGCGTGTCATTGAGAAACGCCATGTAAATTACTTTACTTTATTGCTAAACACGTTAGCCATAGTAGTAGAAGTAATAGTTGGTGAGCAACTTCATGGATACACGATGATGGAGATCATGATGATGGAGATCATGGTGTCAAGCCGGTGACAAGATGATCATGGAGCCCCAAGATGGAGATCAAAAGGAGCTATGTGATATTGGCCATATCATGTCACGTTTATTATTTGATTGCATGTGATGTTTGTCATGTTTTGCATCTTGTTTACTTAGAACGACGGTAGTAAATAAGATGATCCCTCATAATAATTTCAAGAAGTGTTCCCCCTAACTGTGCACCGTTGCGACAGTTCGTTGTTTCGAAGCACCACGTGATGATCGGGTGTGATAGATTCTAACGTTCACATACAACGGGTGTAAGACAGATTTACACATGCAAACACTTAGGTTGACTTGACGAGCCTAGCATGTACAGACATGGCCTCGGAACACAGAAGACCGAAAGGTCGAGCATGAGTCGTATAGAAGATACGATCAACATGAAGATGTTCACCGATGTTGACTAGTCCGTCTCATGTGATGATCGGACACGGCCTAGTTGACTCGGATCATGTTATACTTAGATGACTAGAAGAGGGATGTCTATCTAAGTGGGAGTTCATTAAATAATTTGATTAGATGAACTTTATTATCATGAACTTAGTCTAAAATATTTACAATATGTCTTGTAGATCAAATGGCCAACGTAGTCCTCAACTTCAACGCGTTCCTAGAGAAAACCAAGCTGAAAGACGATGGCAGCAACTATACGGACTGGGTCCGGAACCTGAGGATCATCCTCATAGCTGCCAAGAAAGATTATGTCCTACGAGCACCGCTGGGTGACGCACCTGTTCTCCCTGCAGAACAAGACGTTATGAACGCTTGGCAGTCACGTTCCGATGATTACTCCCTCGTTCAGTGCGGCATGCTTTACAGCTTAGAGCCGGGGCTCCAAAAGCGTTTTGAGAGACATGGAGCATATGAGATGTTCGAAGAGCTGAAAATGGTTTTCCAAGCTCATGCCCGGGTCGAGAGATATGAAGTCTCCGACAAATTCTTTAGCTGTAAGATGGAGGAAAATAGCTCTGTCAGTGAACACATACTCAAGATGTCTGGGTTGCACAACCGCTTGACTCAACTGGAAGTTAATCTCCCTGATGAAGCGGTCATTGACAGAATCCTCCAGTCGCTTCCACCTAGCTACAAGAGCTTTGTGATGAACTACAACATGCAGGGGATGGTAAAGACCATTCCTGAGGTATATGTTATGCTGAAATCAGCAGAGGTAGATATCCAGAAGGAACATCAAGTGTTGATGGTGAATAAAACCACTAAGTTCAAGAAGGGCAAGGGTAAAAAGAACTTCAAGAAGGACGGCAAGGAAGTTGCCGCGCCCGGTAAGCAAGTTGCCGGGAAGAAGCCAAAGAATGGACCCAAGCCCGAGACTGAGTGTTTTTATTGCAAGGGAAGTGGTCACTAGAAGCGGAACTGCCCCAAATACTTAGCGGACAAGAAGGCCGACAAAACAAAAGGTATATGTGATATACATGTAATTGATGTGTACCTTACCAGTACTCGTAGTAGCTCTTGGGTATTTGATACCGGTGCAGTTGCTCACATTTGTAACTCAAAGCAGGAGCTGCGGAATAAACGGAGACTGGCGAAGGATGAGGTGACGATGCGCGTCGGGAATGGTTCCAAGGTCGATGTGATCGCCGTCGGCACGCTACCTCTACATTTACCTACGGGATTAGTTTTAAACCTCAATAATTGTTATTTAGTGCCAAGTTTGAGCATGAACATTGTGTCTGGATCTCGTTTAATTCGAGATGGCTACTCATTTAAATCCGAGAATAATGGTTGTTCTATTTATATGAGAGATATGTTTTATGGTCATGCTCCGATGGTTAATGGTTTATTCTTAATAAATCTCGTTCGTGATGATACACATATTCATAGTGTGAATACCAAAAGAGTTAAGGTTGATAACAATAGTCCCACATATTTGTGGCACTGCCGCTTTGGTCACATAGGTGTCAAACGCATGAAGAAGCTCCATGCAGATGGACTTTTAGAGTCTCTTGATTATGAATCATTTGACACATGCGAACCATGCCTCATGGGTAAAATGACCAAGACTCCGTTCTCAGGAACAATGGAGCGAGCAACCAACTTATTGGAAATCATACATACCGATGTGTGCGGTCCAATGAGTGTTGAGGCTCGCGGTGGCTATCATTATGTTCTCACCCTCACTGATGACCTGAGTAGATATGGGTATATCTACTTAATGAAACACAAGTCTGAGACCTTTGAAAAGTTCAAGGAATTTCAGAGTGAGGTTGAAAATCAACGTGACAGAAAAATCAAGTTTCTACGATCAGATCGTGGAGGAGAATACTTGAGTCACGAATTTGGCACACACTTAAGAAAATGTGGAATAGTTTCACAGCTCATGCCGCCTGGAACACCTCAGCGTAATGGTGTGTCCGAACGTCGTAATCGCACTCTATTAGATATGGTGCGATCTATGATGTCTCTTACCGATTTACCGCTATCTTTTTGGGGCTATGCTTTAGAGACTGCCGCATTCACTTTAAATAGGGCTCCATCGAAATCCGTTGAGACGACACCGTATGAATTATGGTTTGGGAAGAAACCTAAGCTGTCGTTTCTAAAAGTTTGGGGATGCGATGCTTATGTCAAGAAACTTCAACCTGAAAAGCTCGAACCCAAGTCGGAAAAATGTGTCTTCATAGGATACCCTAAAGAAACTATTGGGTATACCTTCTACCTCAGATCCGAAGGCAAGATCTTTGTTGCCAAGAATGGATCCTTTCTAGAGAAGGAGTTTCTCTCGAAAGAAGTAAGTGGGAGGAAAGTAGAACTTGATGAAGTGTTACCTCTTGAACCGGAAAATGGCGAAACTCAAGAAAACGTTCCTGAGGTGCCTGCACCGACTAGAGAGGAAATTAATGATGATGATCAAGATACTTCTAATCAAGCTCCTACTGAAATTCGAAGGTCCACAAGGACACGTTCCGCACCAGAGTGGTACGACAACCCTGTCTTGGAAATCATGTTGTTAGACAACGATGAGCCTTCGAACTATGAGGAAGCAATGGCGGGCTCGGATTCCGACAAATGGCTAGAAGCCATGAAATCCGAGATAGGATCCATGTATGAAAACGAAGTATGGACTTTGACTGACTTGCCCGTAGAGCGGCGAGCCATAGAAAATAAATGGATCTTTAAGAAGAAGACAGACGCGGATGGTAATGTGACCATCTATAAAGCTCGGCTTGTCGCTAAGGGTTATGGACAAGTTCAAGGGGTTGACTACGATGAGACTTTCTCACCGGTAGCGAAGCTGAAGTCCGTCCGAATCAGGTTAGCAATTTCCGCATTCTACGATTATGAAATATGGCAAATGGACGTCAAAACGGCATTCCTTAATGGTTTCCTTAAGGAAGAATTGTATATGATGCAGTCGGAAGGTTTTGTCGATCCTAAGAATGCTGACAAGGTGTGTAAGCTCCAACGCTCGATTTATGGGCTAGTCCAAGCATCTCGGAGTTGGAACATTCGCTTTGATGAGATGATCAAAGCGTTTGGATTTACGCAGACTTATGGAGAAGCCTGCGTTTACAAGAAAGTGAGTGGGAGCTCTGTAGCATTTCTCATACTATATGTAGATGACATACTTTTGATGGGAAATGATATAGAACTCTTGGACAGCATTAAGGCCTACTTGAATAAGAGTTTTTCAATGAAGGACCTTGGAGAAGTTGCTTATATATTAGGCATCAAGATCTATAGAGATAGATCAAGACGCCTCATAGGTCTTTCACAAAGCACATACCTTGATAAGATATTGAAGAAGTTCAATATGGATCAATCTAAGAAGGGGTTCTTACCTGTGTTACAAGGTGTGAAATTGAGCTCAGCTCAATGCCCGACCACGGCAGAAGATATAGAAGAGATGAGTGTCATCCCCTATGCCTTAGCCATAGGTTCTATTATGTATGCCATGTTGTGTACCAGACCTGATGTAAACCTTGCCGTAAGTTTGGTAGGAAGGTACCAAAGTAATCCCGGCAAGGAACACTGGACAGCGGTCAAGAATATCCTGAAGTACCTGAAAAGGACTAAGGAAATGTTTCTCGTTTATGGAGGTGACGAAGAGCTCGTCGTAAAGGGTTACGTCTATGCTAGCTTCGACACAGATCTGGATGACTCTAAGTCACAAACCGGATACGTGTATATTTTGAATGGTGGGGCAGTAAGCTGGTGCAGTTGCAAGCAGAGCGTCGTGGCGGGATC
Source organism: Aegilops umbellulata (assembly GCA_032464435.1). Classification (NCBI taxonomy): domain Eukaryota; kingdom Viridiplantae; phylum Streptophyta; class Magnoliopsida; order Poales; family Poaceae; genus Aegilops; species Aegilops umbellulata. The sequence continues at coordinate 560,880,376 of CP136055.1, read as the reverse complement.
TACATGTGAAGCGGAGTACATGGCAGCCTCGGAGGCAGCACATGAAGCAATTTGGGTGAAGGAGTTCATCACTGACCTCGGAGTCATACCCAATGCGTCGGGGCCAATCAAACTCTTCTGTGACAACACTGGAGCTATTGCACTTGCCAAGGAGCCCAGGTTTCACAAGAAGACCAGGCACATCAAGCGTCCCTTCAACTCCATTTGTGAAAATGTTCAAGATGGAGACATAGAAATTTGTAAAGTGCACACGGATCTGAATGTCGCAGATCCGTTGACTAAACCTCTCCCTAAGGCAAAACATGATCAGCACCAGAACTCTATGGGTGTTCGATTCATCACAATGTAACTAGATTATTGACTCTAGTGCAAGTGGGAGACTGTTGGAAATATGCCCTAGAGGCAATAATAAAAGCATTATTACTATATTTCCTTGTTCATGATAATTGTCTTTATTCGTGCTATAATTGTGTTATCCGGAAATCGTAATACATGTGTGAATAACAGACAACAACATGTCCCTAGTAAGCCTCTAGTTGAATAGCTCGTTGATCAATAGATAGTCATGGTTTCCTGACTATGGGCATTGGATGTCAATGATAACGAGATCACATCATTAGGAGAATGATGTGATGGACAAGACCCAATCCTAAACATAGCACAAGATCGTATAGTTCGTTTGCTAGAGTTTTCCAATGTCAAGTATCCTTTCCTTAGACCATGAGATCGTGTAACTCCCGGATACCGTAGGAGTGCTTTGGGTGTGCCAAACGTCACAACGTAACTGGGTGACTATAAAGGTATACTACGGGTATCTCCAAAAGTGTCTGTTGGGTTGACACGGATCGAGACTGGGATTTGTCACTCCGCTTGACGGAGAGGTATCACCGGGCCCACTCAGTAATGCATCATCATAATGAGCTCAATGTGATCAAAGTGTTTGACCACGGGATCATGCATTACGGTACGAGTAAAGTGACTTGCCGGTAACGAGATTGAACAAGGTATTGGGATACCGACGATCGAATCTCGGGCAAGTAAAATACAGATTGACAAAGGGAATCGTATACGGGATTAATTGAATCCTCGACATCGTGGTTCATCCGATGAGATCATCGTGGAGCATGTGGGAGCCAACATGGGTATCCAGATCCCGCTGTTGGTTATTGCCCGAGAGTCGTCTCGATCATGTCTGCCTGTCTCCCGAACCCGTAGGGTCTACACACTTAAGGTTCGGTGATGCTAGGGTTGTGAAGATATGTATATGCAGTAACCGAATGTTGTTCGGAGTCCCGGATGAGATCCCGGACGTCACAAGGAGTTCCGGATTGGTCCGGAGGTAGAGAATTATATATATGAAGTACAGTTTCGGCCATCGGGAGTGATCTGGGGGTCATCGGTATTGTACCGGGACCACCAGATGGGTCCCGGGGGTCCACCAGGTGGGGCCACCCATCCCGAAGGGCCCCATGGGCTGAAGTGGGAGGGGGGACCAGCCCTTAGTGGGCTGGTGCGCCCCCCCAAGGCCCACCCCCTGCGCCTAGGGTTGGAACCCTAGGGTGGGAGGGCGCCCACTTGCCTTGGGGGGCACTCCACCCCCCCTTGGCCGCCGCCCCCTCTGGAGATGGGATCTCCAGGGGCCGGCGCCCCCCCCCAGGGGGCCTATATAAAGGGGGGAGGGAGGGGCAGCAGCACCCTTGCCCCTGGCGCCTCCCTCTCTCCCTGCTACACCTCTTCCTCTCGCAGTACTCGGCGAAGCCCTGCTGCTGTGACGCCCTTCATCCGCCACCACGCCGTCGTGCTGCTGGATCTTCATCAACCTCTCCTTCCCCCTTGCTGGATCAAGAAGGAGGAGACGTCACGCTGACCGTACGTGTGTTGAACGCGGAGGTGTCGTCCGTTCGGTGCTAGGATCTCCGGTGATTTGGATCACGTCCTGTACGACTACCTCATCCCCGTTCTTTTGAACGCTTCCGCTCGCGATCTTCAAAGGTATGTAGATGCATCCGATCACTCGTTCCTAGATGAACTCATAGATGGATCTTGGTGAAACCGTAGGAAAATTTTTGTTTTCTGCAATGTTCCCCAACAGTTACGAGGTCCAACCCAGCGCGCGCCACTCAGTCGCTGACGTCCCGAAGGCTTCGGCTGATACCACGACGTCGAGTGCCCATATTTTTCCCACATAGTTGGTTAGTGTGTATAGACCAAATGGCCAGACTCAGATCAAATACCAAGATCTCGTTAAGCGTGTTATTTTGAAGTAACCGCGAACGCCGACAGGGCCAGGCCCACCTCTCACCCAGGTAGTCCCAACCTGCCCTGTCGCTCCGCCACAAAGATCCACCCAGAGGGCCGTCGGGACAAAGGTCCTTTCAGCCCCCAATCCGTGAATCACTCGCGGGTACTCCTCGAGCTGACCCGACTTTAGTCACCACATGTATCATGTATAAAGTAAGTATATACACATTATCACCTCCCGAGTGATCATGGCCCGATAGTATAGCACAACAGACGGACAAGAATGTAGGGCCACTGATGGAAAACTAGCATCCTATACTAAGCATGTAGGATTGCAGGTAAAAGTAACAACAGTAGTAGCAAGGACATGCTATGCATCAGGATAGGAATAACGGAAGCAGTAACATGCTACACTACTCTAATGCAAGCAGTATAGAGGAGAGTAGGCGATATCTGGTGATCAAGGGGGGGCTTGCCTGGTTGCTCTGGCAAAAGAGAGGGGTCATCAACACCGTAGTCGTACTGGGTAGCAGCGGCGTCGGTCTCGGTGTCTAGCGGAAGAAGAGGGGGAAGAAACAATAAATATTTAAGCATACAGATGCATAGCGATGCATGACATGACAAGTATCGGTGTTAGGGGTGCCCTAACGCGGTATGAGGTGATACCGGTGAAGGGGGAAACATCCGGGAAAGTATCCCCGGTGTTTCGCGTTTTCGGACAGACGAAACAGAGGGGGAAAGTTGTGCGTTCGCTATATTAGGGGTGCCTGGCTGGCGAAGGGGCTGCGTATCCGTGTTCGTCTCATCGTTCTGAGCAACTTTCATGTGGAAAGTATTTTCATCTGAGCTATGGTTTATTTTATATGATTTTCTAAAGTTTTAGCAATATTCCAAAATTATTATTAATTCGAAATTAATTGGAAAAATGCTATGCGCACCCAGCTCATGGTACACAGAAGTGTACCCAGGGGATGACAGGTGGGCCAAGGGGAACCCAGTTGACCAGTCAAGGTTTAACTGGTCAACAGGTGGTGGGGGCCTCCTGTCATTGAGACATCTAACTAATTCCAGACTAGTTAGGCTAACTAAGTAATTAGTTTAGTTTAACCATTTTAATTAAGTTAATTAATTGATTAATTTTTATATTATTATTCATTTATTTTATTTATATTTATTTATTTTGGAAAAGGGGCGTGTGGCCCCTGGGTCAGTGGCCTAGGGGGCCAAAACGGGCGGCTGTGTAGCGGGCGCGTGTGGGGCGAAGCCCGCCCGGGCGCAGGGGATGGCCGCGGGGCGAGGGCGGTCGCTGGCGGGGCGCAGGACGGCGGCGAGCCAGGCGGCTGCAGGCACGGCCAGGTGCGGGGCGCGGCACCGCAGGGCAGAGGCCGAGCCCCGGGGGAGCCGGTCGCGGAGCAGCGGAGGCGGCGACGCGAGGATACGCGGCGAGCGAGACAGGGAGGGAGCAGCAAAGCATAGCATCATCGGGCAGAAGGGCGAGCGGGGCAGACGGGCGAGGCGCGGTGTAGGTGGGCAAACGAGCACATGCGTGGCCGCGCGCGACGAGCCGCGGTAGGAGGAGCAACGCGAGAAGGGCCATGAGTGATTGTGCGCGTGCGGACGCGGAACAGAGCACTGGCCATGATGGTGGAATGGCGATGGAGGGCCTGACAGGACCAATAGATGATCGCAACGGGTCCCTACGGTGATGCTGAGCACGTTGAGGTGCTCAGGTGTGAGTTGCGGTAGTTGTGCGCGCGGTGGCGACAAGGACGGCGGCGACGAGCTACGGCAACGGCGGAAGCTAGGCTACAGACATGGATTCGGAGGGGGAACCAAGGGGTTTTGACAAGGGGCTCACCGTGAGTTCGGAGAGGTGCTTAGCGGGCTCGGGGAGGGCTCGACGGCACCGGAATCAAGGACGAACGCTGGCGGGTCTGAGGAAGAAGAGGACGGAGATCCGGCGATGTAGCGTCGCCCGGCTAGCACTGGTGGTCGAAGTTGAAGAAGAAGAAGCAGGCGGACCTCTTGGCGCAATCTCAGCCGACGAGGACGACGGTGGTCACGGCGAGGAACTAGTCCACGGCGACGATGGTGTCGGGTGGGCGTCGAGCGACGGATCTGAGGCGAGAGGGGGGAGTGAGGGCATCCAGGGGAGGAGGGGGAGCCTTGTAGGCACGGGGGAGGCTTCGGATGGCTGCCCCGTGGCAATCGGCGTTGTGGACGTGCACCCTGCGTCCACGAGGTGCGCGGTGAACAAAGGAAAGGGACGACCCGGCTGGTGGGCTGGGCTGCACTGTGGCATATGGACCCTAAGTGCACAATCTATTTTCCTATATCTATTTTCTTTTATTTTTTTTGTATTTTATTCGCTATTGTACATTTAGTCTGTGTACTAGATGAATTTTTCCAGGGTTGAAACTTGACACGTAATTCCATTGCAATATTTTGGTGATGTACAAAAGTCTCACAACAATTGGAACCGTCTAAACATTTTTATAAATTGAAATGGTTGGTTAAATGGCTGTTGGTCCATTGTTTAATGTCCAGGGGAAATTTTATAATTTTGAAACATTTTAATTCTTTCATGAAAATTTGTTAGTGAATATTTGCAACCCACCGAACATTTTAGTTTTAATATTTGAAAACTTTTATTGTTTGCTAGAATTTGAATTCGAATTCGAATCAATTTCAAACTAGCGAGAGATTAGCAACTGTAACCGTGGTGACGTGGCATCATTAACATGGGATTACTGTAGCTAATTATCCGGGCGTCACACACGCCAAGGAAAGTCCCATCCGGACACGGGACGAAGTCTTCAATCTTGTATCTTCATAGTCCAGGAGTTCGACGAAGGTATAGTCCGGCTACCCGAACACCCCCTAATCCAGGACTCCCTCACTAATCAATGAGCTAAAGCAACTCTAATGGTGTGAACACAACAATGCTTTATGTAAAAGTGGTAACCCCACTTGTGCTTAAATGATGAGGATGACCTATGATCAAATGTTTTCATTTGACTCCTATGTCAATATACTCATATATAGATGACCTAGTCATCGCCAAATTGCTTGATAGATGCTAGAGTGTTTGTGCATGCTTTGTCACATATTTCATTTGCCATTTTATTGTGTGAGTATGTTGGTTGCATGTTTTACTCATTCAAGGACATCCATTTGTTGTTTTGATTGTTTGGCTCTTTCTCTTTTGCCAAATGGATGGACAAGAATGCCTAAGAACTCCCTCTAGCTATCTATGCTTTCCTCGTCACAAACTCTATTCATGCTACATCACAAAGTTTGATCAAGTCAGATTCGAACCACTCTGTGTGAGGAGCACTCGGAGTTCCCGATTCGTCATAGACTTAAACCTCCAAAACCTCTTTGTGCATCTCGGTCTGACCAATTCATCCTTTTCGGTCCTACCGAGTCATTAAGTTGATGTAGGGTTTTCAATCTCGGTGCAACCGATTAGAACCTTTCGATCACACCGAGTTGCAATAACTGCTTGCAGTTTTGCATCTCGGTGCCACCGAGTCGTTCCACTCGGCCACACCGACAGGGTCAGGTTATATATACCGACGGGCCAAATTTTGGAAATTTTCCAAACCCTCTCGCCTGCGCATAACCTGCTCTGCCTCTTCGGGTCTCCGGATCGTCCTCTCGCCGCCAGCGACCTCCCGCCGCTAGTCTCCGCTGCCGCCAATGGAAATCTTCACCGCCATTGCCGCCGTAGCAAGTTCGTCGCCAAACTAGGGGTCTGCTATCAAAGTATTTGCAGAGATGTCTAACCAGAGTGATAGTCAGAATAGGTCTGAGCAACATGTGCAGTTGAGTAAGGGTTCAGATCCCTCTAGCAGCTATGATGAAGGCAGCAGGAGCACACCAAGCAATCTGCCAAAGGCTGCCACAAGGACAAGGAAGAAGAGGAATTCTGTCTCTGAAGATGAAGATTATGTGGCTGTTGAAGATGAAGCCACTTCAAAGAAGAAAGTGCTGAAGAAAGAGTATGGCTCAGCTGCTGCAACTAAGCCAGGTCTGAAAATAAAGATGCCAGCAAGAAGACAGCCCATGTCTAAGCCAAGAAAAGTTGGCACAGGAGAAACAATGGAGTTCACACTTGAACCCAAGGAAACTGGAGATAGAAAGAAGAGAAAAGAAAGGGTCAAGAAGACCATTGCCAGAGTTATTGGGAAGCCATCAATGATGAGAGATTCTGAAGAAGAGGAAGAGAAAGAGGATGATGTACCAGCATCCAAAGCTCAAAAGCTTATGGGAGATGCAATCAAAGCAGGGGTTACTCCATCAAAGCCGAAAACTGCTCCCAGGGCTACTGCTGCAGGTCCAAAGCCAAAACCCAAAAGGAGCACTAGGAACATACCTGCTGAAGAGAAGAACAACGCCCCAGTGCCTCAAGCTGCTGAAGAAGATGATGATGATTCTGTTGTGTTGAGGAAGCTAAAGCCCAAGATCCCTGACCACACTGATGCACACCCAGTTGCAGAGAATATGAAGATAAGGAAGGATGCAGGATTGAGACTATGGTGTCGGATTTCGGGTTCCGGCAGACCCTTAAGGTTCGAACTCTGGGGTGCGCGCGGAGATTCTGCCCTCTACCTCTCCGTCTCGCAAAGATCTAACTACTCAAAGAACAACACAAGAGACACAGGGTTTATACTGGTTCGGGCCACCGATGTGGTGTAATACCCTACTCCAGTGCGGTGGGTGGATTGCCTCTTGGGCTGGTGATGATGAACAGTACAAGGGAGAACAACCTCGCGAGGGCGTGTTCTAGCTGGGACAATGAACTGCTGGGGGAGTTCAGTCGCCCTTATCTCTCTCACTCTCTCTGATCGTCTCCGCTTACTCGGATTCTCGATCTCTCCTCCCTTCTACTCTGGTTCCCTCCTTTTCTGCCCTAGGGGTGGCTAGTCCTATTTATAGGCAAGGGCCCTGGGCCTCTTCCCAAATATTGAGTGGGAAGGGCGCCAACAATTGGCCAATTTGAAGGGGAACATCCAGTACACTTATCCTGAGTAAAGTTGGACCTCGCCTGCCAAAGGCCCTGTGGTGACGCTGTTCTGGGCTCCACGATGACCTCCTTCCCACCGTTGGACTGGTCTTGGTCTTGTTGCACCGAAATGGATGCCTTTGCTTGATCCTCTCGCCTGCGCTTGCCCCCTTTGCACCAAAGAGTAAAGGGAGGACATTGCGCGGGCTGGCGCCCGCCTGGCGCCCTTGGTCGTCATGGCTTGCGTCATGGGCACCTCGTGAGGTACCCTGCCTTGATCTCTCCGCCTCCTCATGAGCCAGCCTGATGAGGCCGCGCCTGAGGAAGCACCGTGTCGTCCGCCCCGCGAGGCTTGTCCCCTCGCAAGGGTCTTGGGTCTTGTGTTGATGAAGATGGGCCATGCTGGGCCCCGTTTGAGCCACGCCGCAGGCCGCAGGCAGGCAAGTCTGGGGACCCCCGTTCCCAGAACGCCGACAGTAGCCCCCGTGCCCAAGGCGCGCCCAGACTTGGCCGTGCTGAGAGGCAAAGGGGCAAGGACGAAGCGCCGCGGGCCCTACAGCTTGCGGCCTTGGGCGCCGCGTGGCGGTTGATTGGACGTGGGCGCCTCCGCTTCCCCACGACGCCTCGATGATCACGCGGATAGGACAAGTCCCTGCATGCAAATCGTGTCATGATTACCTGTGATCGTGGAGGCCGACGGTTGGCCTTCGCCGGCTATAAGTACGGCAGCGCGCGTGCCCTTCCAATCCATCCCTCCTTGCTTTCTCCTTCGCCTTGATTCTTGCTCCTCCTTGACGTGATGGCTCCGATTCGCCGGTTTTCTGCAGCGGAGAAGGGAAAGGCTCTTCAAGAAGGACCAGAACCGCTCCCGCCGAAGAAGCGACTTGCCCTTCGCAGCCGAGACAAAGAAGACCGCCAGGCGCTGTCGAGGCCTTGGTACGGGCGGCCTCCGCCGGGGTTTCCGCTTCCCTTGTATGCCCACGTCGAGGGCCTTGGAGGGGGCGATGTCGATCCCCGCGGCCGGCGCCGGCGCCGGCGCCGACGGGTCACGAAGGTGTGGGTCGTTCCTCCTCGAGTCCATGCCGAGGGCTCCTACCGCGAGCTCGTGCTCCACGCCGCCATGCCTCCGTGAACCTGGATTCGCTTTCCTCCCTTCTCCGCCTCCGTCTTCCCGCAGGGAAGACTCATGGAGTTATGGCTGCAGCACGCCGACTGCAGCACCCCCGCGACCGAGGCAGAGGTCAGGATCCTTGCCTCGGGCGAGGTCTTCATGACTCGCGGCTGGGGCGAGATTGCTCGGGGTTGCAGAGCAAGGGGCGCCCTCACGATCCACCTGGAGTACGATGGCGCTTCGGTGATGTTCTTCAAGGTCTTCGACGCGAACGGGCGCCGGCTGGAGTGCTGCCCCAGGAGGGGTGGCCAGGATCCTGCCGCAGCGAGGGCTGGGCCCGCCGGCCGCTTCCTGGACAGCTCCACAAGCGACAGAAGCGCCGGAGGATCCAGCGATCCCAGCAAGATCTTCGTGACCCCGGAGACGAGCGACGATAGCTACGAGCCCGCGAGCCAGCGCCGCTCCCGGAGCAGGGCGGGCTCGCTCGGCCGCCGCCGACTCTGATCTGGATGGGGTTGGCGCCGGTGCCTGGCAGCCCACTGTTGATGATGGCATCGTTTGCAGGGGCACGTGTAGATAGCATCCCTTAGGATCTGTTTCCTGCAAGGAATCATACTGCGCCCAATGGGGGCTTGTAAGGTGCCTGTGATCCTTCATGTTAATATGTGACTTTTGCTATGGAACAGTGCGAGTCGTTGATTCCATCGTAGCTTAGTCCTCGCTTTCGAACCTCGCGAGGGCTTGGTGCTCTGCGTCGACAGGTCCCAGTCCCAAGGCGGCGTCAGCCGTCGCTGGTATGCCAGGTCACGATGCCATGGTCAAGGCCAGGAGGTGAGCGACCCGGGGTCCAGTAAGAGCCCCTGAGTCGCGATGCTCAGGAGGTCCCCTTTGGCGCCCAAGCAGCCGTCGTGCGGTGAGAAAGGGGGCTGACGCCGCTAGTATGGAATTCCGTTAGGTGCGGGGGTGATGCTACGGTAGCCGGTGTTTTCGGGCGGTGACTTATCTTGTTAATCAGGGGTTACTCTTGGTGTATCGCCGGGTCTGTGCGGCAGCTGGAGCGGAGTTGCTTGACGAGGTCCCTGCGTCCCCCTTCCCCCTCGCCTTTGCTCCCCTTTGTGCTCTACGTCCTCGGGTCCCGGCCCTCGAGCTGGTCTCAGCCGTCGCTGGTATGCCAGGTCGTGATGCCGTGGACAAGGCCAGAGGGTGAGGGCTGGAGTGCCGGTAGGGGCCCTGAGTCGCGATGCTCTGGCGCCCCCCCTTTAACGTGCAAGTGGTTCACGCGGACGAGGATGAAGAGAGCTCCGCGAGGGCCTCGGCTAGCTCAATTCCCTCAGGGGATCCTGCAAGCTCACCACAGAAGGAGGAAAAAGGCTGCCACGATGGCTATCAGTCGGTCGTTAGTTGCTCTAGTTGGCGCAGGTGAGGTGTACTTGGGCGCCCGTGAGCCAGCGTGGGACTCACGGAGCCCTACCTCTAGGCGGGTTGCACATGGCACTGGGCCATATCTTGAGATATGTCCCTGCAGATTTGGTTAGATGCCGACACTCTACGTCCCAGGGTCCCGACCCTCGAGCTTGTCTCAGTTGTCGCTGGTATGCCAGGTCGCGATGCCGTGGACAAGGCCAGAGGGTGACGGCTGGAGAGCCAGTAAGAGCCCTGAGTCGCGATGCTCAGGTACCCCCCCCCCCTTTAACGTGCAAGTGGTCGACATTGAGAAGAAGAGGTGCCGTGAACAGGCATCAAGTAATCAAGCATGATAGGCGAATGCATAGTTGGAAATAAACGCAAGAAAGATACACGCCACTGGGCCTGGCCCGAGCGGCTTGGGGATGATGCAGCCCGAGGGGCGCCCCCAACAAAGCAAGCTAATGATTGAAAACTAAAAAGGGATACATGCCGCAGGGACAGACCCACGCGTCCTGGGAATGAAGCAGCCCTGGGAGGGCGTTCCCAGCCGGAAATGAAGCTTGAAAGATGTCACCTGGAGTTGTTGCGGACGAAGTGGTGTTGGTGTAGCAGACTCGGTGGGCTGCGGGAGCCGATCCTCACGAGCCCCCAGGCCCAGGGGCCTAAGGAGGCTCCGGGGCGCTGGTGGCTCCTCGCGAATCATCTCCATCTCCGCCAGGACTATGGAACGCCTGTCTTCCTGAGTTTCCATGATGCCCCTCATGAGGCGCTGGTACGCAGCAGCCACGCTCGGCAAGCCGTAAGGCATGCGAACATAGCTGTGGGGTGGACCTCCACAACGCCCCACTTGTGAGGGCCAGAGGCGCTCCGTCGTGGCGACTTGATTGAGCCCTGGTACGTCGATGCAGACACGCAGCCCACCATCCTCGCCTGGATGGGGAGCCACAGCCGCTAAGCGGCGGCAACCTCTCATGATTCTCGACTCTTGTAGTTCTTGAACGGCCTGGTTAACGAACTCTTGCTGGTCTGACTCTGCTTGCCTCGCTCCTTCTTGAGGGAAACATGCTTCGAAGCACCCCTCCACGTGGTGCCCAAGCGCCTCCCTCGTGACCCTGGCCAGGTCGGTGGCACTCCAGGTGAGAGCCCCCGAGCCCTGCCTGAGGAGGGCGCCAGGCGCGCTTTCCTATGTGATGGAAGGAGGGTCCCCTTGGGCTGACGCGGGCTCTCAGGGGCCTGCCTCCTGAGGGGCCGGTCCGGATGACGCCTTCTTCTTCTTCTTGGGGGTGGTTTCGGGAAGCCTCCTGCCTCCGCGATCCGGGTCTTCTATGACGCGGCCTAAAAGGCTCGCTCCAGGGAACACACTGCATCCCTCTCTTCACACGGCACCGTGATGACTCCGCCACTTCCTGGCATCTTGAGGACGTTGTAGCCATGATGAGTTACGGCCATGAACTTGGCCAGCGCTGGATACCCAAGGATGGCGTTGTACGACAGGCAGATGTGAGCGACGTCGAAGTCGATGAGCTCGGTGCGGTAGTTGCTGCGGGCCCCGAAGGTGACAGGGAGGCGGACTTGCCCGATCGGGATCGTGGAACCGTCGGTGACTCCGGAGAAAGGCTTGGTTGGCTAAAGCTGGTCGTAGGGCACTTGGAGATTGTTGAATGTTTCCATGGACAGGATGTTGAGCCCTGCTCCACCGTCGATGAGGGTCCTGGTGACCAGTACGTTGCTGATGACTGGGGAGCAGAGCATCGGGAGGACCCCGGCTGTGGTCGCGCACTTGAGATGATCCACTGAGCTGAACGTGATGGTGCACGCCGACCACCTGAGAGGGCGTGTTGCTTCGAGCCTGGGGAGGACTGCATTCACTTCGCGGGCAAACTACTTGAAGATGCGTTGGGAGGCTGGGGCTTGAGCTCCGCCCATGATGCAGGTGATTGCGTGCGGCTCCTGGAAGCCCCCAGCTCCCTCGTCTTGGTGGCGGTCCTCGTTCCTCCTTGGCTGAGGCGGCAGTGGGGGAAGGCCTGCGTTGCCCTGCAGGCGATCCTCACGAGGCTGATCCCGCCAACCCCCCTCGCGAGGCAAGTCTCGCCAGTGGTCCTCGCGAGGTTGATCACGCCACCCTTGGCGTGGGCCACGGTCTTCCCAGCGTCCTGGGTTTCTTCCTCCTCCTCGGCCGTAGCCCCGGTCAGCGCGGTCAGGGCATCGGCCGATCCTTCCTTCTCGCACGGCGCGGAGCTCTTGGCGTTCATTGGTGTTGTGGGTGTGGAGGTCGTGGTACACGCAGTATCGGCTGCCCCTGGAGGATTCGAGCAGATCCTTGCCCCGCTTGGTATCAGGCTCTACCGCGAGCACGGCAGCCACCTTGCGCTTCACGTCCTTGGCCTTGGGTTTCTTCTCTTTTGGGTCCGCGGCAGGCAGCTCGAGGAGGGAGAGACGCCCCTCCTCAGCCCTGGCGCACTTGGTCGCCAAGTTGAACAGCTCCAGGGAGGTGCACAGGTCTTCATGCATCACCAGCTCCTCCTTCATCTTGACGCCGCGCACACCATCGGAGAAGGCTAAGATGATGGCTTCCTCGGACACCTTTGGGATCTTGAGACGCGCGCTGTTGAAGCGCTGGATGTACTTTTGTAGGGTCTCTCCGGGTTGTTGCTTGATGCAGCGCATGTTGCTCACGGCGGGCGGCCAGTCGCGAGTACCTTGGAAGTTGGCAATGAAGCGGGTGCGCATCTGGTCCCAGGAAGAGATCGTGCCTGGGGCCAGGTTCAGGAGCCAGGTACGAGCTCCTTCCTTGAGCGCCATGGGGAACTAGTTCGACATGACCTTTTCGTCCCTGCTGGCGGCCTCGATGCCCAGCTCGTAGAGATGGAGGAACTCGACGGGGTCAGTCGTGCCGTTGTAGCGAGGAGGCAGGTCTGGCTTGAACTTGCCGGGCCACGCGATGCTGCGCAGCTCGGTGGTGTAGACATGGCAGCCGGCCGTGGCCACGGGAGGCTTCGGTCGAGGGAGAGCTTGACCTTGAGGGTCCCCATGCGCTGCAGGTGGAAGCGGCGTGGGGTCTTGACGTGCCGGAGCTGGAGCAGGGTCGCGGCGAGCCAAAGCAGGAAGCGCTCGGGCAGCCTCTTGCGGTCGAGGGACTTCTTGGCAGCTCCGTTCTTGCTGGGCTGGCGCCTGACGGAGCGGGTTCCGCCCAGGGGCCACACGCCTTGGAGCCATGGCGTCTTCTTGGAGTGGAGGTGGCTGGTACGCCCCCGGAGCTTCATGGCCTGCGCAGGGCAGGGTGCGGCGCAACGGAGCAGACGGTGCAGGAGAGCCCCCTGCGGCGCGGACAAGCTCGGCGACGCGGTCGAGCCACTCTTCGTAGATGTCGTCGACGGGACGGTAGCGCAGGAGCTCGTTTGCCGCGATGAGTGCAGCTCGAGCCTCCAAGGGCGTGCGGAGCACGTGGGACGAAGAGCCAGCTGGCGTGAGCGACGGAGTAGCGGTGCGGCCGTCTCGCCACACGGACGGGTGCTGAGACGACGCTTGCTGCTCGTTCCCTGCCAGGCCGGTGGCGGCGTTGACGGCGGGCGACGGGGAACGACGAGGACGCCCACCGACGGGGGCCGTCTGGGCGACGCGGGAGGCGATGGTGGCCCGGCGCTCGGCGCGGGCCTGACGAGCGTCAGACATGGACGCGGCGGTTGGCGGAGAACGAAGCGGTGGAAGACAAATTCCGGCGCACCCCTACCTGGCACGCCAAATGTCGGATTTCGGGTTCCGGCAGACCCTTAAGGTTCGAACTCTGGGGTGCGCGCGGAGATTCTGCCCTCTGTACCTCTCCGTCTCGCAAAGGTCTAACTACTCAAAGAACAACACAAGAGACACAGGGTTTATACTGGTTCGGGCCACCGATGTGGTGTAATACCCTACTCCAGTGCAGTGGGTGGATTGCCTCTTGAGTTGATGATGATGAACAGTACAAGGGAGAACAGCCTTGCGACGGCATGTTCTAGCTGGGACAATGAACTGCTGGGGGAGTTCAGCCGCCCTTCTCTCTCTCACTCTCTCTGATCGTCTCCGCTTACTCGGATTCTTGATCTCTCCTCCCTTCTACTCTGGGTCCCTCCTTTTCTGCCCTAGGGGTGGCTAGTCCTATTTATAGGCAAGGGCCCTGGGCCTCTTCCCAAATATTGAGCGGGAAGGGCGCCAACAATTGGCCAATTTGAAGGGGAACATCCAGTACACTTATCCTGACTAAAGTTGGTCCTCGCCTGCCAAAGGCCCTGTGGTGACGCCGTTCTAGGCTCCATGATGACCTCCTTCCCACCGTTGGACTGGTCTTGGTCTTGTTGCACCGAAATGGATGCCTTTGCTTGATCCTCTCGCCTGCGCTTGCCCCCTTTCCACCAAAGAGGAAAGGGAGGACACTACGCGGGCTGGCGCCCGCCTGGCGCCCTTGGTCGTCATGGCTTGCATCATGGGCACCTTGTGAGGTACCCTGCCTTGATCACTCCGCCTCCTCATGAGCCAGCCTGATGAGGCCGCGCCTGAGGAAGCACCGTGTCGTCGGCCCAGCGAGGCTTGGCCCCTCGCGAGGGTCTTGGGTCTTGTGTTGATGAAGATGGGCCGTGTTGGGCCCCCTTTGAGCAATGCCACAGGCTGCAGGCAGGCAAGTCTGGGGACCCCCGTTCCCAGAACGCCGACATATGGAGAGAGTCTGATCCCTATGCTATCAGGAGAAGGACTGTTGTGGACTACAGATTCCACACTAAGGAACAACAGGACTTCTATGAGACTGTTTTGCTTGACAAGAAGCCCATTGTGTGTGATATGAGATGGGTTGACTGGGAATTCATCAAGGAAAATAAGCATCACTTCCCTGGAGTGCTTGATAACTTTAAGGCATGTGGAGTGGATACTTTTGTTGCCCAGAAGCTCACCAAGTGGAATGATGAGCTCATCATGTAGTTTTTCTCCACTGCCCACTTCTATCCAGATGGAAGGATTGTATAGATGTCTGAGGGTACTAGGTACCAATCTACAGTTGATGAGTGGGCCAAGCTCATAAATGCTCCTGAGGAACATGAGGATGACTTGGACATTTATGCAGAGAAGAAGAAAGACCACAACACTATGGGCAACATGTACAAGGAAATCACAGATGCTGCTTTGGATACACATAAGTTTGGATCTGTCCATTACCTGTTGTCTGGTCTGCCAACAATCAACTGGATCTTAAGGCACACACTGCTACCCAAGTCAGGTGATCACAAGATGATCAGAGGACATGCTATCAACTTGTTGCACATATTTGATGTCCCACAGAAGTTCAAAGTTATGAGCCTGATTATGGAAACAATCAAGAGGACTGCAGCTTATCAGAAGAGAAGTTGTGGGTATGCCCCACACATTCAGGAGCTAATCAACTCAAATATGGGCAAAGGCAAGTACATATTGGATAAGGAGCACCTGCCCATCTATCCTGAATTTGAAGATAACACTGTTGTGATGAATGAGAATGAACCATCTTCAGCTCAAGCACATGAAAAGAGAAAGAAGGCTAAGGTTGAGAAGGCTGCAAAGATGCCAACTATAGAAGAGGCATCTCAGGTATTCTTGAAGAGCAAGCAAGACCAGCTTGGATATCTGATCCAATCCACCCTGAGGATTGAGAAGGGCTTGGCCACCTTGACCAAGAACCAGGAGAGCTTAGAAAGGATTATCGAGACAAAATTCTATGACCTTGATGTCAAGGTAACTGAAATCCAAACTACAGTTGAGCAACATCAGGAGGAAGCAGAGGAGAAGAAGGGCAAGTCTACCACAGATGCTTTTGCCAGAGTGCCCAGAGGACAGAGATCTGCTGCAGTGCCAGTGACAGACACTAGAGCCACATCATCAGCACCAGCAGCTACAACTCCAGTTCCACCTCCAGCAGCTCCAGCTACTTCATCAGAAGCCTTCGTCCTTGGAGTTCTCTCAACACCACCTCCCGAAGATTAAGCCTGAGAGTCGTTTAGCACTATGCATTTTCAAACTTTTTGGTAACTTGTTGCCCAAGGGGGAGAAAAATGTATAGATCATAGGCTTTGAGAGAGAGAGGGTGTTGGTTTTTATCTCTCTTTGCACTTATTTGGTTTGATTTGAAACTTTATTGCGTGCTTGTGTGAGCTACTTGTGAGATACTTGTTTGATCTTATGTTTGATCATATGCTACCCTTAATGCTTGATTGGATGATATTATCTCTTATATCCTAGATGATCATTCACTTGTTTTGGTGATGAGTGCATGCTTTAACTTCTATCATTTTGAACACTCCACCAAGATGTATGTGACATGGAAGAGTAACCCATGATCCTAATCGATTGTGCATTTGCATTCAAAAGCAAATTTTAAATAATGCACAAATTTAGGGGGAGCTCTTGCTTATCACATACTTCTCAAAGCGACGATGTTTTTCAATACTATTTATCATTTGTCGAAGCTTTGATCTACATGTTGTCATCAATTACCAAAAAGGCGGAGATTGAAAGTGCAACTATCCCTGGGTGGTTTTAGTAATTCCTAACAACATATAGCTCATCGAGCTAATGCTATTCCAAGATGAATATTTCAGGAAAGCTCAATGATTGGCATGGCATGGATTAGAAAGTGGACCCTTCAAAATGCTAAGGACAAAATATTGGCTTAATCTCAAAGCACAAGACTCTACATTTTCTATTTTAGTGATCCAAGATCACATTGAGTCTATAGGAAAAGCCAATACTATTAAGAAGGGATGAGGTGTTGCTTAATGAGGTGCTTGCTCAAAATGCTTAGAGATATGCTCCAAAGCCCTCCACTACTTTCTCATATCCACATATGTCCCAAACCAAAAGTCCAACTCGGCCCACCGATTCTTTCTATCCGGCGCCACCGAGTTCACTTGACATAGCCACTGCCAGAAACACTAGTCTTTTCGGTCTCACCGATAGGGATCTCGGTCTCACCGAGATGAGATTGTAATCTCTCTGTTTCCCTTCGTAACGTTTCGGTCAAACCAAGATGAGCGATCGGTCCCACCGAGATTGCAATGCAAACACTTTGTTTCCCTTTCGTAATGTTTCGATCCAACCGAGATGAGCGAATCGGTCCCACCGAGTTTGCCTGACCAACTCTCTGTTTGACTATTACCAAAATCGGTCCCACCGAGTTTGTGTAATCGGTCTCACCGAGATTATGTTATGCGCTAACCCTAATGATATTGGTCCCATCGAGTTGACATGTCGGTCCCACCGAAACACCTAACGGTCACATTATGAACCAATTCGGTCTGTCCGAGTTCTTTGAATCGGTCCCTCCGAGTTTGGTGATTTGTGCGTAACGGTTAGATTTTGTGTGGAGGCTATATATACCCCTCCACCCACTCTTCATTCGTGGAGAGAGCCATCATAACATGCCTACACTTCCAATACATATTTTCTGAGAGAGAACCACCTACACTTGTGTTGAGGTCAAGATATTCCATTCCTACCATATAAATCTTGATCTCTAGCCTTCCCCAAGTTGCTTTCCACTCAAATCTTCTTTCTACCAAATCCAATCCTATGAGAGAGAGTTGAGTGTTGGGGAGACTATCCTTTGAAGCACAAGAGCAAGGAGTTCATCATCAACACACCATTTGTTACTTCTTGGAGAGTGGTGTCTCCTAGATTGGCTAGGTGTCACTTGGGAGCCTCCGACAAGATTGTGGAGTTGAACCAAGGAGTTTGTAAGGGCAAGGAGATCGCCTATTCCGTGAAGATCTACACTAGTGAGGCAAGTCCTTCGTGGGTGACGGCCATGGTGGGATAGACAAGGTTGCTTCTTCGTGGACCCTTCGTGGGTGGAGCCCTTCGTGGACTCGCGCAACCGTCACCCTTCGTGGGTTGAAGTCTCCATCAACGTGGATGTACGATAGCACCACCTATCGGAACCACGGATAAAAAATCTCCGTGTCAACATTGCGTTTGCTCCCTCAATCTCATCCCTTTACCTTCATATGCAATTGTTTTACATTCCGCTGCTATACTCTTAGAATTGCATGTGTAGGTTGATTGCTTGACTTGTGCTAAGTTGTTAAAATCTGACAAGAACTAAAATTGGGAAAAGGCTAGATTTTTATTTGGTCAAGTAGTCTAATCACCCCCCTCTAGACATACTTTCGATCCTACAGGCACGCCGGCGACGAGCGCATGCGGCAGCGATGTTCGGGTGTGCATGGAAACAATGACTCCGGGCACGGAGAGCAGCGGCAAGTGGCACGTTCGAATCCTACGGCTATGGCGAGCACGACTGCGAGCTCGGTCGAGCTCGACAGTGTCTGTGGCGATAGCAGCAGCAAAAACGGTGGAGCTCCGTTCGGGCAAACATGGCGCAGCGGCTACGGGCGGCGACAGGCAGCGCAGAGAGGACGGGAATGAAGGTGTGGAGCTCACCGAGCGGTCACGAAATACCCTTGGTGGTTTAGGATGTCACGCCCAAGATGCGACCCTATCCTAAAGGAACTCGAAGGTCCCACCAAGGATAGAAGCGCATCTTGAAGACGCTTTTGCAAGGTGGATATCATTACATCAATATTACATAATAGTGGGGATACATCCAAGACATACAATGTCACATGAGTACAACAATACATCATATACAAGATCAACATCCGACTACGGATGAAACGAAAATAGAAAATCAAACAATATCCACCCTGCTAGCCCAGGCTGCCGACCAGGAACCTATCCCTCAATCGAAGAAGAAGCATAAGAAGAACTCCAACACAAATAAACATCGCTCTCACGTCATGATCATCGCATAACCTGTACCTGCAACTGGTGGTGTAGTAATCTGTGAGCCACGAGGACTCAGCAATCCCATTACCATGGGTATCAAGACTAGCAAAGCTTAAAGGGAAAGGAAAGGGTAAAGTGGTGAGGCTGTAGCAGTGACTAAGCATGTATGGTGGCTAGCTTACGCAAATAAGAGCGAGAAGAGAAACAAAGCAAGCGGTCATCAACTAGTAATGATCAAGAAGTGATCCTGAACTCCTACTTACGTCAGGCATAACCCAGAAACCGTGTTCTCCTCTCGATCAACCCCGAAAAGAGACACTCATGGTTACACACACGGTTGGTGTATTTTAGAAGAGTTTACTTTAAGTTTACTACAACCGGACATCAACAAATTCCCATCTGCCCATAACCGCGGGCACGGCTTTTGAAAGTTCAAACCCTGCAGGGGTGTCCCAACTTAGCCCATGATAAGCTCTCGCGATCAACAAAGGATATTCCTTCTCCTCGGGAAGACCCGATCAGTCTTGGAATCCTGACTACAAGACATTTCGACAGTAATAAAACAAGACCAGCAAGACCGCCCGATGCGCCGACATCCCGATAGGAGCTGCACGTATCTCGTTCTCAGGGTAACACCGGATGAACAATACGTACGGCAACCGACGATACCCCAAGTTGCCCAGGGGCGGCACCACAAGTGGCTCTAGTTTGGACCAACACTTAGACAAGCAATGGCCCGGGGGGCTAATAAAGATGACCCTTGGGTTAATTACTCCGAAGGGAAAAGTAGGTGGTGGTGAGGCAAATGGTAAAACCAAGGTTGGGCCTTGCTGGAGGAGTCTTATTCAAAGCGAACTGTCAAGGGGGTCCCATAAATCACCCAACCGCGTTAGGGACGCAAAATCCGGGAACATAATACCGATATGACGGAAACTAGGGCAGCAAGAGTGGAACAAAACACCAGGCATAAGGCCGAGCCTTCCATCCTTTACCAAGTATATAGATGCATTAATAATATAAGAGATATTGTGATATCCCAACAATAAACATAATCCAACATGGAGCAATCTTCATCTTCACCTGCAACTAGCAACGCTATAAGAGGGGCTGAGCAAAGCGGTAACATAGCCAATCAACGGTTTGCTAGGAAGGGTATCAAAGGTCAGGGGCTATCATGCAATTTGGGAGGCTTGAGCAGCAAGTGGTAGGCAACTAGCATAGCAATGATAGTAATGAGATCCAAGGTGATGGTCATCTTGCCTGAAATCCCGCAAGGAAGAAGAACGAATCCATGAAGAAGATGAAGCCACGAAGACGAACCAAGCATAGATGAACGAATCCTCACGATCGCAACAAAACGGGAACTAGCGAGAAGAAGCACACAACACGGTAAACACACCACACATGAACAAGGCATGATGCTCAACCAAGTATGATGCATGACAAGGCTACATGAAGCTACTCATGGCAAGAGATGATGCATACAAGAACAACACATCAAAGCAAGTTTAAATGAGGCCGGAAACAACATAGAACAATTCCGGTAAGTCCTCATGTGCAAATTTCGAATTTGGTCCAGATCTGAATAAACCTTATGTTCAAGTTGTTAAACAGCAAGTTAATATGCACCACGATGATCTACACGAAATTCTAGTCAAGTTACACATAAAGTTCATTAGATTCGGAGCTACGGCCTAGAAGATATGAGCAAAACAAGTTAAGCGGGGCATTGATGCAAAATGCATACAAACATCAAGCAAACACCTCAAAACAAGGATACAACATGATAATATGAGACTACATGCAAAACTAAGCAAGTTTCATATAGAGCACACTCAAAACGGAGCAACGGTTCAACACATACACTCTATACAAGATGTGACAACAATCTGTCCATAACAGCAACTAGACATATAACAAGCACCAAAACAACAAGCTACAACACAATAACATGATAACAAAAGGCATGGACATGAAGTACAGGTAAAGCATGGCAAAACATGAACACTTAGCTAACTCCAGAAACTACTAGAACATGCTCAAAAGGACATGACAAGATTGCAAATAATAACAGGTTCACAGACTTAGTGGAAATCACTGGACATGGCCGAAATAACATCAGGTTGCAATGTTTAGAGCTATAAAAAAACATGTTACAGCAAGCTATCATGTCAAACTAGAGCATGGCATGAATCTGCTCAAAGCATTTAACAAAAGTCCCTTACTGACCATAAGCCAAAAGGGATCAGAGAATACAGTTGCAAACATGTGAACATAGCAAAAACATAAACAGATTCAGACTGAAAAACTGGAGCATGGCAAAACAGATAACAAGTAGGCATGTTGGTGAGCTCAATGCACTCACTACGAGGCATTGCATGACAACCCAAGCATACAACCAGCAACTAGACATGGCATAGAAGCTAGACATGGCAAGAACAATAACATATCATGCACGGACCAACAACAACAAGCTAGGAAAAATTGCTAAACATGTTGGCAATCTGCCAGGAACATTTTATAGCAAAAGTAGAGCTCGATTGAGTAAAGCTATGTCACTCCATAATTTCTACCAAAGGCATGCATGGATAGAGAACATCCATATGTTCAAAACATCCTTACTGATCATGCTCAAAAGAGGCATAGATCTCTCCGAAACAACAAGAACACATGGCATAAAAATAACAGCAGGAAGTGACTTGGTGAAATTACCAAGCCTCTGAAATCAGCAACATCACGGAGGCTACTTTGCAAGCTTGAAACAATTAGTACATGGCATATCATGAAGAATAGATTGCACCACAGCAAAGATGGCATGTTGTAGCACATAACACATGTAGACCTCATGCTCAAAAGAAAATCATACAAAAATATACAAAAATGACAAAAGAGCATGTTCTGATAACAGACAGCAGTTAACATCATATAGCAGTCTTGCAACAGCATTTAGGGCACTAATATGAACACAAATGAACATGGCACAATGGAACAAAATGAATAGAACAACCATATGAACATTTCGGTATATCGTGCACGCAAAACAGAGCTACAGACATGGAGAGATATAGCATGGTAAAGTATGCAACATGGGATGTATATGCCAGGGACTTGGTCAAATTTTACCCCTCGCGAAACGGGACGAGAACATGCAGCGGGACGGAGTGGTACAGGTCGGGGACGGCGTGTTTGGATGGCCGGGCCGGTGGATCTCGTCCCACCCGCCGGATCCGGCGTCGAGGCGGTCGGCGACGGTGGCCGGAGGGCGGGGCGGCGCCGGAGGAGGATGGGGGCGCCGGATCCGGGCACGGGGCCGCCGGATCCTGCCGGAGAAGACCGGAGCGGCGACGGCCGGGGCGGCGCAGGAGCTGGGCGGCGCCGGCGGCCTTGGGCACGGGGGCGGCGACTGCGAACGGCGACGCGACGGGGAGCCACGCGGGCGGCGCGGGGAGCGGGCGAGCGAGCGGACGGGCAGTGCGGGCGGAGCGGGCCCGGAGGGCGCCGCCTGGGCCCCGGCGGGCCGGCGCGGCGAAGTGGGCACGGGGGCGCCTCGGCCAAAGACAGGCTGACACGTGGCGGCGGAGGGGGCCGGCGGACACGTCCGGGCGCGGCGGGGAAATGTCCGGTGGCGCGAGAGGAAGGAGGCTAGGGTTTTGGGCCCGAAATTTCGGAGGGGTGCACATATTTATAGGTAGGAGGAGGTAGGAGGCTCCAAATGGAGTGCGGTTTTCGCCCACACGATCGTGATCAAACGACCGAGAGGATGGACGGGGTTAGGATGGGTTTGGGCCAATTTGAAGGGGTG
Source organism: Aegilops umbellulata (assembly GCA_032464435.1). Lineage (NCBI taxonomy): Eukaryota > Viridiplantae > Streptophyta > Magnoliopsida > Poales > Poaceae > Aegilops > Aegilops umbellulata. The sequence continues at coordinate 560,858,023 of CP136055.1, read as the reverse complement.
TTGGGCTGCACACAAAAGAGGCTTTTACGGTTACCCGGTTAACCGTTAGAGTACCAAACGACCTCCAAATGACCCGAAACTTGACAGGCGGTCTATCGGTGCTATACCAAGGTCGCTTGGCAAACCTCGGTCCATTCCGAGACCGTTTAACACCCGCACATGAAAAGAGGCAAAAGGGGGCGCCGGGGGACATAGGAGTGCCGGATTGCAAAACGGACAACGGGGAAAATGCTCGGATGCATGAAACGAACACGTATGCAAAATGAGATGCACATGACGACATGATATGAAATGCAGATGATGACATGGCAAAGTGCAACACGCAAGCACATGACCTGGCAAGGACGGCGAACAACTGGCGGACACCTGGCGCATCAGATCCGGGGCGTTACATAGGAGCAGCAGAGTCGACGTTTCTCGTCGGATACGCGTCGGGGATCCCGGGAAGAAGACAAGGCCGGGGCAGCATTCATGGGCGCCCGACGTCCTGCGGCTCGTCGGGGAGGCATAGTCGAGGGTGGTGGAGCGAGCGGACACGTCGGAGAGGCGCGGCGGCGGCCGTAGCTATGCAGAGGGCGGCGGTATAGCCATGGCAGCGCTCGGGCGCGGGCGGATCTGGAGCGCAAGGCGAGAGGGAGGTGGAGAGGGCGAGGGGAGCGGAGACCGAGTGGGAGATGGGATCGAGGAGGCAGGGACGTGGCGGCCTTATCCCATCGGCGGGGTTGGCGAGGCGGTGCGACGGGGACGCGCCCCTGCTCATGGCGCGGTCGGGGGAAAAGGACGCGGGAAGGAGGCGACCAGGGGGAACGGGGGAGTGGGCTGGGTCGGCCGGCCTGGCCTATGAGCTGGGCCGCCTGGTCCAGTGGGGGTGCTGCCTTTTTTTATTTGTTTTTCTTCTATTTTTATTCCTAGTTTCTCTTATTTTTAGTTTTATAAAAATTACTACTAGTACCTAAATTTGTGTTTATAAATAAACTACATTCAGATTAATTCTTAACCCATCATAAAATAGTTTTAACGTTTTATAAAATTCAATAGGCATCTATTTAATTGTTTTCACTACTGTCTTAATTATTTAGAGCCCTTAAAACATTTTAACAAAGTTTGGTTTCTCCACCATAATTTCCTATGCATTATTTGGCTCACTCCGAACATTTTAGTTTTAATATTTGAAAACTCTAATTGTTTGACTTGTTTTTGAATCGGTTTTGAACTAACGTGAGATTAGCAACAGTAACGGAGGTGACGTGGCATCATTAGCAGGGGTTCACTGTAGCTTAATTATCTGGGTGTCACATAAAGTAAAAGCGCTGAGACAAAATTGACATGTATTTCTTCCTGCTAGAGGCCCGTGGGCCATTTCCATTTATACGACCCTATCGAGCTTTTGGCCTGTTAACGGCCTACTAAGAGTCACTGTTACGGTGGGCCACATCATTTGGGATCCACTAAATATTATTTTGATCAACCCAATTAAGGCCCGCTTTAACTACACATGTTTGTTCGTTTGTATGGCGTCCAGGAAATGTTTGGGTGTGTTGTCCCTCGTTTCAACGATATAGCATATTCAAGAATTATCCTACTCTATACTATCGCCTCTAAAAAATATACACTATACAATCAAAAGACTAAGGCATGGAAACATAGAATAATCGTACACTATACAATAAAGAAATTACAGCCGAATATACCCATTGGGCACTATAGTTCGGCACCAGTGATAATAAAGCGTACACAAACAGCAAATTACATACACTGGACAAATAAAGGTCATACATCATGGACACGCATGAATAGAACTTACCATTTGAACTATAATCTCTTCAGAAAATAGGATTGGCCGGATTCAGATAGCACAAATTTCAGTCTGCAAAATTTCCAATTCTTTGTGGTTACCTCAGTGTCTTGTTTCATTTTTTGACTCCTGCATCTAATACGTGCAAGTCTAGTCTCAACTTGTTGATTGTACATTAAGAATCATGTACACATTGTCTTGCCACCTCTAGTTGAGGCTCGAGAACATCAGCCCATTCCAATTCCAATCCATAATCATTTGGTAACGGCCATGCCGCACTGCATGCAGATCTTTGTGTTGATGTCACTTCATCCTGAAATGTTTCTATAAGTACACTTGACTAGGGCAAAAATATAGTTACAACAGTGAAGCAAGCAAGACAGGCTATTTTGTACATGGCAAAACAGGACTACCAATAATGTTACACGTCATGAAGCATAAGCAGGTGATATTTTAAAAGTTATAAAAATGGTAGTTTGTGCAGCCAAATCGAAAACAAAACATAGACAAGTTCACGAGAGGAGCATGGTGTTGGGGCCAAATCCAAAACACAGACAAGTTACAAATTTAGACAGCACGTTGCGTATAAGTAAGCAAGCAGTTGGCCATTCTGTAGCTCAATTAAAGTCTTAGGGAGCATAATGAATAGCAGAGGGATTTATACAAACCTATTAGAGCAAGCAAAACTATGCAATCATTAGCCTAGTATAAACTAGATTGTGAGCTTCATGTAGTAATAGTTGGTTAATAGACCTCAAAGCTTGAGGTACACTTCGCCACAGTAACTAAATAGTAAGGCCTTTAATTATGTCAACTAATATTTATACAAGTACCCAACATCAGGCATCATTGTTTGGGCATCTCATTAACTGAGGACAAATAAAGCAATTGAAAAGAGCGAATTAACTATGCCTGAAAAAAACAAGCAATTGAACTGTTGAGTTGGATACATTGACTTACCTTAACTGGTTGAACAGGCTCAGCGCTGCTCCTACTTCTCTTGCAAGGCTCCTTTCTAACATATTGTACTTGGAAATCCACAATCTTATCTTCATTGCACCCCCTCTGCAAGGTGACACAAACTAGTTACTCGTGTCCTTGGAAGATAAATATGCATACTTTTTAATCTATGAACAACCCAAAAGGATGAGATTATCAGAAAATAACACCACATAATGAAACATGCCACATCTCTTGCACTTGCACACAATGAAATGAGCATTTTCTATGTGTGTACTATGTAAAAGCTAAGCATACCTTCGAATTGGATCTACAGGTACTCTTGGAGAGCCTACTTTAGTGTACACCCAAACCTTTATGTCACCTATGAGTTAGACAAGCCCCTACAACAGCAACCCTTAGTGTTTAAATAATTGAAAAACTCTGTTAGAGTGTTAGGTCAAGAACAACAAGTAATCAAAGAAAACAGTCCTAGTATGGCTGGCTGATACAAACAAGCAATTGAACAGATGTGTGAGCAAATCTTACATATCAAGAAAAGAAGCAAAGAAGGAGGCTTAAAGGCCATCACTTGACTGACCAAATTTAAGGGGAATTTAAACATCATGTGCAATGTATGAACTAACATAAACATTGCATATTCCAGATTCTACAATGGAATGCACATGTATTAGGTTATGCCATGTATGATTATGCCTAAATGTACACTATAGCAGGCAGGAGTGATTCATCATTGCATGCACAATTGAATTGCAGGTTAAGGGCCAGTTCTATTCCGCCTTTTCAGAGCTTATTGTCAAAATAAGCCATAAAAGATGTAAAGAAGTCATTTTTGAGTTATGGGCTTGGGCTTAACTTATTTCGCTTTGGAGGGGGTGTTTCAGGTAGAAGCTCACTAAAAATTGAAGGGAAGGAGAATAGTGAAATGACTATGTTGTCTGCCTATATTACACTCAAAATGCCACTGCTCACGCCCGCGTCACACTCGACCCTCAAGTAAAAAACAAACACGCAAGCATTCATTGCCCTGCCCGCTTGCATCTCCTCTCCCCTTTCCCTCTACCTCGATCCCCTGCCTGCAGCGCTAGGGTTCCTCCAGCGAGCCGGCGCCACTGGTCCCATCTGGCCTAGTCCTCGATGATGCTCTGTCCAGCTAGGCTACATGGCCGGTGGGTAGGGCCAAATCTCCCCGGCTGCTCCTCCCTTTGGCACCGCCCCTCATTCTCATGGTCTCCAGCAGCTGTCCATTGTGGTCCGTCCAACGCGCTACTCCGGCGGGCGCCGCACAACTACGACTGATGCCACACTGCGGCAAAAGGCACCTTATTTCCCCTCCCCTCCTCCCAGGATGTGGGCCTTGAGGTGTTGTTGAAGGATGAGTTCATCCACCAAGGTGAGGATCTCCTCTGATATTTTTACCAAATTTTCATTCTGATCCATTATACGATGAATTGCTATGAGGTGCTTCTGCTGCTGCTATATGATGCATTGCTATGAGCTGCTCTTGCTGCTAATATATGATAAATTGATATGAGTTGCTGCTGCTATATGATGACCTAGTAGTGTGACCCGCGCATTTGCGCAGCTAGATTTACAACATTTAGTTTCTATCATATTGAATAAAACATGCACATTACTCTTCCTCTACATTTGCACGTATCTAGCTTTTCACTTATAACTTGTGTGAACTTACAACAACAAATATTTACCTATAATTAAATCTAAACATTTGTACCTCGTACTCATATCTCAACCTAGATATCCCTTGGTCTACCCACCTTCTTTGTGGTTGTATTACCTTGAAGTATCCACCAATTTGTACATGTCATGCTTCCAGATATATCATTGGTAGCTGATCTTACTCTTATTTTCTATGTTCGTTAGCGATTGATTTAAATCTAATTCGTTATATGCATCAGTTATGCATTATCTCGAGTTGTGAATACACACACACTCTCTCTGTGCGTGTGTGTGTATGTGTGTGTGTGTGCGTGTGTGTGTGTGTGTGAAAAAATGGGTAGTAAATACATTAGATGATTTGTCTCGTGAATTTTTCGTTTAAACCCTATCCCTCATTATATCTTTGTCAATCTAATCACTCTACCACTATTTTCATCGCTTGCCCTCTCTTATTGCTTCTCTCTATTGTTGTGACTTATAATTTCTAGCACAACTGAATCAACAATTTTTTGAAGCACTGATCGTAGAATAATTTTTCTACGGTATTTCTGGAACAACTGAAGCAACATAATATGTATTTGACATGGCATGTTGCTTCCATGTCTATTGTTATTGTAACAACACTGTTTTTCTTCCCATAAGATTTGTTGCTCACACACGTTCCACACGGACATTGGGATGATCTATTAATAATTTTTTCTTCCATGTCTTCATGAAGTGAACATATTTTTCGTACATGCGAAATATTTAAGGTTGTCATACATCAGCAGTGACCCTCAATTCAAGGATACCTCAACTCATCTTCGTCCAACTAATGTAAACTTCTTTTCCTATAGCGATGAATTCATGCATGCTTATTTATTTGTGAATTGATGCATGTTTATACTGATACAAATGATGATTGACAATAGTCATTAATTAGTACGCACTGATATCCTACAATTTTTTAAGATATATTCGACATGTTGTTCCAGAATTAATTTTCATGTATATAAGAATATTATTTTTTTGTACTATATATATGTGGATATTTTCCATACATACATATATTACACTTTAATTATATATAGTGTACCCATCTAATTTCTGATTTTGCTTGGCAGCAATGTAATTGCATTTTTATATTATCGAGATTATTACTGATGTCATCGGTTCTAATTATAAAATAGAAATCCAACACATACTATCAGCATGCTCTTCCATTTGGTAGGACCATGAAAATCGGACACATGTACCTACCGAGATACACTCAAATTTGGAGACTAAAAGGACTCTCAAGTGCCACTAATAATTTTTGCATCTTTTTTGCTTAGTCAGTTCCTGAGAACTGAAGCAGGGAGGACTCGGTCTCCTTTTTCTTTTCAGGGGGACTCGGTCTCCTGCCAACGAACGCATCAATAGGAACCTGGCCGTGTTTTTTTTTCTTTCTAGTGTGCATGTGATCTAGTTTTAGATGGGTGTATTTCTCTTACACGTCTCTTTGTTCAGTTTTTTTTTTGACAATTACGTCTCCTTGTCCACTTGATTATGCTTTGCACCTTTCCATCATAACATACCTACATGAATTATTTTTTTAAAGACATGTACGTGACAATTTTGTGATGTTTCCAAAAAGACATACACAATATTTAGATGTAACGTTTACATCTTTAAATCTTGGCCTTTAATCTCTAGAACTAATGGTTGATATAATTTAATATATGTGGATTAACATGATGACTTGTTTATCTTCTGTTCTAATTATAGTATAATAGATTGCACACCTTTTATTAATATTTAGAATTTTGACCATTGTAATTAGAACACACATCATGATTCATTAGTACAAAAATATTGTGAGAATGGAAATATAAATTTTTGGCACTCAGAAGTTCACATATGTATTTCGAGTCTCAGCTGTCTATAATAATTTTTGCATCTTTTTTGCTTAGTCAATTCCTGAGAACTGAAGCAGGGAGGACTCGGTCTCCTTTTCCTTTTCAGGAGGACTCGGTCTCCTGCCAACGAACGCATCAATAGGAACCTGGCCGTGTTTTTTTTTTCTCTTTCTAGTGTGCATGTGATCTAGTTTTAGATGGGTGTATTTCTCTTATACGTCTCTTTGTTCACTTCTTTTGACAATTACGTCTCCTTGTCCACTTGATTATGCTTTGCACCTTTCCATCATAACATACCTACATGAATTTTTTTTAAAGACATGTACGTGACAACTTTGTGATATTTCCAAAAAGACATACACAATATTTAGATGTAACGTTTACATCTTTAAATCTTGGCCTTTAATCTCTAGAACTAATGGTTGATATAATTTAATATATGTGGATTAACATGATGACTTGTTTATCTTCTGTTATAATTATAGTATAATAGATTGCACACCTTTTATTAATTTTTAGAATTTTGACCATTGTAATTAGAACACACATCATGATTCATTAGTACAAAAATATTGTGAGAATGGAAACATAAATTGTTGGCACTCAGAAGTTCGCATATGTATTTCGAGTCTCAGCTGTCTATTAATGATTTATTACTACTGTTCACTTTTTTTTATTAGTGCTAACATCCTATCACGCCTATACTTTATATTATATTAAAGAAAAAATAATAATAATGTTTTTGCTCCACTATCTTTGCCATGTACGTAAATATCTTTTTTTTCTTATTCTAGATGCGTGAAGCACTAAGGCTAGCGGGAGTACATCCTGATTATTTTGGTAAAATAATACATCAGCACATGTCTCCTAATCAGACTCTTCTTTTATTCCAGAATCATCAGGCGTTCTTCCGTTTTTCTATGGGAGAGGAAAAAAGGATCAGTCTGTTTTTTCATTGGCTTCTCTAGTTTGCAATTGCAATACCAACGCACACTTCTCTTTTTCTGAAAAAGGTAAAGCTTCTCTCATTGTTTATGGACAGAGGTTTGTAATAGGGAGGCATATGAAAGACGCCTGGGATTTATATGCTATATGTGTCAAACGTGTTATCTTGTGTCTCCTTTTCTTATACATCTCCTTGTCCTATTTTTTTCTGAGTTCTCAAAAATAAAACATGTACGTGGCAGCTTCTTATGTTCCAAAAAAGGTTATAAACAATATTTGTATGTAACGTTTACATCTTTAAATCTTTGTCGTTAATCTCCAAATTTAATGGTTGATATTATTTAATATATGTGGATGAACATGGTGTCTTATTTGTCTTCTATCTTAATTATATAATAGATTGATGTGGGCTGCTGCTTCTATATGATGAGTTGCTATAAGCTGCTGCTGCTATATGATGAATTGCTATGAGCTGCTCCAGCTGCTGCTATATGATGAATTGCTATGAGCTGCTCCCGCTGCTGCTATATGATGAATTGCTATGAGCTGCTACTGGTATATGATGAATTGCACACTGCTGCTGCTGTATGATGACTTGCTATGAGCTGCTGCTGCTATATGATGCTTTCAGGTGGTGCTGCTATATGATAATTACCTGCCACTTGGACCATCGAATTTCAATAATTGTTCTTCATTTAAATTTGGGTCATGCATTCTTCGTTTAAATTAGGCAATGGGATCTCTATGGAAGACATTGACAAAAGTAGATTGTGCCAAGTAGATGGTATCTTTGTATTTGCATTTTAAACAAATAGTGATGGTTTGTTTTCCTATCGTATTAATTACTGCACTGGGTTCAATTTGTGATGTTTGCAAGTCAAATTAATTTTCATATGGGCAACAAAATGACAAAATATAATGCAATCTAGACTTTTCACTGATCATACCAAAGATAAGCTAAAAAGGAAGGCAATGAAAAGAACTGGTTGGCTTATTACCTGGAGCTTATATTCACAGGTGCTTATTTTCTTAGGATAACTCATAATAACTGTCCCTAAGAAACTTGGCCAATAGAACCGACATACAAATACCATGTCACGATGATTGCAATGGAGGAGTGACCTACCATGGCACACTGTATAGGCTCACCGCTGCCTCTCCTTTTTTTTGCGATGTTCCATGAAATTGCCACATACATCTTGTACATTTTCACCGTGTAACCCTATCTGCAAGTTGATATGAATAATTTTAGACATCTCTACATGATAATACATTGCATATCCCTTGCGCATATTTAAACCACCAATTAACGATTGTGTGCGTAGCATAAACTTACCATGACTCTGTGTGGTGGACTAGCAGGCACTTTAAGGGAGCCTAATGTAGTGCACTGGAATTCCTACATGCCACCTACGATTTTGTGTAATGTACTACCTCTGTTCCTAAATATATGTCTTTGTAGAGATTCCAGTATGGACCATATACAGATGTATATAGATGCATTTTCGAGTGTAGACTCACTCATTTTGCTCTGTATGTAGCCTATAGTGGAATCTCTAGAAAGACTTATATTTAGGAACGGAGGTACGAGGTAGTATCATGTATGACATCTACATATCTAATTTAGCAGCCAGTAGTAGAAATCATTGTCTGCACAAAGGGATTACTGGTCGAAAATCCTAGCAAAGCACGCTGGCAGGCACACAACAATATAAGAGAGAGAGAGAGAGACGCACTTACAAGATCGTAGCAATGCCTCAGTCCAGGATCTTGGTTGGCCAAGATGTTAGATCCAGAAGAAACATCGTCCTTGTAGTTTATGCCAGCTGCATAAGATGTAATAGCGACCTGTTAGTATATTTGAAGTACATCGGGCAGGTGATGACGGACGGGTTTAAAGGTGACAAGTACCTAGGCCATGGCGGGTGCTTGGCATCTCGCCAGACTGTGGGAATCCGATTAGAAACGTCAAGGGTCATGACGCTGCGCTGGCTGTCGGGGTCCGGTAAGGAGATCTAGAACCGTCAAGTAGGGTGTTTGTGGAGCGACTCCGGTAGGGTGGACTACGGTGTGGGCGAAGCGGATCTGAGGCCGTGGACGAGGGCGTCGGTGAAGCTGCTTTGGTGGTTGGGTTCAGGATGGTGTTGACAATGAGGATCTGCGGCCATGGACGGGGCGTCAGAAGCTGCTCCGGTAGGTTGGATGAGGGTGCGATGAAGCGGATCTGAGGCCGTGGACTTGTGAGTTGGCAAAGCGGCCCCGATAGGGTTGAGAATGGTATAGGCGAAGAGCATCAGAGGCTGTCAATGGGGGCATCGGTGGGGCGTCTCCGGGGGGTGTGGACGAAGCGTCTCCGATGGGGAGTATGAAGGAGCCTCTGTAGATGCGTTGCGTTGACGAGAGTTCCGGTGAAGCAGATCCAGCGCCGTGGACAAGGCCGGCACTGAATGAGTTGTGGTATAGTGGTGGATGAGCTGTCTACTTCTTTCTAGGGGAGGTGGGAGGGGTAGATGCGGCTGTAGAAGCAGATCCGATGAGGTGGACGCCACTAGCAGTGAATGGGCTCTGGTACGCCGTTGGATGAGCAGTCTAGGGTTTCGAGAGGGGAGGGGTAGAAAGGCCGATGAAGTACGGACTGCGTGATGTAAGATGCTCTGGTGCTGTGGAGTTAGTCATTTTTGTGGGAGGGGGAGAGGAAATGGGGGTGTCGTGTGGTGGGGGGAACCGGAAGTTACCAAAGCATCCCCGGCCTATTATGTAGATGAGGGTGGTATTGTAACTGTTGTTCTCTGTGCACAAAGGACAAAAGGGGAATTTCGCATGCTAAAGAACAGGTGGCGGAAATTTTAGAAGGAGGCGGGAGATTTTTCCGCCCGCGGGGTCGTTCGTATCCAGTTTCAACTAATTTTGGACCGTGCTAGCGGGAAGGTCATGCGAGACTGTGTACACGGGGCACGCGTCAGCAGTTAATAACTGGTGTGAAGTCCACCCCAGAAAAAAAGACAATAACTCGAGATGATGCACCGATAACTTGAACGTTCACACGGGGCGGCCAATCGTACAGGTGTAGAGGCACGTTCACAAAAAAGGGATCAAACGCTCAGCCTATGTATTTCTCGTGTAAATAGATAATTTAGTGCCATTGGTTATTTACTTTAAACATAATGCATTGACGTGTTATTGTAGAGGCGCACAAAAAGAAATGGATATGGTAGTCCCACAAAAGAAATGGATATTGTAGTCCGCTACTTAAAAGTGTTACCTCATATGATTACATAGCCTCCTTTTCATATTGCGTACCCGTTGAATTCATATATGAATATTACATATATTACTTCATAATAGAAACTTAAATCATCCAAGACTAATGAATTTGAATGCAAGACTAACAATGGTGCATGTACATGATAGCTACATTGGTTGTTTGAAGAAACATCATTGTAACTTTGGCATGCACAATTGAAAAGGTTTATTTAGAAAGAAAAAAATGTGATATGTGAGTGTCCAATCTTTATAGCGTTGAATCAAACACACACATATCACATTTTTAGAGATCATGATAGTAAGCTATCTATTGGCTTCTCTCTCAAACACACACACACTACCCGACACCGAAGGAGTAGGGTGGCACCTCGATCTTGATAGTAATCTATCTACTGCTTCTCTCTCAAACACAAACACTCGCTAGTTGTGCCTCTGTGCCTACCACGCACACTCTCGATACATCTTTCTCTCCCTCCCTCCTCCCCACCTCCCCCACCCCAACAATGACAGCAGAAGGGTGACAACTCGATCTGATCTTAATCTGTCAATTGGTTTCTCTCCCAAACATTGTGTCTCTGTGTCTCGCTCAGACACACTCGATACGTCTTTCTCTCCATAGCCCCCTCGATATGTAGACTTCTCGCGTGCGCACAGCTGTAGTGACGATGACGCTGAACCCAGTGTGCCTTATTTTTACCGGCCTCATGTGATATTTTTCACCCTGTTTTATGTTAATTAATAAGGCAACCTTTTGTTTGTTACTACTATTGAATCTAAAATCATTTGGGGCAGACATAAAATATATCACTTCAGCCCAATTATCGCAGTAACTATTTTAAAAGAAACTAGCTAGATTCCCATGCGTTGCACGGAACATCAAGATGCATTTGTATGAGTAGTTTATCTTGTGAGAGAAAAGGATGAACGAGGGAAGGCCTTATTTGCAAACGTGGAGAGGGGTGTGGGTATCTTTTTGCAAAATTGCCATAGTTTCCTTCCTATCCGTTAGATATAAATCCGACGGCCTATATTGCAGGATGGCATGCACACCATCATCACCAACTCTGTTTTCTACCCCCCCCCCCCCCCGTTCCTAAATATTTTTCTTTTTAGAGATTTCAACAAGTGACTACATACGAAGCAAAATGAGTGAATCTACACTCTAAAATATGTCTACATACACATCCGTATGTGGTAGTCCATTTGAAATCTGAAAAGGACAAATATTTAGGAACGGAGGGAGTATAAGAGTAGACATGGAGATATATCTCCACCATGGTCCATAACAAAAATGTGCTGGACTGGTTAGCGTCGGATGCTCGCAATGCGATGACCTGAGTTCGAATTCTGTCTTTAACTTTAGATTTTTATATTATATATTACTTAATATATACTTCTTTTGCTACTGTACTAATAGTGGAACCCACAGAGTACTTAGAACAAGTTTAAGGATGGACTTGTTTCTTTTTATCTTTCCGTACGAAGCTGTAGCCACCCTGCAAGTCACATGTACACTGTACATGCAATTAACTATTTATAGAGGGAGAACCATACACGCAATTAACTCAAATGGATTGGATGTGACTCTATTATTTCTAGCATAAGAGCATCTCCAACGACAGCTGGCAAATTTCCTCCCGCTTCCTTCCGCGGAGGACGACATCAAACGCCAGCGGCATACATTTTCACAACTCTAACCAACCTGATGAAATTCGTGCAAACACGGACTGATTTCATATAAGCATGAAGAATTTCGTATAAAAAAGTCGGATCTTCATATAAACATGATGGATTTCATTACATTTACATGAACTAAGCGGTGCTAATCCGGCTCTCTTGGTATAATTAATACTCCCTCCGTCCAGAAATACTTGTCCTAGAAATGGACGTATCTAGACTTATTTTAGTTATAGATACATCCAATTTATCCATTCGTAAACAAATATTTCCCACTAGCTGGAGCGATACCTAATCTAAATGGCCGCACGCGGATCCCTTTGTCTTCCTCATGTCTGGCAGACACTTGTGTGGTCGACGAAGGTCCTCTGAAGAGACAAAGCAGCAAAGAAACCACCTGAATGCACAGTCATTGCCTCAGCGGTGGCCTTCATGGGACCCAAGTGGCGGAGGCCTCCCATGTTCTACTTATCCTCGATGATGGTGGTAGACATGGAGAAGCTGGCCACCGACTCGTCGCTCTCCATGCACCCGGGTTCTATCTTTGCCTGCATGGCGATGTCGCAGGCACGGGAGGCGCGCCCACAGGCATGGGAGGCACGGCCATCGCAGACACTGGTGGCACGGTATGACGTGGCAGTGACGACGCCCGTACCAGCGTGCTCGCCGCCGTGCCGGTGTGGAGCAACTCGTCACTCCTCATCGAGCTGAACTGGAGTGGCAAGTTGCTGAATCACGCGCCGGCTTGGGGTGGCAACTGGCTCCGTCGGGCCAAGCAAGGTTTGTGAAGCACCGAGCGGCCTCACCCATATTCGGAGGGCTTGGTGGGCCACCCAGCCGGCTAGTATGCCGGAGTACGACTCCTCACAAGCCACCGGAAGAGTGAAGAAAATGGTGAAGGAGGAGATGGGGGAGCGAGGGAGGGGTGCGATTCTTGCCCGCTGTCTGTCTGGCCTCGTTTAAATAGAGGGCGGACGGTAGGAGCTTGGCCAGCGTATGGCCTCGTTTAAACTACGGGCGGATGGGAGGAGCTCGATCAGAATTGTGTTTAATTCCGCCCCGCTCATGAACGGACGTGTGGCCGGAGTAGGTTTCTTGGTTTGCATGCGGGTTTAACAGAGGCGTTTGATGGAGGCGAGGAGGCGTGTTTAGCCGGGCGTGCAGCGGGAGGCATAGTACTATTCAATTTGACATTAGGCGGCGCAGTTCCCGATACGGCTTTAATGCAGACGAGGGAAAGGGTAGCGGTTCTCGAAATGTTGAACGGCCAATGATGCATCCTCCTTCAATTAGCATCGTGAATGCATGAGGGAAGTAATGGGAGGAGGACCAGGAAAAGAAGCAGCACGATGTGAATGCAACGCATTTTGCACTCATATAAAGGCACCCCTTCATTCCAATGCATCTACCACATCGTGCGCACCTAAGCATTTGCCTAAGAACCTACACTAAGCGCAAAAGTGCTCACTCCAGACCCTTGGCGGCGATGCGCGCGAGCGGTCAGCGGCTGTGCCAGATGGTCCACGATGCCGGCCTGCGGCATGGCGCCTAGGATCGTCTCCAGATGATGTTGGCGACCGGCTAGTGGATGGCCGCCGTTGACGCCAACTACGACTCTCAGTTGGACCAGATGATCGTTGCCCCACCAACAAGTTCACCGTCCTCAAGAAGCTTGTGGACAACATCGCGTACTCCTCCAGCCCGCGCTCCCGGGCTCCTCATTGCCTGCCACCCTAATCGGCCTCCATGGCCAGAACCTCTTTCAAGCACTGGTGGCCCTGTGACTGCCCGCTGACGCCACGAAGAATGTCCATCTGGAGGTCGCGCTCGCTGCGAGGCGCCTCGCCCTCCAAGAATTCGTTGGCCTACACATCGACGTGGACGAGCAAATCGTGTACATAGGTATCTACAAGGCCAGTGAGGACGCTACAACGTTGGCCTTCCTCAACCGGCTGGAAGCCTTGGATGCCTTTGCTGAAAAGCACCTTGACCTCGCCACAAAACCACCGCTCCTTAACCGCGGGTCGGTGGCCCGGCGCACTAAGTTGAGGAGGAGGAGGTCGTACGTTAATGGATGCATCTTTCTTCTTGCCTCTTGTAACCACCACTACGATCGCATCATCGTGGCCTTAATTCTTATTGTGTTATTGCATTCTCGTTCCAGTCAATACCGACATGTGCGATCCCTTTGCTTAATTATATGCATCACCGTAACTAGTACTCCATCCGTCAATTTATAAGTTTTGCTTACCTTTTCCATCAACTTTGTGCAACGCACGGGCATCTTGCTAGAAACACTAGAACATGTCGGACCGCGTGTGACCAAACCGACGATGCGCCAACCTAGCTACTACGTACCCTGCTTATCTGGCGGAAATAACCCCGCCCTAGCTTTTCCAATCATTATTTCTATCTATCGATCATGCCAAGGAGCAGAACCAAATGTTACAATTTATACTTGTTTCTCTACTCCTACTCCTATAAAAGACTCAGTTGGTGATGGTGGTGTGTCTGGCATCCGTCGTTTCTGACCATTAGATCTACATCTAACGGCTGGGAGGTAAGTTGTGGCATTTTTGCAACAATAGCCCACTTCTCTGCTCAAATTTGCAGAAAACCCCTTATTATCTTGAAAGCAACCACATCCCTCCCTCACCTCATAAAAACAGCCTGAGAAATATATTTTGAGTGAAAAGTAATATATTTTTAGTGGTATATATGTATATCAAAACAAGAATGATTTCGTTCAAGTTTGTGAACAACTCCTACTATTCTACTACTTTGGATCCGTCGCAACGCATGGGCACATTGCTAGTAAAAGGAAAAGGCCAGCCATGTTCGGTCGCACCCCCACACGCCCGGGAATCGGGAGTACTCCACAGCCCGTCCGGCACGCCACATAGCTAGGGAAGGGGTGTTGCCTAGCATTTTCACTTTCATGTGGGACCGCTGTTGAGCAAACCGACTATTGGCAAACCGCACCCCGCTCGCCGTGTTGGAAAATAGAAACGAGGGGAAGATCTAGCTGTAGCACGGAAGCCAAGAAATTTGGTGTCAGATGGGGCTCGTTGATAGAGTAGGAGCATTTTGTACTACTACTCCTACTAGTATGAAGTTTGTACTACAACTAGTACTACCACTATACAACTAGGTACGTGCACGGCACATCATCGTCGGAACAAAAAATAGGAAGATCTTGTTTTGGGTGATTTATCTTTTTATCAGTCAATGCAGTATGAATAATATGACGTGGGGGGCACCCATGAAGCTTATGTGGCTTGGTTACATGGTTATGAATGGTTAGAGAAAAATAAATAGATAATGTGTTTAGAGTGCACTCCACTAAATAGATATACTTTGGATCCATTGCAACACACGGGCCGGCACATTGGTAGTGGTAAGAAACAAATTCCGGGTTTGGCACGAGCTCGTACAGTGGGAGCACCACAAGGGCTGCCGCACGAGTTACATTTCCCTCTCGAGGCCCACGAGACCGAGATTCAGTGGCTTAGTGCACTGGCGTACGAGTCAATGACATGTGGACCTTAAATGTGGCTGGCCCACATGTCATTATCATGGTGGTGGCGTGGTTCGCGACTCACTAATTCGAGATGAACCGGTCGGCGGTGGCGTGGCCGTGGCGAGGGTGCCACAGCTGGGCGTCGGGGCATTACGAGGCGTAGATGGCCACACTGGTGGGTACTACCTGTAGTACAGAAGTAGTCCAACTGAGGATTGATGCCGAGACGAAATGTATCATAGCCGCTGGATGAAAATTCGATGGTGCGGGAGTACGGATCGGAGCACAGGAGCGGAGTAGGCAAACCGCGTCCAATCGGGTGTGGCTATGGTAGAAAGTTGATGGTCACCGCAGTTCAGCTGGCCCGCATGTCATGCACACAAAGGCAGAGGAGTGGTGGGGCCGAGAGGGATGAGGCGCACGTCGGGGGATGACATTCCGTGGGTTGGAGCGGTGTCGTGGGAATCGCGTGTGGCAGTGGTAGAAACAATATACGTGATGGTCGTCGTGGTTCAACTTCCATGGACAAGCTGTCATGTCTGCTGACACATGCATTGCATATCGCTCACTCCAAGGACGAGTAGTAGAGAAAACTTGTTCCAAAGATACCATTTTTTCCGATAAAATTCTCGAGATATCATTAGTTTTTACGCGTGGGATTACTCCTGCAAGGGTCAATCACAAGAGGTGTTTCGTAAAAAAATGCATCTTGATGTTCCCTACAATGCACGGGAATCTTGCTAGTTATAGAAGAAGCCCACACGGGCATCTTGCCGCAGGGTGTTCCACCGACCCAAACTCAAAAAAAATTCAGACGCTTAGGTGCACCGGATGCCGTGCCATGCTACAAAATGTAAAAAAACAGCTCCAATTTTTTTTAAACATGTTATCTTCAAACTAGCCACACCCGTCCCTCACCTCATCAAAACAGCCCGAGGAATATATTTTGAGTGAAGCATGATTTATTTTTACTGATATATGTATATCAAAACTAGAGTGTTTATATTTCAAGCCCATGAACAAGTATTATTCTACAACTTTGGATCCATTGCAACGCACGGACCAACACATTGGTAGTAGTAGTCTCTATCTCTATCTCTACTCTACTCTTATAAAGAACAGAGTTGTTCATGATGGTGTGCCTGCCATCGTGCAGTATAGGCCGTCCGATTTATATCTGACGGATAGGAAGGAAACTATGGCAATTTGCAAAAAGATACCCACACCCCTCTCCACATTTTCAAATAAGGCCTTCCCTCATTCGTCCTTTTCTCCCGCAAGATAAACTACTCATTCAAATGCATCTTGATGTTCCGTGCAATGCACGGGCATCTTGCTAGTCTACTACTGTTATAAAAAACAGAGTTGGTGATGATGGTGTGCCTGCCATCCTGCAATATAGGCCGTCCAATTTATATCTGACGGATAGGAAGAAAACTATGGAAATTTTGCAAAAAGATACCTGCATCCCTCTCCAAATTTGCAAATAAGGCCTTCCCTCGTTCATCCTTTTCTCTCACAAGATAAACTACTCATACAAATGCATCTTGATGTTGCATGCAACGCACGAGGATGTTTCCTTGGGGGTCTCTCCAGTGCGGCGTGGCCGTAGTTGCAAGTTGACGCCCCTTGAGATGTCGACGTTGAGGGGCACTCAGATTTTGTCCGATGAGCAGGTAAGATGAGTTTGATCACGTAGTAAATGCATTCTAAGGACTACTTCTGTGTACATTTCCTAATTCTCCTCCTGCCCATTGTTTCATAGGTTAGGCTCGGTGCGAGTGGAGATTGGCTTGCATATGTACGGGAGGGTACCAACATCAATTTGCACAACATTTACAATGGTGACACCGTTCCCGTAGAACCTTTGTCCAACATTGGGATCAGCCATGCAACGGGCCACCACCTGAATTGGTACGATGGAACCACGGCGAGATTGAAGAAGATAGCAATCATGGAAGCCCCTATAAGGTCGTCCGCCAACCAAAATTACACTCTCATCGCGGTGTTCGACATCGCGATTGCTTTCACGAACCTTGCACATGGCGGTCAAAGGTGTACCATGTTGTCTATGGTCGATTTGTTGCCGCATGAGTACGAAGACGCTTTGCTCCTTTCTAACCGCATATTCATGGTGACAAACCAAGGGACTTGTTTCATATGGGACACATCCTACGGTATACTCCCTCTCTTCCAGTTTATTTGTTTTGAATTTTTTCATTTTATAAGTTTCAAATTCAATTTTAGAGCTCCCCATGACATGTTGAGATTACAATGTCCATTAAATCGTTGCGTGCATGTATAGTAAGAAACAAATCTCGAGTTTGGCACGAGTTCGTGCAGCGGTAGCACCACAAGGCCTGGCGCAGGAGTTACATTTCCCTCTCGAGGCCCTCGGGACTGAGCTTCAGTGCCTTACTACACCTGCCTTTGAGTCAATAACATGTGAACCTGATAGGTGGCTGGTCCACATGTAATGCTCCCGAAGGCAGAGGGGCAGTGGGGCCGAGAGGGGTGAGCCACAGGTCGGGGGATGTGTGGGGTCATGGGTTCGAGCAGCGTCATGGGAATCGCTTGTGTCTGTGGTAGAAACTTGATGCTCGCCGTATTTTAGGTGGCCCACATGTCATGCACACAGGTAGAGGGGCGGTGCGACCGAGAAGGGTGAGGCGCACATCATGGGACGTGGTGCCGTGGGTTGGAGCGGCGTCGTGGGAATCGCGAGTGGCAGTGGATGAAACATGATGGTCGCAGTAGTTGGACTTCCATGGACAAGCTGTCATGTCTACGGACACATGCATTGCATACCGATCACTGGAAGGAGTAGTAGACAAATCTAGGCGGAGAAATAGTTCCTTATAGTCAAGTGGACCCATGCTACTACTTGTTCCAAAGACATGCACAACATCGAAATAGTCGCAACAAGCTCTCTGGACCTTGTAGCTGTCTCAAAACTCACGTGGGCATCGAGGGCAGCATATTTTATCCGCTCGTATGTCAAGGGATAATTCTACCATCCAGACGACCTTAATGCCAGCGTCTTGTCACCCTTCTAAAGATTTGTTCCGAGCACAAAATTTGCTACGTCGAATAGGGATGGTGTCGGCTTATCACAATCTTCTATAGGAATTTTTATTTTGTTTGTACGTCAGTGATGCTTTTCAAATCAAGCTTGTACGGCTCCAACTTCTGTTTGTCCCCTGCGATGGCTGGCCCACAGAAGTATATGTCCTCCCGAGACAAGGAATAGTGGAGCTCACCTGCTATGGAGGGCGCGTGTATGATGTGGTACACCAAAACATCACACTACAAAAAAAGACACATCCGTGACATTTTGGACCGAAAGAATTTTTTTCTGTCATGCTTATGACACTTCTATGACGATAATTGTGACAAAACCCAGTATCATCATAGGTGTGGTGGGCTCCTACTTCTATGACAAAAAATCTTGACAGAATATGGGCTTTTTGTCCTGGGCGGGCTGGAGACGTAGCTGCATGACATTCTTTGGGCCGTCCATGACGGAGAAAACTATGGTAGAAGCAAGGGCAAGGAAAATATCAGGGAGTTCCCGGTTACGGTGGGTGGTCGGGGGCCGAGCGATGCGCGTTTCTCTCGTACATGTATGCGCGTGGGTGCGAGGCGTTGGGCTCTAACTGAACCCGAGCGAGGCGTTCGCCTACTGAACCCGAGCGATTGCACTGCAGGCTACGCATTACTGAACCTGAGCGATCGATCGATGGCTGTTAACTAAACCCGATCAAGTGATTCCTTCGCTACTGCTGCTAACTGAAGCCGATCGATGCTTCCTCTTGATGAACAGTGAGCGTTTTTGGGGGGTTTTGGATGAAAAGTTCCCAGTGGGGGGTTGGATGAACAGGACCCCGTGCCGCTGGATGAACAGGACCCCGATCGATCGAGCCGGTTGGGGGTGGATGAATAGGACCCTGTTGAGGGCTGGATGAACAGGACGACCCCGTGGAGGGATGGTTGAACAGTAGCCGGTGGAGGGCTGGATGAACAGTAGCCCATGTAGGGGTGGTTGAATAGGACCCCATGGAGAGGTCTGGTTGAACAGTAGCCGGTGGAGGAGCGGTGGAGGCTGGATGAACAGGAGCCCGTGGATGAACAGTCATAGGTGGAGGCTGCAGGAGGTCGAAGGTGGATGAACAGTAGCCCGTGGAGGCTCGAGGAGATCGACGGTGGAGATGACAATATCCCATGGAGTCCCGTTTTGCAGTACGCCACACCCCTCCCGATGAACAGGACCCCCGTTTCGACCGTAGCGCTCCAACACAAGTCCGTTTCCTCCGTTTGCGGTACGCCACACCTCTCCCGATCAACAGGACCCCGTTCCGAACGTAAGAGGTCCAAGAGAAGTCTGTTTCCTCCGTTTTGCAGTATGCCAGACCCCCCCCCCCCCCCGATGAACAGAATCCCGTTTCGGCCGTGGCCGGTCGAACACAAGGCTGTTTCCTTCGTTCTGCGGTACACCAGGCCTCGTTTCGATCGGTTGTTCCGTCCAAGCCGGTTGGCCCCGATGAACACGACGTATTCCATTGCCTCCCGATGAACACGACGCATTCCGTTGCCTCCCCATGAACACGGCGACGACGCAGTTTCTCCGTTCCGACCCAGCCATGTACAGAAGCCCTGGTCATACGTATGCGCGATTAGGCGTTCGAGACCCCGCCCGTATGTACGTACATGGTCGTATTTACTTTCTTGCACCCTGGCCGCTGTACGTACGTGTACACGATATTTGCGGGACTGCGTGACATGCTACATGCGCGCCTCTACTATGACACATGCGTGCCTCTACTACGACACGTGACCTTCCTTACACGGCCACAGATCATCGCTGCGGCCTGCAGACATATAGATCGACCAGTATGTACGTACATGTTCGCGACCAGAATGACAATGCTACGTACACTTCGACCAGGTGGGTCCCGACCGCCAGGCACTTCCTTGCGTGCGAAGATGTAGCTGGTGGGTCCCAGCAGCCAAGGGGCTAATCATTTTTTGCCCATAATATGGACGCACTTCCTTGCGTGCGAAGATGTAGCTGGTGGGTCCCAGCAGTCAGGGGGGAAACTTTTTTTGTGAAATACGGTGGCCAGTCCGGTGGATCCCTGCTGTCAGGTGGAGGAATCATTATTTTCTGCATAATAAGGAGGCACTTCCTTGCTGCGGCCATGGACCTAGCTGCCAGCCTGTCCACGTACAGTACTCTTCCGATGGAAGTCGTTCAATGACCACATTGACCACGCCGTGCCGAGAGCACCAAGGCGGTGGACAATGGCAAGGCCTAGGAAGGGGACGACGCGGAGCCGAGGAAGACGCGGCAGTGGATGCCCACGCAGAGAGGAATATGAGGGTTCACTGGTTTGGCTGCGGCGTGAGGCTGTTGTCGCCGCAGGGCCTGGCCAGCGGTGGGAATAGTAGGGGGCGGTGAAGCCTCCGCGGCAGCACAGCCGGCCACGGGAGGCATGAGCACGCGGCACGACATGCGCTGCTTTGGGCGGCTGGAACAAGAAGACTAAAGGTTGAAGAAGCACTACGACCGTTGGATGGACATCGTATGGTCACTGGAGCTAGAATCGTTAATATTGACTAAGTTGACAAAGCCCTCCGACCCCGTCAACTTAGTAGGCCCACAAGTTAGCCTCCCACTATGCTGGCCCCCAGCTAGCAGGGGGTATTCATTTTTTCATGCGTAATAAGGAGGCACTTCCTTGCGTGCGAAGATACAGCTGGTGGGTCCGACCTGTCAGCGAGGGGAACGTTTTTTCATGAAATGCAGAGGCCCTTCCGGTGGGCCCCAGTTGTCAGGTGGAGGAATCATTGTTTTGCGCGTAATAAGGAGGCATTTCCTTGTGTGCGGTCGTGGACCCAGCTGTCAGCCTCTCCACGTACAGTCCACGTTCGATGGATGTCGTTCGTTGACCACGACGCGCCGAGAGCACCAGGGCGGTGGACGACGGCGAGGCCTAGGAAGGGAACGACACGGAGCCGGGGAAGACTCGGCAGTGGTTGCCCACGCGATGAGGAGTACGAGGGTTTACTGGTCCGGCTGTCGTCGCCGGAAAATAATATGAGGTGTCAGTGAGTAGAGGAATGGCCTGGCCAACAATGGAGTAGGGTTGGGCGGTGCAGCCTGTGCGGCAGCACAGTCGGCCACGGGAGGCGGGAGTAGGCAGGCCCACCAGCGCTGGTTTGGGCGGCTGGAGCAAGACGATCAGATATTGAAGAAGCAGCACGGTTGTTGGATTAACATCCAACGGTCACTGCTGCTAGAATCGTTTGTGGACTAATTTGACAAAGCCTTTCGTACACGTCAACCTAGTAGAACCACAAGTCAGCCTCCAAATCTGTCCCACACATCATACAACCCGAAATTTCTAGCCAGATTCAAATTAATTTAAAAACTAAACATACCTTAATTTAAATCCAATGAAATTTTACCCGCACAAAAACAATGAAATTTGAAATATCAAAATCCGAAAGAAAAAAGTATTTTGGAACTAATGGCCTGTTTGCTGTATTTTTTTCATTTTACAGCCCATTTATTATTACTTATAGCCAATTTATTCTTACTCATAGCACATTTTTTGGGCAGAATGCATCCCTCCTCGTCTTGAAATATTTCCTGCCCAGCAGGGCGTAGAAAAGCAAGTAGTCCTACATTGGTTATTCTGCAAAAAACAAAATAGTTGGGGTAGCCATTTTCAGAAAGGAAAAAACAAACTGGGCTGGTCATGTGCTAAACATATGAAATAAAGCCTGGGCTAGACAAGCCACAGCTCCCGGACAACCCAGTTGATACCCTTCTCCGTCACAAAAAACGAAACTACCGCGAGCTGCTGGATCCCTAGTGTCATCCTCACCATGTACAATCATCTCCTTATTCCTCTCGGTTGTTGACCTTGTTGACAACACCGGAGGGCGGCGTCACGGCAAGCGAACCAAGGCGGAGGACGATAGTGAGGCCTCGGGCGGGAACGAATAGGAGTCGGGGAAGATGCGCGGAGTTTTAGGGTGCGTGCCACGATGCGTGTGCGGCAGCACAGTCAGCCGTGGGAGGCGGGAGCAGGCGGTCCCACCGGCGCTGGTTTGGCTTTGGCGGCTGGAGGATGAAGAGACTGAAGAAACACGACAGACGTTGAATGTCAATCCAACGGTCAAGGTCGGTGATGAAGCTATGTACCTAGGGTAGGGTCATGGACCTGTCCAAACTACCCTACCCAAGGACATCCCTAGAAGAAATCACCTTTCAATCGACTTGGAGGTGTTCCACTCGACGGACTCGAAGACACTCGACCATGAAGCAATCACTCGACCAAGCTCAAGCCACTCGACGGCCAAGAGATCTAAAGCCACCCCGCACACTAACGGTCGGTCATTTAGTAGCTTTTATGGTCATCATATCACTTTATTAGAGGCATTACCAGTAACGCCCAGCCTTAATGTACTTAAAACCCTGGATAACTGAGGTCCGGAGGGGTCTAGCGAACTCTTTATAAGCCACCCCCTCCACAGTGTAAAGGGTTCGCACCCCTGAAATTCATACACACATAATCCAGTCGACCGCCTTCGGGCTCCGAGAAGTAGGGCTATTACTTCTTCTGAGAAGGGCCTGAACTCGTAAACATCGTGTGCTTACAACTACTCCATAGCTAAGATCTTGCCTCTCCATACCTACCCCCCTACATTACTGTCAGAGTTAGAACCACGACAGTTGGCGCCCACCGTGGGGCTGGTGTCTTAGCGACTTGTTGGAGAAGTTGTGATTTTTTCCGATCCAAATCATCATGGTTTCTGGCGGAGTTTTGGTGGAGGGCCGCGAGATCCGTCTCGGCGCGCTGACGTTCATCGCCGACGACTCCACTTGGCTACAGGAGGCTCCGCTCGACGTCGACGTGCTTCCTGTCCGCGGGGCAACACACTTTCGCGCGTGTGTCCGCGGCGTCCTCTTGCGGCAACCGTCGACCCATTATCGGTCGGCCCCTGCATTGTCCTCCCTCCCTGTTTCCCGCCGGCGCAAGCGCTCCGGTCAGTCGAGACTTCAGCGGTGGGTGAGACACACGGTGGCACGCCAGTCGGCCACCCCTCAAGTCGCGGCGATCGAGCCCGACGAATCCCTCTACGGCATGTTCGACCTGTCGACTGGCTCCGTAGAGACCGCATCCGAGTGCGACAGCAGTGATTCGGCGGCGGAGGTTCTGATGGTCGATGGGCCGTGCAGTCCTCCTGGTTTTCCCCGCATCAACGGAGGTGCAGGTGGAGGCGACCCGTCGCGTCCCCATGAGGAATATCTCCCCGAGCCTCTCACGTCGCTGCAGAGAGAAGAACTTCGTCGCCGGAACATGGATGCACTGCACACTCCTATTGTTGGAGAAACCCCCAAAGCTCGTGCCTTGGAGGACGCGCGCCTGGCCAACTTGGCTGAGCGCACTCAACTAGAGAACCTCCAGCGAGCACTCGACGAGCGTGCACGACAACGGGTTCCAAAGTCCAGTCGGCGTCAGCTTTTTCCGCCCCCGCAGGTATATCGAACTCCTATTCAGAATTTAGCAGCTGCAACCCGTATAGCAGAGTCGATTCAGCCTTCCTAATCAGAGGCTGGCAGAGGCTTGCTGCAGATCAGAGCGTTGCTCCGGACAACAGGAGACCAGAATTCCGTTGTTTCTCAGTCGCGGAACAGAATCCACAGCAGATCCATTGCTGCAGACACAGTCCAGTCGGCTCACAGCCCAAGATCGCCTCCGAGGCGTGAGGGACGTGGAGACCAGCAGGATCAGTACAGGAACCGTGAGCAGTATGGTCACCGAATCGATCGTGACGATCGACGTCGAGTGCCCACCCCTCCCCCGAGGAGCGGATCGTACGTGCCTCGACAGCAGGATGACAGGCGCCCTCATAGTGTTGGGCGGAGGATTCCAGTCGACCCCAGGGAACCAGGCTTTGATGCGAGATCCATTCTCGTTCAAGGTTTGGTCGACAGAAACAGAGCTCACCGAGAAGGTCACGACAGAGATGCACCTACCAGCAGCAGAGTGCATGTTTCAGGGCCAGAGTGCTTTAGTAGAGCCATCAGGGCCGCAGCGATTCCTCCAAACTTCAGGTTGGCGACTGGAGTCAGTAAGTTCACTGGTGAGTCCAAGCCTGATACTTGGCTTGAAGACTACCGAGTGGCTGTCCAAATTGGCGGTGGCAATGATGAAGTGGCCATGAAGCACCTGCCTCTCATGTTGGGCGCTCGGCCAGAGCATGGCTGAATCAGTTAGCACCTAGCAGCATTTACACTTGGGAAGATCTCGCCCGAGTGTTTGTCACGACATTTGAAGGAACATGCAAGCGACCGGCAGGGCTGACCGAACTACGGTCTTGTGTGCAGAAGTCGAATGAAACTTTGAGGGATTACATCCAGAGGTGGATCACGTTGCACCACAGTGTAGAAAATGTGCCTGACCACCAAGCAGTCCGTGCCTTCAAGGAAGGCGTCAAGAATAGAGAACTGAATCTGAAATTCGGTCGAACCGGAGACGTGTCTCTGAATCGGATGATGGAGATTGCCACCAAGTACGCTAATGGAGAAGATGAGGATCGACTTCGGAGTGGCAGGCTCAAGTCAGTCGCCCAAGAAACTAGAGGAGGAAATTCCAATTGGAAGCAGAAGCGGAAAGCCGAGCCAGCTGCTCCTGGGGAAACCTTGGCTGTAACTCAAGGAAAGTTCAAGGGGAAACCCAAAGGGCCGTGGAACCCCAAGAAAGTTAAAGACCAAGACGGAAATGATGTGTTGGATTTGCCATGTCACATCCACACAAAGAAAGATGAAGAGGGTAAACTCATTTACCTGAAACATACCACTCGACAATGTCGGCTCTTGATCCAGCAGTTCCAGGGCAAACAGCCCAAAGATAAGGAAAAGGAGTCGGACAAAGTAGAGGACAAGGAAGACAGTGATGATGGATACCCCCAGGTCAATTCCACCCTGATGATTTTTGCTGATGTTGAAAGCAAAAGTCGACTGAAAGTTATCAACCGTGAAGTGAATATGGTTGCTCCGGCGACACCCAGTTATCTAAAGTGGTCTCAGACTGCCATCACATTCGACCAGTCCGATCACCCGACGCACATTGCCACCCCTGGGAGGCAAGCTTTGGTGGTCGACACAGTTGTCGAAGGCACTCGACTGACCAAAGTCTTGATGGATGGTGGCAGTGGTTTGAACATATTATATGCAGAGACGTTAAAAGGGATGGGCATTCCAATGTCCAGGCTCAGTACCAGCAACATGAGTTTCCATGGAGTCTTTCCTGGGAAGAAGGCTGAGTCACTCGGCCAAATTGCTCTCGATGTGGTTTTCGGTGATTCCAAGAATTACCGCAAAGAAAAGTTGACGTTCGAGGTCGTGGACTTCCAGAGTGCTTATCACGCTATTTTGGGCAGGCCAGCTTATGCATGCTTCATGGCTAGACCATGTTATGTGTATCTCAAATTGAAGATGCCTGGTCCTAAAGGAGTGATCACTGTTACAGGCAATCGGAAGAAGGCAGAAGAATGTTTTCAAAAAGGCTCAAAGATCGCTGATGCCCAGATGGCAGTGGTAGAGCTGCAGGAGTACCAGAAGACTGTTGACCCGAGTGATTTGTTGCGAGCCAAGAAGCCCGCTATGGAATCAGCTTTCCAGTCGTCTGGCGAAACGAAGCCGGTTCACATTCACCCGACCGATCCCAATGCTACTCCGACTCATATCTCAACAACACTCGACTCCAAATACGAAGAAGCGCTCATCCAGTTCCTCCGTGAGAACTGGGATATCTTCGCATGGAAGCCTTCTGACATGCCGGGTGTTCCCAGGGGGCTGGCTGAGCACCGCCTACGAGTCGACCCAAAAGTGAAACATGTCAAAGAACATCTCCGACGGTCCGCCATCCAGAAGAGAAAGGCTATTGGTGAGGAGGTGGCTCGGCTCTTATCAGTGGAGTTCATCCGAGAGATTTACCACTCCGAGTGGATCGCCAACGTTGTCATGCTCCCCAAGAAGGACAAGTCACTTCGCATGTGCATTGACTTTAAACATATCAATCGGGCCTGCCTGAAAGATCATTTTCCTCTCCCCCGCATCAACCAGATAGTCGACTTGACTGCGGGATGTGAGCGACTGTCTTTTTTAGACGTCTATTCCGGGTACCATCAGATCCGTCTGTATGGACCCGACGAGATCAAAACTGCTTTCATCACTCCATTCGGGTGTTTCTGTTATGTTACCATGCCATTCGGCCTCAAGAATGCAGGAGCCACGTTCATGAGGATGATTCAGAAGTGTTTGCTCACTCAAATCAGTCGGAATGTGGAAGCATACATGGATGATATTATGGTCAAGTCTCGGAAGGGTTCTGACCTGCTGACTGACCTTGCTGAAACCTTTGCCAACCTCAGAAGGTATGATATAAAGCTTAATCCATCAAAGTGCACATTCAGAGTCCCTGGCGGAAAGTTACTCGGTTTTCTCGTTTCCGAACGGGGAATCGACGCCAATCCAGAAAAAGTCGGTACTATACTCCGGATGAAACGTCCTGTGCGTGTGCACGACGTCCAGAAGCTTACTGGTTGCTTGGCCGCTTTAAGTGAATTCATCTCTCGTCTCGGTGAAAAGGCATTGCCTCTTTACCGACTGATGAAGAAGTCAGACAAGTTCGAGTGGACTCCGGAAGCTGATGCAGCGTTTGCAGAGATAAAAGCCCTGCTCTCCACCCAGCCGGTGTTTGCTGCCCCAATCAGCAAGGAGCCTTTGCTGCTTTACATTGCAGCCACGGGACAAGTCGTCAGTACACTACTTACGGTTAAGCGGGAAGAAGAAGGAAAAGCCTTTAAAGTTCAGCGCCCAGTATACTATGTCTCTGAAGTTTTGACTCCATCAAAACAAAGATATCCCCATTACCAGAAGCTTGTATATGGGATTTATATGACCATGAAGAAGGTTGCACATTACTTCTCTGACCATTCCATTACAGTCATCAGCGACGCTCCATTGTCAGAGATTCTGCACAACAGAGATGCAAATGGTCGAGTGGCAAAATGGGCGATTGAACTCCTTCCCCTAGATATCAAGTTTGAGGCAAAGAAAGCTATCAAGTCCCAAGCAGTAGCAGATTTCGTCGCCGAGTGGATTGAACAGCAGCTACCGACTCAAGTTCACTCGGAGCACTGGACTATATTCTTCGATGGGTCTAAGATGTTGAATGGTTTTGGTGCTGGGGTAGTATTGGTTTCCCCCCAAAGAGATAAGCTCAGATATGTTCTCCAGATTCATTTTGACTCCTCCAATAACGAAGCAGAATATGAAGCACTTTTGTATGGGCTGCGCATGGCCATTTCACTCGGTGTCCGTCGCCTCATGGTCTATGGCGACTCAGATTTGGTGGTTAATCAGGTGATGAAGGAGTGGGACTTCAGAAGTCCAGCCATGACTAGTTATTGCAATGCGGTGAGAAAGCTAGAGAAGAAATTCGAGGGGTTAGAGCTTCATCACATACCCCGACTGAAAAATCAAGCAGCTGATGATTTGGCAAAAATAGGTTCCAAGAGAGAAGCCATTCCCAGCAATGTGTTTTTGGAACACATCCACACGCCATCAGTTCAAGAGGATCCATTCACTGAAGAAGCCCCACAGCCGAAAAGTGCCACGGATCCGACTGAAGTTGAGGTTCCAGCAGTGGTCGACCTAATCATGGAAGTCTTGGTCATCACTCCCGACTAGACGGTGCCATACATCGCGTACATCCTAAGGAAAGAGCTCCCGGAAGACGAAGAAGAGGCTCGACAGATCGTCCGTCGATCCAAGGCCTTTACCGTCATAAAGGGACAGTTGCATAGAGAAAGCGCGACTGGAATCAGCCAGAAGTGTATAACGCCAGAAGAAGGTCAAATAATTCTTGATGATATCCACTCGGGGACCTGTGGCCATCATGCGTCCTCTCAGACCATTGTGGCTAAAGCATACCGAGCGGGATTTTACTGGCCAAGAGCAAATGAAATGGCGAAAGAGATAGTCGACAAATGTGAAGGATGCCAGTTTTACTCCAATATGTCGCACAAGCCTGCGTCAGCCCTGAAGACCATCCCACTCATCTGGCCCTTTGCTGTTTGGGGATTGGATATGGTTGGACCTTTGAGGACGGGCAGGAGCGGCTTCACTCATGTGCTAGTGGCAGTCGACAAGTTTACCAAATGGATTGAAGCTAAACCTATCAAGAATCTTGATACATGCACTGCTATCAGTTTCATCAGAGAGTTGATATTCAGATATGGAGTTCCGCATAGCATCATCACTGATAATGGGTCAAACTTTGATTCGGACAAGTTTAGAGCTTTTTGCGCCTCTCAAGACAAACGAGTTGACTACGCTTCAGTTGCTCATCCCCATCGAATGGACAAGCGGAAAAGGCAAACGGTCTGATTCTCAAAGGGTTGAAACCCCGACTGATGCGCGATCTCAAGCACGCAGCAGGCGCATGGGTCGACGAGCTTCCATCAGGTCTTTGGGGATTGAGGACCACCCCGAACCGGTCGACTGGAAGAACCCCATTCTTTCTGGTCTACGGAGCTGAGGCAGTTTTGCCGAGTGACCTGCTTCACAATGACCCCGAGTCGAGCTCTACTCTGAAGATGAAGCAAAACAAGCCCGGCAGGACGCAGTCGACCTCCTGGAAGAAGAAAGAGAAATGGCCATGATCCCGTCGACCATCTATCAGCAAGACTTGCGTCGATTCCATGCCAGAAATGTGAAGAGTCGAGCCTTCCAAGAAGGATACTTGGTCCTCTTAGTGGATCAACAGAAACCACACAAGCTCGCTCCTACTTGGGAAGGTCCCTTCGTCGTCACCAGAGTCCTCCACAATGGAGCGTACCACCTTTACAGTTTCGATCGCCAGATTGACGAGCCACGAGCTTGGAACGCGGAGCTACTCTGCCCCTTTTTCACTTAAGCACTCACTCGGATGAGATGTAATAAGAGATACCTCTGTAGTTTATTTATCAAAGACAAGAGTGTTATAATCTTCCTAGTGATTGTTGATGCTTTTGTTTGCATGAGAAATCCCCCAGTGGGCTTAGCCGTGAATCCGTTTTGTCTAAGTTTGTAAAAAAATCATACCGAGTGGTGAGCCAGCCTCCCACTCGGAGGCTTAGCTGCGACTCCGTTTCGCCTAAGTGTTTGAAAATCCTACCGAGTGGTGAGCCAGCCTCCCACTCGGGGGCTTAGCTGCGAACCCGTTTCGCCTAAGTGTTTGAAAATCCTACCGAGTGGTGAGCCAGCCTCCCACTCGGGGGCTTAGCTGCAGTCCAAGTACTCGCCTAAGTATTAAAAATCCTACCGAGTGGTGAGCCAGCCTCCCACTCGGGGGCTTAGCTGCAGTCCAAGTACTCGCCTAAGTATTTAAAATCATGCCGAGTGGTGAGCCAGCCTCCCACTCGGAGGCTTAGCTGCGAACCCGTTTCGCCTAAGTGTTTGAAAATCCAACAGAGTGGTGAGCCAGCCTCCCACTTGGGGGCTTAGCTGCGAACCCGTTTCGCCTAAGTGTTTGAAAATCCTACCGAGTGGTGAGCCAGCCTCCCACTCGGGGGCTTAGCTGCAGTCCAAGTACTCGCCTAAGTATTGAAAATCCTACCGAGTGGTGAGCCAGCCTCCCACTCGGGGGCTTAGCTACAGTCCAAGTACTCGCCTAAGTATTTAAAATCATACCGAGTGGTGAGCCAGCCTCCCACTCGGAGGCTTAGCTGTGAACCCGTTTCGCCTAAGTGTTTGAAAATCCTACCGAGTGGTGAGCCAGCCTCCCACTCGGGGGCTTAGCTGCAGTCCAAGTACTCGCCTAAGTATTTAAATTCCTACAGAGTGGAGAGAAATCCTCCCACTCGGGGGCTTAGCTGCAGTCCAAGTACTCGCCTAAGTATTTAAAATCCTATCGAGTGGAGAGCAATCCTCCCACTCGGGGGCTTAGCTGAAGTCCAAGTACTCGCCTAAGTATTTAAAATCCTACCGAGTGGAGAGCAATCCTCCCACTCGGGGGCTTAGCTGCAGTCCAAGTACTCGCCTAAGTATTTAAAATCCTACCGAGCGGAGAGCAATCCTCCTTCTCGGGGGCTTAGCTGCAGTCCAAGTACTCGCCTAAGTATTTAAAATCCTACCGA
The DNA here is from genome assembly GCA_032464435.1 of Aegilops umbellulata. Classification (NCBI taxonomy): domain Eukaryota; kingdom Viridiplantae; phylum Streptophyta; class Magnoliopsida; order Poales; family Poaceae; genus Aegilops; species Aegilops umbellulata. The sequence continues at coordinate 560,827,107 of CP136055.1, read as the reverse complement.
GCGGAGAGCAATCCTCCCACTCGGGGGCTTAGCTGCAGTCCAAGCACTCGCCTAAGTATTTAAAATCCTACCGAGCGGAGAGCAATCCTCCCACTCGGAGGCTTAGCTGCAGTCCAAGCACTCGCCTAAGTATTTAAAATCCTACCGAGTGGAGAGCAATCCTCCCACTTGGGGGCTTAGCTGCAGTCCAAGTACTCGCCTAAGTATTTAAAATCCTACCGAGGGGAGAGCAATCCTCCCACTTGGGGGCTTAGCTGCAGTCCAAGTACTCGCCTAAGTATTTAAAATCCTACCGAGCGGAGAGCAATCCTCCCACTCGGGGGCTTAGCTGCAGTCCAAGTACTCGCCTAAGTATTTAAAATCCTACCAAGCGGAGAGCAATCCTCCCACTCGGGGGCTTAGCTGCAGTCCAAGTACTCGCCTAAGTATTTAAAATCCTACCGAGTGGAGAGCAATCCTCCCACTCGATTGCTTAGCTGCAGTCCAATCACTCGCCTAAGTATTGAAAATCCTACCGAGTGGTGAGCCAGCCTCCCACTCGGGGGCTTAGCTACAGTCCAAGTACTCGCCTAAGTATTTAAAATCATACCGAGTGGTGAGCCAGCCTCCCACTCGGAGGCTTAGCTGTGAACCCGTTTCGCCTAAGTGTTTGAAAATCCTACCGAGTGGTGAGCCAGCCTCCCACTCGGGGGCTTAGCTGCAGTCCAAGTACTCGCCTAAGTATTTAAAATCCTACAGAGTGGAGAGCAATCCTCCCACTCGGGGGCTTAGCTGCAGTCCAAGTACTCGCCTAAGTATTTAAAATCCTATCGAGTGGAGAGCAATCCTCCCACTCGGGGGCTTAGCTGCAGTCCAAGTACTCGCCTAAGTATTTAAAATCCTACCGAGTGGAGAGCAATCCTCTCACTCGGGGGCTTAGCTGCAGTCCAAGTACTCGCGTAAGTACTTAAAATCCTACCGAGCGGAGAGCAATCCTCCCTCTCGGGGGCTTAGCTGCAGTCCAAGTACTCGCCTAAGTATTTAAAATCCTACCGAGCGGAGAGCAATCCTCCCACTCGGGGGCTTAGCTGCAGTCCAAGTACTCGCCTAAGTATTTAAAATCCTCCACCGAGTGGAGAGCAATCCTCCCACTCGGGGGCTTAGCTGCAGTCCAATCACTCGCCTAAGTACGAAATCCGTCCCGATCCGCAAGGACGACGAGGTGCAGATCGACTGGATTTTCCACCTAGGAACTGCATCTCAAGCACAAAGTGCATTCCAAGCGAATAACAAGTTCCACTCGGTAGAGAATTCATGAAGATATTCAACGATAAACCAAGTTCAGATAAATCCTAAAGGTCCCAGACCGCATATCAAAGTATTCGGGCATTCAGTCTGAAGGAGTTTAAAGGTTACAAAATCCACTCGGCATTCCGAGGCAAATTTAAGGTGAGACATAAAAGTTTGTTTACTCCGCCGGAGGAGGGCTGGCAGGCTCGACAAACTCGTCCAGGTCGACAACGTCGGTGATTCGAGTGGAAGCAGCGATGAAATTCTCCATGAAAGATCGGAAATCATGCCTTTTGGTGTTGGCGACCTTGATCGCTGCTAGCTTATCTTCTTGCACCTCCTTACAGTGGATACGGACCAAAGACAGGGCCACATCAGCACCGCACCGGGCAGAAGACTTCTTCCACTCCTGCACTCGACCAGGGATCTCGTTAAGCCGAGTCATCAGTGACTCGAGGTCACCCTGGAGCATTGCCCTTGGCCAAAGTGCCGTGTCAATCCGTGATGTGGCGACCTTCAGTCGAGCCAAGTAGTCAACAACGTCGTCGATGCGGGATTCCAGTCGGAGCAGATTCATAGCGGTTTCATCCTTCACAGGAGAGTTGATGGGGTCCAGGTTTCGCTCAATCCGTCCAGTCTCCTCCTCAAAGTCTCTGCAAAATTCTGCATGCACAATCCAAGGATAAGTCGGTTTTTTGTATGATGAGTCGACGAACAAAAACTCAGTCGGAGCAAAATATATACCTTCAAGCTTGATGAACAGCTTCTTGGCAAGACTCCTCAGATAGCTTTCCAGATCGTCCCTCCTGCGAGCGATGCCTTCCATCTTCTCATTCAGGGCGACCTTGTCCTTCTTCAAGCGCGTGACTTCCTTGTTGGCCGCGTCCAGGGCAGATTTCATCTTGGCGTTCTCCTCTTCCAATTGGTCGACTGAAGCCAGTTTCTGTTCAGCCAGAGCAGTCTTATCTTCAGCCTCCTTCTGAGCAGCAGCCAGATCTTGATCCTTCTTCGCCAGAGCTTGGTCTAGTTTTTCTAAAAAGAAATGATGCTTAATTCAGAAAGAACGGAAGGAAATCCAAACATAAGATAAACCAGTCGACAGAACCATCTTACCATTGGCATCGTCCTTGGCCTTCTGCAGCTCTGTCTTGGCTAGTTCCTAGTCAAGGTTGAGTTGGATCTGCTGTTTCCCCAAGTCAGCAAAGCGGGCTCCAAGATCACAAGATTTCTGCAATTGGGGAGGAAGAGTTATTTTACAGAGGAAAACTACAAAGACAATAAATACTAAGACTACAGTCGACTGCCAGCAGTCCACCGTAGTCTCAGGGACTACACCCATTGGGTGCACTTAGCATGCCCCCACTGGTTCAGTTAACTTTCGGCGAGACCTTTTCGGCGCAAGTGCAAAAAAAGAGAGAAGAAAAGACAGCAACAAACAAGCTCTTGAGACCATAGTCGACTGCCAGCAGTCGACCACGGTCTCGGGGACTACACCCAGTGGGTGCACTCAGCATGCCCCCACTGGTTCCAGTATTCCATTCGAAATGGCCTGACCAGACCGAGTGAAGCAACACAGTATAAAGACTACAGTCGACTGCCAGCAGTCCACCATAGTCTCGGGGACTACACCCAGTGGGTGCACTCGGCGTGCCCCCACTAGTCTAAAACTTCAAACAACAAAAATTCAGCGCAAGGTATGGATTTGATTAGTGATAGTTCAAAACACCCAGTGGGTGTATAGATGCAAAGATCCTTGGAAAGAGAGTTCTTCAGGTACCATATCCTAACAGAGCAAGCCAAGAAAATCAGTCAACGTGCGGCTAACCTGAACATTGCTTTGGAGAGCCGAGCTGGCGTCATGGGCAGCCTGACTAGCATCCCGCAGCGTCTTCATCTTCTCCATCATAATACCTGCTTGGTGTATGGCCTCCCTGGCAGCACTCACTTCGTCCTCAGGGACATGATGGGTGGCAAAAACTGAAGGTGGATCGACAGGAGCTTGAGCAATCGATGAAGAAGGCAGGGCACTCGACAATGGTACGGCGAAGGTAACAGAAGCCCGATTGGCATCACCAGCGTCCTGAACGACTGGTTCCGCTATCGGAGTCGACTGTGGCACCTTGTCTGCAGGAGCTCTCCTATTTTTCCTTGTCAAAGGTCTCTCAGGCTCTTCATCATCATCATCGGGGAGGTCAATAACGTTAGGAGCTGTTCAAAGGTCAATCGCCAAAATTACATCACCCAATGGTATATATTACAGTTGAGTCGACCAAATGAAGACAGAATGTCAGAAATCATACCTAGATTGAGAGTGACTGCATCCTCCATTGCCTCATCCTCATCCCTGTAAGCTGAAGTCCCGGAAGTAGCCACGCTGCTAGTTCCAAAGTTCAACTAGTTAAATCAAGGAAAAATAAATGACACGGAGCGTCGAGTGAATACAAAGGGAGACACTCACGCAGAAGCAATGGGAATGTCAATCTTGATCTTCGGCAACGCCTTCCGAGGTTTCTGCTCTGCAACTTTGGCCTGCTTTGACGCTTTTTCAGTCGGGTTCGGGGAAGATGTCCGAGGACGCTTTGAAGACTGGCCAGTCTGAACAATCGCCTTTTCACGGGCGCTCGGCCGGTCTTGGTCAATCTTGGACCGCCTCTCCCTATGCGGAGGTGATTCGACTTCTTCTTCGTCACTTGAGTCGTCACTTTCCTCGTCCCCTTCCCCGTCAGAATGCAAGTCGCCACTATCGCCACCGCTCGCCTCTCCTTCCGGGTCCTGCTCTTGCTCTCCGTTGGGCATTGAATACATGTCGGTAAGGGCCTGGAAGAAAGCAGGAAGAATAAAAGTCAGTCGACGCAGCATAAACAGCCGCGTGAGTGAATCCAGATCATAATCAGAAGTTTAGAATCGAACCTTGTCTGGTTCATGGGACTGGTCGAATGGAAGAACTCTCCTGGCTCCCCTGGGGTTATCCCTGTTTCCGGTGATGCCCGTCAACCACCCCTCCAGCGTGTCATCCTCGACCTCCTCCGGGTGAATCCGAGTGGTGTCCTCAGTTCCCGAATACATCCACATCGGATGGTCTCGAGCTTGAAGTGGCTGGATACGTCGGAGGAGGAAGATCTCCAGGAGATCCATGCTAGTGACCCCGTTGCAGATAAGCTGAACTACTCGTTCGACCAGCACCTTAACCTGCGCTTTCTCCTCCGAGATCACCTTCAAAGAGGAGGGCTTGTTCACTCGGTCCATGGAAAAAGGAGGGAGTCCAGTCGACTGCCCTGGCGTCGGCTGGTCTTTGCAGTAAAACCAGGTCGACTGCCATCCACAGACCGAGTCGGGCAGAATCATGGCCGGAAAGGAACTTTTCCCTCTCATTTGAACCCCAAGACCCCCACACATCTGAATCACTTGTGCTCTCTCGTCACTCGGATTGGCCTTTTTCACCGTCTGAGAGTGACAGGTGAAATTGTGCTTGAAAAGACCCCAGTGAGGCCGACAACCCAAGAAATTCTCGCACAAAGACACGAAAGCGGTGAGGTACACGATGGTATTGGGAGTGAAGTGGTGGAGTTGTGCCCCAAAGAAATTCAGAAATCCCCGAAAGAAAGGGTGAGGAGGCAGAGAAAACCCTCGGTCGACGTGAGTGGCAAGGAGAACACACTCACCCTCCCGAGGCTGCGGCTCGGATTCCTTCCCCGGAAGCCTCGCCGATCCATGGGGGATCAGTCCTCCGGCGGCCAAGTCGTCAAGGTCTTCTTGGCGGATCATCGAGCGGATCCAGTCGCCCTGGATCCAGCCCTTCGGCAGACCGGTCCTCGAAGAGGATCCGCCCCAGCTGGTCGCCTTCCCCTTCGCCTTCGCTGTCGCCTTCTTCGCCCGTTCTAGGGCCACTGTCTTCTCCTTCCCCATCATCGCCGGCGAGATACGTACGGAGTAGTGGCACTGGGGCGAGAGCGAGTGCGGCGGAGGAGTCTGAGGAGAGGAGGAGGAAATGAGAACGCATTGTTCAAAGACCCCATTCCGGTGCCTTATATGAGGTTACTTCCGAGTGACTGACTGGTAGGCCCGGGCAATCCTGTCAAATCCCGCAACAGTCGCGCACGCGATACGTGGCGAAAAAGGTGGCACGGAGATCGAGGCGGCTCTGCTCTATCCCATCTGATTACTGTGGCCTCCTCCGTCTCGCGCGCTTCCCAAAATTTGAATCTCGCTAAATCCGCGAGCGGCAGTGCAACGTGACAGACGGAAGATCTCCTCCACACCGTCACTCGGAGCTCTTCAAGTAAATAAACTCATTCGACAAAAATCAAGAATGGATCAAGGCGACTGAAAAAGAAGTTGGTAACGACGCCCATGTTCATTGATCCAAGACAAGATATACTCATGACACGAAGAATGGGTTGGACGAGTGCTCAACTCCTTCCCCATTCAAACCTCGATCCATTCGGGGGCTAATGATGAAGCTATGTACCTAGGGTAGGGTCATGGACCTGTCCAAACTACCCTACCCAAGGACATCCCTAGAAGAAATCAACTTTCAATCGACTTGGAGGTGTTCCACTCGACGGACTCGAAGACACTCGACCATGAAGCAATCACTCGACCAAGATCAAGCCACTCGATGGCTAGGAGATCTAAAGCCACCCCGCATACTAACGGTCGGTCATTTAGTAGCTTTTATGGTCATCATATCACTTTATTAGAGGCGTTACCAGTAACGCCCAGCCTTAATGTACTTAAAACCCTGCATAACTGAGGGCCGGAGGGGTCTGGCGAACTCTTTATAAGCCACCCCCCTCCTCAGTGTAAATGGTTCGCACCCCTTAATTCATACACACATAATCCAGTCGACCGCCTCCGGGCTCCGAGACGTAGCGCTATTACTTCTTCTGAGAAGGGCCTGAACTCGTAAACATCGTGTGCTTACAACTACTCCATAGCTAAGATCTTGCCTCTCCATACCTACCCCACTACATTACTGTCAGAGTTAGAACCACGACAGTTGGCACAATAGTTTGTTGACTAAGCCGACACCAAGTAGCATACTTTTTTATATATAGGAAGAAAAGAAAAACTGGGCTCGTTCGCCTGATAACATTCCCGAAACTGCGACCGTTCGATCTTGTGTCGCAACTAAAACTGCAAGGAAAATGCGTTCGTCTGCCGTCCTCCTCCCAGGGAATGCGTTCGTCTTGTCCATCTGTTACACATACAAATTAGTTCTTCTGCAGCTTATTTTTTCTGGACTTCATAAAAATATCTAGGTCGATGTCTAAAGTATGGCAAGATATTTGAACGAGCAGATCTAACTAAAGAAATATATGTAAAGCTAATTCAGCAAACAGATTTGAGTGGTAAATTATGGCAAGTTGTTTCAGCAGTCAATGAGGCCGAGCACACAGCCATCAAACTATTGAAGGCCATCGCAGCAACAAAGATTGAGTATAAAATGGTGTAGAGCTATTTCACCTAACAGATTGGCTACTAGACCATGGCAATCTATGTCACAATAAATATATGGCGGGATATTTTAGCAACTAATCGGGCTTGGCATGCCATCTCAGCTAAGCAGATTGAGTGGAGAACAGGGCAAGGAAGCTTCTTAAGCAGAGCATATTGAATGTAAACTACTTCGGCAAACAGTGAGATTAACAGCGTCTATCAGCTAACATTCACCGCTACACCGACATGCACAGGGCCTCAGTCTAGAATGCGCGCACCATGGGAGAAGCTGACCGCCGTGCGTCTCCACATGAATGTCGCCAGCGGTGGTAGCGCTGAACGCCGTGCACCTCCACAAGAACGTCGCCAGCGGCGGCGGCGCGGCTAGAGGACGACAATCTACGAGAGCGTACTGTGGGAGCGAGAGGATCGCCGTGCGTCCCCTCGATGAACCGCGCCGCCGACGTATCGAGCGGCGGGGAGGGCGGCTTTGGCGGAGCAAATGGAGTGGAGGGGGACGGGGGGAGGGGGGTTTGGGGAATATTATTGGCTAGTTGGCCGAAGGGCGGTTGAATTTGGGATTTGGGTGGAATTTTTTTGGGGGGGAGGGGGTTCGCGAGGTAGGCAGGGGAGTTTGGCGCATGGTCGGTTTCTCCAAGTGTAGTCCCACGTGTCAGTGAAGAGGCAAGCCGAAGCGCGTTCCGTTCCCGTGAGCCGTGTGCAGGACTGAACGTGTGTGTGGTGCCATGCAACCGTGACAGGGATGCTGTGAGTGTACCGCCTTTTTCCTTTTAAACTAGGTGCTTCGCCCCCTCAAAAAAACTTGGTGCTTCGCGCGATCCATCGATACTATTACTAGTAATCCGGTAATCTCGACAAAAATGGCGCGGTCGGGTCTTTTCCCACGCGATATGCTGGGAGGTTGGCTTAGTTGGTTTTTTAGGATGAGTAATGCTACACCTACGTAATCCCAGTTACGTAATTAATGTAATGTGAAATGTGTGAGCTGTTGATTGTAGATTGGGGGGAGGGAGGGGCCCTCCACCATGAATATCAGGGAGGAGAGAGAGAGAGGCAATTTACGTTAACCCTTTCATAGGTTCCCGTAGATGTAGAAAGATCTTGATGTTCCGTGCAACGCACAGGCATCTTGCTAGTACTCCTACAATATACTATATTATTGTGAAAGTTCATATACACCGACCGAGATTAATGCAAACACGACATATTTTCATTACATTTTGAAATTTTATAGGACAGAAAAATAAAAGAAACCCGACCCTAAACCTATTCTACGGTGGCGATCGACGTCCTCCATCTGCAATATCCATGTATGGGGGCGGGGTTCAAGACCCGTGAAGTGAAGGTGCGGTCTTCGGCGAGGAAGAGTAGAACATGGGAGATGGAACGGCCAGTTGGCGCACCATGCCCTGCCGCCTCCCATGCCATACTCATCCTCGGAGGAGTCCCCGACCTCGGCGGTGTCGGGCGTTGGATGGCGGCAAGTAGGACGCGTGGCTAATGGTGCTCCCGCCGTCGGCCGCCAGCGTGGCCACCGCTTGTGCAGTCGCGTCCGCGTCGGGCTATGCCGATATTGCGTCGCGAGCGGCGACTTGAGCAAGGGCGGCGACCTCGAGATCCATCCCCCAAGACAAGCTCTCCCGCAGAGCGTTCGCGCTCGCGGTCTTGGCGGATGTGGTGCCAGGTAGTAGGATGATGCGCTATGGTGTGGAGGTTAGCTGGGCATTGCCACTTTAAGTAGCGCATTCCGGTGAGGCCAAGCGTCTGTGTGCGTCATTAAGTCACCGGTGTTGGTTCCTCGGGCACCGAGCCTCTTAACGACGGCATAAGGACGGACGGCATGAATGCGGGCAGCTGGCGCCGGCTGGAAACGCACCGCGCCAGGGATGAGGGTTTTTGGTGTGCCATGGTGGTCAGCTGTGGTCGTGGTAACGTTGGAGATGCCCTTTGCTCACATGCGACCCCACATGTCATTGAAAAAGCAAGACGACCAGGCATGGTCTCAGGTCCTGGGGATGCAGTTGGCCGCACTACACCACTCCGTGGACCCGTCCGGCGCGCGCGCACTTCGGCGCCCCGTGCATCCTCGACGAGTCGGGTGTTGATCTGTTGGTCGTGCCACAGCGCTAACGCCACCCTCGGCACACTGAAATCAACCGTGTCCAGCGACGATGAGCGTGTCGCTCACCGCGGTCGCTGTGTCCAGAGGCGGTGCTGGAGCTGTGCCACGTTGCTGGCCCCCACAACCCTCACGAACGGTTTTCGATGGCGAGGAGGTCGTGGGCCAGCTCCTCCATTGGACTAGTCTGCGCCACGTCTTCCCGACAGGTGTGCCCCACATGTCAGTTTCCCTGTTTTCCCGGCCATATTTGAGCATTAGTGCTCCGCATTGCGCATTAGGCGCAGAACAGGTGGTTTTTGTGCCCTGGTTCAAATGTGGTACAGTACCAAGTTGTTACCCTAGCCCCAAGTGTGGTGGTTTTGGGTACGGTACCACCCTTTTCATTTTCAAGTAGTGAAGCGTAACACTTGATTAAGTAGCCGGATGGTGTGCTAAATGTAGGTGTCCGACTGTTCGAAAGAATAATTGAGGTGTGCCCAGTCCGTGCCCGCATTTAGGGGTCCAACTTACCATGTTCTGGCAGTAGTAACCATACTAGTCCCTGCGTACTCCCTCTGTTTTTATTTACTCCGCATTTTAGCTTTGCTCAAAGTCAAACTTTGTAAACTTTGACAAAGTTTATAGACAGAAATAATAACATATATAATAACAAATCAATACCATTAGATTCATTATTGAATATACTTTCACATCATATACATTTGCTATTGTAAATGTTCATATTTCTACTCTTACTAGCAAGATGCCCGTGCGTTGCACGTAACATCAAGATGCATTTGTATGAATAGTTTATCTTGTGAGAGAAAAGGATGAACAAGGGAAGGCCTTATTTGCAAATGCGGAGAGGTGTGTGGGTACCTTTTTGCAAAATTACCATAGTTTCCTTCCTATCCGTCAGATATAAATCGGACGGCCTATATTGCAGGATGGCAGGCACACCATCATCACCAACTCTATTTTTTATAAGAGTCCATCTGATTTATATTTGATGGGTAGGAAGGAAACTATGGCAATTACGGAAAAGGATACCCACACCCCTCTCCACATTTGCAAATAAGGCCTTCCCTCATTCATCCTTTTCTCCCACAAGATAAACTACTCATACAAATGCATCTTGTTGTTCCGTGCAACGCACAGGCATCTTGCTAGTGTAGATAAAAAAGCAGAGTTGGTGATGATGGTGTGCCTGCCATCCTGCAATATAGGCCGTCCGATCTATATCTAACGGATAGGAAGGAAACTATGACAATTTACCTGCACTCCTCTCCACATTTGCAGATAAGGCCTTCCCTCGTTCATCCTTTTCTCCCACAAGATCTTGATGTTCCTTGCAACGCACGGGCATCTTGCTAGTTTTCTATAAATTTGGTCACATTTTATGAAGTTTGACTTCAGTCAAACCTAATATGCAGAGTAAACAAAAACAGAGGGAGTATCTTACTCCGTGACCAATACGGAAGGGAAAACGAGACAACTTATTGTTTACTTGATCCGTTCAAGTATAATCATGTGGCGTTGCTTATTTCTCATTCCTCTCCAACCCTCTTCTCCATCGATCATGCCGTCCTCCGGTCGAGTCCATCCTCCCGCATGCCTCATTTGAACATTCCGTCGAGTATCATTCGCATGTGGACCTAGACCATGCTTGTATTTCCAATGTTGTAGTTTGTCCGACATGCATACAAACAAACGGTTCGTTTAAAGTTTCACTTTGCCTCCACTATGTGTCGCTTCCCGTCTTAGTTTTGACATCCCATTCGGTTCATGCCCCGACACATCCCGACAAGACAATTGATGTTGAGAGATCAATTGCGTGTCGTGCAAGGAGATAAAGGTTTGGTCTATTTCTATGATAGAAATGACCCGCGGGGGGGGGTCTGTGGGGATCAGAGGGAATATATTGTACGTTCATAAGCGAAACGAACGTATTGTACCCACCCTAGTCCTCTTTCAATCGTTCTCCGAAACCCGAGATGAAATCGAGAGAGAACGAGTGGGTGCATGTGTGATACCTAAGGAGGATTCAAAATTTTGAACCGGTGATCATAGCATCCACAAATCATATATAAAGGGTATTCAATGTTTGTTTCGCTTTTGAACATACAATATACTCCCTCTGATACTATCTAGTTTACATATAAGTTTTATGTGTAGTCAAAGTATCTCTAGTTTGATCAAACTTACAGAAAAAAGTATCAACATTCAACAACGCCCAATCAATATTGTTAGATTCGTGCGTACTCCTAGATTTGTATTCAAACAGAGATGGTTACCAGTTTGTTTTCAACCATGTGAATGTGCTTGTTCTCGCGCATGCTCTTCCTACTAGGATTTCTCCACGTATAGCCAGTCCAATAGTAACTTTTTTAAGCTCCCTGTCCAATAGTACTAGTGGAGTACTGACAACGTCTGTAGTAGAGTATGCATTGCTCATAGTGCTCCCTCCTTCCATTTATATAGGGCCTAAGAGCAAGTACAATAGTGGGCTTATAGCCCGCTTACATGGCACTTTTGCCTATGTGGAGGAGTGAGATGTGAAAAAGTAAGGGGAGTGAGCTCATGCAAGAGCCTAGCTATATACGCATTCCTAGGTAAATACAATAAATATGAAGAAAGAGATAGAGAGGAGATGGAAAAAGTACTAATACAATAGCCAACCTTTTTTGCGGGAAATAGGCAACCTTATAGCCCACACTATTGTATGAGTGCATATAGATGATGGCTACGGATGACATGGCAGTTCCTTATAGCCATCGGCTGGCTATATTATTAACCATGCTCTAATGCGTTTTTCGAAACCGCCTTTGACTATTGACAAGATTAATAGTACATGAGATGTATAATGTGAAAATTAAATCATTGGAATCTCCTTTCACATATGAATTTGACTGTATGCTTTGTGTAAGTCGCATGTCATATATTATTACTCTAACATTTGGTCAAAGTTAGCCTCGAAAAGCGCATTAGGCCCTATATAGTAGATGGAAGGAGGGAGTAGTAGTGGAAGTGGACCCTTTGATGTAGGTATCCCTACCTTACCCTCCCTTTCGGTTACTTACTGGTGGGCCCCATGCTTGCTAGGCCCCGCATGTCAGTTACTCAATGGGTTCGACCACGTCAGGGGATCCTCATCCGTAGTATACTCCCTTCATTTTTATTTACTCCGCATAAAACAGAGGGAGTGGTAGTATAAATGACGCAGGCGGGGGAGGGGAGGGACGTCTGTTTGCTCTCAACTGCGGTCCCACAAGCGAGCAAAAACGCAAGACGAAGCGTGTTCCATTCGGTGAGCGACGTGGAGGGTCTAGCGTGCCGGGGTGCAATGCGAACGCGACAAGAGCGATGTACAGTCAAAACCGATTAACCAGTCGTCACCGAAACTACTATTCACACGAGAATCTTCGCTGCTTGGCCTACGCCAGCCACTGCCCCAAAACCACACCTCCTCTCCAGCCCATTCCCCCACCTTTCGATCCCCTAGCCCGCATCAAGCGTCCCCTAGTTCGCTGGAAAGCCATGGTGCGCTGCAAGATCACATACTACAAGATGCTGACGCTGGAGCGCCACGCAGTGGTCGGTGCCACCGACCTCTGTTCCCAAGCTCGCTTTGCGGCGGGCCAATCCCCGAGTTCTCTGGAGCCAAGCTACAAGGAGGAGGAAGTCGATCCAATGTTCATGGCGGAGGTCGCGGCGCAAAACGCCCCCGATGGGTATGAGACGATGGACGTCAACTTCATGTCGATGTCTGGGTCCCCGATGGTGCAGGCGGACCAGTGGTTCAACCTCGCGATACTAAAGGAGGACCAGGAGGCAGAGGCTCAACTCGACGCGAAGCGCGCGCATGCCGCTGCCATCGAGTCTCTCCTGCGGGCAGAACCGGAAGTCGTGGATGTGAACCGGGCGGCGGAGGCACAACTTGACGCGGAGCGCGCGGATGCCGCTACCATCGAGGCCCTCCTACAGGCGGAACCGGACATCCTGGACTTGAACCGGGCGGCAGAGGCTCAACTCGATGCGGAGCGCACGGATGCCACTGCCATTGAGGCCCTCCTGTAGGCGGAACCGGACGTCCTGGACTTGAATCGGGCGGCGGAGGCTCAACTCGACGCGGAGCGTGCGGATGCCGCTGCCATCGAGGCCCCCTGCAGGTGGAACCGGACGTCTTGGACTTGAACCGGGCGGTGCTCTTGTCCGCGCAGAGCGCCCGCACGCTCCGCATGAACAAGTAGCTGGAGGCCAAGGACAACCATGGTGCGGAGACACACGTCGGCAGCTACGACTGGTTCGCGTCGGCAGCCAAAGACGACGAGGCCGTCTCGTTCCACGAGCAGTGATAGTTTTTATTTATGTTGTTGTTTTTAGGGATCTTTTGCTGTGTAAAAATATATATTGTTATGCAAGTCTCCTGACTTTCATCATTTGGGTCAGTCTACCATTTCAGGCCGTTGGATGAATATCCTACGTCTCCTAACCCTTCTTCCTCACCTCTTCTTCTTCCCCAACAGACCACCGCACGGGCCGTATGGATCCTCCCCAACATGTGGTTGGACAAACATATTGTACGAACGAAAATTATGTGTCAGCGGTAGGATGGCTGAGTTTGGTTTGTTCACATGCGGTAGCACGTGTCAGTGAGGGCGCGTTCCCTTGGTTGGGTTTGCCGCATATAGGAGCGACTGTGTGAGGGTGCGGTGCGACCGCGGCGTGCAGGAGCGACTGTGTGAGGGTGTGGTACGACCGCGACAGCCATGCACAAGTGTACCTCCTTTTCATTTTGAAAACTTTAGGAAAGCTTGGAAAAAATGTGTGGCGAAGTATGGCAATGCAAGGCCTAGACCCAAAGAGGATACAACTACGTATGTACTAGGAGTACTAGTGTTAAAAAAGAAAGGCGGGGTTTTCCTTCGCGGGATTAATCGATACAAATCCTGGTTTGACGTGTCAATTAATGCGTATTTTTTCTCCAAAGCCCAAAGAGCTAACCATATCACTCGTCATTGCTTGATTAATGCAGCGCCATGCAAACCAACCTTCTCACTTCTGCATGCATGCAAGGGTATATTAATGTCCTTGGTTGCTAGTACGAGGGAAACCCCATCAATTTTGCCTCGATTAGTGTTAGTGGCCTTTTGCAAATTGTAATTTTGATATACTGGCCTTGTGTACAAAAAATGGAGGTAGTAACTATTTGACTTCCTTCCCCATTGTGGTGACGTCGACGATATCTCGAACATTGTGGTTTGGTGAAGTGTGTTCGACGGGGAACACTATTGAGGGAGACCACGGTAAGTCATTCACAAGTGCCGCCTGCAAGCCGAGACAACCGCCTTATTTGCATCCAGGAAGTCCGTTGAACCAAAGGACGTGTAAATGTACTAGTACTAGTAGTACACAATAGCGTCGTCCGTCCAACTTAGTGCAGTGAGGTGGTTTGTCTAAGAAGACGATGGAGAAGCGGAGTTAGCGAAGAGTGAAATGATGGTTTGTTCGTCCGTGCTTTGTGATTTCACGCCTCACTGCTTTGTGATTTGTGATAGAAGGGACAGGGGAGTAGACTCTGTGCTCTATATTGTACATGCTTCCAAGCATGAGAGAAAGAGGGGAGACATTGCATTTTTCTATTCCTTCAATCAATCAATCAGGGAGCTTCGGTCCCATCTTTTTGGCTTTGGCAGCACCGTCCACAATGGTTCCCATCGATGTCAAGAGCTATTTTCACATTTGGCTACACATTGTGGATGCCCTTAACCGTACCACTTGGTTTTGCTCCTGTGTGCTATCTACACAAATCTTAATTATATTGATCTAAAAAATTATAGAATCAAGATTAGTAAAAAGGAGGTAATTTTGCTGCGCGGATGGCGTGGGAGGTTTCTTATTTTTAGAGGATGTTGGCCTGGCGGTTTGCTAACATGCGGTCCCACATGTCAGTGTTTTACCAAGCCGATCCGCGTCCCACATGAGGCAGAACAACGGCAGAAGCAACACGTGGTTAACTTGAAGAAGATGAGGGAGAAGCGGATTCAGCAACGAGTGAAAATGATGGTTGCTTCGTCCCTCCAACTTATTTTTTTAGCATTATTACTTTGTCCCTCCAACGTAACTGCGGGAAAGGTGCAGCTTTGTGATTTGACGCCTCATTGCTCATTACTACGCCGGCGCCATGACTGGGGTGCTTCACCCCTGCTGCTCTGCTGAAAGTGCAACTATCCATGGGTGGTTTTGGTAATTCCTAACAACATATAGCTCATTGAGCTAACATTATTTCAAGATTAATATTTCAAGAAAAGCTCAATGCATGGCATGGCATGGATGAGGAAAGTGGATCCCTCAAAATTCTAAGGACAAAAAGTTTGGCTCAAGCTTGAAGCTCAAGACTCTACATTAAATATTTTAGTGATCCAAGATCACATTGAGTCCATAGGAAAAGCCAATACTATCAAGGAGGGATGAGGTGTTTCTTAATGAGTTTCTTGCTCTTCAGTGCTTAGTGATATGCTCCAAAACCCTCAACTACCTTCCCACATCCACATATGACCTAAACCAAAAGTCAAACTCGGCCCCACCGACTCTTTCTATCTGGCGCCACCGAGTTTCAAATGTCATAGACACTGCCACAAACCCTAGGCAAATTGGTCTCACCGATAGGGATCTCGGTCTCACCGAGATGGGATTGTAATCTCTCTATTTCCCTTGGTAACGTTTTGGTCTTACCGAGATGAGCGATCGGTCCCACTGAGATTGCAATGTAAACTCTCTGTTTCCCTTTTGTAACATTTCGGTCTCACCGAGATGAGTGAATCGGTCCCACCGACTTTACCTGACCAACTCTCTGGTTAGCTTATTACCAAAATTGGTCCCACCGAGTTTGTGTAATCGGTCACACCGAGATTACGTTATGCCCTAACCCTAACCATATCGGTCTCACCGAGTTGCATCTCAGTCCCACCGAAAATCCTAACGGTCACTAGGTTTGCTGAATCGGTCCGACCGAGTTTAACCATTCGGTCCCACCGAGTTTGGCAAATTGTGTGTAACGGTTAGATTTTGTGTGGACGCTATATATACCCCTCCACCCAATCTTCATTCGTGGAGAGAGCCATCAGAACATACCTACACTTCCAACATACATTTTCTGAGAGAGAACCACCTACACTTGTGTTGAGGTCAAGATATTCCATTCCTACCATATGAATCTTGATCTCTAGCCTTCCCAACTTGCTTTCCACTCAAATCTTCTTTCCACCAAATCTAAATCCTGTGAGAGAGAGTTGACTGTTGGAGAGACTATCATTTGAAGCACAAGAGTAAGGAGTTCATCATCAACACACCATTTGTTACTTCTTGGAGAGTGGTGTCTCCTAGATTGGCTAGGTGTCACTTGGGAGCCTCTGACAAGATTGTGGAGTTGAACCAAGGAGTTTGTAAGGGCAAGGAGATCGCCTACTTCGTGAAGATCTACCGCTAGTGAGGCAAGTCCTTCGTGGGCGACGGCCGTTATGGAATAGACAAGGTTGCTTCTTCGTGGACCCTTCGTGGGTGGAGCCCTCCGTGGACTCGCGCAACCGTTACCCTCCGTGGGTTGAAGTCTCCATCAACGTGGATGTACGATAGCACCACCTATCGGAACCACGACAAAAACATCCGTGTCTCCAATTGCATTTGAATCCTCCAAACCCTTCCCTTTACATTCTTGCAAGTTGCATGATTTACTTTCCGCTGCTCATATACTCTTTTGCATGCTTGCTTGAATTGTGTGGAGATTGCTTGACTTGTGCTAAGATAGCTAAAATCTACCAAGAACTAAAATTGGGAAAAGGCTAGATTTTTATTTGGTCAAGTAGTCTAATCACCCCCCCCCCTCTAGACATACTTTCGATCCTACATCAGCACATTATTTTGGTATGGCACATGGACCCGGTAGCTTGGTGTCCCACATGTCGGTGAAAGGGACTAGAACATTTATGAAAGCGAGTGCTCCACTCTTACTATGGAGGAGTACACGACACGGCGGCCTAGTGAACTATTACTTGTATTATATAGTACTATAGTTTTGCAGTTTCGCATGATCCATCGATACAAACCCGATTAAACAGGAAAGGGCGGGATTTTTCCCGTGCGGTAGATGATACTGGACATACATTCCAAAGGCAATTTTAAAAACTGAATAATTAAGTAACAATATGATATCTAATAAAACTAAAAACACATATGATTTATTGTGTTAGAGTGTAGTAGTAGTGATGTATTGCATAGTTGTTAGATGTAACATGCGAGAACAAGTAGAGATGTAGTTTTGGAGGGCCTACAGAGAGAAAAGCGTAATACGGTCACCGGACATAAGAATTCACTCATTACGGTAACTATATACGTTTTTCGATGATTATACGGTCACTTGCTCACCATTCAGCATCGGATTGCACTCTGTTGACCGGCCAAATAGTCTGCGTGGCACCATGTTGACTAGTTAAATTGACCATGTTCCTTGTGGGTCCCACCTATCAATTCGCATAGGAAAAGGGTCAGATAAGCACAAATTTACTCCGGCGCGACAAGACTCCAACCCGTGCGCAGGAACCACCTGCTTGTGTATGTGTCTGTCATGACCTGATGTGTGCGCATGCACGTGTAGGTTGAGCACTTGAGCATGAGAGTGTGTGTTGGTCATGTGGGGTGTACATGCATCCATGCGTGTGAGTGTTGCATGCGTGCGTGACTGCGTGTATACGTGTGAGTGTTGCGTGCGTGCGTGGCTGCATGTGTTCGTGTGAGTGTTGCGTGTGTGGCTGTTCGTGTGCATGCGTGCACGTGTGCATAATCACCACACCAGCTCATGTGTGTTAAAACAGACGGCTCAGCATACCAATACAAGGCCACCTTGTCCGCTGTGCCCGCGGTCATGACTTCGAACCACCGTCCAATATATTTTTGTCGTTTGTTTTTGTTATTACTAGCAAAATGCCCGTGTGTTGCACGTAACATCAAGATGCACTTGCATGACTAGTTTATCTTGTGAGAGCAAAGGATGAACGAGGGAAGGCCTTATTTGCAAATGTGGAGAGGTGTGTGGGTACCTTTTTGCAAAACTGCCATAGTTTCCTTCCTATCCGTTAGATATAAATTGGACGACCTATATTGCAGGATGGCAGGCACATCATCATCACCAATTCTGTTTTTTATAAGAGTGTAGAGTAGATACAAGCCGATAGGTGGGCCCAATGGTAGTGAGATAATGTGATGCAACACTAGAGACGCCATGTGGAGTGTTAACTGGTCAACTAGTTGTGTCTTGAGCAAATACAGAGCTGTACGGTGAGCCCGTGACTGTATAATAACCACAAAATATAAATGGTGACCGTAATGAGTGGATTCTGAAGTCCAATGTACGTATCATGCTTTCGCTCCAAATACAATGATTGTCATTGTATATATCGCGAGAGAAAGATGAAACATGCGTGAATGTGCTGGGGGCGTGCTTTTAGAGGACCTGTAGATAGTTTGTGTGCGTACGTGAAAGGGGCGTAGAGGGGCTGTATGCGATGGAGAGAGAGATGCTCTTCATTTCTCTTTATTATGACTAACTTTATATATAGTATAAAAATATAAAAATTCACAGTGCGGAATAAATATCATTGTGGGCACCATGCAATGCAAATTAACGTTCATACTCCTCCATATAACTTTGTAATGTTGTATATATGTAGAAATTCTAAAATAACTTTTTGGCCACACTTTATTTAAAAGGAATGTTGTATGCGAAATAAACATCAACAAAGGGCTTTTTAGATCAATGTGGTATGTGATGTAACATGTGTGAATGTGTAGTTGATGTATTTGGCGGGGCCTAGAGAGGTATCAGTGTGTATTACATATTCGAGAGAGGCATGGATAGAGGGGTCGGCGAGGGGAGGGGGCATGCGAGAGATAGCACAAGAAATGAGAGAGGTCTAGAGAGATAGAGAGAGACGAATATGATGTCACAGCGAGAGATTCCCTTGAGTGTGTATATGCAAGGGGGGAGGGGATAGAGGCACGAGGAGAATTTTTTTTGTGTGGTGTCTGTGTTGGTATGTGTGGGTGTGAGAAGATAACGAGACCTGGGGGCAGAGGGTGTGTCACCGCGTGAGGTCCTGTGGGCCGAGGTGAGGCCCTTGGTTCGGTTCCGTCCTGCGCTACATTGGTTGGCCCGTGACGCATTTAGGGAGACCCATGGATGACTAGTAGTACAAGACAAAGATAGCAGAATCGTGAAGGACTCTGTGTCCACTTACAAAGCCGACTAGGATTTGTAACCCTAGGTCCTCGGACTAAGGTAACCCCTTATCTCTGATATTACTATTCATCCAAACTAACTTTAAGGGCATCCTACATAATGCTCTGCTAGAATCATACTCATCGATTAGGAAGAGATGTGTGAGACAATGCGTGAGAGACAGGCCTAAAGATAATGTGCATACAGGAGACACGTAGGCAGGTCTATGTATATAGAAATGGGTTGATGGGGATTGTGCGTGTGTATGCTTGTGAGATGAAGAGTGCTTGTGATAAAGGTTAGTGAAAACAGTCGTAAATGGTTACGAGAGGGAGGGGGTTATATCGAGAGCATGTCTGCGAGAAAGACTCCTCGGGAGAGAGTGTGTGAGCATGTGTGAGAGACCACCGATGGAGAGTAAAACTACACGTAAAAGACTGATGTACACATTGATTAAAGATATAAATTGTATCCAAATATTAGGATGGGATCATGATATTTGCAATTCGCATAAGGAACGGTCATTGATCCATCAGACATCTAGATTCTATCAAATTTGAGCATGTCTATGTTATTATTCGACATAATTGATCCACATAGTTAGTATTTTGAACTCCAGACAATGCATCGCTTTAGCAATCGAATATAAACGTGAGTATAGTTCATGTTGTGTGTGTAAAGCACATTATACATACGGAAGTTACACAATGAACAATATAAATAGCTAGCTATGAACTAGCATACATTTGAATTCAACTTAAGGTGGTTTAAAAAATTCGAATTCAATGTGAAGTCCATTCAATTATTTGAATTCGATATCATGGCATTTGTAAATCATACCTAAATTATGGGGGCACCAATCTTTGCTCTGCTTTTGTAAATAACAGCATATATAGTCGTGTACAAAATAGATTCAAATTTAGCTCCTCCATTCCAAAATAATCGTAGTTATAGGATTTTCAAGTGTCAAAATTTCAAAAAGAAGCGGATAATTTAATGAGGTTTTCAAACATACAAGGTCAAATTTAAGGTTGTCTATTTAGGTCAATCCTCAAAGTTCGAGAGTACTCTAAACGTGAATGCTTCTGTTTCAAAATTTCGAACGAAATGCCAAAAGAGCCTCTACTCGCCCGAAACCGCGTGAGACAAATGTTTGGTAGTAAAAGGAAATTACTTTTCTAACTCTGACCCGTGAAACCTACCGGCCCGACGTCCAAAGGTCTAAACCGGGGAAGGTTTGTAGCTTCATCTAGACGCCACGCAACCACCTCCGAAAAACATTCATACACAATGGCCGCCTAAGCACACATGTGCGCGGCTGAAATCGCTCCCGCCCACTATTTGGACACCTGGGATTACCATCCTACCCCTGACCCACAGTAGGTCCGAAATTTAAGAGGGGGCAAAGTTTGTACTTTCCCCAAATTTCAAACAAGCGCGTCCCATCTGTTAAAAAAAGCCAAAAACAAGCGCGTCCCAGACCGAAACATGGTTCTCCCTTAGCTCCCCCCACCCCGCCCCCCTCCCCGTATGATTCCCCATTCGTACTCCGTGGGTGCCAAAACTACCTCTCCACCAGCCGTGAAATCCCGGCGTCCTCCGTCCGCCACCCATCCCACCCATCAACTGCCGCCCTCCTCCGTCAAGCCAGAGCCGATACCCCGGCGTCGTCGTCCACCGCAACCTCAATCGCAATGCCCTCCACGGCTAGTAGTTGAAGCCAAGGCCGAGCCGTCCGTACTCGAGCCAGTTCAACCACGTCGTCCTGCGCCTCACTGCTACTGCTCCAACTTCCCCACCGTCCACTGCACCGGAGTTGTTCCTGCTACGCCGTCCTTCGCCGCATCGGATCTGCTTCCCCTGAGCCGACATACGGCCACGGCAACATAGTCAACAATTTGGCCATGGGTTCGTCCAAGGCTGCACCCTCCTCTAAAACATCGGTTCCCCCGGCAAAAACAAGAAAATCGCCGTGACATATGGAGGATACAACACTGGTAACCGTAAATGGTACTCCTCTTCCCTTATTCATGCAAATCTTACGTGTCTGCTTGCATGGTATTCATCCCACATAAGACACTAGTTGACCGCTTCTTCTTGATACTAGATGTTCCTAGTAACTCGCGATGCACAAGGTTTCTCCTCATATACTATTTCACCTTAGTTAGAGGTCTGTTGCCCCCTAGATTTCAATTCCTGGTCCGTTGATTCCTAATTAACAGAAGCATTCCCCGGCGTAACAGGCGCTAGTCCGCCTATTACGCTGGGGAAGCAGTGCCTAAGTGTTTATCTTAGGGGCGTGTGGGGCCTAGAGCTGCTGGCGCCTGATCTGGAGGTCGGCCGAGATTAAAGGGATGGCCTGGGGCACTGCCAAGCGCGGTGGTGGTGTGAGGTCGAGGGGAGGGCGGGGCGGCAGAGGTAGGGATCTGGGCCGGTGGTCGCTGGCGGTTTGAGAAAGATCGTCAACAGTGACTGGCAGGAGGTAGACGAAGGCCATCTGCCCATTCCTTATAGATCGGACGGTTCATAAAAAAATCGACTGACCTATTTATTTTCAGTCGACTATTATTTTGATAGGACCACATGTGGTGGTGTGCTGGAGGAGTACCCGCATTTCCCAGCCATCCATGTGCTCATATATTACAAAATCATATGGAGTAGAATCTAATTTTGTTTGCCATGGAATGTTCTAGAGCTTAATATGTCTCATGTCATTTATTTTTCAACCACCTGCTATCTGCTACTTTTACAGTGCACTAGTTCTGCACACACTTCACCCATACTCTCACTATTGTGTTTTTATGCAAGGGTATTTCAGACTCTGGTGCCTTGACAGAAGTAGAAAAGAAAAGAGAGAAGTCGCTCCAGCATGGTACGCGGCTAGGCCACACACGTTTCAGCCTTATAAAGGGTGCAGTGTCAGCAGATGGAGACAATAAACGTAGCTCTGGAGTTGATGACCTCGCTCGCCATGAACCACCATCCCAGGTGCTTGCTTTAACTTCGCGATGTCATATGTGGTTGCATGTTGCATATGGTGTCTAGCTTGTATTCGAAAGGCCAAAGTCAGTCTTTATTAAGATAAGGAAAGATATTTTTTACATGAACCACCATCCCGGGAGCACCAAAAGACAAATATCTAGTTAGGGCACTGGCCGAGCCAGTGACAAGCCCAGCGCAGACAGGCATCACCTGGAAGCCAACTAAAAAGCCACGATGGTGGCGAAGCAGCCCGCCTCCCACCAGGCTCTCAAGTCCTCGATGATCATGCTCACCACTCCAGCCGGATGTCTAGCTTGTATTGCTTCCAATTTGGTTAAATTGCATTTTCTTAGCTTACACATTATACCTTTGAATATGAAATGCCTTCCTGTTTTTGGTACATACTAGTACATTTGTCTATTAACCATGTTCTTACATCAAACTAATGTTCTTGTGTATCCCTCATCAATCACTTATGATGAGACAGTCACCCCAGTGGGTTACTTTGTGAAAAGATCCTCTTTTAAAGAATGCAGTGTCAGCCTCCCCACATGATTCTCAAGAAACAGCAAGGCTAGATGAAGATCGTGAGCGTAGCTCTATAGTTGATGACCGCATTTCCCCTACACCAGCATGGCAGGTGCTTTCTCTAACTTGGCAGCGTGATATGTGGTTGCATGTTGCATATGGTGTCTAGACAGTAATTCTTCCAATCTGGTTAAACTGCATGTGCTATTCTGCTTAGTTTATACATTATGCATGTTAATGTGACATGCCTTCCTGTTTTTAGTACATAGTACATATGTCTATTAAGCATGTCCTTACATAAAACTATTGTTTTTTTATCCCACATGAATCAATATGACGAGACACCTTTAGTATATGCAGTGTGATATTAGTTGCATCTTTCATATGATTTATAGCATGCGTTGCTTCTAATTTGTTGAAACACCATTTATGATGGGACGATTTTAACTTGGCAGACTCATATTGGTTGCATCTTTCATGTGGTGTCTAGCTTGCATTGCTTCTTATTTGTTGAAGTGGCTTCTGCTTAGTTTACACAAACAGTTGTGAATATGCCATGCCATCCTGTTTTTCGTACATATTCCATCCTGGTATCACGTGTTTGCCTTACATCAAAATAGTGATTGTCAGTACCATGCACGAATGAGTTCTAAAGAGTGGATTTTATTGCTTTTTCTTGTCGGTTTTACTTGACAATTCAAAATCAATAAAGCGGAAGGAAAGTAGCAAGGCACCGGATATAGGTGCTCCTTCCAAATGGAGGGGCCCTACAGATTCTACTCTGCCACCCCCCAAGAAGATTTGCAAGACAACACAGGCATAGATACTCAATGTAGTTGTATTCATGATGAGCACGTCTCCCCTAGTGCACCATCACAGGTGCTCCCTCTAACTTGGCACTGTTATATGTGGTTGCATGTTATGTATGATGTCTAGCTTGTATTGCTTCTAATTTTGTTGAATTCCATCTGCTTACTTTACACAATATACTTGTGAATAAGACACGTGTTCTTGTTTCTAGAACATACAATATATGTCTATCACACCATGTTCTTACATCAAAGTACTACTGTTGTGTAACCTGCAACAATCACTTATCATAAGACATGTTTGACTTGGGAGTGTGATATAGGTTACATCTCACATTCTTTTCTAGCTTGTACTACTTCTAATTTGTTGAAATGGCACTTATGACGAGACAGTTTAAACTTGGTAGAGTGATATTCGTTGCATCTTTCATATGGTGTCTAGCTTTCATTGCTTCTAATTTGTTGAAATGCCTTCTCCTTAGTTTACACATCATAAGATGTGAATATGCAATGTTGTGAATATGCAATGGCACTAGTGATGAGAGACCTTTAACTTGGTATTGTGATGTTGTTTGCATCTTGCATATGATTTATTTCTTGTACCGCTTCACATTTGTTTAAACTCCATTTATGACGAGACACTATTAAATTGGCAGAGCGATATTTGTAGCATCTTTCATATGGTGTCTACCTTCCATTGCATTGCTTCTAATTTAGTGAAATGTCTTCTGCTTAGTTTGCACATCATAGTTCTGGTTATCTCATGCCGTCCCGTTTTTCGTACATACTACATCCTCCTATCATGTGGTTGTCTAACATCAAAGTTCAGTTCGTCTGTATCACGCATCAATTTGTTCTGAAGAACTAAATTTTTATTCGTTTTTCTTGTCGGCTTGACTTAACATGGCACAGAGAAAGAGGAAGAAACACAGAATGACAGGGAAAAGGAAGCGGAAGAATCCTGCAGATTCTGTTGGGGAACGTAGCAGAAATTAAAAAAATTCCTACGTGCCACCAAGATCTATCTATGGAGAAACCAGCAACGAGGGGAAGAAGAGTGCATCTACATACCCTTGTAGATTGCTAAGCGGAAGCGTTCAAGTGAATGGGGTTGATGGAGTCGTACTCGTCGTGATCCAAATCACCGATGATCCT
Organism: Aegilops umbellulata; assembly: GCA_032464435.1. Taxonomy (NCBI): domain Eukaryota; kingdom Viridiplantae; phylum Streptophyta; class Magnoliopsida; order Poales; family Poaceae; genus Aegilops; species Aegilops umbellulata. Next base: position 560,802,530 of record CP136055.1, on the reverse strand, counting down.
AGTGCCGAACGGACGGCACCTCCGCGTTCAACACACGTACAGCCCGGTGACGTCTCCCATGCCTTGATCCAGCAAGGGGAGAGGGAGAGATGGAGGAAGACTCCATCCAACAGCAGCACAACGGCGTGGTGATGATGGAGGAGCGTGGTAATCCTGCAGGGCTTCGCCAAGCACCGCGGGAGAGGAGAAGGACTTGGGAGAGGGGAAGGGATGCGCCAACAGGAGAAGAACTCATGTGTTGGGCTGCCCCTTTGCCTCCACTATACATAGGGGGAGAGGGAGGGATGCGCCCCCACCTAGGGTTTCCACCCTAGGGGCGGCGGCAGCCCCAATCCCCATCTGGGGTGGCGGCCAAGTGGGGGGGAGAGGGAGGCGCACCAGGCATGGGCTTTTAGGGCCCATCTGCCCTAGGGTTTGCCCCCTCTTCTCTCCAGGCGCATGGGCCTTGGTGGGGAGGCGCCCCAGCCCACCTAGGGGCTGGTCCCTTCTCACACTTGGCCCGTGTATGCCTCCGAGGCCCGTGGCCCCTCCCGGTGGACCCCCGGACCCCTCCGGTGGTCCCGGTACACTACCGGTGATGCCCAGAACACTTCCGGTGGCCAAAACCATACTTCCTATATATAAATCTTTACCTCCGGACCATTCTGGAACTCCTCGTGACGTCCGGGATCTCATCCGGGACTCCGAACAACATTCGTTAACCACATACAAGCTTCCTTTATAACCCTAGCGTCATCGAACCTTAAGTGTGTAGACCCTACGGGTTCGGGAGATATGCAGACATGACCGAGACGTTCTCCGGTCAATAACCAACAGCGGGATCTGGATACCCATGTTGGCTCCCACATGTTCCACGATGATCTCATCGGATGAACCACGATGTCAAGGACTTAATCAATCCCGTATACAATTCCCTTTGTCTATCGGTACGATACTTGCCCGAGATTCGATCGTCGGTATCCCGATACCTTGTTCAATCTCGTTACCGGCAAGTCTCTTTTACTCGTTCCGCAACACATCATCTCGTGATCAACTCCTTGATCACATTGTGCACATTATGATGATGTACTACCGAGTGGGCCCAGAGATACCTCTCCGTCACACGGAGTGACAAATCCCAGTCTCGATTCGTGCCAACCCAACAGACACTTTAGGAGATACCCGTAGTGAACCTTTATAGCCACCCAGTTACGCTGTGACGTTTGGCACACCCAAAGTATTCCTACGGTATCCGGGAGTTGCACAATTTCATGGTCTAAGGAAATGATACTTGACATTAGAAAAGCTTTAGCATACGAACTACATGATCTTGTGCCAGGCTTAGGATTGGGTCTTGTCCATCACATCATTCTCCTAATGATGTGATCCCGTTATCAGCGACATCCAATTTCCATGGTCAGGAAACCGTAACCATCTATTGATCAACGAGCTAGTCAACTAGAGGCTTACTAGGGACATGGTGTTGTCTATGTATCCACACATGTATCTGAGTTTCCTATCAATACAATTCTAGCATGGATAATAAACGATTATCATGAACAAGGAAATATAATAATAATCAATTTATTATTGCCTCTAGGGCATATTTCCAACAGTCTCCCACTTGCACTAGAGTCAATAATCCAGTTCACATCGCTATGTGATTCAAGGTCACATCCCCATGTGACTAACACCCTAGAGTTTACTAGAGTCAATAATCTAGTTCACATTACCATGTGATTAACACTCAATGAGTTCTGGGTTTGATCATGTTATGCTTGTGAGAGATGTTATAGTCAATGGGTCTGAACCTTTCAGATCCGTGTGTGCTTTACAAATATCTATGTCATCTCCTAGATGCAGTTACCACGCTCTATTTGGTGCTATTCCAAATAACTGTTCTACTATATGAATCCAGTTTACTACTTAGAATAATCTGGATTAGTGTCAAAGCTTGCATCGGCGTAACCCTTTACGACGAACTCTTTTACCACCTCCATAATCGAGAAAATTCCTTAGTCCACTAGTTACTAAGGATAACTTTGACCGTTGTCCTGTGATCCATTTCTAGATCACACTTGTACCCCTTGACTGAGTCATGGTTTGGCACACTTCAGGTGCGGTACATAACATAGCATACTTTAGAGCCTACGACTAAAGCATAGGGGACGACCTTCGTCCTTTCTATTCTGCCGTGGTCATGTCTTGAGTCCTGCTCAATACTCACACCTTGTAACACAGCCGAGAACTCCTTCTTTGCTGATCTATTTTGAACTCCTTCAAATCTTGTCACGGTATGTATTCATTTGAAAGTACTATTAAGCGATTTTGATCTATCCTTATAGATCCTGATGCTCAATGTTCAAGTAGCTTAATCCAGGTTTTCCATTGAAAAACACTTTTCAAACAACCCTATATGCTTTCCAGAAATTCTACATCATTTCTGATCAACAATATATACTCATTAGAAATTCTATAGTGCTCCCACTCACTTCTTTGGAAATACAAGTTTCCAATAAACTTTGTATAAACCCAAATCTTTGATCATCTCATCAAAGCGTACATTCCAACTCCGAGATGCTTACTCCAGTCCTTAGAAGGATAGCTGGAGCTTTGCATACTTGTTAGCATCTTTCAGGATTGACAAAAATTTTCTGGTTGTATCATATACAACCTTTCCTCAAGAAAATCGTTGAGGAAACAATGTTTTGACATCCTATCTGCACAGTTTCATAAATAATGCAGTAATCGCTAACATAATTCCAACAGACTCTTAGCATCGCTACGAGTGAGAAAGTCTCATCGCAGCCAACTCCTTGAACTTGTCGGAAAACATCTTAATGACAAGTCGAGCTTTCTTAATGGTGACATTTACCATCATTGTCCGTCTTCCTTTTAAAATCCATCTGTATTCAACAGCCTTACAACCATCGAGCCGATCTGCCAAAGTCTACACTTTGTTTTCATACATGGATCCTCTCTCGGATTTAATGGCCTCGAGCCATTCATCGGAATCCGGGCCCACCATCGCTTCTCCATAGCTCGTAGGTTCATTGTTGTCTAGCAACATGACTTCCAAGACAGGATTACGTACCACTCTGAAGTAGTACGCATCCTTGTCATCCTACGAGGTTTGGGAGTGACTTGATCCGAAGTCTCATGATCACTATCATAAGCTTCCACTTCAATTGGTGTAGGTGCCATAGGAACAATTCCTGTGCCCTGCTACACACTAGTTGAAGTGACAGTTCAATAACCTCATCAAGTCTCCACCATCCTCCCACTCAATTCTTTCGAGAGAAACTTTTCCTCGAGAAAGGACCCGATTCTAGAAACAATCCCTATTGCTTTCGGATCTGAGACAGGAGGTATACCCAACTGTTTTGGGTGTCCTATGAAGATGCAGTTATCCACTTTGGGTTCGAGCTTATCAGCCTGAAACTTTTTCATATAAGCGTCGCAGCCCCAAACTTTTAAGAAATGACAGCTTAGGTTTCTCTAAACCATAGTTCATACGGTGTCATCTCATCGGAATTACGTGGTGCCCTATTTAAAGTGAGTGCAGTTGTCTCCAATCCTAACCCATGAACGATAGTGGTAATTCGATAAGAGACATCATGGTACGCACCATATCCAATAGGGTGCAGTTATGATGTTCGGACACACCATCACACTATGGTGTTCCAGGCGGTACTAGTCGTGAAATAATTTCCACAATGTCTCATTTATGTACCAAACTCGCAACTCAGATATTCATCTCTATGATCATATCATAGATATTTTATCCTCTTGTCACGACAATATTCAACTTCATTCTGAAATTACTTGAACCATTCAATAATTCAGACTTGTGTTTCATCAAGTAAATATGCTTAGTATCTACTCAAATCATCTGTGAAGTAAGAGCATAACGATATCCACTGCGTGCTTCAGCACTCATTGGACTGCACACATCAAAATGTGTTACTTCCAACAAGTTGCTTTCTTGTTCCATTTTACTGAAACCGAAGCTTTCAGTCATCTTGCCCATGTGGTATGATTTGCATGTCTCAAGTGATTCAAAATCAAGTGAGTCCAAACGGTTCATCTGCATGGAGTTTCTTCATGCGTATATACCAATAGACATGGTTCACATGTCTCAATCCTTTAAAAGGAGTGAGTCCAAAGATCCATCAACATGTAGCTTCTTCATGCGTTTTATACCAATATGACTTACATGGCAGTGCCACAAGTAGGTGGTACTATCATTACTATCTTATATCTTTTGGCATGAACATGTGTATCACTACGATCGAGATTCAATAAACCATTCATTTTAGGTGCAAGACCATTGAAGGTATTATTCAAATAAATAGAGTAACCATTATTCTCCTTAAATGAATAACCGTATTGCGATAGACATAATCCAATCATGTCTATGCTCAACGCAAACACCAAATAACAATTATTTAGGTCTAACACCAATCTCGATGGTAGAGGGAGTATGCGATGCTTGATCACATCAAGCTTGGAAACACTTCCAACACATATCGTCATCTCACCTTTAGCTAGTCTCCGTTTATTCCGTAGCTTTTATTTCGAGTTACTAACACTTAGCAACCGAACCGGTATCTAATACCCTGATGCTACTAGGAGTACTAGTAAAGTACACATTCACATAATGTATATCCAATAAACTTCTATCGACAGCCTTCTCATCTACCAAGTATCTAGGGTAATTCTGCTCCAGTAGTTGTTCTCCTCATTACAGAAGCACTTAGTCTCGGGTTTGGGTTCAACCTTGGGTTTCTCCACTAGAGCAGCAGCTGATTTGCCGTTTCATGAAGTATCCCTTCTTGCCCTTGCCCTTCTTGAAACTAGTGGTTTCACTAACCATCAACAATTGATGCTCCTTCTTGATTTCTACTTTTGCGGTGTCAAACATCGCGTATATTTCAAGGATCATCATATCTATCCCTGATATGTTATAGTTCATTACGAAGCTCTAGCAGCTTGGTGGCAATGACTTTGGTGAAACATCACTATCTTATCTGGAAGATCAAATCCCACTCGATTCAAGTGATTGTTGTACTCAGACAATCTAAGCACAAGCTCAACGATTCAGCTTTTCTCCCTTAGTTTGCAGGCTAAGAAAATCGTCGGAGGTCTTATACCTCTTGACGTGGGCACGAACCTAAAATCCCAATTCCAGCCCTTGAAACATCTCATATGTTCCGCGACATTTCAAAAATGTCTTTGGTGCCTCAATTCTAAACCATTTATCATTACCGAACTATCATGTAGTCATCAAAACGTGTATGTCAGATGTTCGCAACATCCACAGACCACGTTCGAGGTCCAGCACACCGAGCAGTGCATTAAGGACATAAGCCTTGTACTGTCCGCATAATTGCTACTATCAACTTTCAACTATATTTTCTCTAGGAACATATCTAAAACAGTAGAACTAAATCGCGAGCTTACGACATAATTTGTAAAGACCTTTTGACTATGTTCAGGATAATTAAGTTCATCTTATGAACTCCCACTCAGATAGACATCCCTCTAGTCATCTAAGTGATTACATGATCCGAGTCAACTAGGCCGTGTCCGATCATCACGTGAGACGGACTAGTCATCATCCGTGAACATCTTCATGTTGATCGTATCTACCATATGACTCATGCTCGACCTTTCGGTCTCTTGTGTTCCGAGGCCATGTCTATACATGCTAGGCTCGTCAAGTCAACCTAAGTGTTTCGCGTGTGTAAATCTGGCTTACACCCGTTGTATGTGAACGTAAGAATCTATCACACCCGATCATCACGTGGTGCTTCGAAACGACGAACTTTCGCAACGGTGCACAGTTAGGGGGAACACTTTCTTGAAATTTTAATGAGGGATTATCTTATTTACTACCGTCGTTCTAAGCAAATAAGATGCAAAAACATGATAAACATCACATGCAATCAAATAGTGACATGATATGGCCATCATCACTTTGCTCCTTTTGATCTCCATCTTCGGGGCTCCATGATCATCGTCGTCACCGGCATGACACCATGATCTCCATCATAGTGTCTTCATGAAGTTGTCACGTCAACTATTACTTCTACTACTATGGCTAACGCTTTAGCAATAAAGTAAAGTAATTACATGACGTTTATGTTGACACGCAGGTCATAAATAAATTAAAGACAACTCCTATGGCTCCTGCCGGTTGTCATACTCATCGACATGCAAGTCATGATTCCTATTACAAGAACATGATCAATCTCATACATCACATATATCATTCATCACATCCTTTTGGCCATATCACATCACATGGCATACCCTGCAAAAACAAGTTAGACGTCCTCTAATTGTTGTTTGCATGTTTTACGTGGCTGATATGGGTTTCTAGCAAGAACGTTTCTTACCTACGCAAAACCACAACGTGATATGTCAATTGCTATTTACCCTTCATAAGGACCCTTTTCATCGAATCCGATCCGACTAAAGTGGGAGAGACTGGCCCCCGCTAGCCACCTTATGCAACTAGTGCATGTCAGTCGGTGGAACCTGTCTCACGTAAGTGTACGTGTAAGGTCGGTCCGGGCCGCTTCATCCCACAATGCCGCCGAATCAAGATTGACTAGTAACGGTAAGCATATTGAACAAAATCAACGCCCACAACTACTTTGTGTTCTACTCGTGCAAAGAATCTACGCAATAGACCTAGCTCATGATGCCACTGTTGGGGAACGTAGCAGAAATTCAAAATTTTCCTACGTGTCACCAAGATCTATCTATGGAGAAACCAGCAACGAGGGGAAGAAGAGTGCATCTACATAACCTTGTAGATCGCTAAGCGGAAGCGTTCAAGTGAACGGGGTTGATGGAGTCGTACTCGTCGTGATCCAAATCACCGATGATCCTAGTGCCGAACGGACGGCACCTCCGCGTTCAACACACGTACAGCCCGGTGACGTCTCCCATGCCTTGATCCAGCAAGGGGAGAGGGAGAGGTTGAGGAAGACTCCATCCAGCAGTAGCACAACGGCGTGGTGATGATGGAGGAGCGTGGTAATCCTGCAGGGCTTCGCCAAGCATCGCGGGAGAGGAGAAGGACTTGGGAGAGGGGAAGGGCTGCGCCAACAGGAGAAGAACTCATGTGTTGGGCTGCCCCTTTGCCTCCACTATATATAGGGGGAGAGGGAGGGATGCGCCCCCACCTAGGGTTTCCACCCTAGGGGCGGAGGCAGCCCCAATCCCCATCTGGGGTGGCGGCCAAGTGGGGGGGAGAGGGAGGCGCACCAGGCATGGGCTTTTAGGGCCCATCTGCCCTAGGGTTTGCCCCCTCTTCTCTCCAGGCGCATGGGCCTTGGTGGGGAGGCGCCCCAGCCCACCTAGGGGCTGGTCCCTTCTCACACTTGGCCCATGTATGCCTCCGAGGCCCGTGGCCCCTCCCGGTGGACCCCCAGACCCCTCCGGTGGTCCCGGTACACTACCGGTGATGCCCAGAACACTTCCGGTGGCCAAAACCATACTTCCTATATATAAATCTTTACCTCCGGACCATTCCGGAACTCCTCGTGACGTCCGGGATCTCATCCGGGACTCCGAACAACATTCGGTAACCACATACAAGCTTCCTTTATAACCCTAGCGTCATCGAACCTTAAGTGTGTAGACCCTACGGGTTCGGGAGATATGCAGACATGACCGAGACGTTCTCCGGTCAATAACCAACAGCGGGATCTGGATACCCATGTTGGCTCCCACATGTTCCACGATGATCTCATCGGATGAACCATGATGTCAAGGACTTAATCAATCCCGTATACAATTCCCTTTGTCTATCGGTATGATACTTTCCCGAGATTCGATCGTCGGTATCCCGATACCTTGTTCAATCTCGTTACTGGCAAGTCTCTTTTACTCGTTCCGCAACACATCATCCCGTGATCAACTCCTTGATCACATTGTGCACATTATGATGATGTACTACCGAGTGGGCCCAGAGATACCTCTCCGTCACACGGAGTGACAAATCCCTGTCTCGATTCGTGCCAACCCAACAGACACTTTCGGAGATACCTATAGTGAACCTTTATAGCCACCCAGTTACGCTGTGACGTTTGGCACACCCAAAGTATTCCTACGGTATCCGGGAGTTGCACAATCTCATGGTCTAAGGAAATGATACTTGACATTAGAAAAGCTTTAGCATACAAACTACATGATCTTGTACTAGGCTTAGGATTGGGTCTTGTCCATCACATCATTCTCCTAATGATGTGATCCCGTTATCAGCGACATCCAATGTCCATGGTCAGGAAACCGTAACCATCTATTGATCAACGAGCTAGTCAACTAGAGGCTTACTAGGGACATGGTGTTGTCTATGTATCCACACATGTATCTGAGTTTCCTATCAATACAATTCTAGCATGGATAATAAACGATTATCATGAACAAGGAAATATAATAATAATCAATTTATTATTGCCTCTAGGGCATATTTCCAACAGATTCTACTGGTACTGATGGTGCAATAGAAGGTCAAAGTCCAACGGAAAATTGTACAAATAGGGTATCCCGTGCTACGCGAGCTGCAGAACAAGCCAAACAGAAAGAAATAGCTGCCACCAAACAAGCAGAGACATCCCTAGTTGTTGCAACACCTTCCACAGTACCACCAGCTGCACGAGTTACTCGTTGGTCAACTCAGCTAGCAGCATGTTCCCAAGCTCCCCTGCCACATGACACTACTTCTGAAGCACTCTTGACACAAGACGAGTTGGCAAGATCAGATGAACTTTGTGAGCTTCAACAGCAAGAAGGTAGTTGTTGGAGTCAAGTTATAGTTGCATGCTTCTTTATATGTAGTCTCACAGTTTGATGTACACTAAAACTTCCTATGTTCGTTGTTGGACTAGCACCTAGGCACAAGAGGAAACAAACATCAGGATAATGCTCGATAGGTTAGCTAAATCTAGAGGAGGAATAATGGAGATCCATTTTGAGGCAGGTTTAAAAAGGCCACGTGATGCTATAGAGTCAGCCAAGTTAGTATCAGAGGCAGCGGTTGCCGTTAGGTGTCATGTACGTATCCTCCGAACATTGATTCAGTATAGGAATGACAAAGACGAAACCCAGTTCAACACCTTCCTCGACCATTTATCTGTAAGTATGGTTATGTATGGAAACTAGTAATATCGTCTTGCTCTGTCCCATACTTTCTAGGTTGCTGGTAATGAGACTCTCATAATTTTCAACATATGAGGTTCAAGTTGGATAGCCAAGATGATGCAACCAGACAAGCTTGCACCCATGTTTTCAAGTCTACTATGTGACACTATCGGTATAACTTGAGTAAAACTCACTTTGAAGGCAAGGCTAACAGTGAACTTGCCCAAACATCTCCAGTGGAAAATATATTGGATGAAGACTGGAGAGGCCTCGTTAAACACTGGTCTGATCCAAAGTATCAGGTACATTATATATATGTGATCAGATCACATGTTGAAGTCCTATTTACGCATGTGCCTCACAAATCTATCTTCTTGTAGGTGAACTGCTCAAAGAACAAGGCCAACAGTACGAAAGTGAAATTCCAACAGACGACAGGATCTCGTAGCTATATTGCACACTGTGAGGCTCTTGTAATTAGCTGTTGTTTCACTCTTTTGCTGTACCATATTATCATATCTATATTGACTTATTCCAAATGCAGAGCAAAGCCCGCAAGGACCAAAAAGTACCTGAACCAAATGTTGTGGAAATCTTCAAGGACTGTCACACCAGCAAGACGAAGGGCATGACTACACCAGTCAAAGCCGATGTTGTAAGTCCTTAATACTCATGCCTTTTAACTACTACTTACTCTGACTTGTTCCTTGAACTGCATGGTTTGCAGCCAATGTATATTACTCTTTTCAATTTTATACATAATTTTCTTAGCGTATCATTGCACCTTACAAGGTTTAAAAGTGAGGAGTGATGTTCCTTTGATCTTGATCTGTAATTTAGTTTTGTGCTGGACTTGCCCACACAACGTTACAATTTCCTGTTTGACTGTTCTCAGTTGTTTTGTGATATGAATGATGCCATACTATGCTTACCGTATTATAAACTTTGTCTCTTCATCCTTAGCTGTCAATACAATGTGAAGAAATAGACAATACATTAGCCATGATCCATGGTCATATGTTTGGGACCTGGTTTTATTATGTACTTTGTAGTAAAATACAACTAATATTTTACATGGGTTCACCATAATAAGTTCTGTATATAGACCAAAGCTATTTTGTTTGGTTTTGATGCCTCCTTAATATCTTCTGTTCTAGTACTACTAATGTAAAAAACTCAACTTTTCAGCAAGTTATGGAAAAAATGGTGGAACCGCCACCTTCTGAAGGTGGTGAGGCAACTATAACCGCAATGTCAGCTCTTGCTGAAGGAGGTCAGTACTTGTCCACTAACAGTGCCAAAAGCATGTTCCTGTGTAATACTGGGTTGGTTGTTAAGGCAATCTCGTCCAAACTGCCTCATGATCAAGATATGCAAGCTCAAAACAATGTTATATCTGCGCTCCAGACACAAGTCCATTCCCTAATAGAGACCCTTTGTGAAACAAGGACAGACATTGTTTGATGTCATCAAGATATGCATGGTTATGAAACCAGACTATCAGACATTTGCTATGTTGTTCAGGAGCCTAGGAGAAATGAAGGCGAAGGTTATGGTGCTCCATCGGACAATACAGCATGAAAATGTAACAGTCAGGTCAAATGAACTGAGCTTCTAAACTTCTGGTGGTGCATTTATCTGCCAGACTATTAACTTTTATGCCAACCTTTTGTTTTATAGTTGTAATTTGTTTTGTTGCGATATAAAATTTGTTCTTAATGGGCAGCCACCGGCTGAAGAAGACAGCAAGCCATTTTTGTATAGTGTAGGGTGTTCCCTATATTTGCACTGGTGACGATCTTTGATGCCCAGTGGATGTAATCTGTGCAATCGCCTTAATAGCCTAGCGTTAGTTTCGGGCTTATTTATTTCCCAGTCTTTCTTTTTCCCTGGTTTGCTAGTGGCCGCAACAACCATGGGCCATATACGGACCGTGGTAACCTTGACCCTGCTACAGGCCGTAGGATCCATGGGCCTCCTATGGGCCGTCGATAAATGGGCCTCCAACAGGGCCGTAGAATTGGTGGGCCTCGGGCCATCGGATAAATGGGTCTACATGGGTTGTAAACGGGCGTAACTAGTATCGGCCCAACACGGTAACGGGTCGTTAACAGGCCGGAGGATAGCAAAGGCTTAATCCTGTCACAGGCATAATGGGTCGTTAATGGGCCAGAATAAAGGACAGGCTGGAGACGGCGCAACGGGTTAACAGGCCACAAACGGGTCGACTCTGGCCGCGGGCCGAATTTGGCCCATTAGAGGAACAGGCCAGTAATGGGTCGGAAGTAATCGAGGGCCGGAAAGGAGCCCAAGAACGTATGGGTCGTCAGTAGGCCGAAAGCTAACACGGGCTGGAAACGGCCCATGTGAATCATGGGTCATTAATGGGTACAAAGAAATTTACTGTTCATTATGGGCTAGAGTCACTTTGGGCCTCTAAAGGGCCTAAAGATATGAAAGACCTCATATGGGCCAAAAGACGTCGTGGGCCATACATGGGTCGAAAGACGTCGTGGGACATACATGGGCTGAAAGTGAAATGGGCTGGTGTTATATTCGACAGCCCACATAACGTTGTTGGGCCAATTTTGGGTAGGCCCTAACGAGCCGTGAGTTACCGGGCCGTAAAATGGGCTATTTGCAAAGAGACCGTTAACAGGCTTTTCATGGGCCAGCCCGCGAACTTTTGACCAAGTCAAACGGGCTGGCCTTTGTAAGCTAAATGGGCCAGTGGTGGGCCGTCGCATGTGTCGACATATCATAGGCGCCTACCTGACAAACTGACGAGCTGACATGTGTTTCCTCCGGCCAATCAAAATTTTACACATGGAAAATTCCCATTGGTCCAGGCTATTAACGGGTTATTGGATCCAAAACCGGGCCCGATAGCTTAACGGCCACCCGTTATGGTGGATGCCACGTGTCGGTCACCCTTGACGAAAGCACTTCTGTGACGCGCGATTTATCATCATGGAAGTGGACACTTCCATGATGATAATTTTGGTAATGTCATGGAACACTTCTACGACAGCACAGGTATGACTATCTTGATTCTGTCAGAAAATCGTCATGGATGTACATGCATGACAGAAAACGTGACCTACTGTGACAAACGCGTATCATCACAGAAGTGTATTTTTTTTGTAGTGTCATCTTCGAGCCACAGCTGAAGGGCAGCGACGCGTTGGATCTTCCCGGTGGCACGCTCTGTGTAATCTGCATCGAGACCAATGACCTTTGTCTCCACCTTTTAGAGGGAGTTGGATACATTGTTGATCCACTTCTGAACAACCCTTGGGTAGTCGGTGACGGTGGCAACTATGCTCAATGAGCCTTTGACGAGGACATGTTGGACGCTAAAAACCTACATCTCGATCTCTTTCGCCATTTGGAACCGCTGGACCGGAGGGCTATGGTTTGGATAATTAGGATTAGATGGCAAGTCTAATTGAAGAAGATGATTATTTAAAGGGGCTTCGGAATTACTCCAGGAGTATGTGAAGAGGTTAAAACAATGTGAATGCAGTGTGGTTTGGAGGCAATTGAAGATGAAGGAGAGGTGAATAAGCCGAGGAAAATCGGTTCCCGATGGAGAAGTAAATGGGAGAAGTGGCATGCAGGCAGTTGATTAGACGGCTAAGTAGACTAAAAAAAAGGCTATGTGGGTAGACTGAGGAGTGGTACCTGTACGTGTACGTGCCCATCCTTCTACCACTACATGTGCCACTAGCTAGTTGAGGTCACTCTTTTGAATCACCGTGGTGAGACATTTTATGATTCATTTTTATTTCTGCACCCCTCCTGACAGATGGGACCTATGCAAACGGATAAAAAATGTGTTGTAGTTTGTTCGGATGGATATTGGCGCGTGCGTGGGAGACACAACATTCTCTAGTTAAGGAATAAGTATGCGGTTATCCTCAAAAAAGAAAAGGCCTTCTTCGCACTTCCGCATGCACGAGAATTTGGTTCTGCTCGCAGTATGGATGATACCTGGAGGATGAAGTGAACCCATATGCATGCTAGCATGGGAGTACTACTCATGTTCCTACTACTAGTAGTAGTACAACTGTGGTAAACTTGATGGTCAAAATATTATTCATCTGCTCCTCACAGTGAAGTGACAAGACCCTGCGCCCAAGGTGACAAAAGTCCAGGCGGCGTGTTCGGGTTACCAAAGTCAACCTCACCTTGTGCACTGTGCAGTCACTGTCACCGCCGTTGTATAGCATGCCTCGCCTCGTCTCCCTCTCCACTAGCACCAGTCCACCTCCATATCCGTCTTGCCGGAGATCTTGAGGTCACTCTTCATCATCTCATTGTTCCCCCACGTACCCTCACCTCGCTCGCCTCCCCTAGTACCACTATTCCCTTGCTAGCCGCTCCAGCATCGAGAGCCTTCTCCCCCGTAAATAGAGCCCCCAAAAACC